>CM038705.1:19132102-20332102 GCA_021613375.1 Megaleporinus macrocephalus | reverse complement strand
TCAGCAACTTAAAAAGCCTTCCTTTAAAAAAAGCCTGAAAAAAACCCTTTAATGCTATAAATAGAGGCAGTTTATAGGAGCGAGTTTATTAACCTCTTTCTTTGCCTGTTTTGAAGGTCCTTTAGTTGAACTATACATTTTTTTTATGTCAGTAACACTGATGGAATATATTTAGATGGTAATGTGCAGGAGTTTTCATCTCCATAGGTGAGCAAGCAAAGCAGCATTTATTAAAGTGCTTATAGTGCCACTTTAATCTGGGATAAAAATCTTGGTGGAGACAGCTGGGGAGACTAACAGCTCAGCATAGAGTCACAACATTTCACACACAGAGAGCCGACAGTGTCCTAGTTAAACTAAAAACAAAGTCAAATATTACATTTTAATAATACTGTTCTAGATCAAAGCATTAGAGTGTATTTCCATTCTTTTTTCTTAGAATGGCAACTAGGATGTCTTCAGAAAAAGAATAAACATGAAGGTAAACAAATATAACAAGACCATAAAGCAAACAAAACTAAAAAAGAGGCACAACGATGAGAAAATAATAAAGACACAGAAAACCATGAGGACCAGTTATACTGAAACAACACTGGAATCACCTCGATTATAGAGACGACAGACAAAACACAGGTGAAAGCGCTAACAGGTAGGTGGGAAGAGATGAAATAAAACACTTGAAAAAGGTTGAGCCTGGACAGGAAAACCTTGACCAAATGCATTCCATTCTGTATATGGAATGACCATATCGTCTCCACATTCAGATCAGATGATGTGGGTTAAAATATCCATCCATCCATCCATCCATCCATCCATCCATCCATCCATCCATCCATCCATCCATCCATCCATCCATCCATCCATCCATCCATCCATCCATCCATCCATCCATCCATCCATCCATCCATCCATCCATCCATCCATCCGAAGTTGGGGTACACCATGGAGAGGCTAATGGACTCTTAACATTTACTCACGCAGAGTGTCTGATCAACCTAACATGCATGTTTTTGGACTGTGGTAGGAAAAGAAACCCATCAAGCACCTGGAGAACATGCAAACTCCACACAGACCAGCCTGGACAGGAAACCCAACCCAGATCGTCTTGCTGTGAGGTGGCAGTGTTAACCACTAAACCACTCTGGGTTAAAAAAAATTATTTAATTAGGTTTATTCATTCTAATGTCCTGTAATGTCTTCATCCAATAGATATGCGATGACCAGTAGACGGACATGATCTAGCATTAAAAATGGGCATGATTGCACTGATGGCTGCTTACATTAAACACTGCTATGTAATGACATTTGTGGCTTTTAAGTAATTACGATATATGATTTATAAAAATGATTTAGTTGTCATGAACTGAGAAGTTTAGCAGGCTCAATCCAATTACACCAGTGGCAATGAGTGATGGGTAATCTGCCCTCGTAGTTTCCTGCATAATGATAAGCCATTATTCACTCCCTGCGCAGAACTGAATATTTTCATTGCCAGCCCTCTGTTTGGTATCTCCTGACAAATGTAGTAAACTCTGAAAGGAACTATTAGAGTGACTGGAATGCACCTCAAATTCTTATGAGACTAAATTGCTCATTGAATTGTATTTTTTTTCTGCACAACTGATCCTAAACCACCTTAAACTGGACAAGTCGACTGATGTATGAAGGCTGTGTGTGTGTGTGCAGATGTATGTAGTGTACTAAACAGTGATATACAGAGAGCATGTGAAACAGCAGCAGCAGCAGAGAGTCAGTGTAACAGCTGCAACACTCTCAGGACTGCAGAACAAACAGGGCTGCTGCTAGAACGCTCGGTGTTCTCTCTGTCTACATCAGTAAAACCGTACGAGCTATTACTGTGTGATCTGCCGTCAGCTCGTGCACACACGCCTCTGGCAGCCAGCCAGTCAATCTGAATCTGGATCATATTACAGATTGTAATGGATTCATCCATAAAGTCAAACTGACACAGAATGTAAGTGATGGAAATCGACCCTGCTGTAAAAAAACCCCAAAAAAACGTACAAGCATGCATTTTATTTCTTTATGGGTTGTTTTTGTATTATGTCATTGAACGCAGAGAAAGCCTTTGGCTAAAGTATCATTTGAACACACTTTTTCAGCTCCTGTGTTTCATTACTGGGTAATATATTGCAAAACATTTGCTGCTAACGTCAAAGTGTGGGGATTTGATGCCCGTGTATTAAAGTGATGAACAGTTGTTCCATTTCTGACAATGTAAGTGAAGCAAAGTGAATCTTAAGGTCGTGCAGCGACCACTAGCACCATGTAGCATAGCAGACACAGGACAAGGCACAGCTATAACTCTCAAGCCACATGTGATCCATTGATGTGTACAGTAGATGCTGCATTGGCCACTTTGGCCTCCTGCCGCAATACATTACAGTGTTCTTTCTGGCAAGACTGGCCTGCAAACAAATACAAATTATTTATTACTATTTTTATATTTCTAACAATTTCAATAATTTGTTTTTTATATTCAAGGGCTAGTGGTCAAGGGTTTTGTCTCCAGTTACTCTGAATCCTAATAATTATAAATACTGTTAGATGCCGAAAAGAGTATATATGAAGTGTGTGTCCATAGTAGACTCACATAAACTGAATTGGTGGAAAATAAATTATGATCATAAGGAGCTGTGGAATGGATTAGTCTTATTTACCTTGGCCAATACTTGTGGAGGTGACCCTGCAAAGCCGAATGTACATGAAATGTGTAGAAAGTGTTTAAATTGTGGAAATGGCTTTTTCTGTCACATGGCTAGAGCTGGCTGCATCTGTGTTGAATTTCCTCCGTCTGATAGGTCCCTGTCCTTTAAATACAACAGCAACCCACACTTAATTGTCATCTCACTGATGAAAACATCTGACTCTAATTTTATCCTTAAATTAACTGCTAATCTTAGAGGTTCAAATGCATTTGCCACTCACGGATTATGTAATCTTAGACCATTTGTCTCAACAGATAATCTAGTGACATGCCCTTCCTGTTCTTGTCTATATCCTTATTTATGTTCTCCTGTCGTAGCCATGTTCTGGTCATGTGCTCATCTTTGTATTCGCCCTTCACCTGTTGCTAGTTTCTGTCTCCTCGCTGTTCTAGGTGTTTCTTGTTCCATTTATCTTTAGATGCCTTCTGGTTACTTCCAGTCTTGCTCGTTTATTGCTGTTGTTGTTTCGTTGGTGTTTCCTGATGTTCCCGTTCATGTTTGTTTTTCAGTATAGTGGTCTCTTAGTTTGCACATGAATCCCGTCTCCTACAATGCTACAACTAGCATGTAGAAATTGTTTTCACTTTTGTGAAAAAATGTTATGTTTTAGGTCATACTTATGCAGAAATTCTAATAGACTCAACCTTCTAACCACCACTTTGAGGCGAAATAAGCTGTACGTCTAACACTTTTTCCATTCAAAACACAAATTCCTTTGACTATGTCACTATGGAGAATGGCAAACAATTCATGGATGTGGTATAAGTGAGGGGAAAATGATATGAATTAAATTAAATTATATATCACATATTAAAGTATAAGAAAATCAAACTTAATGCGGTGCTGGGCAAAAGTCAGAAACCACTCTTGATGAATTTCATTTCCAGTCAAAACAGCCATTAAGTACAAGTTATTCATTTTTCAGTGTCAGAAAATGGCACTTCCTTTCTTTTCTGAGAGACTTGCTTTCAGTTTTAAAAAGAAATGCACTGGGGTATCTTTCCACACCTCCATAGTTCAGTCTTAAAGTTGATTGCATTCCCTGCTTTGCCTGGTCCAAGTAATTCTAAACACAGTCAGTGATGTCAAGGTCTGGACACTAGGGCGGTCAGTCCATTGTTCTGAGACCTCCAGCATCTGAAACCAGTATCGATCAAAACATATTATTAGAAAACCCATAATAAAGTATAATACTGTTTACTGTAATACAGTATAACTTTGTTATATTGTATATACAGGTTACTATATATACTGTATATAATACAATATAATACAATTTACTTAATATAATATAGTATAATGCTGTTTGCTGTATATAATGCAGTATAATACAATTTACTTAATATAATATAGTATAATGCTGTTTACTGTATATAATGCAGTATAATACAATTTACTTAATATAATATAGTATAATGCTGTTTGCTGTATATAATGCAGTATAATACAATTTACTTAATATAATATAGTATAATGCTGTTTGCTGTATATAATGCAGTATAATACAATTTACTTAATATAATATAGTATAATGCTGTTTGCTGTATATAATGCAGTATAATACAATTTATTTAATATAATATAGTATAATGCTGTTTGCTGTATATAATGCAGTATAATACAATTTACTTAATATAATATAGAATAATGCTGTTTACTGTATATAATGCAGTATAATACAATTTACTTAATATAATAAAGTATAATGCTGTTTGCTGTATATAATGCAGTATAATACATTTTACTTAATATAATATAGTATAATGCTGTTTACTGTATATAATGCAGTATAATACAATTTACTTAATATAATAAAGTAATGCTGTTATAAAATAATGCTGTTTACTTCATAAAACAGCTTATGTCATCTTTACACTATGGACAATAACTGGTCATGTCTTTTAAATATATAATTCAAAGCTCAAGCTTAGAAATCTTTGCTGATGGATTCAATCAGTAGAACATCTTATGAACAATGTTATGGTTGAGCTTATTTATTTATTTATTTATGTATTTCAACCTTTGAATAGTCTTCAAAGATCAGACTATGTATTACTGCTCTACAGTTATCTGCACTTTACACTACATACATTTCAAGCTAGGTTTAAATGGCAATCCCTAAACATTAAAATATACGAGCCTATTTTAGATCTCCACATTTCAAATGGAGGGAGGATAGCAGATGAAAGGGAAACGATTTCAGCTCCTCTCGCTCAATCAAACGCTGCAAGTTTAATGATCTAAGAATCCTATCAAGATTCAGCTTCTTCATCCAGCCCCTGCTCTTTCAAGCCATTCCCCACACTTTTTAACATTAGATTAAGCGATAGCTTTCTGAGCTGAGTCTGATGCTGCTGTCCAAAATGGGAACCATATCAATTTGTTCCTCTTAGAGCATTGGCTTTGAACTGAATTTACTTTGGATAGGAAAGAATAGCTGGAGGGGCGGAAATGGTCTTGTACGTGCAGGACATGGGATATAAAGCTGTGTGCAAGTAAAGAATGAAGGCCTTCAGATGAAGAATCCCATCTCCATAAAGAAGGATAAAGCAGGAATGGCAGTGGGCGGGGTGTCTTTCAGGCAGAAAAGCTTATCTGTATTACAGAAAAGTCTCCTCAAAATTTCACATCTCCACACTCGGTTCCAACTCCAATTAACAACATTATATCGCCTTCAGGCAGAGGTGATCTTATGTTTCTGAGAAGGCGGTAAAAGAGCTTGGTTAAAATACAGTAGGCCAATAAAACAACTTTAAAATACTATGCAACGGGGAGGAAAAAAGAAAAGCAGCACAGCTGTAATGAAATGGTATTCACAGAGAAGTGGGCTCAGAGCGATAAGAGGTTAGCCGTTGGCTGGCTAGACATTGCATTACTGCATGCTTTCTTCAACACCGTCACAGGGATCTCAGTTTTCTCAGACAGGAGTGCCTACAAATTGGCTGCCACCAAAACACTGATTAACCCCCTAGAATTCCAGAGCTACAGCTATCAATCTGCTTTATGTTTAAATATAATTTTTATGTGCTTTTGTTAGGTCTGTCAGATGATTCAAATGAATAAATTAAGTATAAGTAATTAATTTCTTTTATCTAGTTAATTGCAATTAATCGTACTGGTCATATTGATCATAACTGACTAATATTTTTTAACTAGTACAAAACTGCATGGTGTTATATCTATATGAGTGGGTCTTTCTCATTATATCTATATGAGTGGGTCTTTCTCAGAATGCATTACGTTGTATCAGGACGGTCAAATGACCAAAATAGTTTATCGTGATAAATTATTTTATTTTGTGTAGTTACAAATAACAAATGGAAATTAATTTGTATTTGTCACGAGGGGAGCGGAGAGCGGATGAGAAGGACACGGAGGTGGTAGGCTTGACGGATGGGAGAGCGGGCATGCTCAAGCTTTTTGACAAAAGGAAAACTAAACTCAAAGTACATAAACAAACAAACATAAAATCTAAACAAAGGGGAAACAAAAACCACGAGGACCATCAACAGAAACAGCCACAGAAAATTAACCAACATTGAAGGAGGAAAAACAGGAAGTATATATATATATATATATAGAGAGAGAGAGAGACTAACAAGGCGAATGAGTAACAGCTGGGAACAATAGGCGGGCCACAGATGGGAAACAGGTGAGGGGCGGAGACAAGGAGCACATGACAAAACAAACACATGGCTGGTAATGTAAACAAACGCACATGGTAAATTTAATCGTAGTGCTCAGTAAGAGCAACAACGGCTGCATGACATAGTTCCTACATCATGGCTTGTTTTGAGAGGAACTGTAGTTTATCATTCTGCTGATGCTGTTGTTAGTTTGCTGCTTGTTGGTTTAGGCATAGTTCTCCAGCATCTCAGTCTGATGAACTATTGACATTGACAGCATCAGTGGTGTGTTTTGCTCGTACACTGCAGGGGCTGGAAATAACTTTGAATTCATTAACAGAACCATAAGTGGAAACTGCCATACTAAAGCTGTATGGTATGATGAGTCAAACAAGTGAATGCATAAAAGCTGTGAATGAATTATTTATTGCATTAACATCTTATTAATATTATTTACTTGTTACCACAAGTACTATTAACATGTTTAAGGCTGAACTTCTGATTTTTTTACTATTTCTTCTACTAAGTCTTACTTACTATGTACGAACTGACTGAAAGCTTTAACCCCCAATTTCAAAAGAACATCTCTCCTTCCTTTAATGAGCTATGAGGAGAAAGAAATCATTAAACATCATTTATGACTGTGGCTTATAAGAGTTACAGGCGTTTCAGGAGGGGTTACGCCATCAGCCTGAAATCAAAACTGACCTTTTATCCCCTTTGTTTGTTCATGTTTCTGGACATATTAAGCACCATATTCTATCACTGTAAGGGCAGAATTCATGTTTCTATGGAATCTTTCATCTCAGTGCTATGACCTTTGCTTGCTTTTAAAATGAGTTTTGATTATATCACTCTGCACCAGCGGGAGAGGAACACTAATATTAACCAATAACATCATGTTCCATGTTTCACAAGCCACCACCCCATATCAGTCAGCTCACTCAGAGATGCTCCGTCATGCTGTATTTTACTCTTAAATATGTCACGGTATAGACAGAGAGTGCAATTCACACTTTAAGCACAAGCTTTGAACACCTGGGGTCATATGACATGTTTTGTATGATATGTTAAATAATGTGCCAATATGTTAAACCCAGCATGAACAGTATATAAACATTAATAGTGTAGTCAAATGCACAGATGTATATTCTCCGTAAAAGATAACCTGTGTTTACTTAGAAAATCAACAAAATCTGTCATTTGACCAGGAGCGCCAAAACTACTGCACACAACTGTGATAAACAACAGCAAAAACAACACGAGAAGTGTGTTTCCTGAAGGAAATGCAGGAAGATTGCACACAAATGACAAAGAGAGGAGTGTTGCTCAGTATGTCTGTGGATTAGAGGTTGGGGGTCTGCCCTGAGTGAGTACAGGCAGTTTGAAGACTGGATGTTGATTGAAATAATAATTTGGTTTTTGGTTCAAAAATGAATGGGACCCTATGGGAGGAACAAGGGATGAATAAACAACGGATAGATGAGTGCGGGTCAGTATGTCTGTGGATTAGTGCTGTAGGGTTGTGCTGGAGGCTGTAGGTTAAATGAAACCATAATGTTTGGTTGTTTTGAAATATTAATATTACTCTAAGGGGGAAAAAGAAAAAAAATCTGGAAAAAAATCAATTGTTTTCTGGACTCTAAGCACCTGAAGAAAAAGCTGTTTATAAGCCCAAATCACACAATCAGTCCAGACAATCTAGAGTTGGGACAGTCTTGATATTTTAAAATATACTGTAGTTATTAGTTATTATAGCCACCATAATAACAAAACAATTACATTCATAAAAAAATAAACCCTAATAATCCATTGCCTCTTCTTTGTTAGAGACACACAAGCGAATGCTTATAGTATATATCCATAATACAAATCTAATATAATTCCAATAGAATTTGTACAGTGATGAAGGAACCTGCGACCAGGCTGGGCTCGGTTGCCATCCTTTCTTTACATTATATTGGGGAATGTTTAAAGCTCTTATAGGACGAGAAGAAAGTGGAGGGAATGCTTTGAGCTGTGGCTGCTGTGGCTGATGAATGCATCTTGTGGGTTAATTTTCAGATCAGGGCCTTTTCACTGAGGGAACATGATGCCCTATAAATTCCACCTCCACTTTTCTGCTCTCAGATAACGTTTTATCCAATTCGAATGCTGCTTTCTCTTCTGATTAAAAGCTACTCAGTGCAGCCATGTACCTTCCTGCCTCTCATCCTCCATTTCTCCCCACCACATTCACAAAACTCTGGGCAATATACGCTGTGGACCAATAAAGTGCTTGTCAACAGATTTTATTATGGTCAATTTAACCCGCCCGTAAAAAGGTTTTCTCGAGAGGTCGGTAATATACCTTTCAGAAGTGACTAGCGTGCGATTGTCAACAAATTAGGGATGTACCAGGGCTTCCATTGTATCAAATTACCTTTAATTTCTTTTGCCCAAGCCCGGCACTCTGAAAAATCTTGTGTAGATGAGTCATAAGACTCATATTTGAATTGGTTGTCCTGACCCTTGAAAGCTCCTTAATCACAGCCGGCTCTTATTCGAACACATTTTCCGAGCAGTGACTGTTTTTTGGAATTAAGCCTGCAAAATTCAACACGGACAGAAAATGTTCGGATTTATCGCACAGCACACCTGCTTAACTGAAACATGTCATTAAAGCTTCAATAGAATGAATGGAACAGAGGGAACGTGGAGGGCCGTGGAATGTGAGGGTAAAGAGTTTTAACGAGTGAAGGCTGTTCTGAATCAGGCTATGCATTCAAATGAGTAAAAAAAAAGTTTACACCCGGAAACAGAAGATCCAAAACCCAGTGTTTGAAATTGTGATGGTCCAAATGTGAGCAAGTCCAGGTGCGGGGATGTGCCGCAGCCAGGGAGCGTGATCAATAGCTGCAAACAGAAAAGGCTGCTCTGAATGAATGGTAGAGTTCAACTGGAATTCTCTGTGGAACTCTTTCTGCAATCAAATCTGAGCATCGCTCAGTCAGGGACACACCTCAACACCTTCTCCAGCAGCCCTGAGGTTCTCTTGGCAAATAACAGCCTCAAATTGGCTTGATTTGCTATTTGGGAGCCAGGTACAGGTACATGTGCCAAGCAGACATTTGATATTGGCATCACTGCAGAGCCCAGAGCGCAGAGCTGACAATGTGGTCTTAGCAGAGACCCATCACGCCAAAAAGACCCAGCAAAACCTTACAAGAACTTTTCAAGACCAGCAGTCCGCACGTGTGACCTCACTGTGTGGTCTTCTTACGTATAATCCAGTCGTTTTACTTTATGCTCTTAAAAATGAAGGTGCTTAAAAAAGTTTGTTGGTGTGACGCAATGGAAGAACTACTTTTAGTTCCCTCAAGTACCTTTTTCGAAATCTGTGTGTAAACAACTATTCAATACAAGATCAGTTACCAACAAGACCTGAAGTTTAACAATATAAGGACTCAATATTGGGCCAGCACAAGTAACTGTTGCCTTTTTTGTTTGTTAGAACTGTTTATTAGTGATTTTTATGTTTATGACCTACGTTATAACCATTAATAAACAGATTCATAAAGCCTTTACAAGGTCAGTCTTATTTTAAAGTTCTACTTCTAATGTCCTTACAATACTTTCACTAAGGCTTATTAAGTTCATAACTGCTAATTGACAGTTAGGTTTTACTTAGACTCTTAAATAAAAAGGTGCCAAAATGCATTTGTTGTCAAAGTCATTGAAGAAGCACTATTGGACCTTGAAGCCACAACAACAAAGAACTTACTTCTGGGTGGATAACCCAGATAGCAAGCATGCACCGGGTCGCTGGCTTGATAAGCTCAGCACCACACTGACTGTTTGCCACTGCTGGTTCACCTTCAGACCACTCATATTATTGTCCTGCAGTTTTTCAAATGCTTTCAAACAGATTTTAAAAGTGTATAGCCATAGTTCTAGAAAAATAAACTAAATATTACAAACAACAGAGACAATAAATAGGAACAGGCCTGATATAAAAAGATTTAGTTGAAAATGTTTTTTTTTTACTGAACATATTTTTAAAGGCAAATGAAAGTCAGAAATAAAAAAAGAATAAGTCAATTGGACTGTGAGAGTAGTGAATATGGCACTTTGTCTAATGCTCTTCTTAAACACCAGTTGGTCGCTATCACAGTGGTAGAGCTGGTATAACCAGTATAACAGGATTTTGAATCAATTTTGATATTTATTTGAGAGTTATAACCAAGATAATAAAGAAAACAGAACATTTACAGTGATCTTGAGATGATGCATCAAAATACAAAATAGTGTGTACCTCAAGATATTCGTTAATAAATACTGGTCAATTATATGTCGTTTATATTGTAAACCTACATGCTACGAAAGCTGTAACACTATTTTAAACTCTGATAACTTTGCCATTAACTGGACTGTGTGGGGTTAAAATGTGGCACCTTTCCACTTCTTACAAACATATGGTCCCCATATTTGAGATTACAACCTTAAACATGACAGCAACTGGCCATAGTTGGATGCCTTAGAAATAAATTATGTATAAAAGATTATGATTTATGCCACAGAAATAAAAATGCTCAGTATTCGGAAATACTGTTTATTTCCAAATCAGGTTGAAGAATATTTTTGTCTTTCACAATGTTAACTATGTTAAATTAGACAATCATAGCATAGACTCTTGCCATGTCTCGGTTGGGAGACCATGCTGATCAGTTATCATTCATGTTCACAAGTTCCTAGGTCATCATGGCGGAGGGTCAAGAAAACGTCAATCATGGATACAGAAGCGCTATGTATGGTAGTGCGGGTTTTGTGCTCCAAACAAAAGGCGACTGTGGAGTCGTTCCTGACTGTCTATCCATCAAAGAGGACTTGAGGTAACAAATGTGTTAACATGTCAGGAACAGTTTCACTGTCACAGAAGTGGTTTAAATTAGTTATTTTGCTGTGGTCAGCATTCTATGATATGTCACACCACACGGCCCATTCATCATATTTGGCCAGAACGACAAAACTGTGTCAAAATCAGGCTGAAATTGTGTAGGGTTGCCATTAAAGTAGCAGTACTGCTTCTCTGAAGTGGTGCCATTGTTTTTCTTTAGTAGCCATTTAAGAGCCCATATAGAGTAGTAGTTATTTTACTCTTTCCTGAGAAGTCCTATGCAAAATCTGCATTGTGCATTACAGGCAATGTTCTGCTCACATGGAGTAGAAATGCAATCGAGACCACATTCTTTCCCGTCATTTGGTTGACGTGCTGTGATGTTTTTGTAAAAGCAATCCCGCAAAGCAGTTTCAGTTCCTCCAGGGGATTTAGGTTTATGCTACATTTCTTCTGCTGTTTTAAATGTCATCTTTGCTGTTGTCTTTCTCCCATACGTCTGCAAAACAAGCAGCTCAGTTGTACTTGATCATAAAAGATCTGTGGTGGTATTTCTGTGCTTGCATAGAAGTGATGTATCTGAGTCCAACAACCTGGTGTCTCATTATGTGTGCCCCAAAGCTGCCTTTGTCAGGGAGCACAATCCCTCAGTGAGACTTCGAGTGTTTGCTGGAGGCACTTAAAAAAGAAAGTTCTCTATTAGTTCAATCTGTTTTAAGTACCTTGAGGGCTCCCTTAAGTACTGTAAGATGCTCCATTACTCACAAAGGTGTAATTATGCATATATGGTCGGCATAATCTCCATAGAAAAGCCTTGCTAATAGAATACGGAGCTCTGGAGTCACATATCATTGCTGTTTAAAGAAAAACTATATATTAAAATATATTTTCAATTTTCTGTATCAGTTGAAAACTATAACTGGTCTTTATAACCTATAAAAGGTTCATGATTAAAGGATCAGTGGAAATGCCCCCAAATTCCTTGGAATAAACACTCTTTACATTCAAAGAGAAGACATTTTTGGCCTCTCCTGTAAAGCTACTCACTTGTTCTTCTTTGGACAGCATTGATAAAAGCCTAAGGTCAGCCAAATCTCAGCTAGAGGAATATAAAGATCCTGTCAGCAATCCCACCTCCCACCACCAGAATTCTCACTCCCCAGAATTCTCACTCCCCAGAATTCTGACCTTCTCAGCAATCGCCTCACCTGCCCCTAATTAAACCCTCTTTAAATACCCCTCCCTTCCAACAGGCGATTGCGAAGTATTACCAGTACCATTGCGTCTGATTACTGAGCGTTTCTGTTTTTGACTGCCCTGTTGTGTATGATCTCCCCTTTTTGCTATTTTGGATTTTGCTCTCTATCCTCTCTGCCTTGTCGGATTTGTTAGCCTGGATCTTCTGCACCTCTGTCTGAGTCTGTCTCGTCACAGATCCCCAGTATTGGACTGTGGAGCAGTGGAACTGTGTTCTCTAGAGGGATAAAGCTTCATCTGATTCCTTTTGGAAGGGTTAGAGTGAAGTTTGTGATCCACACCTGATCATCAGTGCATGAACCAACAAATGCTCTTGTAGCTGAATGTGCTCCAATCGACACAGCAATGTTGCAGCAGTGTTTACACAGATACAAACTCCTTATTAATATCCTTACTTTCCATATAAGGTGGAAAACATATCTTGTCCATTTGGTCTGACAATTAATTTTCTTTTAAATTATATGATGAACAGATAAGTAAACTATTGTAACATTACACAATGCTACAATATAGAACACGGCTGTTATTATTTTTTTGTTATGGAGAATCTACACCTTGTACCATTTATTGCTTAAATTTACAACTGGTGATAAATCAACTTCTCCTTATTGCTTTTTTTACATAAGAGTGTCACAGTGTTCTCCCAGAGTAAGAACCACAATCATTGGTTTATTTATTTAGCCAGTTTTCATAAACTGTCTTCATATATCACCCCTCTAGCACACTGGAAGGTCAGTGCCTGTAATATCAGAACAATGCAGTTGCCTTGTAAGAATGTGCACAGAAACAGTGCTTCATGTTCGTGGAGTAAATTTGATGCTCACTCAATCCTTTAGTTTTAAATATTTTATTATTGTTTGGGTCACATTTAATTTCAGTTGTTTTGCTAAATGTTTTGACACATAGGTCTGAGGGCAGATTTCAATGCAGAGCTGGCTGGTTAGTCTTCAGACCCTAGATTCTCACAAAATTGTATACAGTTTAGGTACATCCAAGTTGGCCTTGCTGAGATGCTTCCCTGTGAGGTTCGGAGAACTAGAGATGTTTAGAGCTCCATTACTGAAAATAAGAGTAATTTGTTTCAAACTTGACAAGATTAAATGTTAAGGAAACCAGACTCATTGGGTCAGTACTGAACACAAAATCACAAAAGAAATATATTACGAGAGAAAAGGTACAAACAGAAAATCACAACATGTTAGACATGATCCTGATGTTATGAAGAGTAATATTTAACAGAACTGAAAGATTAGCTGCTGTTGTGGCAGCAGGTATAAAAACTACATTCTCCTCACGTTCTTCTACTCAAGACAATATAAAACGAATAACTTATTGGGTTTATGTAGCATCAAACATCAACTTAACATTACACCTGTTTACTCAACGTAACATTCGGTTTTAAATCCATCACCACTGTTCACCCACAGATCCACGCTACACAGTACAATACTTACTTCTACTGAACACATGAGGCTAAAATCAGCTTTTTATTTGCCACTTTTCCTGTTCCACCTTAAATGATGCAGCAGTTGCATTCTGGTACATGCTGCACTATTTAAGGTGGAACAAAAAAATACGTAAATAAAAAACTAGCCTAATGTGGTCAATTAGAATGAAAACTGTATTTTGCAAAGTTGTATTTGCAATGGTTACATATTTAAAACTATAGCTACAAGAAACACTAAACACTACACTGAAACAAAAAGCTGGTAAGTAGGATGCTGCCAACTTCAGACGTGAGCTAGCCAGCTATTTTTGCTAGTGTTCTTGCTTTTTCCTCACACAAACAACAACCATTGGCACTCGATACAAGTTCCTCATGGTTTCTTAGGTGAACTTATTTTAAGCAACTGTAATCGGTGCAAACCGGCATTTTGAGAACTTCTGAGAGAGCTCCCTATGTAGAAAATCAATTCCTGCCCTCCATCTGCAGTTCACACAACAGCAATGCAGTAATTTGCAAACAACCTACTGTGCAGAGTCCAAATTGTGCACAGTGCTGGTGATGGGAATCAAATGTTAGAAGAATTTACTGCCTCCTAAAAGTTCCCTTATAGAAATGTATTACATGAAATGGTAAAGAATACACTGTCTGATGTCTGAAATGTTGTTACACCCTAGTCTGCTTTGCCGAGATGCTTCCCTGTGAGGTTGGGAGAACCAGAGATGTTTAGATCTCCATTATTGAAAATAAGAGTAACTTGTTTCAAACTTGACAAGAATAAAGCTTGAATTACTCAATTGATCTTTTTATTATAGTCTTTAGGAAACCAGAGATAACATCAATAAATACATTCAATATGTTAGAATGAAACCAGACTCTTCTGTGCACAGCGGTGCTGGTGATCAAATGTCAGATAAATTTACTGCCTCCTAAAAGTGCCCTCCTAGAAATGCATTACATAAAGAATAAACTGTCTGATGTCTGAGATGTTGTTGTAGGATAGTTGTAGGAACCTCCAGATTGTCTCCAATTTTCTCAAACTAACTCGATAGAAATTAATAGGTATGGAAACCATTTACAGGGCCCCTTAGACCACTTTATAAAGAATTGTTTTAAAATACGTTCAAGGCCAAAAGGCATATGCAGGCCATTGCTTTATATTAACCTCTATTTTATTACAGCAAACATTATATATACAACTCATAAGTTTCAGAGTCTTTAAGTCTGACTAAGGTGCACTATTTCATGTCTTTGTTTACAAGGAGCAATACCCCTGTAAAGGATTATGCATATGTTATGCAGTCCCTCTGTAGCTAGACTTCAGATAAAGTGTTACCTTTTCAAAAATAATTATAGGGATTATAGACAATGCAATTTTATGAGGACAAATTTTCTCATGCTGCATCTTAAGAAGCATTAAACAGTGTTAAGGCATGAGGTAAAGGTTACTGTCAGTATCAGTTTCTGAAATTGGCTCTTCAAACATATCACTTTATACAATCGATGGCCTGAATAAGGAGAGATTAATTGGCTTTTCCAAGCACAAAATCCCCTGATGCAGCCTCTTCACTGCTGGTCATTAGAGCACTGTGCTTGAATACAAATGTGGACGCTTATTTTGTTGAAAGGCTTTGACACTTTTGCCTTTTCAACACTGCTAGTGTTATAATGCTCTCAGCATAAGAGGATGCTGAGGACACCTATAGGTCTGACAAGGAATCTTAAATTAAAGGTCTTCAAGGTCATGCGTTTATAAATTACTGCTTTCTGCTGGTGAGTAGCATCACATAAATCTAACAGTGTTTTTCCATCCAGAGGTCTTCACAAGCATAATGGTTTTGATATTGATATAAAATCTTATCAGTCTGCTAACTGCCACTGTTTTCATCCAGAAAGGGCCAAATCCATTTCAGCCACATACATTTTCATTTATGTTACACTCATGGCTAGGTGTTTATAACATATTTATCAAATGTTTATCCATTTATTCTACATAATATACATATAATAGTATATTGATTACACATGTATTTCATGTATTACATATAACATACATATCCTACTACATTTATTAATGATTTTCCGTGAACGCTTTTCATTTTAGACATCTGGTTCCTGTTACCAACAATGTGATCAAGTATAACTTGGTTGGTTCCTCTAGGATGGAGCATTTCACATTAAAACACTCTGAATGACTTAGAACAGAACATAATAGTACAGAAATGGGGGGCTGCAGTTCACACGTAAGCCTTTTTTCCCCAAGAAGGAAGGCATACAGGAAAGCAATGTTAAAAAATAGCTTCAGATCAATACCTTTGATATTTTTTTTTTGAAGCGAGCATGAAGGAACTGCTATGAACTGTTTACAGCTCTCAAACTACTGGAGTGTCACCAAATGGTCACACCTTAATCTCTGAAGGAACACAGATGGGCAGGGCTGGTGATGCGTATCCTGCAACAGTGACCATATCCTTCAGCAGTCTATTAAAAGCAATACTTGTTTATTTCTGCATTTCTTTTCATTTCTTTTCATGTTTTATTTTGTTTGGACTGCACTTGCAGCACATTTTAGTAATATGGTGAATTTTATGGAGATATTTTGGCTTAATAATAGTTTTCAGGTTACTGCACCGCAAAAGCCTGTTGTTTTCATGTGATTCATGTTCAACATGGTCTACAGCTTCACTGATTCACGTTAATTCCACTGCTTATTGGTTAATCAGGTATTTTGATGTGCACTGCATGTATGCAAATAGCCTACATCACATTAAATATACCATACTAACATACTACACATGAAGGGGCAGACAAACTGTTTCCTTCACAACTGGATCTGAGCTTTTTAGGGACCTACACTAATGTCCAGGCTTTAACACTGAAAGACTCACTTTAAAACTACAAAACACAACAAGTAAAGAATATTTATGAAGCTTTTGCTAACACTATGTTGCCTTTGTGTGTTTGACATTGCTGTACTTTTGTATTGCTGCACTGATCTCACTGGCCAAATAACTCATTTGGTTAAAAGTTTAGCTCTGCACTTTTAAAACTGTGTTTGTAAACAAAGGACTGTCCGATATAGTCTTTGGATTTACTTTTAACCTTTAATTAACACATTACCCTTTAGTTGAGATGTTATTGGTACCATTTAACTCTCTAAAAAGTATTCCTAGAGTAGTTGGGATGTGTGCATGTTCAGTTCAGCTATGGTTACCCCAGACTTAACTACAAGAAGTGTGTAGTAACACTTCAGCGCCACTGGTTTAGCCCTAGTCTTTTAAAGGGTTAAATGGATCAGCATGTGGATTCAGAGATTTCTGTGTGCTTCCTATTAGGGGTTGCATTACTAGGTTGAGGGTTATGTAATAAAATATAAGTAAATGTCATCAAATTGCCCATGATATCATCAATAAAAGAACAGAAGAACAAGAAATGCTTTACGACAAATACTTTAAAATCTGATCTTCTGGCTAAAATCTGTAATGAAGTCAGGCTCCACATGTCAGTACAGTGTAAAGTGTCTTTTCCAACGAGCCCTGGATCTCACTGTTAACCTTTAGGGTACAGGAGATACAGACCCTGGAAACTTTCAAATGTGTATGGCCTTGAAGAGACTTTTGTGGTGGAGGTCCGATGAGCTAGAGAAATTTAGAGCACCTCAACTCTGTGAAAATATGAGTAACAAGCTTTAAACTCTGTAGGACGTTATGCCCCCTCTCCAACAGCAGTTTTTGTGCTCTTATTGTTCTAGAGCTTCTTCTAGGACAAATTTTAAGAGAGTAACATTAAAAGTTAACTAAAGTGTGAATAAGTGTATATTTCTATTCAGAAGGTTGCATGTTCAATATTGCAGTAAATGTTTTAACAATGTATTTTACATGGATAATTTAGATTCACATGCAGAATTGACTATTTTTGTCCCAGCATTAATCAAACATCAATTAAACAATGCACCTCTGTTCTCAATCAGTTGCATTTTTGGTGTTAGGGAATATTATACTGTTTATTTTTTTTTTTTTTAATTTTACCAACAATTAACATTGTCTCCACATGCCCTAAACACTTACTGTTCTCAGTATGCATCAGCAGGTTCTGGGAGCGTGGTAGTCTTTGCAAACCTAACAAAGAAAAACTCTCTACTGTAGGAGGATAGATAAGCAAAGGAGGTGTCAAATATAAAAATAAATGAGAACCTGTCAGAGAGACTAGACTCTATGATAACAGTCAATAGAGGAATAGTGTGCTTTGTCTTACTTGAAATGCAAATGAAGCTTGTCTGAGGGAACATTGAAGATGAGAACATTGTGGCAACTGATGGTTGAAGCAGTGTAAAATCAGGTAATTACCCTGTCCCAAATCCTTTAACTAGTCATACATTATCTTTAATATAAAAGAATGACATGTGAAAAGCAGCTGCTGGCCAATATTCACACAAGTTTTCATTGGTTTATGTGGTGTATCATAAAATATTTTTTCAGCCGATGGAAGGTGTAATGGCTAAACCCTGAATACACTTTCCTACTAAATGTAAAAATGAACACATTTAGAATATATGCAGAATAATTTTAAAACAGGTGCTTGGTAACGCCCAGACCAGTGTTTTGCTTTTGGATCTTTTCCATTTGACTTTGTTGGTTTCACACTGCCATGACAAATATGACATTTGATTCCCTCACTGGTGTGGACCATCACAAAATTGCAACCCCCACCAGCAGTAAATAGAACAAAATAAATTGGCCATTTACTGGGCATTGGAAAGTTATTTACAGGACATACTTGTTTATGGTGTATCCAGAAGAGCAAGACTAACCTAATTATAAAGAAAATATTTTCTTGGGACCCTAACTCATTAATGTGCTATTTAAACTGAGCTGCACTGCAGTTTGGTTTCCTGTATTGTATATGCCTTCACTTTCTGTAAAACAAAGAATGTCTGGAGAAGGCTGATGACCATAAAATTTCTGATTGATGACTGACTTGCTGGTAATTACTGGGTTATTAGTTTGACAGTCTGCCACAGAGATAAGAATCATCCATTAACTCTTTTTAGGAATCTGGAGAAAGTTAAACATTACCTGCAACTTATACCAATACCTGAAGCAACATGGCGCTGCCTGCCTTGTACTTTTATCTGTGACATGAGTGAATATATCTTATGGGTTTGATGTGGTTTCTTTGGGGGAGTTTGTGAAATGTATAGTAAGCTCATAACAAAAATGATACTTGATTGTCTCTTTGGCTCATTTTACATTTGGTGAATAGAACTGGGCTGAGGCAGAACATTTGTAACAGAGCAGAACTATCTGCAGCCGAGTTCTGAGGAAATAAGATACTTCGATTCTGATTTAGAAAGAAATCCCTAAATGGTAATAGATAGTTAGTCACAGTTACAAATGGTGGTTGAATTTCTGGGTATATGCCATTTCAAAATTAAATTTGTAGCTAAAGGGTGTTTACACTCCATTACATCCCTGGATATCAAAAACCAACCAGTCACTTTTCTACCAAAACCTGCTTTCTGACTTTCTGAAAAAGAACTGAAATTAATATGTTTGATAATTGCCATTGTAGCATCAGTAGAGTATAAGACACATGGGAGGCCATGATCTTACCACAAGAAATGCTTTTTAATGACTTACAGAGCAGAAAGGGGGAGGTCACCACTAATCACAGGATTAACACTACCAGCGATGAAATACGTCACATTTAAACACCCACACAGTAACCCCACACCCTGGCACAGAACAACACATGTACACATGCAACTCAGCTATCAGACAACAACACTAAACAACACAACCTTGCTGTAAATTCTCTAAAATGGCAACTTTACAGGAGAGACAAAAAAGTCTTAACCTTTAATGTAAACCAGAATTTTGTCTGATTTATTTTAAACCAAACTTATTTTGGAACATTTCTATGGGATCTTTCATCGTGAAAGTTTGTGTAAATGTCTGCTCCATTTAAATGATGTAGAAAAATAATGGATGTTTTCTTTGGACGGTGATGATAAACAGTTCCTTTGTTAACCTCTTAACCGTACCCCCCTTTTTACCAATTTCCGCCTGAAAATACATACCCAAATCTTGAAGCTTTTCACTGAAACACTGCATAAATTAGTGTAATTTTCAAGATGTAATGTTCCTGAAAAGCCTTCAAATTTGTACTAGAAGCACTAAAAGGCATTGAAATTAGTCTGCAATGCTCCAAATATGCTGAAAACAACAAAAAAAAACAGGCGCTTTTCTAATTTTTATTTTAAAATTTAAATTTTAGTGCCTACCAAAAATAGAGTTTATGTGTCCCCAGACTTTTTCCTTTAGAAAAGTGTTTCTGCATGTGTCTACAGTCACCAGAAAAAAATTGGAGTTGATTTCTTTTACTGATTTGAAGTTATTCAAGCTGGAGTAGAGAGTGAACAGGGGGTCCACCCCACTGGTCTATTGGGGTGTCCAAGGTCCCCCAACCTCCCCAAAATGAAAACAGCTGATTTTACTGCAAAAAAATATGTATATATGGGTATATGTTATATTCTTATAACTCCCACATCTAAAAATGTGTTTATTCACTTTCCTTGACAAAATAATGTCATGTATGATTTTTAGGCCATTTTTACCATATTTTACATGTTTATTATAAGTCCATAACTAAATTATCTTCTTGGAAAAAACTCAGTCAGTTTATATACTTATGCTGTACTTTTATTTTGGTATCGTTTGGAGCTGTTTATCTGGTGTAAAACTCTCTCTGCTGCCCGATTTCAGTAGATCGCCGCCGTTACTCTTCCTTTTGAGCTTTACTAATCATTCATAAACATCATAAAATATCTTTTTCTTTGGTTTGGGACTTTGTTTAGGGTTCATAGTTAATGTTTTGATCGTTGTTTTGTGTCTGTGTATCTCCTGCGTGGCGCGTTTTCTCTCTGCGCTCTGCGCACTGAATGCGCGCTGAGTCTCAAAAACCCGAAAATGCGGATTTCGAACTGTAAGATATATTTTAATAATTTTTTTAATTCGAAGGCTTTTGTTCTGACCTGTCGAATCTCCGGAGTACTCCTTCCACAAAATGGCGGATTATTAACGATTGGATTGATGGAAAAACACAAGTTTGGTCTAGTTTTGAAGCTGACACTCTGAGGTACGTGGCTGGTCTGTTGTGGTTTCGGTGGTGTGTCCCTGTGGCGGCTGAGAGCCTTTACGCGTGGGAGAAACGCAGAAGTAGTGGCGGCGCTAGGGGGCGTGTTACTGTTCGGAAAAGCTATTCTTTATTTTTTATTTAAATACTGCTACATTTCAGAGTATAATAGCTTACACCATCGTAATCCTGAGGCTCTCCCCGTTCGTTTGATGTGTAATATGTCCAGATTGGCCAAAAGATGGCTTTACGAAAAATAAAAATGTTCGTAGTGTACCTAATATTTTGTCATACTAACGCTAGTTTTTGACCAAAATATATATTTTCTGAATGACAATAAAGAAAAAAATGGCAAAACGACCGAAAAGTAGAGATTCTAAGCTTTCATATGGTACCTTGATTGTCTTTGGTGGTACTGTAGATCTTCAGATATATCCTTAAATATATTTATTTTTGATTCCGGCCAGGGCGCGTTAAGTGGGTGTATGTCTACTATGAGCTTTTGCATGTAGCCATCTCCATAACCATACCCTTCAGAGCCTTTCAGAATCAGTGCCAACCTATAGGGTGTCACTACAATATGTTTCTGCTGGAAATCACAGTAGCCGGGACGGTGAGTTCTCTACATGCACTGTCAGCAAGTTCCATGTGCTTATGATGCCTGAAGTGCTGTCCTGCTATTTTGTTTAAGTGTCATTAATTATAAACGACTACCAGATCTGTCAGTCACTTGGAATACAGTGAACCGAGGTATAAGTATCATATCATAAGTAGCAATTACAGACTTAACTAGGCCACTGGACACTGAAAAAAATAAAAAAAGGAATAAATTGCATGTAGCCATGTTGTAGTCTAGACAACTGCATTACAATCAATATGGAAGCAAATAAATGAAGTTAGCCTACTTATAGACTAGGTCAGACCATGCATTTACATTTCTTGGTTAATGGTTTCAGCCTCTGTGTAGACCAGAGGCACATGGCCGAGTGAGCTACACTCTGAAAGAAACATGCCTTTATTTGCTGATTGTATTTCTGATTCATTTTTATTTTGAGCACTAAACAGGCTGTAGTAGGACATTACACTTCTAGTTTACAGAAAGATATCCCACACATTGGATTAACAGTGACATCATCAGTGGACCATCTCTAAGTTCTGCCCATGGCAGAATAAATCTTAGAAATAAATCAAGGGACTATTGTTGCAATGCCTTTCATATCAGTGCATCTAATACTGAAGTACATGCAGTACTTTTAAAATTTAAAGACCATTATCCAATTATTTAAGTACAAGCTATTCCTTTTTTAGGAGCAAAAAACTGTCACCATTAGATAAAATACAGTTATAAAGTGGCTGACGTTTGGCAGAAGAACCATGCCTAAATCTCTACAGTCTAACGACACATAAATTCACACCCTTTCCTTCCGTTTCTGTGACAAAATTGCCCCCGTGCCCACCCAAGCCTATTTTCCCCCAGTTTCTTAGTCACCTTTCAGTCTCACCAACTGTGGGACATGTTGAAGTCCTGGTCTCTCGCTAACAAAACTTTCTTATTGGACTGAGAGGAGAAAATCAATCACAATTTGCACAAAGAAGCTGCTGGGGATCTAACCTCCACACCTAAGAAAGTATTTGAGATACAACTAACTTCTAAGACTGAACTTTTTGGTTATATAGAGTTTTAAAAACTGAGGGTAAGACTCTTAAAAGAATGGAGGCTGTAATGAAGCAGCTGTTAAGAAGTTGTTACTTAGAAAAGGAAATAAACAAACAAGAAGAACATTTGCACATTAAACAAAAGAAGCGGCTGGTGTTCTTGGAACAAAGAGCTAACCTCCACACCTATGAATGAATTTGAGATCCAAACCTCTTCTAAGACTGAACTTTTTGGATATATGGGAAGAAGTACTCTTGTAGATTTCTTTGAAACTCTGACTGCAAGTCTAAAAAGAGTCAAGAGTAAAAACTGATATAGAAATTCATTAAAAGTGTGGTCTTCAACTTTTTCACAGTACTGTAAATCTGTGTCACCTGCAAAGACCCATCACTGTGGTGGCTCCATTCAAAAAAAGCTTTGCGCACATTCCAGCTCTTCAAGCCAGTGGGGTCATCCACAGTCACACGTGCGGTTATCATTATGCTATTTAAGGTGTGGTCCTGCATTTGCACTTCATGAGGCAAAGCAGGATGTCTTTGTGAGCCGAAGGATTCATTAAAATGTTGTGGATTTAGGACTCCACAGCAGGTCCCGCTATAAAGGCCGACCTGGATGCACGGCGTAAATGAATGCGGACAGATGGCCCAGTTCTCCAGACTCAGGATGAACCCATAATGGCTTGTAACAAGCGTGTGGAACATTTGGACGCGACCACATACCGCTCCCATCTTGGGGAAAAAAAACAGAACCGCACAGCCTGAAGTGTCCAAATGTGTCAGGAAAACAGAAAATGAGATGGGAGGATAAGTGTTCGGGTGAAAAAATAAAGGACACAATGATGAAGAAAGACAGCCCCTGTGTTTTTATCATCAGTCCATAATACCGCAGTGCAGTATTTCATCCGAAATACAAGACACATAACTTACCTTTGGAGAAAAGATGTTTTGACAGTGTAAAAACATTTGGGGGCTTTTCAGTGTCATGGTGAGGATTCTGTCTCTGTGTAAAAAAAGGAAAAAAAGAAAAGGAAGAAAAAGTCCCGAATAGAATTCCTTGCTGAAATCATATGTTGGGAGAAATGTCAAAAGACCTCTTTCACACAGATGCTAAGCTCCTCTGAGCCTTTATATTTGATATTCAGTTTGTCACGTCAACCTTCCCATAAGAGAGGCTTTCACTCAGCTCTCATATTTATCAGCAGGGAACGAGTCATGAACAGCTCTCTGAGTGACACCCTCCTCATCACAGCAGCATGGAGTCCACACTCTTAAAAACCAATAATTCTCATCCTTAATTTAGATTTCGGGTGAGTCTAGTCATCAATCAAAGCAGCTGCTCCATTTTATAGTCCTTTTCAGTTACTGAAGTGAGACATGAAGCATCCACAGCTGAATGACTGAACCAAGAGCACAGTGTCTTCAACTGACAATGACAAATGCCGATAGCAGGCGAGAGACAGGCAGCTTCTGTGAAGGCCTCAAAAGCACGGCAATCTCCGCACATGTGTGGCAGCTACTATACAGTGTGCAGAAGACAGATGCTGTGTATTGGTGTTAATGCGAGCTGGCACCAAACTGAATGAGGTATTTTACTCCTGATCAATATTTCATTAAACATACAGGCCTTTACAGGCTCTCTCTGCCAATTACACTAATTGCAGTGTCCATATTTTCAATTGCCTTCTTCCAATTGAAAACTTGAAAAGTAGATGAGAGCTGAATACTGGTTCTGTTACAAGCTAAACAGCAAAAACAAACAAATAAACATGTCACCGGTTCTCCAGTCAGGCTCTGCCTCTTCTCTCTACACCCTGTCCTGTCACCCTACCTCTGCCGCCTTGTTATACTGTTGACCTGTGTTTAGTTTGTAACCTCGCCTTGCGGTTATTGACATGGAGTGTTTCTTGTCTGTTTGCAACATGTTTATGAGTTGAATTTTAAATGTAGGGGGTAGTCTAGTCTTTGGGAGTTTTGTGTCAACTTACAACTAAGAATAGATCTAAACTGTGGACTGTTTGAGGATCACTAACCTTGTGTTTAAAGCTGGCGCGAACCACCCATTGCTCCAACAAGGCGAGAGCTCGGGTCAGTGAAACTGCAGGGGTACATCCGAAATCAGTAGGCGTCGAGCAGTAGGCGAATGGTATCCGGATGATCTACTGAATCCCCAGCCATTTTTATGGATGCGACCACATCACACTATGCTATCCCATGATTCACCTGGAGCCGCAGAGGAATTCAGAGCGGAGGAAAAAAACAGTGAAAACCGGTACGTCAGCTGTTCATACGTAACTATGGCTAGTGAACTGCCGCTACAGAAGTTAGCGCTGCTTCTGAGGTAAAAAAAAATATATATATTCCTCCTGATTTATCTTCTCCGAGCTACAGCTCGACCTTATCTGAGTACAAATTCAGACAAAAAAGGGTTTTTTTAAATGAACTTTTATGTTGGTGGTCTGACATCTTGCATCACAAGAAATTAGTAAGATGGTGGATGTAGTATGTCTGAGATTGTGTGGCTACTAAAACTCACCTACTGAAAATGTCTACTAGTCTGCCGCTCGAGCAGTACGTACTGATTCTAATCTAGTACCTACTGACTGGTAGGTGATTTTGGACGCAGGATATTTCTGAACAGCATCTCAACACAAGCCTTAACCAAGTGAAAGACCCAGACTACCTAACAACCAGAGCCAGTTGCTAACAATAAACACATCACGTGAATTGCAAAGGCTGCCAAAACATGCTAATCTACCCCTTTCTGATATTTGGGGGGGCTTGTCCTTCCTTCATCCTCGGTCCCCCAGTTCACGCCAATGAGCAAATGTATTATCAAAATTAAGTCTTTACTCATAAGGAGGATACAGCTGAGGTAGGACAAATTCATTCCTAGCACTGGTAAATGAAGGTTTCACCTTAGTGTCACAGCTAGGGTTGCCATATCAACTCTATAAAATTCCTAGATACTAGAATAGTGGCCTGATTTTTACTGTATTTAGCAATCTAAGATAGTTATTTCAGCTGTAGAACCTAATCTCCTTAGTCCCCCACCTGCTCGAACTAATCAAACCCATTCTTTCGTATACAAATGGTTTGACTTAAATTTTATTTCATAACAAATGCTACATGGTTGAAACTCATTTTTCCTGGACAGGCAACCCTAAGATTTATTTAAAAACTCTGGCTCTGCAACACTTTATCCTTTCGCAGCTGTGTCTGCCATTTTTCAAACGATTCTGTGCTGTGTGTGAAGTATGCATCAGGGCTGTGTTCAGCTCTGACAAACTGTAGCAAATGGAAACGGTGGTGCTGTTGTTTTGTTACAACTAACAGTTTTCAAGCTACAAGCAGTTTTCAAGGATTTTTTGGGGCCTGATTAAAAAACTTCCCAATAAGTTACTTATGATGTATACACTACTGTGCAAAAGTTTTAGGCACCTAAGCTTATTGTTTAAAAACCCCTATCTTCATACCAGTAAGAACACCATATATCATTGAAACAGATATAAATAAGAATAAATATGGAATTTTAAAAGAGGTAGATAATATTATGTGAGCCAGTTTGAAAAAGAAAGTTTACTTTTACCGATTTCATTCCAGATATCTGGATTTATTCAACCCATTCACCAGCAATCTTGATTTAGCATAATGAAGTAGTGAGCAGTCAAAGCAGGTTTAGATAATAACTGCACATAATACTTGTTTGCCACAAGAAAAGCTTGGAAGGGTTAATTAATTACTATATTAAAACTATATGAGTATGCTAAATATAAAGTGTTTTGCTGAGCAAATAAAAGTTTCCTGTATGGAAAAATAGCTTTTTTAATATTAATGTGCCCAAGTGCCTAAAACCTTTGCACAGTACTGTATATACTGTCTTTTGTTACATACACCAAGCTCCAGCAGCCTCATATGTAGAGTAGTTCATTAGAAACCAATATGCGCCTGGGTAACATCTCTGACACATCCATGAAACAGGAGAAAAACATACTTTAGAGCCTCTTGCACACCGTTTCACACTGTTTTGGTGAAACACATAACTCAACCTGGATATTGCAGCACAACGGTGCACAGCATTTGAAGACTAATTAATGAAGGAAAATAAAGGGAAATTGCATTTCTCTGCCACATTCAAATGATATCCAAAATGCAAAGGCTTACTGTGATGTAAGCTTACAGTAAAGCATTGTTTTCTGTTACTGTTTGCTGTACATTTCTTTAAGCAGATACTCTCTGTTTTGAGTTCTGTATTTAGTTTCAGTTTTGCAGCTTTGGTTGGTTTTTGTCACGGATATCTCTGCTCTTGTTATCTCTGCCTGCCATTTAGGTCCTGATGTCAGCCTAGACTATAATAAACCTCATTTGCACATGCAGCCATCCTCCTCGTCTGCCTTTTATGCCTCCTCATTACACAACAACCAAAAAAAAAAAAAAAAAGTTATTTTTTCTCAGGGCTGGTTGGAAAGGCCTACTGCGATGCTCATTTACTATCACATCCTTCTTTCATCCTCGGCTTGCACCACTGTTAGCATTTAACTAGCAGGCAAAAACTAGCTTGACCCTTCCAACTGAGTGTGTGGAGGTCATACCGGGGAAAGGTTATTGCTGGCTTAAACACAGGTATGTACTCCTTGTCTATACAGAAGTAGTGGAGTTTCTATGAATGCTATAAAACTGTCAGAGCGTGATTTTTAAATTTACGCAGTGTGTCGAAGTCACACCGCACAGTTTGAATTTTCCGGGACCACAAATGTACAATGGCTTTCAGAGTGAGTGTTAAAATGAATATGTGCTCCGCCGTTTTAGTCCGATTTTTTTTTTTGTGGTGAAGTGCTTTTAGGAGACCCAGCCAAGACTGGCGTAAGAGTGAAAAGAGCTGAGAAGCAAACGATAAATGCGGATTAGGGTTGAGGAGAGGAGATGAATGGAAAAGGAAATACGCTTGGACAGGAAAAGGGAAATCTTTGGTCCCATGCGGATCAAAAGAATATCCAAATGAATAGTGAGTTCATCAAAGTGTGGGAGTCAGACTGAAATCTCTGTTTTTGTCATTTTTCCTCTTGTGCCAAGAAATATGGAGAATAAGGATCTACTTGTTGCTTTACAGAAAGAAAAAGAAACTAGAACCTGGTGGTGTTTCATTATAAGCATTAACCCTCCTGGTGCATCTGGACCTAGCAGTGAATGCTTGGTTATGTTCTAAGACAGCGAAGGGCACTGTTGAATGTTAATGGCTGGCAGAGTCTGTTCTAAAATATTCTTTTTAAACTCAGTCACTGTGTTTAGTGATCCTTGGTGTTTTGACACAGGCCTGTAGGTTCTCTTTCCTGGCACCAGTGTCACCTTCACATGTCACACTGAACTAGGATTTGCCTCCCGTTCAGGAGAAGTGGGGAGTCAGTTTCAAAAAAGCAGATTATTTTTTACTTTCTATGAATCAGGAAACTTCAGAGGTATGGCAAGGCTGGATTTCACCCTGTCAGTCAAGCCTTTATTTAGCATTCTCAGGGAGCACAGCGATCAGACCCACTGCATTTATTCCCACAAGTACAGTATGCATATAACATATAACAACCAAGCTGCAGAAAATAAGGTGTAAATGGTGCAACATGTTCTATGCTTTGTTAAATGATGGCAGTATGATCCTTCCTTTAGAAGCATTATGTTTTAGAGGCTGCAGAATATATCTTTGCTTACATTAAGGGTGCATTTACATATGTAGCTTGATTCTCGTTTCATACCAAGGCAGAAAATAATACACTGAGCCTGTTACACCTTGCATTAATGTTTGTTTCATGTCCGGATTTCATCTGACTTATTTAGACATGTTACAGAAAACCATCTCCAGTGTGACCAGATAATATGTGATTATAATTTCTCACCGTTAAGAGCACATCAACACGACTCCATCTTACTTTTGTTAAAAGTCAGAGGTCTCTCAGTTCACACTTAGCATGAATGCAGCATAGCTCCAGCCTCACACATCCTCCACATTTTCCCTCGTTTATAATCTCACCTGCTAGTCAGTGCTCAGTAGATGCATTTACGCAGATGACACTGTATACGGCTAACAAAAACAAGATTACACTAAATGTGGTCAATATAAGTGTCTGTTTTCTTAATGTGGTCAAGTGAAATACAAATATAACCTAATCACCAAAAATAGATGCTCATATAAAGTGTAAACAGGTCCACTCATTACTAACAGGTGTATAAAATCACAGCAATACAATCTTCATAGACAAACATTGGCTGTAGAAAAGGTCATTCTGAGAACTTTTTGACATGCTAGATCAGCCCTGGCCAACTGTAAGTGCTATTATTGTGATATGAAGCATATGGAGTAGCAACTTGGTTGTAAATCTGTTGCTTCAACTTTGTGGCAACAGTTTGGGAAAGACACTATTCCAGCATCACTTTGTCCCTGTTAACAAAGTGAGGTCCATGAACACATGGTTGGTGGACAATGCAATATAAATGCCCATAGTTTTGAATGGGATGGCAAAAAAACTCTTATAGATGTGATGGTCACACATACTACACATATAGTGTAACATATCATTTAACATCAAACCAAAAAGTGTAAAAGAAAGTAACATGGACCAAAAAAGTCACAGACTTTGGTATATTTGATAGCGATATACTGGGATCTACCAAAGGCTCTGAACTACTCTGACTTAAATAAGCTTGTAAGAAACCATGTATTTCCTTAGTTTTCATACACGGTACAGAAAGACAGAATGACTTGAACGGCTGGTGTTTTTATAAAATATTGCCAGGTTAATACATAATGTAATCAAATCATTTCACATTCTACTGAATTAATTTGAATATGCAATCATAACAATATAAACATGATTAAGGTACAGGGTCATTACAGTACAGTGATTTTGGTCTAAAGTCAGAACTGTGTTTTCAACTCTCACAACTGGTGTTAAAACAGTGTCAGAAATGCATCTGTTGCTGGAAAGAAAGAAGGCAACCAGAGAGGCACTGATGGTCCATTTTATGTTTGGCTAGATGTCTTTGGACTGTTTTGTATTCACACTTAACCATGGCCAGCTAAGAAGCAGACGCAAGATCCTCCTCAGGGGGTCTCGGTGTGCACCAGGGTTCGAAAGCAGCTTCATGCTGAATGTAACACACCAATTTAACACAGCACGAGAACACACTCTAAAAGTATGGGAACGTTTACGACAGCAGATATGCTGAACTAAAACAGAAAGCAATATTTCTCAAATACAGACACATTTAAAAGAAACTAATCAGCACAGACCATCACCTCTGTAGCACATTCAAACCTTCTCAGTACCTTTGTACATTCCAGTATTTTTGTGTTTATGTCCTGGTGTCTGTTGCCTTGAGCAGACCGTCTGACTCCTCTGAAGTGAGAACAACCATCTCGGAAGTCAGACGGATGAAATTACACCATGGTTCTGAAGACCACATGGCTTTTTACTGCTATGGGCTTGTTTCATCACACTTTACTCTGAAAACATTGCCTTCAGGAAGAAAAACACAGAGAAAGAAAACAGAACTTCCCATACCAGAACACTAATCTCGTTCAGTAAGTGTTCTGATATAGACTTCATTCTTAATATCAATGTTTCTTAGTATTTATAGTACTGTGCCAAAGACAGAGTTCACCTGAATCACTTGCTTTTCAGGAGAGATTTCTGAGGAGGTAATCCACTTATAGCTGATCTCCTCAGGGCAATGTCTCCAAACAAGACCACTGGTACCATCACTATCGGATACACTATATATATAGATGCAGATTTGCTTTTATTTTAAATGTGAAAATATTAAAACTATTTGTAAGATATATAATTATATGTAGTTGTTTATATTATGTTCTTATGTTTTCTTCTTTTCCTCTAACACTGGCAGATAAAACTCTATACAAGTCTATACCAGCACGTCATAAAAGAGTGTCATAACCCTAACCCTAACCCTAACCAGTTGAGACGAGGAGATGGAAGAAAAGGCAGGACAAATGGAGGTTCGGACGAAAACGCAAGATTTAACATATTTTAATGAAAACTAAGCAAAACAAAAACACAAAGTACATATTAAAAAAACAAGACCCACAGCAAACATCAAACAAAGTAACCACAGAAATCAAACCACAACGCAGGGAGCAAAGCAGAGGCAATATATACACAGGTTAACAAAAGGGGACAAAAAAAACACCTGAGAACAGTAGGTGGGGTCACAGAAGGGAAACAGGTGAGGGACGGAGCCAAGGGGCAGATAACAAAACAAACAGAACCACATGACAAAGAACATGTGACAGACAAGAGAATGTAAACAAAGACAGACAGGCAAAACATAACATACTACACAAAACATACTAACACTCCACCACCGCGTCAGTGTCCTGCAATGCTGAAAATGATCCACCACATAATACCTTCTCTGTGGTGGTCCTGTGGGGGTCCTGGCCATTAAAGAACAGGCTAAAGGTGGATTAACAAAGTTTACAGAGAAACATAGAACTCCTATATGATAAGTGGAGCTGATAATATGGACAACAATGTGTAGATATAAGGAGGTGGAGGTCCATAATACAGCGACTGATCAGTGCAATTTAGGGTGGTCTCTAAATTTTGGTTTAAGAACCATAAAGACATACAAATACAAGCAACAATAATAGACGCACTACAAACGTAGATGTGGTTGAACAAGTTCATCATTTCTAGATCTGTCTGGTCTAGCAGCGGTCTGACAAAGTGAAACTGAAAATGCATCAAATCAATGCTCTTCTAAAAATATGAGTTAATACACAGAATATAGAACAGAAAACCTGAAAATGCCTGAAATCCTTTCTGTTTAAGAAAACAACTTACTGACACGAGAAACTACTGACCTCAGCTGTATTCAATCACTTACTCTTCTATGTAAACTGCAGTTGCTGAGACAGTGATCTCACTTTAGGGGATGATAGCAGACTCATCTGTTTCCAGTTGCTCAGGCTAACTGAAGCCCATTTGTACAAATGCTACAAACTCTGACACTTGCAGCGTGACTCAATTGAAATTCTGGAAGTGAGCCACTCTTACTGAGGAGCTAATTACCTGCACATTACAGGATAAAGCAAGTTTCTTGCAGCTATGACAGCAAAGCCATTGTGGCCTATTAATAGCCAGACAAACTAGAGACCACTATTCTTACCATATAACAACATAGAGCACATGTGGAAACGATGGCTGCAAAGAGATGCCCAAAGTTTCATGTTTAACACGGTTCATTTTGTAAATTTTTAAATTTGTAAACAAAAACAGGTTTTTATTTTTAGGTATCCTGTTTTTGTAAAAGAAAACTTAAATATAAAATATTCCCGGTTATATTTTATGGCTTCATGAATAAAAGTATGCAAAATTGCTTTACATTGACATAACAGAAACAGCACTTTCCAAAATAGTACATCAACACAAATGTATATTGGGTGTGTGAAAGTTTTTTTCAGTTGGTACTAAGTGAAGTTAGTATTTTATGCCATAAGTCAAAATACTGTACTATACTTATGCCGAAACTTATTTAGGTGTTTTCAAAAATTAACTCCTCATTAAGCAAAATGAGCAATACTAGAATTCATGTTTTGGCCAACTTTAACTTGCCCAGATAATTACAATTAAAAAAATTATCTGCCAAACTACAAATCCTGCTCATTAGTCCCAATGAACACAAAGTAAAATATTATTCTTTGTATGACACTAAAATTGACTGCTGTATTAAACATCTAACAAAGGCTGTATGAAAAAATATATATATAAGATAAATAAATATAACGAAACACAGCTGATCAGACATCATAGCAGCTTCATTGGCATCTTCACTCATACTGAACTAAAATTATTATCCTGCTTTTGTGTGATGCCAACTGAACAAAGCAAGTCAAGATGAACAAGATGTGCATACAAAGGGTAAAAGCAACAAGATTACCCGCATTAGGAAAAAAAAGAGATTTATGTTCTCAGTCTATAAAATTACAATGAATAACTGCAACACCCACCAAAAATAAATGCAAGTGCCAATAATAAATAAATAAAGGTGGTCATTTGTTTTTATTTGTATTGCTGTAAATTGTATGTTAAAATATAGTATATGTGTGGTTTATTTACATTTTTTTCATAGTACTTTTTTCTTTTTGATTATACAGTGTAGCCTATCACAGTGAGCTATGTGGATTATTATTGAGTACGTTGCTGTCTTGTGATAGCATGTCAGATATCATGTCAGATTTTATTTTACAGCAAATCATAATCGTTCACACAAGCTATGAGGTCTCTCATAATGGCTTTATTTACAGTGGCTGACTGCTTCACTTTGTTTAACAGGGACGGCCAAAAGAGAAGTTTTGCTGGAGACTGCAATGGCCACCCCTTGGCTATATGCCTGAATTATAACTTTCCTGTAACTAACTTTCCATGTAATTACTCAGTATTAACCTTAGGAGGTAAGAAGCCTGGAGTTTTAAGCTGTTAAACTTATTTAACAGACACAATAAACCAAAGTAACAGCAACTATAGCAGAGACACAGAGCAGTGGCTGCGGGATGCATGTTCTAAGTTAATAGACAAGAGACACCTTACAGTATTGTAATTACATGCTATTGGGACAGGTCAGTGAAGATAAAGCTGTCAAAAAAGTTTAAGCTGATTATAAGTCTACTGTTTACTGTGAGGTAATATTACTATACAGGCATTTTTCTTTACTAGAAGAAAAAAACATCATTTCTATATATAATTTTATGTATTTTATATATAATGAAACATCTCTACTGTTCTGATTGATGTGTATGTCGCTAGTGACTGCTCTGTGTGTTGTATTGAGGCTTAATGCTGCTGGTACCAATGCATAGTGAAATCGCAATCACAATGATAAGCTGTGACAGTGTGCATCGTGGAAAATGGACATTCTATTTATTATGCCATTTAATGCAATTACACTACTTAAACACCAACATTTTCAATCTCTTCACTCCACCACTCCTTCTGCTTTCCAGCTCTAGTCTCATTAGAGTGTTTTACAACAACATGATTATAGTCATAAGTTTCCTTCAATCGAATTTTGTTCAAAACATTATAAGAATATCCAGTGTTCTTAGAGTCAACAGAGTCAAGGAGCTGGAATGTCTGCCACTGCCTACAAGCTCGGAAATTCATTCATTTTAAAGTCTAGAGTTCACAAATGTTCCAATCAGTTGAAACTCCACATTTCTTTATCATAGTAGTATAAAACCAAAATTACACCCCAGGTTTTAAGCTAATCATACACTGTTAATATTTGGCCCTCTGCATAATCTTTACAAGCTGTAGAACTTAAAGTACATTTGATTAGCGAGTTGGTGAAAAGGTGAACAGATGAACATCAACCATACCCGCTGAGAGTTCAGGAAAAGGGCCGACATCACCTTTACAGCCTGAAACATTTCTGCACACAGTCCTCCATTGATGTTGTTGGTGTGGTATATAAATATTGGGGGTGTAAATATTAATAACTCAAGATAGATTTGTATCTTTCTGGGATTTTGGAATTTGCTTATTTTACCTCCCCTATTTACAAATGCAGGATTTGTATTTGAAGGTTCATGGTGTATACATTTCAACAGCTGTTCGTCCAACTATGCCAATGTGAATACAGTTTTGTATAGTTTAAAGCTGGTGTTCAGGCATTAAGAAACAAACTGACTTTTATTTTATACAGACCATTCGAGGACTGTAATTTTTCTTCAAAGTACGGCAGCGAGTGTGTTTCAGATAGTTAGAGCTTTAGCAGTTTCTATGCAAGCAGTCCAAGACTTGTTGTGTTGGTGTTGCTGTCTTTGTGCAAACTGGTTGGGTTTTTTTTTTCAGGCTTTCTCTGCACAAACATCAGATTGATTAAAAAAGCCTAAGATGTTCTAAAAGTGTCTAAGTTGATGGTCTAAAAGTGGTTTTATCTTAAATAAATCTTATCTTCAACATTTTATTGACTAACCTAAAGAATGCCATTACAGTCAGATGGTTAAAAAGTCCAAATAGTTTTGGGCAGCAGTCTATGTTATTATCTAACTAAAGAAAGACTCTTTCTGAAAAAAAAACTAAAATCAAAGAGAGAACAAAATAAATGTTACCATTATTGGTGATGTATAGTTCTATGCTGCTGTAAGACAGAAAGGAAGTAGGCAAAGAACAGTTTAATGCACATTTTTATTATCAAGTTTTCATTGTAAACAGTGCCGCAGCGTCTACTTATGGTAAATATTATACATAAAGTCAACCTCTGAGTACAGCTGAACGTCCTTCTCTAAGGAATATTCTCTTCTAAGACAGCTGCAGTAAACATTCATCCCTTTAGGACTGACCTAGCACTTCTACTTAAGATAATATGGATATATCTCTTGCTGTGACAACAGAATTCAGTCCCATATTTGCTCTGCTATATGCGAGATACGTAAAGTGCTACAACAAAGCAAAACTTTTTTGTTTTGTTTGTCTTTTTTTCCTGCATGTCTACGTGAAGATTCACAGCCAGGCAAGGACATTGTGTCTCCAATTCAGTGCTTTATCGAGAAACAACGCAAAGGAAATGAGTAAGAGGCGCACAGCAGCCTGTTGTTCTTTATTGCTTCTGATAAGCTCTGCAGTGAAAGAGAAAGTGGATAAGTACACAGGAACCGCTACTGACGTTTTCATTCATTTTATCCTCTTTGCATCAGAATGCCAGCCTTGTCTGTATTCTTTTCTGCTCCTCCATTGTGTGTTTTGTGTTCTGCATGTTTACATGTGCGTACGCAATCGTGTTTGTGTGTGCCGTGTGTTTCGTTTGCACCTTGCCTGGATTCATATCCTGACCTGTGCGGAAGGGGCTGAAGTGGAAGTGGTAGGCTGCTGAAGATCTCTGGAATTGTACCTGCTGAGTTAAATGATTTGACATGGTTGAAAAACAATGATATGACTTATAGGGAAAAAGAAATACATTCCCACCACTACTTTCTGAGCTGGGTGAGAAGATATTACAGTGGAGTGATCAAGTACAGTTATAATACAGTCATATAAAAAAGTTTCAACACTCACGGTTAAATGACATGTTGGCATCTTCTACAGAGAGCTAACGTGAATACAGCTTTGTTCTGTGTGCACAGTCTCTGTATTTGCTGAGTTTGGTGCAATTGGTAAGGTTTTGAAGGTTATAACATTAATCTTTAAAATAAAGTAGAACTGAGAACTGGGGCGGCCATCTTTGTTTACTTTGTGTTAGAACTTCCAGTGCCCGTGGATACGTTGATACTAATTACTAGCAAAATGACAACAATCATAAAATAACTACCATAATATGTTCAGTTAGAGGGCGTCACAGTAATTGGAAGAAGATGAAAACTTGGTTTGAACAACAAAGTTACGAAAACACCTTTCCACTATGCAGGTACTGATACGCTTCACTTACTTGTCGAACTGTCTACACCTTCCGAGAGTACAGAATAATTATAAACATCGACATAAGTAACCTCAGGCCACCTTCTCATATCATCCACCCACTGTGTTATTAACCTCGGATGAGGTTCCCATTCGAACTTCTTATTGCCTCTCTGGTCTCCTCCCATGTAACTGTATTCTTTTTGGTTAGCTGACCGGAAGTTCGAACAGTGAATAGTGTACTGAAAATAAAGTGTTACCCAATGTATTTTAGATTTAGGAGCCAAGCAAAGCATTTCCCAAGCATATTCCATTTCATTGTCCTCTAGGGAACAACACGCAATGTCAAAAAAACATCAACTTTTCTGTTGAGCACCACAAAATGGTGAAACATCGAAGACGCCTCCACTTTAATCGTATGCAGAGGAACATTTGTGAATCTGGAGTGTCTAACAATCCACAAACTGTAAAACCAAATAACGGTCAGCTTTATCAGCAAACATGAGCTTTAACAAGCCATTCAGATTCGGCTTCCCTTGGGGGACACTACAATACCCCACCCCAACTGCCATCCACCTATCTCTGTCCATGACTTCAGAACTAACTGCTGCGATGTTGGACTAGCATCATAAGGATGCTAAGAGCCAAAGATGGTAAGAGTTCAAATTTAGCTGTTCACTTTAAATGGTGCAGCAGTCATGCTAATGCCTCAAGCTACCTGTCGAGCCTCTTGTTCTACTTTAAATGTGCGCCATGTACACTTTGATGCTGCTGCCTCAGACATTATAATAAAAACTGGAAAATCTGAACTAGAAGCTGGTGAATAGGAAGCTGACCTCAGCCTGGTGCATCTGACTGCTGCTTGCCAGCCTGGTTGCTACACAAAGAGTGATCAGTGACTGTTCATGGCAAAACTGCAGATGAGGGAAATATAAATATTAAAAAAATTATGCTCAGCATTAATTGTCTGTTTAGCACTGGCCAACACTAACAGCTGAGATCAAATATTAATGGAGATGTACTGTTCTAGCAAGTTTATGCAGCATTGTTAGCTGAAAGTCTGTAAGATTAACTTTATTGTGAGAGCCATGCATATGTTGGCACAACGTGTGCATGGAGAATGGGAGTCGGACCAAACACTGGCTCATTAACAATTAAAACAACAGATACTCAAACCAGCTTGTGGCATTTTGACCAAAGAAGGTCACAGACATTTTATTAAGACCCCATAGAGCTGTGTTAACTTCTGATAAAAGGGTATAATGTGTCAGCTTTCAGACGTATGTCCCACTTTATTTAAAGGGTCGGGCCGCAGCCTGCTTTGTGTTTAAACGCCCTTATCCTTCTCCTTTAGATGGTCACATCTGCAAGCGGTGTGATAGTTCTGGACCAGGGCTGGAAGAGATGGTGGATATGTGGGTCTCGGTACTCAGCTGTAATGGCTCCAGGAGGTGAATGGGCTATCCGCTGCAGAGAAAAGCCCTTTATCTCATCTTTTCACTGTGTTTGGAACAAGATTCACACACAGCGCCGTTGCTATTTTAAGGCTTCTATAAGCACCCTGTCACAGTTTACTGACCAAGTGCCTGCAGGATGGGCCAGAAGGTGACCACAGCTAACAGTTATTAACAGTCTGACTCACTGAACACAGATAAACAGTCACTAAAGACTATTTAGTCTAGAATATCTTTTACATGAATAAGTACAGTAATTATTTTTTCCTGGTGTTTCTGAGTTCCTGTCGAAATGAGCCATGTCAGTCATTTTTTATGAAATGCACGATCCAGTATCGTCACATTACATTGACCGTACCTGGACCAGGTTACATTAATTCTATGTGAATCATGTTGGTAAAAACACCATACGCCTACCATACATTCTGTGTAAAAGGAGTTTCCTAGGTATGCATGCACTGAAAGAATGTTTAGTGAAGCTGTTATATTCCGTCCTACCTCAAGTGTTTAACACAGAACATCAAAAGCTATAAAATTGCATTCAAGAGGTTCAGTAATACTGACTGCTGACCACAGTTTTCCAACTGTTGGAGCTGCTTTTTACAAGTGCAACTACTTAAGACAGCAAGACAGATGAATAGGGTAAACAGAATAATGGCCAAATTAAACATTTAACATGTTTTCTAACTGCTGCTGGAGTTAACATAATACAAGCCACCTCACCTTACTCGTTTATACACGTTTTCTCGTCCCATGCAAATTAAAAACTAAGAAAATTTGAGGGTATAGCATGAAACAACAACTTATTTTTTTTGTTTATCTTCCAGGAGTGATTAAATTATCTGGATGGTAAGTTAAGAAGAAGAGAATCACTGATGCTCACATTCTGTCTAGCCCTGCCCTGTGTTTTTGGGGTTCTATTTGTTTCTGTCTTTGTTTACCTAATGCATGGCAGACATTTTTTGTCATGTCATTTCATATTAACCTTGTATTTAACTCTCTAATGCAAAGTCAACATTATACCAATAAAGATATGATGACAATAGTAGATCATTCACACATGCTCAGAAGACACATGCTTTGCCAAGTTTTGACTGAGTTCTCTTTGAATTTTCCTTTGCCATGCTTGCAATCATCACATTCATCTGTTTTGGGTAATTCCTTCTGCACACTTGGTGCAATTACACATTTTCACCAGAGAGGTCTCCAAATCCCTAAAACTCACACAGTGTAGCTCCAAACCAGAAACCAACATGAAAAACTAAACAACAACAACAACAACAACTGAATTATGCAGTGTCGGGTCATCTCAGTAATGAGAATGACCAATGATATACCTTAGAAAAAAGAAAAAATCCATGTGATAAGAGACATGTGCATGATCAATAGAGAAAAAGTTCATTTGAACACTGAATATTATTAGTCTCATTAGACATGCAGTCATTTTGAACAATTGTAAGAATTTCCCTTCAGTACACAACTGCCCCCCCCCCACACACACAAACACAAGCAGTTTTTTTTTTCTTGTGCAAAATGATTCATATTTTATCTAAACTAGAAAATACACGCTCTTACAGAAACTAAATGAAGCTGACAATCCCAAGTCCGAAGTTTAATAAAACACCAACAGTATGTTTTTGTGTCAGTATGAGGTAGTGCAGGACTGCCAGTAGCTGGACTGCAGTTGGTGTTTTTCTTCACCTCCCTGGCTGCGGATTAGGAGTCGTGTTTCGATTATGCCGATTAAAGAAAAAAAAGAGGATAGAAGATGAGGGCTCTGAAGATGAGTTCTTCGCTTCACAATTCAGCCGGTCACGTCGATTAAGATGTGAACTTTTACAATTCCAGCAGTTCATATTCAGCTCAGGGGGCCTTATCTGAAATTAAAAAAGCCCCCTTCTCTTGCGCTTTGAAGTTTCTCAAAGCCACTCAAATAGTTTTGTACAGAAGATGGGGAGGCTGCAGGAACACTTTGATTTGCTCGGTTGGTTTTGCCTGTCGCTTCGGGTTACACACCGAGGCTGGTGGCGGTGGAGGGACAGGAACACATTGGCATGCTTTTAGCCTGTCCCAGCCCTTTATTACCATGCACAGCCTGAGCCAGCGCTTTGGTTAATGATCACATGCTAACTGGAAACACTGTGATTAGAGCCTAGTAGTCAGAAATCTTTTATACACCTCTGTGATAGCATATGTTACAGAACTGAATAGGGACATACTGTATATTTAGCAGTTCAGTTCATCTTGAATCAGCGTCCCTGAGCAGATAGGATAAAGCCCATTTTTGGGGGGGCCCTAGTTTAGCAATTGACTTGGCTTTAAATGTGCTTCTACAAAATCAGTATAATAAAAGTTGATGTGGTGCAGGTCCCTACACTGTGAGCATGATTAACCGTTTTATGCAGAGGAAAATGGTTCATTCTGCCTGTTAATTACACATTAAGCAGTCTCTAACTGCTGTAACTGTACCTATTATTAAAGCTGCACTATAACAGTTCCTTATATAAGTAAAAGATGTAGAATTACTCAGGATGAAAAAAAAAATGCTAAAATATGGTGCATGTGAGCTATGAAAGTCTGTAAAGCCTGAAATAAGACTCTAAAAGTTACAGGCATTCATTTTGCATTCACACAGATTTCATGGGCATTTTGTGGACCATATGTCTTAACATATTAATGCCACGAACACAAAACGAAGGTCCAGTTCAAAGTTTAGGTCAAATACAAACATACCACTTTATACTAATAAAGATATGATGACAATAGTAGATCATTCATATCCTTCAACAAATTCCTCTTTGTAAACTCTTTTAACATGCTCACAGTCATTATATTCATCTTCCTGACATTACAAAATATTCTTCTGCCTGCTGCTTGCAATTACACATTTCCACCAGAGAGGTCCCCAAATCTCCAAACCTTACGTAGTGCAGCTCACTACTTTTTTTTAATCACATTTTAAAAGTCAGAGTCAAAAAATATTTACAAAATCAAAAACAATCGCTTAATGATTTGCTGTACCTACACCTTAGTGCAGGGTTGTCCAAATTTTTATCACCCACAGCATCACTCGTAAGAATACATTATTACACAAGTTCTCAACGGAGGTTACTGCTGCCAAGTCATCCTTCTATAAGGAGAAACTGGAAGCATCATCATCTGATCCATGCAAGCTCTTTAGTATTTTCTCCTCTCTTCTCAAACCCCCCTCTCCCCCACCACCCTCTTCCCTTACCCCGGAGGATTTTGTCACCTTCTTTGAGGAGAAGGTTAACAGAATCCGCCAGTCGTTTTCCTCTTGCTCCACTTTCCTCACCAATACTCATCCTCTTACCAGTAATTCCTTAACATGCTTCTCTCCTCTTTCCACAGACAAGGTCCTACAGCTGCTTAAATCCAGCAACCCGACCACCTGCCCACTGGATCCCATTCCATCCACACTCTTCCAGACAGTCTCCATGGATCTGCTGCCCTTCATCACATTCATCATAAACAGCTCCTTGTCATCAGGACGGGTCCCAGCCGCATTCAAGACTGCCAGAGTGGTTCCAATTCTGAAGAAGCCCACACTGGACAGCTCAGATGTCTGCAACTACCGGCCGGTATCACTCCTTTCTTTTCTATCAAAAATTCTTGAGCGTGCTGTTTATAACCAACTTTCTCTCTTTCTCACCCAGAACCTGCTCCAGGACCCCAACCAGTCCGGCTTCAAACCAGCGCACTCAACAGAAACAGCCCTCATAGCGGTGACTGAGAAGCTCCAGACTGCAAGATCATCCAAACTGTCATCGGTCCTGATCCTTCTGGACCTCTCTGCAGCTTTCGACACGGTGAACCACAAGATCCTTCTATCCGTCCTCGCTGACCTGGGAATCGTGGGCTCTGCATGGAAGTGGTTTGAGTCCTATCTAGAGGGGCGGTCTTACCAGGTAACATGGAGAGGGTCTACATCTGCTCCTTGCAGGCTCCTTACTGGTGTCCCTCAAGGCTCAGTGCTAGGTCCTCTCCTCTTTTCACTCTACACCCGTTCTCTTGGTGATGTAATTACCTCTCATGGTTTCTCTTACCACTGCTATGCTGATGACACTCAACTAATGCTTTCCTTCCCACAGTCTGATACTCAGGTTTGCAGTCGTATCTCTGCATGTCTGACCGACATTGCTTCATGGATGACAGCTCATCATCTGAAGCTCAATCCCAGCAAGACTGAGCTGCTGTTCATCCCTGGAACTACAGGTCCTCAGCAGGATCTTGCCATCTCATTCGAGAACTCTTTGATTGTTCGGTCTAAAGATGCAAGAAACCTTGGGGTGACTCTGGATGACCAGTTATCGTTCTCAGCCCATATTACGAACCTGACTCGGTCATGCAGGTACATTCTCTACAATATCAGACGCATCCGACCCTTCCTCTCTCAAGAGGCCTCCCAGGTGCTCGTCCAGTCTCTTGTCATTTCAAGGCTGGACTACTGCAACTCGCTCCTGGCTGGTCTTCCTCTGCAGGCCATCAGGCCCCTACAACTGATCCAGAATGCAGCAGTACGGCTCGTCTTCAATCTCCCCAAGTACACTCATGTCACTCCACTGCTGCGCTCCCTTCACTGGCTTCCTGTAGCTGCTCGCATTCAGTTTAAAGTTCTGATGCTTGCCTACAAAGCCAAGAATGGACCAGCTCCTCCTTACCTTATGGCAATGGTCAAAAGTCGAACCGCACCTCGAGCCCTTCGCGCTTCAAGTACGGCTCGGCTTGACCCGCCATCTCTCAAGATTCATGGAAGACATGCAACAAAACGCTTCTCTGTCCTGGCACCCAGATGGTGGAACGAACTTCCACTGCCTGTCCGAACAGCGAACTCTCTCGCGGTCTTCAAACGCAGACTGAAGACCTATCTCTTTGTAAAGTACTTATAAACACTATATACTAAAGTACTGGTACAAACTGTAATTGCACTTTATCTTCTAGGAGCACTGGCTAAGTACTGCACTTGTACTGTATGTAGTCTTGTATTTATTCTCTTATAGATGTTCCTGTCTTGCTAGGTATTGCGTTGTCTTGTTTCTAGGTATCAGCACTGGCCCTGTGTTTATGGCAGTGTTTGAGTATAAGAGTGGTTTGGACTTAAACCTGTTTGTACTAGATAGAGGGTCATACTCTGACTGAACACTAAGCACTTTTGTAAGTCGCTCTGGATAAGAGCGTCTGCTAAATGCCGTAAATGTAAATGTAAATGTATTAGTGGCCCGCTGGTACTTTGCAATTTTTCCTTTCACCTGATGGTGGCAGCAGTGCATACATGTATAGTACGTTTCACCGCTGTGTTAGCAATTGAAGTTATCTGAACTTAAGAGCCATTATTTTTCGGAGTGGCTCCTGAACTTACAGAACAGCGTGTAGTGATGGCTACGTCACAAAAGCGGCAACAGTCAACAGTAATAACCGGCGATTACAAGAGAGATGGACATCAGAATAGTATTTCTTAGACAAATGCGTGCGTCTCTTGTACCAAGTGACTATTGCGGTAACGAAGGAATTAAATATCAAGAGATATTATGAAAAAGGCATGGGCATCATAGTAAATACTCAGGGGACGAGAGGGCAGAGAAACCCTGCAGCAGCAACTGTTCTTCAGGGTACGTGGGGCACAGGAGAACCTTACCAGAACGAGTAATGAGGCGGCTATGCTAATCACTAAGCAGTGACACTGATGTGTTTAAACACTCCAGCAGCAGCACTGCTGTGTCTGATCCACTCACACCAGCACAGCATACCCTAGCACAAAACCACCATGTCAGTGTCACTGCAGAGTAAGGTTTTCCATACCATAATAGATTTTGTGAGTTAAGTAATATAAGATTTGCTGTTATTGAGTTCTGTAAGTTTGTAATGCAGTGACTTAAGCACTGAAGATTAGAGATGGAAGGATCGATCGGCTATGTATTGGTATCGGCCGATTTTTTATCAAAATATTTAATCAAAATATTTCTCCAATTTAGCCGATCCCGAGAGCCGATCAATGGCGTTTAACAAATGAGCTTAATTTCTGTATTTCCAGCTAGCGTTTCATCCAGTAAGAGAAGATCTAAACCACTAGGTGGAAATACACAACCTTTCTTTTTCCACAAGCCGATTAGCAGCAGTGTCGCGAGAAAAGCATACGCTGAAAGCCGTCCGTCTGGCAGTGTTTTACCGTATGAGACGCAGACTCATCCAGGACGTTTGTAAAATGTGTAAAATCAGCGTATCTCGTTGAGGAACCAAGACAAAGACATTTAACACTATTAATCTGATACGCTAGCACAAAACAAATAACACAGAACACCTTGCAGACCAGATCTGACCGGTACCAACAGTACAGCAGCTACAATTCAAGATCTACATTTAATTCATGCAGATTGTCGTTTTTAAATAACCAGAGTCTGCGTTTAATGACAGCAGTTTTTACTGCATTTAATTAGTTATCTTTTTTTAGTTTTAAATTTTATGCTGTTTCATAAACCAGTTTTAACCATGTTTCATGACCTGCTTGCGCTAAAATAACTACATGTAGCCCTGCCTTGGCATATAGCCCTGGTGACCGGCGATCGGAATCGGCCTCAAAAACGCTGAGCAGTCCATCTCTACTAAAGATACTTGATGCAGAAATGGTGTTCAGCACATGCTCAGACAGAATGTGCAGTATGTTGTAGAATGTGTTGAAATTCAGTAAATTAAAATTCATTAGTTAAATAATGATTTATTATTCTGTACATGTGTGTTTTTTCATATTTTGAATACAGCGTTATTCATACATTTATGAATAATACTTTTGGAAAGAGAGAACAGCTCTTAGGTGTTTTTATATTGTCCAATCTGGCCCCCTTAGAAAGTTTGGGCACCCCTGCCTTAGTGGTAGACAGTCGATGGCAGACTAGACATTCATGGCTGTAAATTTAGGAACATCATTTTTACCAACTTTAGGCATCAGCCGCAGCAGTGGAATAAATAGGATGTTAATTTTTTTGTGAGCCATAGATACTGATTAGCTCAGGCACACAAAGGAGAGGGAGAACAGGGGAGTAATATAATCAGAGCTGATACTTTTATTAGACGAATTTAAAGGATTTAAGGTCGCCTTGTCAGCTTTCAGTAAGACAAAGACACGAGAGAGAGGGAAAAAAAACTTTCAGGTCGCCTCTCGGCTGGCTCTGAATCAGGGAAGCCCTCTCTCGGTTTCCTTCCACCTACTGCATACTTTCACTAAGGCTTAATGCTAGCACGGCTGCGTGCTGCTGTGGATCGGGTACCGCTATAAAGCACAGACTGAGGTGTTTCTATCCAACAGCAACATGTAAACACAGTGGAGCAGAGGATGAGCACTGTAGCACTGCAACACCACTCATGTCGTTGATTTGATGTGTTACTTTATCTGAAGTAAGGCTACTGGCATCACAACTGCTAGAGCACATGGTGTACTTGGTGGCAAGGGTGTAGATTTGGTCTAAACATTGGTAGTACATCATCCAAATATAATGCATACCACTCCAAATATAATGCAAACTGATTAATTCAAATACTGGTACGGATCATTCTTTAAACCCAAAATACTGATGGGAACGTGTCCCTACCGTCCATATGCAAACCTACACCCTTGCTTGGATGTCTCTTGTCCTCACACCTTCAGATCCCACTCAGAGACATGGTCAGAGACAAAGGAAGTTTTGTTTTAAGTTGGTTGGGCATGACATTTTAAACAGCCTATACATGACATAATTACATTTTTTTTACATAATTACATCAAATAATTAAAGTAATAATTACATTAAACGTGTCATAACATGCTGTAATGCAGGGGTGGAGAATTGTGGGACACACAGTTTGCTAATTTCTCTGCTTTGATAAAATAAGGACAGCGTTAGGAAATTAAATCTGATTCTGTTTGAGTATTAAAAATCAGAAACAACATTAGGCCACTTCGGTACAAAGCCCACAAATCTGCAAAATAATTTGTTTGTGTTTTAGTGACATCGTTAAAGTGGCTGCCAGTGGGCGAGTGAAGCGATTTGGCTCACTTTAATAAAACATAAAAATACATAAAAAACTTTAAACAAGCACACATGCTCGTATTATTATATTTCTATAATTTGTAGCAGTCAGTGTTACAGCCCATCAGCATCCCCTCTTCCTGTGTCCCTGTCTGAAGAGACACTCACTACATAAGACAACAATGTTTGCTGTCACTGTGTGTTGTTTTGCTTGATCAGATAACAGTGATTACTGTTCTATAGAGCTTTGTGTACAAGAAAAACATAGATTACAAACATAGAGTCCAGATTAGTGGCTGCCGTCAACACCATGGTTCAGAAGATGCATGTGTGATTATTTGTTTTTAATCTGCTGGTAAACTATAAGTGTCCATGTATTTAAATGTCAGCAGACTCTAGCAGCCATTTTTATAAATTGGTAATAAACACAAGCTTCCGTGTTTCGTGGAAACTTTAAATGCAGGCTGTTTTTTTCTAATAAAGAACCGACTGTTAGGCTGAACAGTTTGGAGCAGATAACGCGTGCTTCGTGAAAAGAGAAGCACAGTCAGTTTTATTTGCCATTATTGGAGATATACGCATAATTTGTCTTGGTACATTTCCTGCCGCTCATTAACAGACTCAGTGGTACTTTTGTGAAAAGTGTAGCACAAAGATTGAACACTTCCTGTAATAGAAAATCCCACCAGACTTTAACCACAGAGAGCTGTGCAGAATGTGTGGGATAGAGTATTTAAATACTTGCATATATACATCAAATATATATACAGGGGTTGTACAATGAAACTGAAACACATTTTAGTGTGGGAGGTTTCATGGCTAAATTCGACCAGTCTGGTGGCCAATCTTGCACATTGCACCAGTAAGAGCAGAGTGTGAAGTTCAGTTAGCAGGTAAGAGCACAGTTTAGATCAAAATATTGCAATCACACAACATTATGGGACATACCAGAGTTCAAAAGAGGACAAACAGTTGGTGCACGTCTTGCTGGCGCATCTGTGACCAACACAGCAAGTCTTTGTGATGTATCAAGAGCCACGGTATCCAGGGTAATGTCAGCATACCACCAAGAAGGATGAACCACATCCAACAGGATTAACTGTGGATGCAAGAGGAAGCTGTCTAAAAGGGATGTTGGGTTCTAACCCGGATTGTATCCAAAAAACATAAAACCACGGCTGCCTAAATCACGGCAGAGTTAAATGTGCACCTCAACTTTCCTGTTTCCACCAGAACTGTCCATCAGGAGCTCCACAGGGTCAATATACACGGCCGGGCTGCTATAGCCAAACCTTTAGTCACTCGTGCCAATGCCAAACATCAGTTTCAATGGTGCAAGGAGCAAATCTTGGGCTGTGTACAATGTGAAACATGTATTGTTCCCTGATGAGTCCACCTTTACTGTTTTCCCCACATCCAGGAGAGTTACAGTGTGGAGAAGCCCCAAAGAAGCACCACCCAGACTGTTGCATGCCCAGAGTGAAGCATGGGGGTGGATCAGTGATGGTTTGGGCTGCCATATCATGGCATTCCCTTGGCCCAATACTTGTGCTAGATGGGCGCGTCACTGCCAAGGACTACTGAAACAGGACCATGTGCATCCAATGGTTCAAACATTGTATCCTGAAGGCAGTGCCGTGTATCAGGATGACAATGTACCAATACACACAGCAAGACTGGTGAAAGATTGGTTTGATGAACATGAAAGTGAAGTTGAACATATCCCATGGCCTGCACAGTCAGCAGCATAACACCACCATATATATATAATTTATGTGTATTTAACGGAAACAGCAGGGGTGTCATATTTGGCAAATTTAAAGGGAGGCGCAATTAGAGTGGGGGGCATAAAATTAAGAGGGCATAATTGAATTTAAAGACACATATGAATTTACATAGATAATACAGCCAGTGATAAATGGAACCTGCCAACATGGAAACAGCTCTGTTTTCAAACTTTTCAAGAATCAGCATGAGTACAGGTGAAACTGTTCAGACGCCGCATATAAGCGTCTGCTCTGTTGCCAATAAAAGCTTAGCAGTAATAACCTATTTTCCAAACTGCTTCAGTAATACATATACTGTAACCTATTACCATACATGTCATAGGATTTATACAGCTCTGCTTTACTATTAAATAATATTAAATATTAAGTAGGATGCTATGCTATTGCAGGTCATGACTAGACTAGCTTTGCTAATTTCTCTACTCTGATAAAATAAGCACAAAGTTAAGAAGTTAAATTCTGTTTGAGCATGATAAATCACAAAACTCTGCAGAATTTATGTTTGAAAAGCAACATTATGCCACTTTGGGGCAAAGCCCACAAAGCCCATTTGTGTCTTAGTGACGTCGTTAAAGTGGCTGCCAGTTGGCGAGTGAAGCAATTTGGCTCACTGTAATAAAACATAAAAATACAAACTCCGCCTTCATTTGTAGCAGTCAAGCAGGGGTGTTACAGCCCCCTCAGCATCCCCACTTCCTGCCTACCCGTCCAAAGAAAAACTTACTGCATTAGACAACAATGCTTGCTGTCACTGTATGATGTCTTGCTTCACTAGATAATTTCTATTGTCAAAACTAGCTAGCGAGCCAAAAGGCTAAAACAACAAATTGAGGAGTGGTAAATAACTTTAGCTGCTACTGTTTTGCAAAGCAATCTATGTCTATATTTTTTTAATGAAATTAAGTGTGCGTGACTAATCGCAGTTCATTTTCACACATTTGAAAAAAGGGCTCGATGCTCTACCAAACACTTCAGCAACGCGTCATTCACCAGCCATTCATCACTAAAGCACACGGAGTGCAGTGTGAGTCAGTACCTGCTGTTAAAAACCATTTTCATCCAGAACTTTTGGAAGAAACCAATCTCTTAGGGAAACTTATGATCTATATATCTATACATACAGTAAAAATATTAGTAACAAAATAAACTAAAATACAATATAATTAAAAATTAAACGCTCCTGGTGCATGTGCCATCCAGCTTTAAAGAGCACAATGTTATCGTAAAGCAGTTATTCAAAAATCTAGACCAACCTAATATGCATGAAAACACAGAACAAAGACAAAAGATATAGTCATTGGTTATCAGTCATAGGCTGTATTTTATTTCCAGTTCACTACATTCAAGTTTTGTCTATTATTGTAAATTTTATCTTTTTCATATCCTATGTTTCTGTTTTGCTACACAGAGGAGGATGGATTCCCCTTTTGAGGCTTAGATTCTTTCTCTGAGGGAGTTCCCTCTTGCCACTGTTGACCCTATCCTGCTCATTGGGGGCTTGAACCTGGATTTTCTGTAAAGCTACTTCAGGACAAAGTCTGCTGTAAAAGGCACTATATGAATGAACCCTGACTTAACTTGATATGGAAATTGGTGCCTGTAAAACTTTCCAAGAAAGCTGGTACATAGGCCACTTAAGAATAGAAGTTATGTAACAGGTTGTGTAATCACACTTGGGTTTAAAAACAGGAAATATAGGAAAGGTCTAAGAAATACATCCAGAAAAAAAATCTATTTTTAATTAATAAATAAATAGACTTGCCTTGTCTTGTTGGTTTTGTTTGCTTTGTTTTCTGTAAAGCTGTTTGAACTGTTGTAAGCATTTATTGGGGAGTGAGAATTGTGAAGAACTAAAACGGAAAAATCCCAGCGTCATCGGGCGAAGGTGGGATACACCAGTCCATTGCATGGCCAACATTCACTCACAGCTACAGGCTATTTAGAGTGAACGACCAACCTAACATGCCCACTCAAGCACCGGGAGAACATGCAAACTCACACATCGGCCTGAACCGGGAATCAAACCTGGATCGTCTTGCTGTGAGGCGTCAGTGCTACCCACCGTGTGCCCATTTACCAGACATATATATATATATACAGATATATATATAGTTTGCCTGGCCAAAAGAAAAAAACACATTGTTGGGTTACCTTTAGCTTTGGCTTTGTTTCAAAAACCTTATGCAATATCATTTATTTATTTCCCTTGACAACAGGAGAGCTGAACCACACTGTATAGTCTTCTGCAGCACACCCCAAACACTTTCAATGAGGTTGAGGTAAGGACTCTGTGGTGGCCAATTCATGTGTCAAAATGATCCCTCATGCTCCTTGAACCACTCTGACTCTGAATCTCAGCATTCTTCTACTGAAAGAGGCCCTAGCTATCAGGGAAGAAAAATAAGCTGGTCATTCAGTACATTCAGAAGTCTGCTGACTTAATTTTGCTGTTACATAAGGTTGCTGAGCTTAACCAGAGTAAGCAAAGCTCCCCCAGATCATAACACCGCCTCCAGAGGCGTGTACAGTGTGCGCTATGCGTGATAAAATTGAAGTCTTTTTTTTCAGATCAGCCTGAGTAAGAACGGCCACACAGCTGTTTAGTCCTAATCCTGAGTTCACGTCACTTTGTACAGGTGGACGTGTTTTTACTTTTATTCTTACACATAGCTGTGAGTTCCACTAAACACATGTCCTCTGTAATGATAGTTCTCCACACTCTAGTTCTTTAAACAATTTTAGACTTCCAGTCATTTCAGCTTCTCCTTAGTTATTTTCTTTGCTTAATGCAGGCCAGTAATTTGACCCTTCTTAAACATGATAACATCTTTTCCATTGACCATGGGACATGTCTTCCCACACAGCTGTTTTTAGAAATGAAAAGCTACTCACAGCATTAGTTAGGGTTAAATCAATTGCTGCCAGCTGAAACATATTAATCACTGCAGAAATTCAATCAGACGGACTTTTTTTTGACCAGGCTGTGTATAAACGAATATAATTTAATAGTGGACAAATGCTCAAGCTGCTCTGCTGCCTGCTCAGAGCGGAGTGGGCATGTGGACAACCTGGCTCCAGCGGTGAGCGGCATTGCCAGTCAGTGAGGTTCAGTCAATATTACAAAAAAAATAACAGATAATAGTGAGAAGAAAATCAAATCATAAAAGTGAGCAGACGTGTACACGTGTTACATGTAAGGTAAGCAGTGGGCTATTCAAAGGGTAGCCTAAACTTTTTAGTTTCTAAGCAGAAGAGAAAATATAGTGTGTGTGTGTGTGTGTGTGTGTGTGTGTGTGTGTGTGTGTGTGTGTGTGTGTGTGCTGGGTGAGGAGGGGAAGAGTGGCGCATTTGTCTTGTCATTCTGCCTGTTGACTCACAATCAGACACAAGAACCCTTAACAGAAAAACAGCAATCAGCAATACCTAACACCATTATCACTCTCCAACACGAGTTAGTGTGGTGGCAGAGAGAAAAAGAGAAAGAGAGAGAAAGAGAGAGAGAGAGAGAGAGAGAGAGAGAGAGAGAGAGAGAGAGAGAGAGAGAGAGATATGGAGGTAGAAAAAAAAATATAAAACAGAGAGGAGAAAGAGAAACAGACAGAGTGGGGAAAAGTGAGCTGGTTACTGAAAAAGAGAAAAGAACGAGAAAGAGAAATAAGTAGATAGAATGGAAAGAGATGAGAGTTGAAAAAGGAAGAAAAAATAAAAGAGAGAAACAAGTGGAGAAAACAAGAGAGAGAGGGAGAAAAAGTGGGACAGATAAACAGATGGAGGTAGAGAGAATAAGAGAGCTAGAAGGGTAAAAGAAGTAGAGAGGTAGGGGAAGGAGAGAAATAATACTTTTAGGGAAGTAGAGTCAAATACAATAGAAAAAAGGTGAAGAGTCAGAACTCGCTATAAAGGATAATTAAAGCAATCTGACAAGACTTTTCAGCTACTGAGCAGGAATTAATGAAGAACAGTAACAGTAACTAAGACTTAAGAAAACCTGGGCCTGATTTTATCCTGAATGAAAAGATTTAAAGTTCCAGTTCTAAATTTCAGTTAGCTATTTAAAAACTTTTAACCTGGCTCTGAGTGTAGGTAACGTCCATGAAATCAGTAATCAGGACTAATAACAGCAGTTTTTGGGAAATTAGATTAATTTAAAATATGATAATATGATAATTAGAATTCTGGGAAGGTTAGTGGTAGCATTTTAAACTCTAGGCTTCTGATCACACAAAGTCTTGAGTAGAGGTCAAAGCAGATTCTTACCAAATGACCTCACCACTGATCACATTTACAACCTACAAACCCCTACAGAGAAATGTACTGTCCAAAACAAATCTAACATATCTGCATGCCTCATAGACTGTACAGAGGCCTTTGATTCCATTAGGCACCAAGAATTACTCTACAAACTACAAACTACAAACAAGAAAGCAGTGAGTGTGGAGGGTAAAACATATGATCTTATTTAATTAATGTACACAGGAAGTTTGTGATTGTTTATTGGCAAAACCTAACCCTGTTTATTATTTAAATTAATGAATTGGCAAAAATTCATGAAAAGATCTACAGCTCTTTGTATCACTCTGCACCATTAAATTCCTGCCCTAGGCAGATGACCTGCTTCTGCTGTCCCCCCATAGAGGAGGGTTCTGGCAGCAAACCTGAAACGACAAATATAATAATATTTCAGAAAAGGTCCAGCTCTCAGAGAACAGAGCACACATTTAGGTTGGCCACGAATAACAATGAATATGCAAACAGCTACAATTATTTAGGTATGAAAACTGTTCTTCTGGAAATGTTAACTTGGCAGTAAATGAACTGAGAGGCAAAGCATACAGAGCTTTCTGAGCCATAAAACAACAAATTGCTAGGATATTCCAGTCAGAATTTGGTTTTGGAATGAATTGCCCTGTATGGCAGTGAAGTGTGAGGTCCCTTTACAAATCAGGAAATTAGCAAATGGGACAAATACCCAATTGAGGCCCTGCATGCAGAGCTGTGTAGAATTATTTTAATATTCTCACAGGAACATCCCAAACAATGAATAACAGGAATAATTGGCTGATTTCCATTGTTTATAAAAATGCAAAAAAGTGTCAGTCAAATTTTTGGGCACATCTACAACACAGTGACGCCCACGGACACTGTTTAAAAGCTCTGCAGTAGCAGGAGTTCAGCAAAGACAACAGTCCCCTCACTCAACTCGTCCTGAAGCACAGGTCTACACCAACACTCACACCTGTTGTAACTTCTTTTCTTGCCTTCAAAATGAAGAGGGAGACCAGTTCAGAGTATACGCATTATTCTTGATGATACTGTGGTACAGACATGACCTGAGAAGGGCTGTCTTATAGGCCTGCCTCTGTGTTTCACCTAGCCCATGTGACTCGTCTGGCCAGGTTGTTATCTTCTGGGCTTGGTGGGTTCCTGCCGTAAAACAACAAATTCTGCTGAAGCCTAATCTTTATGGTAGTCATCTGTATAAAAGTGCTTTACCTGAAGGGCATGGTATGTAAGAAATATTTACAACACATCCAACTAACACACCTCTAACACTTACATTTCACAGTCTCAGGGCAAAAAGACACAAGACCACATGATTAGAATAAGCCAACTTCCAAAACAACAAGCCTAAAACACCTCTTCTGAAGCTGAACCAAACTCATGGACTAAACTGCACTGTTATCTGGCCTTAAAGCTCCAGTACAGCATAGCTGATTACCTGAGCATGCTAACAGACTTGATCTTGATCCATCTTGATGGAGTACAGACCTAGTCAACACCGCCTGGCCAGGTACAAGAGGTCTTGGCTCCCCAAAGAGCCGTTAAACACCCACATAAGACCTGTATTTAAGAACACCGTGTTCTTCCCAACACAGAGCAGCTGCCTTATATTCCAGATCATAAAGAGAGCAGCACACTGGCAGCACAGCATGTTCACACCTGCTATACAATCTGGTACACACCTACAAACACACACATATTTGACTGTATTATCATTTTCATATGTGTTGTTATTATTATTATTATAATAATTATTATTATTATTAGTAGTAGTAGTAGTAGTAGTAGTAGTAGTATTGCTTAATATCTAAATGTTCTATGCTGTTCTTAAATTCTTTAGAAAAGTTTTGGCAATACAAGTGTTGAATTGAATTGAACTAAACTGAAAGAGAAAAAATAGAAAGAACGAAAACAAGTTTTTAGAGAGAGGCAAGGAAAGAGACAGAAGAAAAAAAGAAACAGAAAGAGAGAGATAGGTGAAGAGAGAATGGGAGACAGAGAGTGAGGGAGATAAACAGAGAGAGGTAAAAAAAAGTGAGATAGCAAGAGAGGGAGTGAGAGAAAACATACAAACAGAAGACGTTAGAGAGGGAGAGACCGAGAAGAAGAAAGGAAGACAAAAAAACAGAAACAGAGAGGAGAGGCAGAAAGAGAGAAAAGAAACAGAGAGACAGAGAGAGAGAGAAAGAGAGAGACCTACATGGAGCTCAATGTTTTGGCTGTGATATGAATCAGGGGCAGCTGTGACCCTGCCAGAGCCGGTCAGCCAGACGAACAGTCCAGACTCTCCATCTGACCACAGAGAACAGAGTGATGGTCACTGCACAGAGGCCATCCACACTGCAGAGCCTCTCTCCTCGTCGACAGCACTGGAAATAAAGAGGACGCTACAGCGTGGTTGAAGGTATGAATGTGAAATGGAGCACTTTATCACTCCGTATTGCATATTCAGTCATTTCAGCCAAATGGAGCTGATCCAGTCTGTGTGAAATGGAAGAAGTCAAGGTGCTACTTTCACTGAAGCGGAGCGGAGCGGAGCGGCCGGAAAAGAAACTCACTCTGTGAATAAAGTCAGAGGTTAAACAGCTTCCGGCTACTGACTGTATGATTCAGGCTGATTCATCTTTCTACCCACATGCTTATTCATCTTCTCATTCTTTATACGCTGTTCGTCCTATTAGTCACGCTGGGCATTGTTTACAGGTGTTTACTCATCTTGTACGCAGTCAGCGCAGTCTGTGTTTGAAGAAAAGGAGAACATATTCAGCTGAGTGATACAATCTTTCAGGCAGTTTTGATGCAGAGGCACTTAAAGGAGAACGCCACCATTTTTCTAAATTTCTACATAATTAACTGCTTAAAATGTAAACAGAGTAATTCAGAGCAGATGATGAAGAGAGAGATAAACAAATTAGAGAGATAGAGAGCGAAAATAAACTAAAAAGCAGGAGAGATAAAGAGAAGAGAGAATAATAAACGGATAGAGAAACAAATAATGAAAAACAGAAAGAGAGGGGAGAAAAAGAGACAGAGAGAGGAAAAGAGAGCTAAGTACTGATATAAAGATAAAAGACTGAGACAGAGAGAGAGTGGAGGGGAGAAAAAAAGGAAAATGAGAGGCAGAGAAAGACAGACAGACAGGGAGAGGATGTAACGGATGTAACGAGAATGAGGGACAAAAAGAGTGAGAGAGAGAAAAGTGAGAGAGAGGAAGAACAAGAGATAGATATAGAAAGGAAAGGGAGTGAAAGAGATCAACAAAGGGACAAAAAGTTAGAAGGAGGAACAGTGGGAAAGAGAATGGGGAGGGGAGAAGAGAATGAGAGAGAGACACATAGAGAAAGAGAGAAATAAACAAATGCATGTAAAAGGAACCAGAGACAGACAGAAAGAAGAGAATGGGGACAGAGAAAGAGGAGGAAAGTTAGTAACTGATATAAATAATAAGAGAAAGAGAAAGAGCAGATGAGAGACAGATAGAGCAGATAGAGGTAAAGAGAAAGAGAAACACAAAAAGACAGAGAAAAGTGAAACAGAATGAGAAAGAGACAAAGAGAGGAAGACACAGCAAGAGCCAGAGAAAGAGAACGAGAAAGAGAGAAAGGGAAGTAGACAGATTGAGTGAGAGAAAAAATGACAAACAGAGAAAGGGAGGTAAACAGAGCAAAAAACAGAGAAAGAGAATGAGAAAGAAAGGGATATAAACAGAGTGAAAGAGAGAAAGAATGTGAAAGAGGGAAAGGGATGTAAAAAGAGCGAAAGAGAGAATGAATGAAAAAGAGAAAAAGGGAGGTAGACAGAGCGAGAGACGGAAAGAGAATGAGAAAGAGAGAAAGGGAGGCAGACAGAGTGAGAGACTGAAAGAGAAATAGAAAGAGAGAAAGGGAGGCAGACAGAGTGAGAGACTGAAAGAGAAATAGAAAGAGAGGAAGGGAGGTAGACAGAGTGAGAGACTGAAAGAGAAATAGAAAGAGAAACGAAGGCAGGCAGAGTGAGAGACTGAAAGAGAAATAGAAAGAGAGGAAGGGAGGTAGACAGAGTGAGAGACTGAAAGAGAAAGAGAAAGAGAGGAAGGGAGGTAGACAGAGTGAGAGACTGAAAGAGAAATAGAAAGAGAGAAACGAAGGCAGGCAGAGTGAGAGAAGGAGAAAGACAGACATGTGCAGTGTGATATACTATGTACAGAGGCCCTGGTGTCCTATGTGGAGACGCGGAGCAGTAAGTCTTCTGAGTGCCTGACTAAAACACACTTAATAATTAGGCATATGTGACGCCACAAAGACGTTCTCCTATCTGCCTCCTATCCAGTGTTTCTCTCTGTGCTTTAAATCCACACCATTCCTTCAGGTTTCCAGTCAAACTTAAACAGTAACTTCGTCAGAGAATGAAAATCCTGTTTTATTTTAAAATTCAATAGTTTCTGTTTGTCCTTTCATCAAGAAATGTTCCAACATAGAGGACAGTCGACAGAAAAGCAGTTGAAGGCAAGAGAAAGACAGACAAGAAAGTGAAGAAAGAGACAGAAAGAGAAAGAAAGAAAGAGAGAGAGAGAGAGAAAGGAGGGAGAATGAGAGGGGAGACAGAAAAAAGAGAGGAAGAGAGTGGAACAAATGTAAGAAAAAGGGATAAAGAGAGGGAGGGAGAGAGAGAATAAGTGAGAAAAAGAACAAGGGAGAGAAAAGGGTATAGAGATAGGGAGAGAGCTAAATAGAGTATGAGGAAGAAGAATGGGCATAGAGAGAGAGGGAGAGAAAAAGTTAGAAAGAGAGGGCAAGGGAGAGTGAGAGAGAGAGAAAGAGAGCAAGACAGGTAGAAAGAGAGAAGGAGAGACAGAGAGAGAGTGATATTTACAGTCCTCGTGTCTCTGAAATGGCACGTTAGCTGGAGAATGAAAAACACGTTTAAGATTATTTAGTAGTTCTGGATTGTTTCTGTTGGTCTGTTCATGTAACGTGCAGCCGGTTTGGTGTAAAACTAATAACCTAACATGTTGATGTGACTTCGATGATGATGTATTCATGAAATGCAATGATGTCCGAATCTCAAGGACAAAGATCCCAGCAAATTACGCTTAACCACACGCTTGGCTTGGAGCGGAAAGCGTGGCCACCTGCCACAACCAAATATCAGGGGTCACTGGTCTAAAGCTGCACTGGACAGATTTTGGCCAAATGAGGTGTGTGTGGCAGCCTGTTATTGCAGTGGGCACGCTGCCTCTTTGCTGCAGAGCAATTCTGGCTCTCCTTGCGCTGACAGCAAGACTAAATCCAGACATCCAGAGTGAGCTGTACGTGTAAGAGGATATTAGCTTTAGCAGCTCACTCATTTGGGATGTCTGTTCCATTTCATGGCTGACACTCGAAACCTGCGGAGCTGCGTACAGTACAGAGCTGACCGCTCTTCATCCACGCTGCTGAACCTAATCGCATCTGACATCTGTCAGTCTCACCCTGACGGCCGTGCGGGGCGTCTGCGTGGACGTCCAGGCCGTAATGAATGAAGGCGTAGCACCAGAGGGGGCCCTCGCGAGCCACTCTCTCAAAGAGAGCCTGTGAAGGCCTCCTAATGAAATTCAAAGCCATTTGGCAGCATTTATTGCCTTTTATTTCCGCGGATGTCTAAAAGCAGCAAGCGCATTAAGCCATTGTCTTCGGCTCCGTCACAGATCATATCGCGAAGAGAGCTGATAAATATTTATGAGCATCGGCATCATCTCCGCGCCGAGAAGCAGAGCGACGGGGGAATACGGCGCTGTTTGTGCGTTAGACAGCGTGGCTGTCTGTTTGTAAGGCCAATTTCCTGAATGGAGGGAGAAAGCTGCTTGTCCCTCAGGAGCACTCTGTGAAATACTGCCAGAGGAGGCATGCAGTCAGACAACTGGAGGAGGAGGAAAAGCACTATCGCTGCTCCACAGATCACTCCCAATCATTACAGAGAGAGAGAGACTAGGAGGAGGAAGAGAATGAGACAGAGAGCGAGAGAGAGACAGAGAGAGTAAAGCGAGAGAGACTGAAAGACAGAGAAAAATACTGAAAGAGAAAGAGGGAAAAAGACTGAAAGAGAACGAAAGAGGAATGAGACAGAGCGTGAGAGATAGAAAGACAGACTAAAGCAAGAGAGAAAAAGACAGAGAAAGAAAGAGACTGAAAAAGACAGAAAGAGTAAAAGAGAACGAGAATGAAGGAGAAAGAAAGATGGAATGAGACAGACTGTGAGAGAGACTAAGAAAGGAAGAGAAAGCAGGAGAGAGAGACTAAAAAAGAAAGAGAATGAGAGAGGGAATGAGAGAGCATAAGAAAAAAAATGAGAAAAAGAGAAAGTGAAAAAGAGACTGAAAGAAATAGAGAGACAAAAAGAGAGACTGAGAAAGACAGAATAAAGCAAGAGAGAAAAAGACTGAGAGAGAGACTGAAAGAGTGAAAGAGAAAGAGACTGAAGGAGAAAGAAACAAGGAATTAGACACAGTGTAAGAAGAGAAAAGAGAAAGCAAGAGAGAGAGACTAAAAAAGAAAGAAAGAGAGGGAATGAGAGCATGAGAGAAAGAGAGAGACAGACACAAAAGGAAAGTGAGAAAAAAGAGAAAGTGAGAAAGAGACTGAGGGAAAGAGAGACAGAAAGAGAGAGACAGAAAGAGAGACTGAGAAAGATAGAATAAAGCAAGTGACAAAAAGACTGAGAGAGAGAGAGACTGAAAGAGTGAAAGAGAAAGAGACTGAGGGAGAAAGAAACAAGGAATGACACATCGTAAGAGAGACTAAGAAAGGAAGAGAAAGCAAGAGAGAGAGACTATAAAAGAAAGAATGAGAGAGGGAATGAGAGAGCATGAGAGAAAGAGAGAGATAGATACAAAAGGAAAGTGAGAAAAAAGAGAAAGTGAGAAAGAGACTGAAGGAAAGAGAGACAGACAGAAAGAGAGACTGAGAAAGTAAGAGAAAGACACTGAAACAGAGACATTGTGGGAGACAGACTAGGAGACTGCTGAGCAAAAAAGAGACAAATTCTTATTTTTCTGTGATTTATTTGTTCTTTGTGATTAAAAAAGCAGAAATTCTTAAAGAACTGAATATTGAAAGTGCTCTTGCAGGTGTAGATGATCAGGGTCTGGTCTAAACTGAACTGAACTGGCAGCCCAAGTGAGACAAAGCAGGACCGAGAAGAACTGAAAGCGAGACGGACTGAAAGCTAAAGTCTCTAATCACAGTCTGAGAGACACACACACATTCACCGTTGTTTATCACGCACAGAGCGAGCGGGCCAGGCCCTTCGGACATGCAGATATGCTCAGGTAATTAAGAGAGCGGGGGGGACCGCAGGCTTCGGCACAGCCTTCATTAACATTCTCCTGTTCGGCCCATTCTCCAATCTCACTGCCTCTCCAGCCAGGACAATCAATCCCTAATCACGCCTCCCTCGGCCACATCAGCCCGACAACTCAATTCACGCTAAGATATGCTAATCGTATTCCTCCGATGATTACACTGCGCAGTCAACATTGATCTTCGCCGACCTCCCAAAAAGACGAGCCCTATCTGAGAAACAGAAGGAGAAGAGCTACACTTGTCTCCTGAATGCGCTGGCCAACCCCGGCCATTTAGCTGAAGTGTGGAAGTGTAATAGGAGATTGCCCCCAAACCTAGCTCAACTCCAGGCTATTGCAGAGGCTCCAAATGGGGCTTAAAAAGGCAGAAGTTCAGTGGAAGTGATTTTAAAGCTTCGTCGGCGTGGAGTCCTCTACTGCACCTGTGTTCATGACTCTATCAGATCAAAAGTAAGACTTTATTTGAAGATTATCTTATATAGGATGTAAATAGCACACATAAAAGTAATGAAAAGCAATTCAAACCCCATGCTTAGCTATTTCTGAACAACTTAAATGCTATGGAAAAATATGTTCACAATCTTTTACAGAACTGAAACACAGCATTATAGACCTCTGACTTATGCACTCCATTACTTGGGAATGATGTTTTATAAGACTTTCATGGCAAGACACTTTTTATAAATGCCATATAGCACTTATGCACGTGTTTTGAAAATCCATATGTAGTTGCTCAGCGGTTTTGCCAGATGTCACTGGGTGATTGCTATAGATTTCTAGGTGGTTGCCATTGGTATGTTATCTAATATGTGTGCATATGAATATATATCCCTGTCCCTACTGCCAGTCATAGAGTTTCTAACACAATTTAAAAATGTCTGCTGTTCCTTACATTGTGTCTAATGATGAATGGACCAAAACATATATATATATGTTTATATGTATGTATATATATTATATATAATATATATATAATGTCGCCTTTTGATTTCCTTTAGCTTTGATTATGGTGTTTATTTGGTTTCCCAACCCTGTGCAGTGTCATAACATTCACAACTTCTCCAACACATCCCACAACACTTTCAGTGAGGTTAAGGTCAGGACTCTGTGGTAGCCAATTGATGTGTGAAAAAGCTCCTTGAATCACACTTTCACAGTGAATCTGATCAATCTTAGCATTTTCATCCTGAAACATTGGGGAAAAAAGAATCCATTGATGGGATAACCTGGTCATTCACTCCATTAAGGTGGAGTAAGGTAGACTGCCACATAACATTGCTGAGCCTCAACCTGACCAACTGAATCTCCCCAGATCATAGCAGTGCCTCCAGAGGCTTGTACAGTGGAAACTATGCATGATAGGTGCATCACTGTATGTGCCTCTCTTCTTACCCTAACATGTCTATGACCCTGTAATAAGCCAAATCTGGACTCATCAGACCACATGACCATTTCACATTGCTCAGGAGTCCAATCTTTATGCTCCCCGGTAAATTGAAGCCTTCTTTCTAACAAGTGGTTTCCTATGACCACACGGCTATTTAGTCCCAATCCTGGCACTACAAACACAGTACTGCATTGTTAACACTGTGAGAAGCATATAACAACTTATGCAGCACAAAACAGATAAATGCTCCATTCACATAGGGTGATATTTAACAATTATTAAACATAGCAGGCAGAGAGAGACAGTGGGAGAGAAAGAAAGATATTTAAATTGAAAATTTCACTGAAGAACAGGGAGAGAGGCTGCGGTTTATTTTCCACAGACCAGTAGATGGCAGTGTGCCACCAGTGTTTTCTCTCACACACACTTCCTCTCCCTCCTCTCTCTTTCTCTCTCTCCCTTCACTCTCTCTCTCTTTCTTTTCTGTCATCTCCTCCTCAAAGCCTGCACGGAGAGTGGAGGCAGCACAAGCCCATTTAATAGAATGTCAAGAAATGGCAGCATTTGGCTGTGTTGTTTGCAATACAGAATGAGTTTCAACAGTGCAAATCTGGGCTTTCCCTTTCATTATAAAAAGCTTTTGGCCAATTTACAACATGAAGCATTTACTGACCATGATTTAAGTGTGCTATACTTTCTAACTTGAACTACTAAACAACATTCTTTCATATTTTTCATTAAACTTTCTGGACAGCTTGTTCAAAATCGGCTTGTTTTTCTGAGAGCTTGTTATGAGGCGAAGTTTCAGATGTTGCAGGAATGAGATAGTGTGGACTGTATAAAGGTTTAACTAAGTGAGCTCATTAAAGTTGCTGGCTTTGGTCTCTCAGTGAGAAGAAGGATGTTGTAGGTCTGCCCAGTCTGCCATTCACACATACAGAAACCAATCATCTAAATGCAGAATCCACACTGCCTATTTAGCAGGCCTATGTGAAACACTAGGTGTATGTTCTATTAACCATTTTAGCACAACACAGAGCATGGCTGTGTGGGCACATGTGCATGCGTGCACTGTGTGGCAGTCTTCCACAATCAGCCTTTCAATGAGCATGTAACTTGTGTGGCAACTGTTGCCAGGTTAGACAAGCATGGACAACTTTGTTTAGAGCTGGGGTTCCTCAGCTTCTTTGTGCTAGGACCCCCATGAAGAGGCAGTGATTGCTCCAAGACCAACCAAACACTTTATGAAGTAACATGTAATGCTATCAGAAAGTCATTCAGTCCTTAAGCTTTCAGCCCACATTTATTCAATACACTGTTCAACAGAACCAACAAAAGCAACAGCATGCCAAAAAAAAAAAAAAAGAAAGAAAGAAAAATGTATGAGCCCACACTTTTACATACTTGGTGAGACTGTGGGATAGAACACTTATTAAAAGAAGACAATCATTAGCTCTACAATATGATACTAAATTAATTCTAGTCTGCCCAGCCAGACTTGTGCCTTTTGGCAGAGAGTCTGGTGCTTTTCATTGCATGGTGTGGCCAAGAACCACCTAGAGGCCATTTGACTGACATGCAGAACAACCAATCTGTACTGGCACAGCATTGAGCAGGATGTGAAAATCCCATGGATATAGCTTGCTGCCTGCTGGAATCAACAAAACGTTATACTAGTTTATGCCAGTCTGAATGATAAACACTGTACAGAAGTTCATATGGACATGTGGACATATGGATTGGTCATCAGAACACAACTGACGAAATCCTGATAGTAGTGGCCAGCGTAGTTTAAAAGTGGTTAGTCTACTGATAATCTACTGCATGTTGTGTCTGTGAACACAAAAAGCTCTAATTATACTAAAGCTGGTTTGTTTTATTCCAAAAGCAACATTCTATGGCAGCAACCTTCTTTTCCTGGCCGTAAGTAATGAACAGGAGTGTGTTGTATTTTAATGGCATGCAGCTTTAACAGCAAGCAGCAGTAAAATAGACTTGAAGGTTTAAGTGTGATGTACAATGACTGTGACTGTGTATCCTTTCCGTCATTGTTCACATGTCACTCAGGCATAAAGCATAATACATATTAATACAAGTACAGAAGGCCTCTTTACTAGCACAGCAGCGCTTCGCTTTTTATCTCTGCTCTTGTATATAAGAGAACATATTGAAGTCTCCTCATGACCTATTCCTCCCCACACAGCAAGCTACTGACAGTCTAAAACAAAACACCATGTTTCTGGGTTTGAATGTTATGATACTAAACTGGACTTGGTTTAGATACTTAAACTATACATGTTGGAAAGTGCAACATCAAATTTGCCAACAAGATCATGTTCAGGGGTGCAGGAAAGTGTTATAAGTTAAGGGTGCTGGAATTGTAAGCATATAAATCACAGAATAGTACACAATTTCTTTATATTTGAACTTTTAGTTTGGATTGTTGATTTGTGGCTTGGTAATTGACTGCGTCACGACCATGCTACACAAAGCAATGTTCTAATGCTTACCGTGTGGGAGTGCATATAACATGCATTCAAAATGTGGAACAAAAAATATCATTCTTTAAATCCAATGTAAGTCAAAATAAAGAGATTTAACCAAGTCGTTTTGGAGCCTTTCTATTGGATCATTCATTATGAAATTCACACACAATGTAAAGGATGGCTGTTGATTAAAAATGCTTAATTTTGGACAATAGCAACATTTTAAGACAACTTTAGGGCACATTACCGCATACATTCCAGTCTGGAAACCTGCGTGTGTTGCAGCAACACACCCCCAAAGCGTCTGTCGGTTGGCTTGGAAAGTGATTTGGCTCGCTGCAGTGAAAACTTAACTTAAACAGTGCATGGATTTTGAAAATATATAAATAAAACATTTGAAAAAATATACAACCTCCACTTTAAGATTATTATTGATCTTATTATTTTTTGGCAGTTGCAGTTTAACAATCTGGAAATTTAGGGGTGCTGAGGGGGCTGAAGCTTCCCACATACTTGCAAAAGATTTTGCAAAAAGCTTGCTTGCAAAAGCTTGTTTACAATTATATTAGATCTGTCAACAGACCTGAGAACATCCTCTGCGAGTGTTTATGCTGTCTAAACATAACTGTGTGGTACAGTTTCTCATCAGGTTGAATACGATATTTGACCATGTTCTGTAAAGCTTGTTCATAGTAACAGTTCTAGAAAAGAACTGCTTTTTTTTCCTTTTGATTTGTCACATGAATATGCACTCTAGAATCAGGCTTTAATAGGCTTTTTAAATCTGGCTTTAATAGGCTTCAGTAACAGTTTACACACATACACAACCACACACAGGGAGTAGCCTGTGTGAAGAATGACTGTAGATATGGGTGTCAATTTCTGTTGTTTCTCTCTTCCATCAAATCGCAGGGCCTCGCCCTTGCCTTAAAGGACAAAGACTTTGGTCTTCAATAATCTACTCTTCACTAGAGACCACACACACATGCACACACACTAAGACACATATACACACAATTTAGCAGAGGTCTTTTGGACTGTCGTCCACAGCGAACAGGCCTCTATTTAGATGGCAGTGGATGAATGATAGGTTAATCCTGTGGTTAGACCTCTACTTTCTCTCATCATCACTGCTTTCATCTATCCTCGTGCTGACAGCAGCCTTCTGCCATTATGGTGCCAGTGGCTCTTCCACTATGTGGTATCTTGTGTGGTCAAGTGCATAGGCAGCAGCTATAAATCAAACGTATTTTCATTCACTTGATTTTAAAAATCTATTACACGCCTAATCGTAGACCCCGTGTACAGTCAATCATTTCATGTCATGGTATCTGGATTGTAAACAAGATTTTAGTAATTACATGAAATATGTCTCTAGTTAGTCATATTGAAATAGGATTGCTTTATTGCACATAATATGCAAATCAAATTTCTGCATTTTTGATGTTTTCAAAAAAAGAGGCCTATTTAGTATCATTGTACTGGAAAGGGGTTTTAGTGGTGAAATGATATCTGTTTTCAGGGTGAGGTGGGTCCATTTACACCTGCAGTTGTGGATGTGGATAATAATGTGTGTTATTATTATTTGGATTATAATAACATTTTGTGGCTCTCCAAAATAGTAACTTCACAAACTTCAAAAACATGTCAGAGTAAAGTGGTTTTGGAGCATTTCTATTATCCCATTTTGAAATTGTGGCATTATATAAAACTCAGTCATCATGTTCAAAAATACTAATACAGTATCATATTTAAAAAGAGAAAAACAATTATTTTTCCACAATTCATATAAAGAATTATTCTAAGTGGTAGTGATCGGGACCATATATACAAACCATTTAATCTCTCTTGCATTATATCAAATTGTTATGAACACACAGTTTGATGGCTGAGACTTGTTTTATTATAGTTGTAAGATATGATTTGTACCTAAAATGCATTTTTTAACCCATTCATGGAAGAGAGATATGGATTTATTCTCTTCTATATTTCTGGATAGTGGATAAAATGGCTATATTGAACACCTTGTTTGTACCTCTTCACCAAAAACAGATATTTAAGATTGTAAGGAGTTACTTCTCACAGACGAGGACTCAAGTGTAAGTTTTATTCACAGTGAAATACAAGCAGGGAGACGCTACGCTAACACAGAAATAAACTCGTGCAGCAGTACCAAAGTCCAAAACCGTAGTCAGAGAAACGAAACCAGATCCAAAAACTGAAAAGATAAAACTATAAACAATGCTTTGAAATGCAGAGGGGACATGTGAAAGCAAGACTTCGCAAGGAACAAAAAATTGAACTTGACTTAAATACAATACCGGGTGCTGACTAATGAGTGACACATGAGGAGAGCTACTAGTATTCAGGTGAGGGAGACCTCTGTCGACAAGAAGGAGAAATGTTAGCAGTGGAAGTGACAAAAATAGAATTTAAACTATTCATTTACTGCCTTTCTTTAAATGGTCTTTAAATGCATTATCTTTATATAACTGTCAATAGAACTATGAAAAAAATAATCTAGAAAAATATTTGAAATTCCTCTTTATGGGTGTACATGAAGTCAAAACAGAGTTTTACTGAGCACTGCGTTTACTAGGCAAAGGCAAAAGCAAAGTCAGTAACTTGGAGTGCGCAGCAAATAGTGATTCTGGTAACAGCTTACAGAACTCCAAATGAACAGGATGATAGTGAGTAGCATGCCCCTCTCTAGAAAGACACGATTAGCCATCTGCGATCAATACGAGAACTTGTGTGTGCTCTGTGTGTCTCTCTTTATCACAGAGGACAGAAAAGGAGTCCATTGTCTCTGAACTGCCCCATTTTTCTTCCTTCAGATAACAGTAACAGATATCTGAGTGTCAGCTCCAGGGCTCATAACCTCTGGGTCAACCACTGAATGTGTGAGTGTGTGTTCACCCTTGCATATAAATAACATTTATATGCCATTTCAAGCCTTACCATATGTTTTAAGTTAATATTGTGTGGTATAGTGGGTAGTTACATGTATGCATGCATGTACATTTAAGGCCAAGGAACATAAAATTATTATAACGCTATAATAATAAACCACAATTCCAAAAACACTAGGTTACATCACCTATCCTTTTTACAAAACCCATTTATTATTTGGAAAAAGCATTGCTTTTGTCATTCTTCATTTTGAGTTTAGCTTAATGTGTAAATAGCTTTATAATGCATAACCTAGCACTCTGTTATTATGTAGCCATGCTATTGCAAGACATGCTAAATGTGGCTTGGCCTTGTCTTGCTGAAATAAGCATGTACTGAAAAAGACGTCATCTAGAAGGCAGCATATGTTGTTCCAACAGGTGCATATCTCTTTCAGCGATAATGATTAACGGATTAACAGATGTTCAGTTTACTCAAGGCTTCAGCATTAACACACATCTGCATCATGACAGACTTTGGTCTATGAATGTTTCACAGGTGATTTTAAGGTGGTCCTTTTCCTCTTTATCTTAGAAAAAAGCCATTTCTTCCACAAATAGTCAGAAAAGTTGACTTGTCTGACCACAACATGTTTCTTCTGAGCATCTTTCTATTTCAGACAAGCTCCAGTCCAGAGAAGTGGACATTGTGATATATGACAGTTTCCTTGACTCTCGCATTTCTAAATGCAGCAATGGATGTTTATTAATAATGACTTGCTGAAGTATTCCTGAGCCCCCATGATATCCATCACAGACGCATTCTGGGCGACAATGTTATATGTGACATCATAGAACATACATAAAGAAATAAATCTCAGGAACATTGCTGGACAGTGACTTACATTAATTTTTCCTGTAAGGGTAGTGTTGTGTTGTTTCAATGAGGACTCTGGTGTGATTGTATACTTTTTAGAAGCTTAGTAATCATGTTTGTTTTGAGACATGATAAGTTCAATGCTGAATCTGTTAAATTAATTGTTATTGACACCTTGGGTTGAGTCTGTGGACCAGTCAGAGGCTGTGTTGTTGACTTCTCGGCTAAGCAATCTTGCCCTTCCATATATATATATATATATATAAACATATATGGGTGTGTGTGTGTGCATGTGTTAAATAAGTGTAGCAGTGTTCGCAGGATATGTATTCTTTTACGCATGATGTCCTTTGATGTTGCACATGACACGGTCGACCTGAAAGGTTAATGCAGTGACGCCTGAAGCATCGAAGGCCGCAGGCATTTATTGATGTTTTCGGCCATACTCTATATACACAGGCTTATTCTTTATTCATATACTGTCCTAACTCCTGGAATTGATGTTTGTAATTGAAATTTAAATGTTATAAAGGCAGAGAATTAAAATAAATGTATAAAAAGATGTGTGTGTGTAAAATGGTGATATCCAGTACTTATTCTCTCCTACAAATATCTGTTAAATCTTCTCTGCCCTTAGCATTTTGTATGTGCCTGTGTGCAGAATGTGTTATGTGTGTGCTATTGTGTGCATGATTTATTCATCAGCTATGCAGCCACTGTGGCCCCTCTGCTCTTTACAGATAGATTGAAACCAATAAAGAAACACAGACGCTGTCCTCTGATAGACCCAAGTCAATAAAAATGATGAGCTTTTGCAGGCCAGGAGTGGCCCGTAAACACTCGCAGCTTTTCTTCCAACGCATCGATTTTTACTGTGCTGGATGCACACCTGATTAATCGACGGCACAGCCCGACTGTGGGGGAATGGCGGCTGGGGCCAGGGCCTCCCGCTCATGGGTCTCCGGCTCATCAGCACAGCGGTTCTTAAGATGAATTTTGTGTATTGTAGCATTCAAGTTGCATTCCAGTATTGAGGAACACTAGTACAGAGAACAGTTCAAAAACTCTACAGCAAAGACTGGGGATGCATTTAAAACGAGAAGTTCATAATTCATTGTGATGAACCCCAAAAGTTGAGATTCATTAACTGAATTATTTGAATTATGTAAAGAAAACATACCCATCATGTGTATAAAACCACATTCATTTTAGTTTTGATTTGATAGGTTGAGCTTCCTTGCATTCTTAGCAGTATTGTTGGGGTCTGTGAGCACTTCTGTACTTTATCCTTTATCTAGAGTTTAGCTTAATTTTAGGTTGTAATATGTTATTTTAAAGTTTCGATTGGGATTGGTTGTACTTTACAGGTACATGTTGCTTTATGATGGTGTTGTGTGTTTCAGTTTACCAGGCCAGCCTGTGGTGCTAGCATAATAATAATAATTATTATATATAAAACCAACAGAATTAGCTGAAATGGCAGATTCTGGTCATTTTGAAGCCAATGATTAATTATTATTGGAGTAGCTCATTAATTTGAATTCTCTAATAGGAATGTTAATGAAGCAATCAGTCGCCTTATTCACTCATGTAATTCTAAATTCTAAATACAAAAAAAATTGTGACTAATCTTAAAAATATGTCACTAAAAATATTAGGGTTTACTTTATCTATGTGTTAAAATTACTTTACTAAATGGAATAACACTTACTTTTTCTTGTTTAATCCTTAGTTACTAAAGTAAATCTAGTTAAGATCAGTTAATTTGTATACGTACAGCTGACTGAGGAGTCTTTTGCTTAAAATGCTTCTCAGTGTTCTTAGTATTTCTGTTGGTATTATTTTTTATGCATAAATATAATTCTCCTTGTTTTTTTTAAGTCACCGGCTATTGTAAAGTAAAGTAAAATTTTTGTTATTCTTACCATAACCATGTTTTGTGATCCGGTTTACCAGTTAACTCCTTTACCACGTCTGCAAGCTAAACCATTAACTTGTAAGTGTATAAACAATTAATTTAATAAAACTGAGTTGTTTTAATTCATATAAATACATTACATACGTGAGTTAACCTGTCCTGCTGCAGAAGTGTGGCTCACGAATACATTAGAAACTATAACTTGTATTTAAAGTTATTTAACCTTAAAATACATTTACCTTATTTTTCAAGGCATTATATTTGCTATTTTGCTTGCAGTGTAATTTTTTACTTTTGTTTCAATATAATAATGACAACACATTTGTGGATAATTTGGTGTCCTGTCCCCAACAAAACCCTTGAAATAAGGAAATCTTGAAATACCCTCCGGTGTAGAACTTACAATATTCCAGTTTACGCAGTATAAGTTATTCAGAATGCAGTAACAGCAAGTGTTGTGATCTGAAGCTTGAAAAGTATTGCACATTTTTTCTGTTAGCCTAAACATTTAGGTCCAGTTTCCCAGACCCAGATTAGGCCTATGTCGAGACTAAAAATGATTTTAGATGATCTCCTCAATAAGGATTTAATCCACAGAGACAAGGACTGATCTAGGCCAAGGCTTCCGAATCCCAGTCCTGGTGATCCTATGTTCCACACATTATTTTGTGTTTTCCTTACTGTTGACACCTGACCCGGACTATAAAGAGGTTATTAATGGTTAACAAGTAGAAACTGGTGTGTTAAACAGTCAAATCACATTATTATGAAGGAGGCAGCTCGTAAGTGGCAGTGTTATCGTCTGAGGAATGATTTCATGGCATTTCTGGGCCCACTCATCCGTGTGGAAGGCACTCTCAGCTCATCTGGATTTGAATTCATTCTTGCAGATCATGTACACCCATATATGCTGATTATCATCACTGGGGCGAATGGAATCTTCCAGCAAGACAATGCAACATATCACACAGCTAGCACTGTCCCACATTGGTTGGAAGAGCTGACCAAGGCTTCCAAGCACTACCCTGAGCCCCATAATTCCCCAGACTTAAACCCAATTGAGCATCTGTGGGGCCACCTTGATCGTCATGTTGGCTCTATGTATCCTCCCCACATGGTCCCTCTAGCAGCTGTGGGGTGCACTGCAGTCAGCATGACTCCATATACCTGTGACAACTAGACAGGACTTTACTGAGTCACTCCCAGCCTGTCTAGCTGCTGTTCCTGCTGCCCATGGTGGTAACCCTGGTCAAAATAATGTGACTCAACTGTGTAGATCAGACAAAGCACAAAAATGTGGATAGTGCTGCGTTGGATTTGGACCCATCTGATGTAAGCCTCAAAAGCTGGGCTTATGGTTACTAAATGCTGTCATGCATGGTCAAATCAGCTGGGCAAGGAGTCCTGCACACTAATAAGTGCACTAAAAAGACATCTCAATCTCTTCTACGAGAGTTTCTCCCAAAGATGTCTTTTCCCTGCAATTTAGGAGCTGAGAAACACTCTGCGCTTACCTGCGTCTACACTATAGGGGCTCAGATCAGAGACGTTATCTAGGCAACGGCGTTTGAATTGATCAGGGGAACGGGGAAAGTGGGATGTTTATTTAGAAATGAGAAGAAAATCAAAAGGAAATGAAAATAACAATAATACCCTTTATTGTGTTGGCTTCCTGAGGGAAAATGCTTTTGCATTAGAGCAAAACACAGAGAGAGAATGATAAAGATATATAGAAAGAGAATCAGAAAGACAGACAGAGAGAGAGTGAGAGAGAGAAGCCAATTAGACACTGCTGGATGCCGGTAATCAAGATTGGACTGGAATTAACACCCCCTCCTGCATTTTGTCTTTTGTGCGGTGGATACGGCTAGACAAGCTGCTGGTGCTTTTAGCTGTTGTGGTTTAAAAAGCGGAGGCTCTGATGAGGTGACCCAGCCCGCTTCTCTCTTCTTCCACTTTCACATATGCATATAAACACAAGCACACATACACACACACACACACTGCACAATGATTTACCTTTTGTGATCAGTAACGAGTGAGATGCTTTTATCATCTACATTTGTTTTCTCTCTCTCAGTGTCTCGCAGTCTCTTTTTAAATGGCTGAATGTGCTGCAAAGTTCCAAAAAGGCCTGAATCAACTCAAGCTGCTGGGAATCAAGTTTTGGTCAAATCCGAGACAGGGACAAGGGCCGGGACAAGCTCGGAGATAAAGATTAGAGAATAATGGGGAACAGAATAGCTGTGTCCCTATATTTCCTTTTCTGTCTCTACCCCACAGTAGTGTGGCTCAACACCACACCTTTCCTTTTTCCTTTCTCATTTGAGATATATATATATTTAGTTATTATGAGGCACAATATTCATGCTATTTTCCATGACAAAACTGGGGGGCCATCTTTGTTTACTTTGTGTTAGAACTTCCGGTGTGATCGCGGATACGTTGATACTAATTACTAGCAAACTGACATAAAATGAATAGCATAATATGTTCAGTTAGAGGGAGTCAGTATTTGGAAGAAGAGGAAAACTTGGCTTCAACAACAGAGTTACAAACGCAGCACATAAAGATCAGAGTGTTGAAAAGCTGCCTTTCAAAATAGAGGACCTGCGTCTATGTCTGAAGGCGCTAAATTTAAAACATCCTCCGAAACCTCCGTATGTCTGTTCTTACCATTCTGTGGAGGAGAACCAGCACCAGAGCCTCCTTATCCAGAGAAATGTCTCGCTTATGAAGCTCAGAGGAAGCCGACGTGTCGGGTGTTTGCGAGTTAAGTAATTGTTTTATGATCAGTGGCCACCGCGCTAGGCTATCTTGGCTGTAACTAACATCCACACAGAGTGGCTCGGGCAGCTGGCTTGACTTGGGTTTAACCGGCTTTCAGAAACATAAACTCACCGTCTTTATGTAGAAGTACACAGCCGACCTTCCCACTGTGCAGGTACTGATAAGCTTCTCTTCTCTAACACAAAGGTGGAACAAACACATGCTTGAAAGTGGGTGTGGTGAAATACGGTAAATAGAGCAGCATCTGTCTTAAAGAGGCAGTAACAAAAGAGAGTATGAAAATGTTATAATAGTATTGTAAGCAGTCCTGCTGAGCGCAACCAGAGGTCCCTGTCTCCGGAAACTAATTAGCTTAGCACATACTACACCTGTCTCTCATCACCTGCTCTAAACAAAACCCGCTTAGTCCATCACCACAGTGCCTGTTATTGTTTGTACCATTCGTAAGTGCAAACCAAGCCTCTTGTTATTGCTGTTCGGCTAAGCAAAGTTAGGCTAATGCCTTACCCAGCCAAGCCAAGTCCAGTCAAGTCAAGCTAACCCAGCAGGGTACAGTCAACCCATGCCATGCCAAGTGCAGGTTTCCCTAGTCATGACAGTTCAAGTTAAATCTACCCAGCCACACCACCTCCAGCATCAGCCTGTCGTGCCACGCCGAGCCCAGCCAGACCAGGCCGGGCTTTTTTGTGGCTCCCCACATGTATTCACTAACTTTGCTCTATTTCTCTTCTTACAGCACATTATCTTCTGGAACTAAACTCTACTGCTCTAACCACTGCTCTTACAGGAAACCAACGCCGGGAATCTCCAGTCCGAGCTCCCCTGGTTTCCTGGTTATCACGCCGTCGCCCAGCCCAGTACACTGCTCATTGTATTTCACAATTGGTTTTAATGAAATAGCCTGCTTATGGATCATACCTTTGGTTCCGAGTCTTGTGATTCATTACACACATGTATCCACAGATGATTTGCCCATCCTTCCACGGTGAGAAGGACAGCAACAGTGTGAGTCACTATAAAAGAATGTGTAGCTCTCAAGACGTTGTTACTAAGAAACGAAAACAGACAAAAAAAGAATGAAATTTTGCAAATCAATGACTTCACTTTAGAGGTGTGAAAAAATATTTGTTTTTAAATTTAAAGTCTCTGAAAAGAATGGAAGCTGTAATAAAGTCAAAGAGTGGACACTTTATGTAAGAGCCACAAAATTAAAGGTGGAACGGGAAATAAGAATAAGAAGCCCACTTAAGCTTTATCTAATCTTTATACACTGTAAAAGTCACAGTCAGTAAACCAAGGCTGGGGCGAGGACCACTGGCGTAACCCCTACTTTATCACATATACATAAGTGCATAAGAGCAGGTTTGACACTGGGGGGGGACACATTTGCTAATATGAGTCAAAGCCCATCCTATTCCCTAAATATTAGATGATTTTACTGTAGGTAAGATTACAAATAATAATTATTATTTACAAATAAATTTTACAAATTTAATAAATATTGCAAATAATAATTACAAATAAACAAAATACAACATTATCTGTATTTCTATTTAATATTAGATAAATCTAATTATAGCTCACTTTACAAACTAAACAAGATTCTCCACATAACATGATACTGCTGTCAGAAAACCTTTAAACTATACATGCAGTGTCTGGATTATATACACATATAACAAATAAAATATATATTAATTTCAGAATGCTGAAATGACATCACAAAAAATGTATGTTAAAGTTTCCTGACTAGACAAGACTGACATCAGTGTTAGAAAGTAAGGCTGTGTCCCAAACAGCACCCTCTGGAACATGATGTCCTTTTATTTATTCATTGATTGATTTATTTTATTTCACTCCAGATGGGGGAGGGGGCGAAGTGAAGCTGTTGACTGCAGGATATTTAATGAACAGGCATCTCAACACAAGCCTTAACAAAGTACAAGACCCAGACCACCAAACAACCAGAGCCAGCTGCTAACAACAAACAAAGCACGTGAATTGCGGAGGCTGCCAAATCTACCTGTTTCTGTTTGTGTATATGCATTGGCGTAGGAATTGGGTGGGACACACCACAGAATTGGTGTGTCCCATCTAATTTCTACGCCAATGCATATACACACTTAGATGCAATATTTAGAATTCTACTGGGAACTCTCCTGACTCACTCTGGCATTCAGCACATGATAGTACAAACAACAGGTATACACCTTTCTGCTAACAACAACAACAACAACAATTTATTTACATGATTTCCCTCCGGCACATCCATGGACAAACGAGCCAATAGCCAGACAGTGCTGCAGTACTTAACATTTCATTTAAATGTTTAACACAGCAAATACATGGAAACTACACGATACAATTTAACAGGTTTCTTAAAGGTATCTATCTATCTAGTAACTTACATATTAGTTTCTGAATAATATTCATAATAATAATAATCATAATAATAATAATAATAATAATAATAATAATAATAAAAACAACTTAATAATGAGCCTTGGAAGTCATAGAAACAGGGGAATAGAGAGAGAAAGCTGAATCACAAGTACTACAGGAACTTTCGACTCGAAAGACCTTCCAGAGCTGATGTACTGAGTGTGAATCTCGCTCAGCATGGGGCCACTCTCTCTCTCTCTCCCTCTTTCTCTCCCTCTTTCTCTCTCTTTTTCTCTAATGGCAAATGTGTGTGTGTGTGTGTGTGTGAGAGAGGTAGACGCGGAGCAGATGACAGGCTGTCATACGTGTTTGGTTCATCGCTTTGGCCGCGGGTGTTTGTATTTTCCGAGTGATGATGAGCGACTTCTCCTGCGTGGCACTCAGGGCACAAACAGATGAGCACGTGAATATTTCATCCGCTCCTATACGAGTTCGCCACGCTTATGTCACTTCGCATCATTGTTTTCCATCCTCGGCGCTCCTGCTGCCTCCACATCCGTACATTTATTATCCTCTCCTTAGCGCAGCGCAGAGGAACTGAAGGTTGCCGAGGTTAACGTGCTCTCCGCGTCCCTCCTCAGCTCTTCTGGAAGGATCCGGGAAGTGGGACCTTTTCAGATGAGTAAATAGTTAAAAGCATGAATCACGCTGTTAATGCTGGGATGAAAGTTGCGGCGAGTTTGCTGATGCAGATGGAGCTGCATGCTGCCTGTGGGGGCTGTGTTTAGCGCAGGTTCGCTGTGCGCTATTTGTGGCTGGGCAGAGCCTTTCTTGCACTGCGTGGGAGAGTTCAGTCCAATCCAAACGAGCATCTGCCATGTTCTCGCATAATCAGCATACTGTAGGAGGATCAGGACGCACTCGCACATCCAGAGAAGCTGTTGTGGCTCACCTGCTGGGTATGAGAGAGAAAGAGAGCTGACAGCCTGGGATCTGGGCATCTGGAGATGGATAATAGCTGGGCTTGTCATACTGAACCCACGTATAAGCCTAAAGATATGCAAACGCGAGTAATGTCCTGCATAGAAAGTGAATTACAGGGGAATTCAACAGATTTTTCTAAATGTCTGCAGAATTCAGTCTTCGGCATATAAACAAAGTCGTTTAGAGGGGTTTAATGTGAGGCGCTTAATTGCAGAGAAACTTGCAGACTCAGATTTGTTTTACAGTGCCGGTAATGGGAGGGGTGTCTACACAACGTCTAGACACCTCACCCACGTCCCGCTACTTGTTTAAAGAGGCTCCGGGGAGGCGCTGCAGCTGTGGTAGGGAGAGACTATTTTAAATAAGTTGTGCTGATAGTCTGAAGAGTGGTGCTATTTTGTGCAGTCTTGTTGGGTAATTAGGTGGGTTTTTAGGTGGTTAATTAGGTGTGACTACTATGGACTAGAGTCATGTTGCTATTAATGACCTGTCTGCTTGTTAGCAGGGTCAGCCAGTGCTGCTGTCCCATGAAACACCAGACCTCATAAGGACCCTGTTATATGGGCTAAATCTGGTCGGCCCATGATGGCCGTTATTGAGCCCAAAAATAAACACTGAAATTAGGGCGGTGTTGGGTCTGATATGGTCTAAATTTAGTCCATAGGTGCGTCCGAAATCACCTACTAGTAGGTACTAGACTGGAGCCTGTATGTACTGCTCAAGCGACAGACTAGGAGGTAATTTCAGTAGGCGAGTTTTAGTAGCCACACAAGCTCAGACGCACTACGTCCGCCATATTGCCAGCGTCCTGGGACGCAAGACATCAGACCACCACCGTGAAAGTCTTGCTATTCATTTAAAAGCTCCGTTTACGGACAGATTTAGATGCTTATTGTGACACTGATCTGCGTTTTTGTCTGAATATGTACTCACACGGTGTCGAGCTGTAGCTCGGAGAAGACGAAACTGGAGGAATGTAATCATTGTTTACCTCAGCAGTAGCGCTAGCTTCTGTGGCGGCAGTTCACTAGCTGTAGCTGCGTACCCACAGCCGACGTACCGCTCTTCACCGCTTTTTCCCTCCGCTTTGAATTTATCTGCGGCTCCAGGTGAATCATGGATAGCGCAGTGTACTGTGTTCGCCTACATAAAAATGGCTGCCAATTCAGTAGGTGATCCAGGTACCGTTCGCCTACCACTCTATGCCTACTGAGTATTACCACTGAGTAGTAGGCAAGTAGGCGATTTCGGACACACCGCAAGACTGCCGTTTCTTCTGACAACCATGGAAATAAGACTGGTGAAATTATTTTTTACCAACCCAACTAAGTTTTTCTAATCATTTTTGAATATAATCGCTGATGTTCAAAAACGTATTAATATTGAAGGAGTTTGGAGAAAAGTTGCTTGGACAAACTAAAGCTTCAGTGTAAACTGAGGAGGGAAATGAAGCTACGCTAAACTCTGCTTAAGAAAACACTGACGTGTGTGCCTGACTCTCTCTTAAAGGGCTATGACGCACTCTGTGACTCACTATGTGTCTGTGTTTATGGGAATTGAGCCTATGTGTGAACAATATGATTAAAATATGCAATACAAATACATTGTGACACTATAGCTCTTTAATAGGTTTTCTAATGTATTTTCTTGCTAAATGACACACACACACACACACTTGGGCATATACAGCACTGCTGAACCTCAGAGCGGCTTGTTTTGACTGATTGGTCACTTAAAGTCAAATGTCAGAGCAGTTGCTGGTGATTGGCTGTTCAAGTGGAGGAAAAGTGGCAGACACACTTGTAATGTGGGTTAAAACTGAAAGCGAGAGAGATGGACAACGCTTGAACTGGGTGAGGAATTGTAATTTCTTTAGATAATACAGGTTTGCATGTTTGACTGTAGTCCAGCTAAGCACTCAGACTAAACTGAACTAGTCTAAAAAGCTAGGTCTCAGCAGCTACAGTGGAGTTATGTTGGATTTCTGAGGCTTCAGCTGTGTTTATGGTGTAAAGTTGCTCTGTTTGATTGGAGCAAAGACAGGCAGGTACACAGTGGGTGTTGTTTGTTGGCATTGGTTTTAAAAAGGCACAGAGGGGCTGCACCATCTGACCTGGCTTGTTTACTGACTGGGTAGTGGAGGTTGCTTATTCAGCCTCTGGTGGGGCTTGTCTAAGGAGCCTGGCTGGAGGACGGAAAAAGCGAGGATGCTGGGATGATGACCAGTGAGGATACCTGAATGGGGTCAGTGACTGCAGCTCTCCCACGACGCTGGCAGTTTGGTGGGAGTTGGGGCTTCAGAGTACACGTGCAGCACCCCTGCTGGTGTCCACTGCATGGTTTGTGATGAAGAAAGCAAAGAGTGCCCAAGAGAGCACTGCTGATGTTGCTGCTACCTCTGATGTACAAGTGTTGATGCCACAGGCTGGGAACGATGCTGCAGCACATAATTCGCCTTTAAAAGCTCTTGCGTATTACACGCATGTTCAGAGCAATCTTACCTCGACTCTAACTCCATCTGATTTAGAGCAGTGTGGGTCACTGCTGTGAGATCACAACAAAGGCAAGTCAGGAGTTCACAACTAAACCATGAGACTTGATAGTTATGCGGGTTATTTATGTAGTTGGGCTTCTTGTAACATGCTCAGTGAGCCAATAGGATAAGTTTCTTATCATGCCCTGTAAATGCAACAGCATTTGGGGCCAGTGGTTCATGAATGATTGGAAAAAAAATCTGGACGTCTGTATTGTGCTTAATAAATGTGTGTTTTGAATGGGAGGCTGCTTGGGTTAAAATCTGCATGGGCACTTCTAAATTACAATTGCAAATTTGTAGCATCCAGGAGGCAGGAACTTTAAGCAGTTTGCTCACACTGTAGATCCCTGCATTTTAATATTAATGCACCATTGTCAGACACAGGTATAAATACATAAATCGACTTAAATATTTTTAAATATTTAATATTTTAGCATTTAGAAGATTTTAGCAACAGGGATTGGATAGACTCGAAATTGATTTAATATCTTTGACTAAAGTATTTATGAAAATTTATGTTTTGCATAAATGTTTACTCATGGAATTAAGCAACTGCCCAGTATTATGAATGTGTTTGAGTCAGTGGGGTTTTTAAATGCACAGGCTTTAGCCAAGGGGATCAGAGTAATTCTGACCTCCAACTGGCCTTTTTTTGATTGATTTATTTATTTATTCCCTTTATGTGAATTGAGAACAATCAGACAGCTAAATAATACTTATTAAAGCAACTTTTTTAAAAAAAATGGAAACTGATTTGTTTTCTGTGAGTGCTGTCACCGCATTGTAGTCAATCAAATTATGCTCTTTACCAAGCTTCCTTTTCCCTCCAATCACTGCACAGAAAATGTTGCTATCTGCAACTGCCTAAAGCTGAGTTAACCATTAGCATGCCAGTGTATTAAATTCTAAACCAGTGTTGGTTAAAATTGTATTTATTAAATGTAACGGTGAGATTCCAGGTTTTTTTGATGCTTACAAAGCTCTTTCACTTCAAAGGCTGACACAGGCTTTGTGAAAATGTACACATCTAAAGTTACTTCAACGCATTAAAGGCAGGAGATGATTAGATTATAGACTCGCCATGGCTGTATGTTTTTCCTATCTCGCTTAGCTTTAGGTTTTTAAGTTTGCAGTGTTGTATTTCCTTCTTTATGTGTCTGATTTGATCTTCTTTGGGTCGTGTACTTAACAAGGTTGCCTATCCATTTTTCCACAAGCCTTCCCAATGATTTATTTCCGCCTACGTAACTGGATCAAACGATGGACTACAGCTTGTTGTAGACCTCACTTGTTATGGAGATTGATGGCTGGAGATGGCTGGAGGTGCGTTTGAGTAACAGATTCTATGGAGCACAGCTGACACATATGAGCTCAAGTTGAAGTTTATCTCAAGTTCAGTGCATATTTCAAACCTCGACTCGCCACGGCCTTTAAAGGCTTGGTTCTGGGGTTGGGGTTGAAACTTAAAAACCAAGGACTCAGAAGGGTTTTAATTTTTTTAAAGCTGTGTGTAACTAGACCCATAAGGCCCATGACCACCTTGCTCCACAAGCGGGGCAAAGCACCACTGTTAGCGGAATGAAGCATACCTGATTCAATAAGGTAATCAGCTATATTCTACTGATGAATCAGATTGCTCCTTTGTTCTGCAGCCCATCTTAGTTATGTTTCCTTAGTTCTTGGTTTTAGTACCATGTTTTGCTTGAGATGCCTCAAGTATAATGTTTTTATGAGTCATATGTTCTCAATATTTAATGTGACACTGTTTAATGTGCTCATATGTTGAAGCTGAGAAAAAGTGAAATGGGGAGGACATAAGGAGGCAAAGGTGTTTAGTGAGCCAGATTATGTGTGATGTGCATGACCCGGTTTAGACTGCAAATGATGCTAATGGATCCTCAGTGCACGTGTGTGTATGTGTGTGTGTCTGTGTGTGTGTTAGAGTGCATATGTATGCACATTCATGCATGTGCGTGTCATGGACTGATGTCTCAAGCTGCAGGCGATCTAAATGAGACCTAAGAGGAATGGGAGGCTGAGATATTTCAAACTGTTTTCGTTTCAGACACAGCTGAGGCCTGTAAGAGGAGAGTGTGCTGTTGCTGCTGAAGATAATATCTTCAGGCTTCCAGGAGGAACACCACGTGACTCCATCTCAAGCTTCTATGGATTTATGCTACGTCTCCAGCTGCGTTTTTTTAAGGATTATGAAAACAAATTAAATAAATATGCTATAATGCATGCTGTTACACAACTAAGTATACATAATCTGTAACAAACTGAATTATTACACTTTCTCAGGAAAACACTACACTACACTACAATAATATTTAGTGTCCACTAAACAGGACTTGTCCACACAAACCCAGGGCTTATCAAAACAACCTGTGTGTTACCGCTTACGGCTGCAGAATTTTTCAGTGTGGCTATTAAAAATAAAGGAATGTTTGCCGTCATCTGACTACTGCAAATCTGTGAACGCAGCACCGCACTATATTGAATGGGTTACGGAGGTCACTGCTATATCCAGCTCTGACATTATACAAACCCCTGCAGCAACATCACTGGTGTTGGACAAGACCTGGTCAGTTGGTGGGACAACTCTAAAACTAAGTGGCTGTTGTAGAAGAATGGCAGGAGAATTTTTGTTTGTTATGGAAATCACTTGTGTATTTTATTTGTATTTAAGTTAATAAGTTTTTGAAAAATTAACACATTTGTTATCACCAATGTAACAAAACACAAAGCAACTTCTAAATTTTGTTTGTGTGCATTGTAATTCCAGCTGCATGAAAAGGTTTCTGAATGCTAGAACTACCTGGACATCTCTATTAATTGCTTTCAATCTTCATAATAAAGAACACCTATCTTTTTAACTTAGTGCTTCTACGAAGATGTACAAGGAGCAAGTAGTTTAAACAACCAAGGTCGCTGATGCAAAAAGTATGCAAACTTCTAGGATAATGGCAGACTGACCGGCAGGTAATTGCAGCCAAGTGCTTCAATCAATACAGACAGCACTGATCTGCTCCTTAAATCAAACACATACATTTTGGTTCTCATCAAATCAGAGTTACTGGGATTCCAGCTGAGGGGTGTTTAAAAAATAATGTGTTCATGTGAATCTGTATTCATTACACAGTTAGTCTTATTTTGAATGAGTATTATGACCATCCTGCCCTTGGTGTTCTGCCCAAAACCCTTGGGGATGAAAGATATCACTGGCACCACGACCAAGTGCTCAAGGCAGTTGCTGAGAGTGTAGCCAAAGCCAGCAAAGGCCAGGACCAGCCAAAGACCATCATGTTCCCCAAAACTGGAGGGAAGTTTCACCCACAACTTCGAGCAATGTTTGATTTCCTCTCTACTGCCACAGGCTGGCACCTGTTCTGGATGCCATCAACACATCTTCGACTAGACATGATCGTTTCGTGCATCAAACAACTAATCATGCTGGGACTTACAGTACCCTGGGAAGAATAGTTGGGTGTCACCAGTGAAAGGAATCGTACCAAATACCAGGAGCTTTTGGATGCGTGCAGGCAGGGCTGGCAAACTCACTGTGAGTCTGTGGAGGTGGGCTGTCAAGGATTTGGCGGGCGTTCACTCCACAGTGTTTACACAACTGGGCATCACCGAGGAGGCAAAGAGGAAGGTCATAAGATCAGCTGCTAAAAAAGCCACTATGTGACTTTGGATTAAGAGCGCAGATTCATGGATGAATGCTGCTGGGATGCAAGCTGGAGTCTGACCAACCCTGGATGGTGTGAGTGTCTCTGTGAAAGACCCGAAACACCCAGTGACCCCTTGTTACATCACTGATGATGAGTCCCAGCACATCTACCAGATGTATCCTTTATCTAATTAAAGAGGATTTCTCATGTTAAAGCAATTATCCTCAACAATGGCCGTGTTTTTGTTATAATTCTTATGATAATTGGCAGGATTATTGCTGTGCTTGTCACATTTGTTGATATGCTGAAGTTCCACTATGGTGTACTGTGATTATACACACAGCTGCGGTCTGGACTCTGGGATGGTTAATTCATTGTTCTGAGAACACCAGCAGCTTCTTTGTTTGATATGTAAATGCTTCTCTTCCTTTTTTCTATTATTTTCTTTTAGTTTTTGCTAATATTTTCTCAGTAACAGCTTTCTGACAGCTACACATCCTTTCAGAAACAACTGTGGATTGTTTCAAATCTGAGTGTATTTCTCCTCTTTTTTAAAGATATAAGCGTTAGACAATGCTCAAAGTAATACTTTAAAGAAGCGGTGTGTAATTTTTTTTTAATTCATTCCAAAATTGACTAAAATTGTCAACATAATGTGAACCAGCTAACCTGTGCCAACCCTGCCTCGTAATACAACTTCAACTTCGTAATTCAACTCGTCAAGAGGTGATAGCGAGTCACTGTAGCGTTGAGTTAAATCAGTCCAACATGAGAGAATGAAGAAGTAGGGAGGGCAAGTGACCAAGATGTGATATACATAGAAGCACAACAACAGTTGGCAGTGATGTTGCTTTACACCACTGGAGACATTCTTGGCAAGTAAAAGGATGAAGTTTGGTTAGTTTCCGCCTTATCATTTTAATCATTTTATGAACTCTCATGTTTTTTCACTTATTTACCCTCGACTTGCTATTTATAATAGTTGATTATTTTATTTCCAACATTGTTAGTATGATCACCAGAGAAAAACTACTTGTATGTAAAGGTTAATTTGGCAAGGAAATAAAAAAAAATAGTCTCTGTACAGTACTACAGTACATTTAAAAGCATATATAAATAAGTGGAACTCAGTGAAAAGAAAGAGTGACACCCCACCACATCACAGAAGCTTGCCTTTCAAAGTCTGGAACTCAAGCATCGTATATCAGTTCATATGTATGTATTAGGTCAGGGATTCATATACATGATAAATCTACTAGCATATGACAGCAGCAACAACCCTCCGTAACTGTTCCTCACATCCAGCTGCACTGTTCTACTCCGCTGAGGTCAGGAAGGTCAGAGCTCTTTGCTTTATAATTAACCTCTTTTCTCACTGCCTATCCATCTCCCCCTCTCGCTTTCTCTCCATATCTGTCAGTGGTGAGTCTACAGCAGACGTGGACTGTGTTCAGACTGTGTGATGATGAGAGATCTATGACTCCAAACTGGGGGTGCTGAGCCCCTCGCAGTGAGGAGCGCACTGCTAATCAAGAGAAGCGTTCTGACAAAACAGCAGCAATTAACCCTCATTAGGGTCAACGCAATCTACTCAGCCTCGTCAGCCCCATGCATGCATGCTGACACACACGCGCACACACGCACACACACACACACACACACACACACACACACACACACACACACACACACAGTCAGTGTTGCTGGCTAAGAATCCTCTGCTGGAAGACTGAATAAGCAGACTTGTTGTTTTCTATTTATAATATTCCATATTAATTAGTTAGTTTGTTTAATTAAAATTTGCTTGTAAAAATTAGAAAATAGTTTGTACAGTCCAAATTCACACTTGGCAGAACAAGTACATAAAAAACATAAGCTTTGATTATTTTGGGACACAGGCTCATGCCAATGAAAGTCAATGGAAGTCAGTGGAACCAGAATTTTTTCCAAGCTATTTTGGAGTATTTTTATTGGTCTATTCATCATTAAATTTTCCTTTAATTGATGAACAAAAATATAAATCGTCAAAAATGGAGATCCATGTTTTTCATTGGACAGCGGCGATATATATAGTGACAATAGAGTGACAACATAGTCCTGTTTAAGGGGAGACAAATATAATGTTAGGAATATCACCCAAAGATTTTTCATAAGCAGGCTTTAATGATTCAGTAACATTCTAATATAAGCAGGTTTTACCAAAGCAGGTCGCTGAAACAGGCAACTCCCATCTTTAAGTCAGTACGGTTATCCAATATTCGACTGTAATTAAACCACAAGAAAGAACATTATAACTCTTTAAAGAGCCCGTATGCATCCAGTCCATGCATGAAAACTGTGAATTCACTGTTTCTGTGATGTCACGAAAACAAACATACTTGCATATACTGTATTTGCCTGTTTCCACTTTAGCTCCACTAATTCAAACTGAAGTACACTGAGAGTGTTCAGTCCAGACTGCTTTTTAAATGTGGCATGACACAGAACAGCCAATCAGTATTTTACATATTTATTATTCCTAAAGGCCAAATCACAAAAGAAGTGTGATTAAGGGATAAGAGAGGTTAGACAATGGGTAAAAAATGATGATAAAAAATTATGGTTTTTTTTAGGTACATAAAAACACACACTCACATCTTTTAAGCAACAATATGTAGAGATTTTAACTGAAAATATCATCTTTAAAATAATTTTTATATTACACTGACTGCTGTTATTCCTGCTCTAGGACACTAAATGCCTATAGCGCTGTGTAACTTTAGAGAAGCAGGCACAAGACCTCTTGTGAGAGCTGCGTAACTCTGACCCAACAACTATGGGTCTTCAGCTTCAGTGGTTAGAAGAATCTAGCTCTGTTTTCCCAGTTGGGCGATCATGACATAGGCTGAAGTGACCACAGAGGATCTTTTCGGAGGAAGTGAGAAAGAGATAAAGAGAGAGTAACTGAGCAAGACACTAGAGGAAATCTCAGACTGACCTTTACTCATTAGCTGGTGATAAAAGAGATGCAACACAGTCTCATGGCTACCGGGAAAACTATGAAAAATGCTCAACAGCAGAGTGTCCATCCCTATCAGTGTTATTTCTGAACAACTGTGATGTAGGCTGTAACTTTATCTGTGTCATCCCTGTCTCCCAGAGTTTCATATAACCTCAGGGTGGATTTCAGGGTAGCATTCAAAGAAATAAATTTACCTCATTCCAAAACGTTTTGGTCTATCTCACACAAAATAGGCCATGAAGGTCCTGCAATATAACCCTAGAATGATACTCCACCTGGAAAGTGACGTAGTTCTTTCAGGATCCGGCACCCCTACGTGTGCACCTGCATCATCCAGGCATTTGGCTGCTACCGACTACACGCTATATAGAAACTGAAACTGCAAGAGTAATCTGTAGCATCCGTACACCTCTCTTTCCTTCAGCCTTTCAACAGATACACATGTACAGCTGTCTGTAAGGGCAGATCACCGCTTGATTTGTTTTACAACCGTGGTGTAAAAGTGAAATATACTCTGCAGCTGTACGGGGAAAAATACCACTTGTCACACAATGCTGCTTCAAGTCAGTGGCCTCTTTAAGAGCGAAACAAGGTCTCCCTTAAATCCATATCTTTTTACCAATAATAGTTAGTTTAGCATATTACTGCCAGTATGTTTGGTTGCTTGCTTTAAAGAGGCATTACTGATGCAGAGGTACTGAAGCTAAATCCTCACAGGCAGCTGGCACTGCACCAGAGGGGACGCACAAAAGCTAGGAAGCCTGCGAAACTCAAACCGAACCAAGAGCACTACTCCTGTGAAAAGGATGAACCTCACCTCGCAAAATAGATCTTGAACAATAGCTGCGGCTTTATACGGCTTGAGGTCTAAAAGGCAGGGGCTCCAGCCCCCTATGGAGTCAACATATGTATAAGCCGAATGGTGGAACATCATTAACAGTGTTTAAAGGGAAATTCCACTGATATTTCAAACTATCTGCATATTATTGATGTGTAAACACATAGCTGCAGAGTTTGTTTGTTTGATGACTCATTGCAGGGAACAAGGACTCAGTGTCTACATTTTATATACTATGACCAGTCTAAATTGACCAGTTAATTTTCATTTATGAGTTTTACATGTAACTTGGATGATGGTAGAATAATAAATTGTAAAACTATAGGTATGACATTGAACACTCCATCTTAGTAGATTGAAAAAAATAGCTTAACAAATAAAGCTTCACTTAAAACTGATGTTGTAGGCATCAGACAATATGCAATAGTTTTCTTTGTAGGTAACTTTTATAGGCATTAAATGTTTTGGCCAAACAATTCCGTTTCCCCATAATGACATTTTAAGCCACTTTCTTAATAAATACTAAAGATTAAATGATCAGTGGAAGTCCCCTGTTAGTAAGTCACTAAGGTGGGCTTCCCTAGACACCTCCTAGGAGAACTAAAAGAGGTGAGAGCACTACATAAACACATAGCTAGGTAGATTGGTGCAGTTATTGAAAAGCTTCTGCTATAAACAACAGTTTTGCCCTACTGGTATCAAAAGCCATGAACTGAAATCGTAAACAACTTTGCATTCCCTGAGAGAGAGGACTAAAGCCATATAGAAAAGAGCTCAAGGATTCTTTTGAATAAATGAATAAAATCATCTGTGAAACACAAGGACCTCCACTGTCTTCTCAGCAAGTAAACAATATTTTCAAATTATATCAAATAATTGATAAGCTATTTTCATAAGCTCATTTTAAAACAAACACAAAGACAGGCTTGGTGAGCTCGTCATTCCTAAAGCTGAATCAGACATGCAGCGCCAATACAATCCATCCTAATCTGATAGAAAGTCTGTCACTGTAAACTTGTAAGGTCTTTATTTGTCATACGCAACATACTGGCCATCAACAAACATTGTTTAAGAGGATCATGCCTCCAGAACTGTTCCAGCTGTCATCATCTGCTGCATTACAGTCTCACAAGACCCAGCAGCAGATGGAAATTTAATGTTTTTAAATTCATGTACAAACACATCTCTCAGGCTTTGGCTGCTGGTGTCAGGGCATCCTGTCCGGGCAAGAGCGTCTCATTTTAATAGCTGAAAGTTCCACCAACAACAGCAACGATGCACCTTAAATCAATGCAGTGATTGCACATTAAATGCATTACGTGGCCTTTTTAACAACTGCCTTCTTCTTGTCTTCTTGTCTCATTTCATCTAGCTGGGAGTAATAACTCCTTCATCTGCAGGGTTATTAATTAGCTTTAAAAAGGAACTCCATTGTTTTTCTATCTGGATAGTTAAGTTGTTGAAATATAAAGAAACTAATTTGATGTGATTTGGTATGAAATGCTCTGTTGCAGGGAAACTGACTTGAGTCAGAGTTGTTTACAGCGGTGGTGATATGAACCAGCCTCCTGCCTCTAGGAAAGCTTTTGGTTGATCACAAGTCCTTTGCTGATGTCTGAAACATTAGTCTATGATAGTTTTAAGATTAGGTTTTCCCCAACAAAATGTATTTTTAAATCTTTTCATTCGAACTGTACATGAAACAAGGCAAAATAGTCCCCACAGAAAAGTTTTCTAGTCCAGATGTATTACTATTTTACCATCATCAACATTAAGTACTGTAAAACCTACAAGACCCATTCATTTGTGTTGTAGACATTGTGACTCCCTGGTTCCCATAACCACCACTGTAAAGAACATCTGTAAGTTTCTCTGTAATAAACCAGTCTGAGAGATGTTGTTTATATATCAGTGAATCACACAAACATTTAGGAAACTTGGTGGAAATATATATTTAGTAAATACTATGCTCCTTCAGTGTCTACTGTAAAACTACTGTGTCAGTTATTCAGATATGAAAGTAAGGAATGGAAGTATTCTACACAGTTACTTAAAAGCCTGTCAACCTTTTTTTAGCATAATTTGACCTAAAATAAGATCAGATTTAAATATGTAACAAACACAAACACATGTAACAAACACAAACAACAAATGAACAATTTATTAAATGTCAAAAGTAGGGAAACCTATAAAATTATCAGTTTGCTCTAGGGGTAGGTTGGTCAAACAATTGGATGACAACCAGTAGCTGAGACTGACTCTGTCCCATTTAAAATTGTTAGCACCCGCTAATTAATCTGGAAGAGGTTTCTGAACAATTCCTGGTCAGTTTGAACTTCATGTATCCCTGTTAGTCCGATATTGGGCAAATGCAAGAAATTCCTCTGGCTAATGTCAGTGCTCATAAACAAGAATAACTATCTATAGAATGATAACACAACAAAAAACACTACTCCTCAGGAAGAATACTGCCGCCTGTTACAAGTTTGACATTTAAAAAAATATCAGGGTGAGCCAGAACACTACTGAAATGTTGTTATGTGAGATGAACAAGGCAAAAATAAAAAATACTGTTTGGCAACAACTGAGCACTGAATTCCAGAATAGTAACCCAATGCCTCCAGTAAAACATGGTGGTGGCAGTATAATCAGTTGGAGCTGTTAGACCAGGACAACTTGGCATCATTTGATGAAGCTTTAAATTATGGATTGTTTTATGAAATTTTTACAAGCGAACATTAGAACAACCTTCCTTGAACTGAACCTCAACAGAGTGTGGGTCCAGCAGAAAGACACGACGACAACAACACGACAAACACTGGTTGGTCTACAAAGATTTGTTGAAGCAGAAGAAATTGTGCATAAGGTCCAGACCTTAAAATAAAACCTAAGAAGTAGTGTTCATGTGACAAAGTCCACCAACATAATAGAGTTGAAGCAGTTCTGGAAGGACAAGTGGGCCAAGGTTCCATCCGTCAACGTGCAGGGTGTGATCAGTAGTTACAGGAAACGTTTGGTTGAGGTCGTTGCTGTTCAAAGAGTTCACAGTGACTGAATGGCGAGGTTCACATACAGCTTTTTAATGTTGGATCATTCTGTTTGATAAATGAAAAAATATATATAATGGTTTGTTTTCTGTATCTATTGTTGTAATAATTTAAGTAATGTGGAACTCTTCATAAGGGATGAGGGCTGAGGGATTGCTAAACTTGTAAACAGCACTGTAAATCATCACTGACAACACATATGTAGTGGTAAGTTAATTTTATCCTGGTCGTTTTGCTATGCATGTAAACCTAATGGCATGCCAAACCTGTCAAATGAACGTTACAGGCCATAAACAGGTATGTTTGTCCCCTAGTAAATACAGTAAATCACTCTGATACAACATTGCCAAAAAGCATGGCAAAGTACATCCTTATGAGCATTCACGTGGATCCTGTTTAAAATGATCTGGGCTTGGTATCCTTGGTGGTTCTGATGTCCCTGGCCTTCGTTATTCAGTCTTTGCCCCCTTGAAAAGATCATGTCTCTGCAAAAGTTTCTGCTTTTGGGTTTGGATTTGCTAAACCTCTGTTAAAAAGGATTTCCCTACAAGAACAAGTTGAAAAATCCCAAAATGGTTTTACCTGGAGTTGTTTTCTCGGAAACGGGTAAGACCAGCTATTAAAGATGAATGGAGGTGAATGTAGGTCATGTTGCTGTGGCGCACAGAAGGCAGCTGTTTCTCAGGTCTGATCTGGCCAACACAAGCGTGAAGAGCAGTGTTCAAAGAAACCAGCTGAGGGGACACTTGGTGTAAAAGATTTATGAGCTTTCACTTCCAGAGGAAGCTCTGTTTGATGACAGTGTGTAGTCTGTATGGCTGTTGGTACATGCATGATAGAGGAAGTAAACTGAATGTGATTTGGGAAAAGTAGCTGGATGTCTTGAAGTACCTCACTTTCTGACCTAATAAACTAAAAGCTAAGTGAGTCGACATATCTTTGATTATCTTTTGTTATTTACACGCACATTTTTCTATCCTGTGTTCTTTTTACCTTTCAGTGAGTACTCGTCTATATTCTTTTCATGTATTTGTGAGTTTTTTCTTTAACATTAAATATCAGAGATCTCCAGCCGTTTATCATTTACTATATAATATGACTACAAATTAGTTTCCATTGCCTTCAGTATAACTAAACAGTTCTATAATTATTATAATTTATGATCACTCTTTATTTTCTTTTATTTTTTCTAATATTTGTGCATTTTCTTTTTTTTTAGTATTAAATAGGCTTTTATTATTTATTATATAATATAACTTGAATTCCTGTCAGTATAACTACTGAATAATATGACTTGGAATTAAACTTGGACATTCAAAATAGATTCTACAGTGACCTGTGGAATTGATATATAAATTATGTTTTATTATTATGTACTGTACATGTGCATGTTGTTTCTGGCTGTTTTACAAAAAAGGTGCTGATGTAAAGATACAGTACTGTGCAAAAGTCAAAGACCATTCTTTCATTTATGTAGTTTTACAGCCATAACAGCCATTACGTACTAGATTGCCTTTAGTTTTTCAGTGAACAGTAAACACAACAGCTTGCATACGGAGGGGAAAAAGTCTAAAGGAAAACAAATAAATCAAAAACTAGAAGCTTCTTAAACTAGTGTTTAGAAATTCCTAAATAATACAGAGAAAATAGAACACCTCACAACCATGCAAGACCTGGTGGACCACCAAAACATACAAAACAGCACAAGCTAAACAAACCCATTCTAATGCATTAAACCTGACCCCAATTCATTTTCTATGTTATTGTATGTATTGCTGAGTATATATTTGGTATATCATTTAAAAATCTGTTTGTTTCATTTACTCACTTCGTGAATAAAAATAGTGTTTGTAAACATGCTCCTGACAGCAAATGTTTACAAATGTCAACAGTTCCTATCTAATTCCAAAATCCCAAATTTTGACCCATGTTGAGCATTAGAAGTGTGATACAAAAAAAAACACAAAAAAAGTAAATTGAGGAATTCATAGAAGCTTGAGGGATCAAATGAATTCCTTGCAAAGATATAGAAAATAAAATCTCACTCGGGTCACTTTTAACCCAGGTTTGCATCAAAGGGTTAATGAAAAAAGAAAATAGACACAATTGGAAGATCAAACAAAGAATCTGTTGATGTGGACAGCAGACTGACCAGCCTAGAGTCCAGACCTTAACAACACTAAATGTGTTTGAGGTTACTTGGGCTGTGCGAAGCAGAAAATACAACCAACTTCTAAGACTGAACTTCAAAGTTTAGTCTTAGAAGTCCACATTTCTTTGAAAACCTGAAAGCAAATCTCCTGAAAAGAGTGAAAGCTGTGATAAAGATAAAATGTGGACACATTAAATACTGAAAGAAATGATACTTTTAGGTGCTGTTAAATGTGTTTTCTGCCTTTTCCTGCCATTAATGATGAATAGCCAGTACTCAATTGCTGACTGAAAATTCTAATTAATGAAAGAGTAGTGTCTGACTTTTGCACAGTAACATATGAAATATTGGAATTCATATGCTTACATTGCTAAGAACAGAAGGTATTTTAATAAATACTTCATCAGATTTACTTCACGACATTCACGTGAGGGCACAAGACCAGTGATGCGTATATAGTGAGGCCTTGCCATGTTATCATCTGTACTAATATCTATATTCAGTTTGTTGTGTTCGGTCTGCTAGAGCAGGGCTGATGTATTGTGAACAATAATTGGCACTTCAGTCAATGAAAGCTTTAGTGGAGGGATGGCACTGAATACATGTGGATAATAAGAGCTTGAAGAAAAGTCCTCACACAATCCGTCCTGATTAGCATGTGAATGATGTGCAGTGGGTGCTGGTGTGAACCTGTTAGCTGTGATATGTCGGCAGTCTCACCTCAATAGAAGGGCCCATTTGCAGTGAATGAAGCCCATCTGCTGCTGGAGCCTGTCTGGAAACCTTTGCCTTTGTGGAGCTGCGTGTGTGCTTAGGCCACGGATTTTGACTAATTGAATTCTTCCATACTCTCAATTAGAGTGAAGAGTAATTAAACAGATGTGGGAGCGTGTGTGTGCATGTGTGTGTGTGCTGGGGGATGGAGTGGCACGAGTGCTAGCTGCTGTAGCAAAATTTACTGACAAGGTTACCCCGCCACTCTGCAGCACTTTTCCTCTGAATAGAAAGACATATCAGTCATGGCTTTACTTCTGGCTACAAAAACAGAGTTAAATCATGAATCAAATTGAAACAAACAGCATTAACAAAAAGCAAAATGTAATCACCATTAAAGGGGAATTCCAATTAGTTTTTATGCATAATTAAATAATGAAGTCATTTAGTGAGTTACTGTAGCGTCAAGTCAAATCAGCCCAGCGTTAGCGAATGAAGAAGTAGAGCTGCACTATCCTCTTGTCAATCATGTTGAAGGTCCTGCTTCTGGTTCTACCATTTTAAGACACATAACCGATCAAAGCAAGAGTGAACACAAAGATGGCTGACGCTCATGGCAAGTGACCTTTATATTGACCGCTGTTGCCTGCTCTTGGTAAAAATCCATGTTTGGCAGCAAATAAAAGAAGAGATAGAAGCAAAACATGAGTTAACATTGAAGTTGCTTCCCACGGCTGGAAATAGATCTTGGTGAGTAAAGGGATGAAGTTTGATGCTGAACTTGCATCATTTCTTCTAGACTTGATCGCTTCAAGATGATTTCATGAATATATTTGGAAGATTATACTAAAAAGACCATAGAACATACGTTGTATTACCAACACTGATGCTTTTACATGAACTAGGTCAAGTTAATACATACAGGTCATACAGAAACCTGATAAACGGTCAAGTAATGCAAATCACATTCCCTGTATTGAAAGTACTATAGAATTTTCAATTGACCTCAATTGTCCTAGATGCTGTTAATGCTACAGCTGTGTTTTATCTTATTGACTAAGACTACTAATACTAAGAATATTTGATACATTTAGTTTGAAGACACCAGTAAAAATAGCCAAGTAAAAAAATAAAAAATACAATTTCTGTATAATGTACAATACACATGTGAAAACAATTCACTCCAAGTACTTTTGGAGCATTTCCATTTTTTCAAACCATATAAACTGCTGCTGCTGTGATGCTGTAAATGCTTTGTGTACATGTACTAGCGTTACCGAATACTGGTTTGATTTGTTTTTCATTTTCTGAGCCATGTGTCAAATAATGTTCATATTTCTCATCGTATCTTATCACTCCAGATGTAATCTTATCTGACTGATGGTACTGAGCACAGACGTGATTCTGATTACAAGTATTCTTCCCACATGCTACACATACAGGCTCCAGCTGTGTGTCAGTCTCAGGTGTGTTGAAAACTCTGGTATAACCCGTGGCCATCAACCTGCGTGTCACAGAGTCATTAGCTTTCCTATCATGCTCTCTGTGATGGGGTGGCATATGTCAGGGTGTTCATAAGGAGCCAGCAAAATGACTGTCAAGAGGAGGAATGGCCCTGTCCAAACAGACTCCAATTAATTTCAGCCACTGCAAAGTGCTGAGCTCCAGAGCTCCTGTCTTTGCCATCTGGACCCGTCCCCTGACACCTCCAAGGCAGAGAAGAATAAAAGCGGCACAACGAAGGGGTCACAAAAAGAGCGAGGGAACCAGAGAAAGTACAGAGAACATGGAGCAGGATGGGAAGATAAGTGGATAGCTGGATGAAGACAGTAAGTCTATAATTCTGCCAAGTTTGTATTTTGTGACAATACCATACTGCCCAGTATTGCCAGGCAGGTTAAGACCCTCTGTAGGATATACTGATAACAGTGAAGGTGCAGGGTAAGCTTTTTATGTTACTGTAGCTGTTTAACCCTTAGAAGTCACAGTTACTGCTGGCAACAACAAAACCATGTCTGAATTGTTAGATGGTTTCTACATCACACCAGCAAAGAAAACTGTAGATGCTAAACTTCAGCTAATAACTCACTTGTGTTTGGAAATAAGAAGGGAGACTTCAATTTGATATCAAATTAAGGATCTTGTTTGGTGGAAAATATTTGCATAGTTTTTTCTTGATATTATAACAAAGCAAAAATGTTGACCGTGCAAACATGATGTAGTAAATGCAGTGTGGAATGCAAATGTATGTTTTTAATGTTTAATTAAAGTTGCACAATCACATCAGGAGAAAATAATACTTAATAATGTGCACACAGTGTGAGTCAAGGCTGAAATACTGAAATACCAATTGAAAGTCAGTGGTATCGGTTGGGATTTTCTGAGATAGATAGATAGATAATTCATAAATAATCTTAGCTGGAACAAAAACATTAATTTAAATTGGAATATCTGGTGCTAATTATTATTATTATTATTGTTATTATTATTGTTATTATTATTATATTTTCTGTTGTGTAGCTCACTAGCTAATTATTTACCTCTAACTCCCAGCTAACATCATCATATCACTGCCTGATTTCATTTATTATTTTAGAAAAGATGACCGCCAACATCTATACAGCATGTATGTGGTATTTCTGTGCTTAGGTAATAAACAATCACAACTCATAAGCAGAAAATAGCTGGTATATGATTTTGTTTATGCTCCAATAATCACAATAACCACTGATACATTATTATGGGCTGTTTCATATCTATGTGGTGGAGCAATTTATTAATTCATAAACAGTAAAAGTCCATAGCTGTGTATGTGGACATGCCCTTATCAATACAAACACATGGTTAGCTCTAATTGCTTTTCTAAACATACAATAATATTATAACACATTTATATATATTTTCTTCATACTGTACAGGAACATTATGTTGTGGTTCGAATGCAGGAACTCATATATTATAATCCTGTTTTTGCTCCCAGCAAACTGTGTTTTATTTCCATTCTGAGTCTGGCTAATAACTTTATCATTGTAAGGGTTAATGGAGTCCCCAACAAATCTTTGCACCAGTGTTGGAGTAGTTAATGAAAATAAGTTATTCATTAGAAATTACTGCAATTCCAAAAAATGCTGGAACAGGAGCAAAAATGTAAATAAGGACAGACAATGATTTGCAAATCCTCTTTGACCCGCATCTAATTAAAAACTATACAAGACATTTCATATTTCAACTAATGAACTTCATTGTTACTTGTATGCATTCAATAGTTCTAAATTTGAAGCCTGGAACATGGCAGCATATATGTTTGTATCCCTCAGTATTAATGGTGTTTTCACAGATGTGCAAGGTCCCCATGCTGTTGACACATACAGCCACACACATACCATAACACATGGATGTGCACTTTGAAAGGTGGAATTGTCAGAGCACAGTACACTTTTCCGCTCCTTCTCAAATGAGCTTTAACCAGGAGAAGTCAGTAATATGTTTTTGGATGTTGTTAATATATGATTTCTGCTTTGCATAGCAAAGTCTTAACGTGCATTTGTATGTGAGGCAATAAGCTGGGTTAACTGACAAGGGTTTTCCAATGTATTCCCGAGTCCATATGAATATATTTATATTTATATACAGAAACTTCAGGGATTCAAGGTCATGCGTTCAGTGTTGGTTTTCAGACTCGCCCTTTATGTGCAGAGTTTACTTCAGATTCTTTAAAACCTTAAACAATATTATAGACTGTAGATTCTTATATCGCTTGCAATAGGAGAATAGGAACATATTAGTGAATGAGGCCCTTAGGTTTTCTTTTGTTTGGAGAAATGTCCTGAAATATTTGCAACATTGTGCATTTGAGTAAATATTTTGAGTAATATGTGTAAAAGTTTATAAAACACTGTTTTCTGAATTTTATTTGCATTTTACCTTCTGTTTGGTCAGAAAATGAGAATTTTATGGGAATGTCATTATTACCTTTTGAACTATACACAGCCAGGATAAAGGTTAGGGTTGGATTTTGGGTTGAGGTTAGTGTTAGGCCGAGGGTTAGGGTTAGGCCCAGAGTTAGGATTGGATTTTGTGTTGAGGTTAAGGTTAGGCCGAGTGTTAGGGTTGGGTTTTGGGTTGAGGTTAGGGTTAGGCCTAGGGTTAGGGTTAAGCCCAGGGTTAGGGTTAAGCCCAGGGTTGGGGTTAAGCCCAGGGTTGGGGTTAAGTTTTGGGTTGAAGTTAGGGTTAGGCCTAGGGTTAGGGTTAAGCCCAGAGATAGGGTTGTGTTTTGGGTTGAGATTAGGGTTAGGCCCGGGGTTAGGGTTGTATTTTGGGTTAAGATTAGGGTTAGGCCCAGGGTTTGGGTTGTGTGTTGGGTTATGGTAGTAACATATTAAGACTATTTAATTCAACATATTAACAGTACGTATACTTAATGTAAGTAATGTATCAACAGTACATGATTAAGATATTTACTTTAATGTATTCAGGAGCTTCACTACTGCTACTAAGGTTCTGTTGATTTGTTATTGAAACTCTGTAAGGAGTTAAATAATTATTTACAAAGGATCACTCAATTTAAAGTATTTATGGATAAAATATAGAATAATTGAGTTGGGTCTGTGTAGGTGAGGTTAGGGTCCTCTCTGTCAGCATAGGGAGCTTTATAATATAAGAGTACAGTATGTTAGCATGACTAGATTCTTTTACAGATCAATCACATACAGGTTGCTTCCCACACTCACGTTGCATTCACTCTACAGCATTCAAATGCATCAGCTACATTTGTACAATGTGTGAAAATTTCAATGGACCAATGGAAATGCTCCAAAATAACCGGGCAAATTTTCTGGTTTCATTCACTTAAATTAAAGGTATAGAAGGTTTTTGTTCTCTAACCTTGAATGTTTCCATTTTGGAGATGCTTGGTTTTGTTTTGGACAGCAATGATATGCACGTGCACTTTGCATGCAACGACAGACACAGATAATCTACATTTACGTTTAAATTGTTATTATTGAGTTATTATTATTGTTCTCTTTAAAACACTGAATCATGAAGTCAGTAGAGTAATGTGATTATAAGATTTTAAACTGGTGTGCATTAGACTATGTACAGGTAACAGCACTGGGTACAACAGGGTACAACACTGTATCTCATTATTTAGTGCATTAACTCCAACATAGGGAATTCACTACCTGCACCTTTAAGTTAAACTTTTACCAAACTCTCATCAAGTGCTTTGTAACTTTGGATGAGCTGAGTGGTCAGAGCTCATTTGCTTGTGTAATTCGGGCCTGCATTCCCCTCCTCACCGCTGCTGACCTCTGCTGGTGGGGCACAGACTGGCCTGTCAAGGCTGGTTAATTAACACAGTAGTGGAGACAATTAAATCAATATGTGAGTGGCAGAAACCATTTGGCTCCATAATTGAATATCAAAGGGGACAGAATAAAGCCTTGGGAATTCAGTGTTTAATTGCATTGGCATAATTAATTTTCTCTTGTTTTTTTTTATGTCCATCACTGGTCAAAGCGTGGTCAAATATAAACATACTGTGGAGTTTGTAAAACATTTTGCCATTGATATCTCATTGATGTTTCATTAACACACTTAACAGCAGTACAATGACAGCAATGAGGAATGACAATGGCATGTCACATCTTTTCAGATCTTTGGAAATGAGAGTTTGTTTTTTTTTTAGCAACGCCCACTCTCCTTGGGACCCCTGTACAACTCCATTAATGTGCTCATATATTTTGCTCAGTGATATGACATTCTTTGATAGTTGAATAGAAATGCATGTTGAATCTCAAACAAAAGAGGATACACTAGCCTAAAAAAGATGATATGCTATGTTTGTGCAGCTGCTTCAACTATTATCAACTTTGTCTACTCACTATTGTAATAAGCTAGAGTAAGATAATAAAACTACCCTACATTAACAAACAATTAGGACTCTGTTACGACATTGTGTCATCTTGAAACAGAGTAAAGGACTGGAATTCCAACGAAGAGTTTTTTCTGTCTTTAGGCTTTAAAACTTTGTAGACTGTTTACACACACAAAAAGCAACATAACACACTAAAGGACAGGGGAAAAATGGAAAAGTTTTATAGGTCCAATTTAAAAAGTTATGGGACATTGTTTATGATTCACTACTACTTTACCATTTTACAAGTGTCTACTAGAATTGTACTATCTTTGCATATGAAAAATCAGAAAAATATGTGTTCACTGGATATTTAGTATAGCAAATAAAATGGATGCATTTGTTGCCACAGCAAAGTAAAGAAATCTAAGACACTACGTTTGGACCATTTAAACTATGAACCATTTCATAAATGCAGTCAACGGTCAGATTAAACATTTATTTTTTAAAAATTGTGAAATTCTCTTTTAAGATGGTATTAGTACTAAGACAGTTAGACAAACTGTGTAATTTCTAAATAAAACATGAATATAAGTCCTAAAATACTGCTTGTAACTGGGTAGATCTTTCCAGCTGCCTTTACTAAGCAGGCACATCGGAGCTGAGAATGTGTGTTCTTGGTTTTAACCATTGGTCTTGTCTTTGGCATCAGCCTTTGGAGGCAGCAGGAATAAACAAACAGGAACTCTTAATAACCCTCTGTGAACAAACAGCTGTGTATATGGGGTACTGTGCTGCTACTGGATTAGGTAAATCCAAACATCAGCATCTCTGAGCTCAAACCCCTGAGCTTTTATTTGCTAATTCTACATATTGCTTGATTATGGCTTGATGAGTGAAAAAAGATGAGTTTGATACAGAATTTGGAAAAAATCCTTCCAGCAGATAAGAGTGGCATCTGGTTTTTCTGTAGCAACACCTTATGAATTAGTAGAAATCAAGGTTTTAGTAAGTGATTGCAGCTTTATTACAAAAAGTCCCATATCCTCTATTTAACCCTTTAAAGAGGTAATAGTCTCATCACTTCTAGTTCTTTCTTGCTGAAGCCTGTAGGCATGTGAATGTGTTATATTTCAATCTGACAAAAGCATAATGTACATTTTGACAAAGGCAAACCTAAACTAGAAAACTGTCTAGCGCAAACAGACTGACACGCAGCACTCTGACTTTAAAGTGGAATTTCACAGATTCTTCAACATTTCTGTATAATTCAATTGCCAGGATGAAAACAGTGAATTACAATGGTTCATTGTAAAAAAAAAAACACTTTCTGACTTACTTTACAGTGCTGGTGATGGGAAACTCGGGTTGCAAACTCTACAATAAAAAAATGCCATTTTATCTACTATCCAAATCACTTGTGAGCCTATATGTGCTTTCTGAGTTTATATATGTAATGTTGATGATGATAAAACAGCACAAATCCAAAATTAATGTTTTCTTTGCCTATTTTGCCTCTCTTTTTGACACTCTGTGTATACCTCTCCAACATAAATGGATTAAAAAATTTTTTCGCCCAAAACTTTTATAAACCCATTACAAAACCCAAAACATGTCCCAGGCATCAAGCACCATATTTACAACCACTTTATGCAGTAGTTTTCTATGAGGGGGCTTTTTCAACATAGCAGATGTCTGGTTCCTATCACCACCATTGCCTATGTTTCTCTAGAACCACGTTAAATGATTTTGTTTACATCTTCTATTATTAATTCATGCAGAAACTTCAACTTAAAGGTAGATGCTGCTTAAAGCTGCAATTGCTAAGATGTTTAGTTTGAAACATTTCTAAATTAACTCAAATTTGCAACAGAAAGTGAAGAAATAACAATTTTATAATAATATGTATCAAGGAACAGTGAAATTTACAAGTTAGCATGCTTACCAACTAGTCCCTTAAGAGGCGATAGTGATTGTTGTCATCATGTTAAGGGTATCACTCTTTTAAGAACAGGGAGCCAATTAATGAACAGTAAATGCAACCATGTCTGAAGCTTGCTGCCTTCTCCTGGCAAGAGTCCACATTCGGCAGCAAACAAATACGTAGGGGGGAGGAGGGACTCATCCATCGTCAGTATCTCACCTGACCACTGCTCAAGCATATCTTTACAGCAATGTTCCAGTCTCTAGAAAGATACCAAAATAGGTTTGTGTACAACATATGCCATATAATAATAAATAATATAATCTAAAGTCTTTATATATGATAGGCTGAAAACTGACCGCAGCAATATCAATTGTACACAATTACACAGAAGTCGATCTCATTACATTAACTTACATCAGAATCAGAATCTTTTTCTGGTACCAAGTGTACAAGGAAGTCATTAAATACTTAAAGTATTAAAGTCATTAAAGTAATTAAATAAATATAGAAAAAGATCAAATATATACAAACATAAAATTAACAGTACGCAAACAAACTGCAAGCTAGTTTCATTTTAATTTCTGTTGGGAGTTATTTAGTTCAGTGAGGTAAACCGAGGATTCCCTAAAGGCTGGGTCCTCCATTTAGCTTTGCCACACACACACACGTTCAAAGCACAGTTTGACCTTTATGTGTGGTGTTAGAGAAAATAGTTTCGATAGCCAGCTCTTGTCAGTGCAAACAGAATCGGAGTGACTTCCTATCAAGCAACTAATGCATATTCATGACTGAAGCAGATTTATTTATCAGTCTGTGTAAACATGGCATTGTTCCAGATGGACTGCAGACAAGTGTATACGTGAGTGTGTGTGTGTTTATGTAAAGCGACTGTAGTACGTGGGTGCACTGTGTGCACACATGGCTAGTTTCGACTGCTTCTGAAGGCAGGCTTGATGCGTCTGAAGCCAGTATGCTTCACCATCAGCTTGCTCTGAGGGGGAGAACAAGGCACAAGGCAAGGTGACCTTTTCTGCGCCTCCACACACACACACACACACACACACACACACACACACGATAATGTTATATCAAAAGCTTACCTCTGAATTGCTCATCAAAGGAGAAGAGTACTGCTCACACTTGCTCACATCTAAAAGCAACCTTAACCCCAACAACTCTGACAACAGTATCATTTTTCCATACCGACCAGTCACTTCCTTACATACGCCTCCTCTGTGTCCATATTATTAGCTGCACTTATCATATAGGTGTACTTATATAATATCAGGGCCCTCACAGGACCACCACAGAGCAGGTATTATGTTGGTGGTGAATCATTCTTTGCACTGCAGCAACACTGATGTGGTGATGTGTTTGTATATGTTGTGCTGGTAAAAGTGCATCAGACACAGCACTGCTGCTGGAGTTTAAAACACTGTGTCCGCTCACTGTCCACTGTCCAGCCTTTCAGACACTCCTAACTTATTGGTAGATATAAAGTCAGAGAAAATAACACTGTTAGTCCCTCAACAGAGGTTGAAGGATATATATATCATACATCTGTCTATCTAACCTTTAGCTGCTTAATGAGATACTGGATTAGTGATAAGAAATCTTTCAGCCTGGACTGCTTTTTGACTAAGGCATAATACACACAAGCCAATCAGAACATAGCTCTTTTACGTACATTGGTCTACAGTATACATTAGACCACACAGCCATCATAAACAGAGTTTGTGGGGAAAAAAATAAATGCAAGAAAAAAGATGTAGGATGTTTTCCTACCTCTAAAAAGTTTTGTTATGGCAGCTAATATGTATAATAAATGGAATATATAGAATAGGTATGGACTCATATTCTGACATTAAAAAGCAAAATGTCCAAAGAAATGATGCTTTTCAGACAGGTGTAGACTTGCATGATGGAGCTGTATTTTGGCAACCATATATAGTAAACAGCAACTCCTCAGACAGATGGTGGGAGGAAGTCTGTTTAAAAATAAATAAATAAATAAAAAAACTAAGGGATGAAGGCAGGAATATAAAGCAGACACCCGCATAGTGGACCCCTCCCCACAAGTCTCTGATTGTTCCACACCCACTGTGCTTACAGCACCAAGGTAGCCGCCTGTCAACCTCATACAAATGCAATTCCTTATACATAGAGACAGTTACCCTAATGAGACTAACGCTTCCTGTCGCAGTGACCTATCACAACAGCAGCGCTTTGATGCCCAAAAAAACCTACACACTCCGCTGTAATTTCCATTATCTAAACATAAAACAGTGCAGAGAGGGCCATGGCAGTAAAATGAACCCATCGTTCAAAAGCAGTCAGTCAAACTTATCGCAGCACTTTAGCATATGCCCTCGTATTAGTTCAATTAAAGAGGCAAAGGGAAAGAGTCCCAGACACTATCAGGGAATATCTGCCGGGGCTCATTTTTGTTCGGCTGTAAATTCTTTTCAAGGTGAGTCCATTCTAATCGGTCATTTGTAACAAGAGCAATTATTCCTCCACCATGCTGTTTTAATGGCTCACCAAGGTCTCGCTGTGGTATCAGTATGTGCACAGAGGCTCAGCTTCAGATTCTCACACTGCATTTTAAAAATACTCAATATCAGGAAGCTGAATGCAAGACAACGGCTGTACTGAATCCAATGGAAATTCAACAAACTGCATTCACTTCTTCAAAGGCTCTGTACTCTTTGCATATATATATATATATATATATATATATATATATATATATATATATATATATATATATATGATAACTAGGATCAAATCACTTTATGAAACAGCAGTACCAGTTTATGGAGGAGTGGCTGGATGGTAAATGAACAAATGAGTGGAAAAAGTGCTCCAACACTAACGCATGGGTTCTAGCAGTGCTGGCCTGAGTTCTTTCTCTAACAAGTAAAGGAAAAACAAGGTCAGATAAACCTGCACCAACAATGATGGTGGCAGTAAACTAGTTCTGAGGATGGCACTGCTTTTGTTTTGTTCCTGAAACTGTTTGGAAGCAGGAAAGACTATGCTCCCAGCTAACTGTCAGAACTATTAGCAGGCAGTTTTGTGCGAGCTAAGTTAAGCTAAGGCCTTAAGTCCGACACAACAAGTCCTCCTTAGTATGTAACATTGGTCTGTGTAGCTCTAGTGTTAGCTTCAGTGGTAACTCAAATATTCCTATGAGCTTAAAGACATAATGCTTTTTAAGGCCCAGCATTTACAGTTTTTGAATAATAAACATAGTTTCCATTTATCCTGGATTGGTGATGAAGGTATGATTGCCTGCCGTTCACCGCCCCTGTTCTGCAGCTCAGCCACCAGAAATGAACATCAGGCATAATCAAACATCAGGCTTTACTGTAGAACAAGAGACGGGGCCAAGAAGGCATGGCTGGGAAAACACGATTGGACCTTAAACCACTTGTGGCTGTCATCACCCTTTTCCCACTGTCACTGCCAGGTTAGGGCACCGCCTTCACACTGTCTCTCACAGCTGCTATTGGTGCATGAGGCCCAGGCACCAATGACACACATTCATTTTTTTTTCTATTCTAAAACATGTATGTCTTCACTTAACATCAGGTGCTCCTCTCAGTGATTCTTTAAACTTTTAAATGCTATAGATTTTACAGACTTAAGAGCAGTAAGATGAGCCAAGGCATATGAGAGGCAGGACTTCTGCAAACAGTTCTTTGTTAGAGTTACTTCAATACAGTGTTGAATACATCATACACTGAATTCACACATTTGACTATTCAGTAGTAGACGGATAGGAAAAAACAGTACACCAAGTACTGTATGGGGTGTTTGAGTTTGAAAGTAGCCAGTGCATTTTATTTAGGCCTAAACATGAATGTATAATTTGTTATATATTGTCATAATTGATTTAGATGAGTAATAATAAAATTAGACAAGGCACCCATGGCGCACATCTGAAGCATCGGTGATGTAGCTTCACAGCCTGCAGAGCTCAGCACAGTAAAACAATGGTGTGAACTGCCAATGGTCCAAGTACTGTTCTAACAAACTGCCAACTTTTCTTATTATTCATACTGAGATGGATTTTTTAATTCAAAAGCACCAGTATGAATTACACTAGTCAAAAAGCATGAGGCTTTCACAGGAATTCATTCCTTAAACCCCTAAACCCACAAACCCACATGGATTTAAACTGTGTAGGTTTTTATTAGTGTATAGACTTGGCATGGGTGTTTTGCTAGGCTGGCCAATTCTGTCTGTGTGTATATCACTCATTTGCCCTATGTGAGATATCCAATCATTGTATATATATATTTTTTCCCCAGCACACTTAATTTTCCCATTTAATAAGTGTTCTCACCCCATTTGATTGGCGAGCCCCTGGTTTAGGCTATGGAATTCCCTTTTTTCATGTTGCAAATGATTCAAGGCCAGCTTTTGTATCTATTGAAAATGATACACATTGTTTAAATGACTGATCCACAATTTGTGGTGTAAAGTTTATTTGCACTTGCACTCTATTTGCTTTTCGGTCCAGGCGTTTGTTTCTCACTCTTAATCTTACTTAACAGTCCCTTTATAATTTTCAATAGTTTTTGTTTAATGTATGTATTGAAGATTAAGTTGCATGATATGGTGTTAAATCTCTTTAAAAACACTTTAAATAAAGTTTAAATGTCAACGAAAGGCCATGGCTATTGCCCCAATTCACAAATGAGAAATAGATCCACGCTCCAGATCTGAGATTTGATAGATCTGTGCCAGTCGCCTGTGGTCATGGCACACAGCACAGCACTGACCTAAAGCTAATTCTAGCATCACTTCCTTAAACCTCCATTCTGTGAGGCGCCCATCTCTCCTGTGCTGCCAGTGTGCCAATGGCTTTTGTGGGAGCGACACAGAGACCCAAACTGCATTAGATCCTGTTAAAATCATTTTCATCTGACCACACATAGTGGCCTGTGCCCGAGGCTAGAGAAGATTCGTCATATCAAATGCACAGCCGTGAGCTCACGCCTGGCCCAGGCCCATGCACAGCAAACACGGCCATCATTAATGATGCTCCATTACAGGGCACAACCTCTGGCACACTGGCTCTTCAATCTGCATTACATTGCCATAAATCCACTCAAACACAGAGCCTGCTCACCTCCCCCATTTATCCAGCCAGATGGATCATAACTGACAGGCCTTGGTCTTCAGAGTCGACATTGTATGGAAGTGAGAGGGATTGGGGCAGATTAGAACTGCTGAGGCCTGTTGAACTGTTCAGATAATTCCCTTTTTCTGCATCAGTGACACCACTCTGCTCCACTCTCTGCCTAGCTTTATATATCCACAGTGTCAAATACAGTTCCACGCTCATGAAATAAGCCAGGTAATCGTGAATTATCTATATTTAATAGGGTAACACTCCAGTATGGGTGTAATAATAGTAGTTGGTAATGAATGGGCTGCTTGTTAGAACATTAATAAGCAACAACTATTTTGACTAAAGATTTGTTTCTAGAGTACCTGTAATGCAAGTTTACAAACACAAATTCCCAATGAACACATCACTGCTAAGCTTTTTTAGGTCTTCATGGTCATAAAACCTTTAATTTTTTGTACAGACAAATATCATCATACAACAGTAGAACGCACAACAACACAGAAAGTAATGTAACTAACGTTGAATGGGTTGTGGATTAGCCAACTGTAGCAAACAGCGCAACACCTCCATGAGGTTTCTTCATGATTTTGGCTTTTGTTTTTTTTTAGTTTTCCCATTCCACCTTAAATGGTGCTGCAGTTACCTTCCGGCACCTCAGCTTTATATTGTCCAGTACATTTCAGAGCTCTACATGGAATAAGATCTGATTCTGCGTGTTTGGGATGTCCCAAAGCAAACGGTAATAAAAAGGCAATACAGGAAAAACAATGTGACAAAACAAAGCATTCGACAATAATCTGTAATCATTGGTGGAAAAACTGTAACCATGCCAACATTCGTAAAATATTTGTGTCTAATATTTGTTGGCCATGAGTGTACATATGCTTATCATGATAACTGACATTATGACTCCAACTGTCATAAAGGCTGCTTTTGGCATCTTGTTTTTTTGGTGGCATAGAGGTTTTAGTGTGAAATGATAATGTATCATGATGACTGATCTTGTAGTTCTGTGCATATCACAGACACAACAATCAGCAGTATGCCACTGTGATATACACTGAGTAACAAAGTCTGTCATTTCAACAACAAAAAAAACAAACAACTGATATCAGAAAACATGTTTCTGAATGTAAATGCTGGTCAGTTGTCATGAAGTATCCTGACTTCAAGTTAATCGTCTCTCTTAAAACTGTCAAAGCCATTTTGCAGTTACCTTCCGGCACCTCAGCTTCTTGTTTGAATTTTCTTGTTTCACCCTAAATGGTGGGGTAGTTCCACGTTTGTGACTCAGGCTACATGTCCAGCTTCTTCTTTCCACCTTAAGTAGTGCAGGAGTTCTATTATGGTGCCTCAGGTGACCTATCCAGCTTCTTGTGTGAATTTTCCTGTTATACCTTGTTGCAGCAATTGCATTTGACCACTTTTGTAATTCTGCATCTAATTATTAAAGTTACAAGTCCTCTTTACACTGTGACAGAAGTATAACAGAAAGCATTCATTTGTGGGGTAAAGGCTTAAGTACTACAACTACACGTCATTGCTGTCCAAAGAAAAACATGCATCTCTAAAATTGCAGCTTTACAGGAGAGGCCAAAAACTTTACTTCCTTTACTTTCAATGTAAGTCAATGGAACCAGAAATCTTTTCATGCTATATCTTTTCATGTATCTATCTATCTATCATTAAGGTCATTTCATACTTTTATGCCAAACAACAAGTTAAATGAATAAATATCATCTAAATATCTTCTCTGATGCTGATTTGTGCTAGTCAGTTTTTCAAGGAATGCTGAGCAAGAGGCTGCTACACAGTCCGCATCGATGCAGTTTTCAAGGCTGCATTAGGGGCACAAACGGGGCACCTGAACACCACTTCGAGAGCCAAAGTGTGAAATGGGACACCTTACAGCCTTGTGATCTTTATGCACAAATAATTAAGGACCACAAGGCAGCAAGTGCACCAACTGGGCTTATATAATGAAATGTCTTGTTCCTTTTGTTATAAGTCTTGCACAACTGAAACAAATGCTGCTGATGTTCTCACATTAATACCAACACCTGAGATATTGCACCAGTGGCTGCTGACAACGCTGCACATATTCGCACACTTCACCTCGACGTGGAAGCCATTAAACATTAAGGACATAACTAGCAGAACATATCCTCAGGGTCTATGTTCGACATCCTTTCAGTGCTTGTAGCATGGCATCTTTGGCTCTGTAGCAAGCAGGTGGTACTTAAGCATCCTATAGGGAACCAGCTGCACGAACGAGTGGAGCCAATTGATCACCTCCAAATTGGCATCAGCGCGAGCCGCATGGAGCCAGGGAATAAATCCCAATTAGACCTTGATGCAACCCGTCCGACCTTCTGATCGACTCTTTATTGGACTCTGGCCTCACAACAATATCAATCTAATCCAGAGTTATGAGGATTTATATCAGAGGGAGGTCGTAAATGTAAATTTTGTGCCGCCTGCAATTAGGGAAACCCTGATTCAGATGTTGAGCCGCTCGCAGAGTCAATATCAGTTTGGAAGCAGGCATTGAGGCTCTGCCAGGTGCCAAAGCTATAAGCTCATTTACTGCCACTGCAGTTGGCCCTGTTGAAACAGGTCATATAATTTGTGTAGCCAGCGCTATTAAAAAGCATATATGCTACTTCTGAAGCTCAATAATAAGGATTAACAAAAGCTTGGAGTAGGATCAAAGCATCTCTTGATGTGTTGTTGTCCAGACTACACTGACTGAATAGACGCTCAGTGTAGTTTGCTATTCATGAGAAATGCATTCAGAATCTCTGATGCAGTTCTTTAAGCCTCTTATAAAACTTCAAAGCATGTTCATCACTAATGTGAAATGAGGATCCTTTCACAACATGGCGTAGAATCAGCAAAATAAAAGCGATTCACACTAGTAGTTATATGATCTCCTGCTTCAGCGCCTAGTAACGCAAGTTAAAGTACACTTTTGTTCACAAGCAGAAAGAACCTGCAAAATTCAAGGTGCCAGTTTTATTCTCCACATTCGTTCTATGGCAATTGACCTTTCTCACTTGCTGCTGAGGTTCCATGAAAGATCAAGTCTCGGCATTAAAAGGTCATCTCATTTGTCCGATCCAAGTTTGATTGGGCTTTGACAAGTCTTGTCTCCCATTTGCACTTATGTCAAACAATCTATATGTCAGCAGCACAATCACAGGAAGGTATAAAGGTTTTCGTAATGCTTTACTGAATGGCACAGATCATAAGGCTACATGACACCTACAGTCATGGCCAAAAAGACACTCTTGCAATGTGTCCCCCAAATAACTCACAAATTCATGTACAAAATACTACTTTTAAAAACAGGAATTGACAACTGTTTGTTTAACTCACTACTGACACTTCAGTGCTTTAATATATCAATTCAAATGTTAATAAAAAATATGGACACCCTGAACTTAATATTTACTACACTTTTTGGAAAGAATAACGCAAATCAAGTACTTCCAATTGCCATGAATGAGTTCCGTGGTCCTCTACACTACTGCTTCAGTTCTCCCAAATTTGAAGGATAGCTTCTTCTAGTTGCTGCTTTGAGCTCTCTTCACAGAACAGTCCAAACCACTTCTGGGTACTCTGGGTACTCCTATACACTTCGAGTCATTGTCCTGCTGTAAGACCCAGTGACCCAGTGATGGATTCCCATCTTACTGACCATCACTGGTCTCTACACTGTGTTCCAAAACACTGTAGGCTAATGATTGAATTTCAGGATGTTGTGCACATATTCAAAGAACCCTGTGCCAGAAGCAATAATTAGAGACAGAATAACGCTGTCCTGTTTTTGTCTTATCTGTCCATGGGACATTCTCCCAGAAGGACATTGGCTTCCTAGTGTAATGCAGACTGACACTTTTGTGCCTAATTTCTGCAGCTCAGCTTGAATCAAGATTATTTCTGCCATTTGAACAATACTTCACTACAATGTTTCCTAATCAACTTTTCCATCCAGATCCAGAAGGTTAGCTAAAGTGCCAGGGGCTTCTTCTTGGTGCTGCATACAGTGGACGCAGGAACATTAATCTGGAAATGGATTTGTGGCCTTGGTGCTGTTCATGCTTTCCAACAATTTTGTTTCTCAAATCCTCAAGCAAATCTTTCCTTTTCATGCTGTTTTTATTGGTTAAAACTATCATTTCCACATTGGCTACATCTGTAACTTGACAAAGATGTGTCTAATTGCAAATTAAGATGGGTTCACTGTCTTGAAATCTTTCAAAAGGGTGCCAAAATATTGTCCAGTTCATTTCAGAGCTCTATGTGGAATAAGATCAGATTCTGCGTGTTTGGGATGTCTCAAAGCAAACGGTAATAAAAAGGCAATACAGGACATACAATGTGACAAAACAAAGCATTTCAACAATAATCTGGAATAATTGGTGGAAAAACTGTAACCATGCCAACATTCGTAAAATATTTGTGTCTAATATTAGTTGGCCATGAGTGTACATATGCTTATCATGACAACTGACATTATGACTACAACTGTCATAAAGGCTGCTTTTGGCAACTTGTTTTTTTGCTGACCTAAAGGTTTTAGTGTGAAATGATATCGTGTTATGATAACTGACCTTGTAGCTCTGTGCATATCACAGACACAACAATCAGCAGTATGCCACTGTGATATACATTGATTAACAAAGTCTGTCATTTCAACAGAAAACAAACATATGAGATTGGAAAACATGTTTCTGAATGTAAATGCTGGTCAGTTGTCATGAAGTATCCTGACTTCAAGTTAATCGTCTCTCTTAAAACCTCCAAAGCCATTTTGCCGTCCTGCCATTGGGATTTAGTATTCGCAGCGACTCAGCATGAAAGGCATTTACCAAAGGAAATGAGTCAAACGTGCTAAAAAAAAAATATATGGCAGAGCATCCTAAAGTTCCCAGAGAGTGAATATTCCATATATAACCACAATATTGTAGCTAAGTCAAAAGATTAGAGGTTCTGAGGATGGTGTGAGGCCTGCTGAGTGGATGGAAAAAAAAATCTGAACTCTATTGTGGGGAGGAAAGCAGAGGTGGAATGACTTTGAGCTGCTGAGGCACACATCTAAGAGTGAGTGGCTTTGCCTGGATCTGCTCGCTTTCTTAAAAGCTATTTCCAGATTTGCAGCCCCCACTGAGAGTGATTTTCTGCCAGCCCACAGACCTAAAGTCACCCGCTCCCTCACGGGAGTGTATCCTTCCTCCGGAGGAAGATTGTGTGCAAGAGAGACGGAGAGAGCGAAGGAGCGAGAGAGCTTGTCTTTGTTCATTGGGCTGAGTGCTCATGCTATACAACCAGAACTTCAATTACATTTTAATGGACTCGAGCCATGGCAAGAAAGAGAGAGAGACAGGAACAGGGAGAGAGAGGAGGAGAATCTGAGAGGGAAGAGAGATAGAGAAAGTTTGTTGAATCTTGAAGCAAGGTGCCTACACGGAACAAATGATTTATATACCTGAATGGTTATACTGGCAATAAACTATTCCAATATTAACAGAAGTAAATGGCTGCTGAACACCCAGTGGGTTATGCAAGGTGACAGAGTAGGAAGTGGGTAGCGTTATGAGCTGTCAATGTGCCACAGTAGACATTTCAGGCATTTTATGCCTCATACTTAATGTGCTTACCATAAGTATTACACTGTAAAACTATATGCCTTTCAGTCATAAAAACTACCAAGTGTTTTTTTCCCTTTCCCCTCCCTTGCAGCGTTCGCCAGCACTTCCTTCAGTTCTACATAAACATAAGACCGCCAACATACCATCCTCATCAAGAGAGGCATTGGAAGTGAAGGACTGTGAAAGCTTCCATCTTGCAAAGTTGATGAACAAGCAAATGTAGCACAGCACTCTGCTCATTGGAGCTAACAGAATTGAGACACGTCTCAAAGACGAGCAAGGATGAACACTGTAAAAAGAGAGAGAGAAAAAAACTGTCTGGGGTGGTACATGGGTGCTTGGCATGCTGCACGATTATTTCTCAGCCAGTCTCCGACTCATTATGGTGCACCATAATGGAGAAAAACGAGAAACGTGTGGCAAGATTTACAAGATAATGGATGGGTAGCACTTTTTCACTGGGCTGCTCAATGATTAAATCAGGGCCTCGATAAATATTTACATTCATTTGGAATGAGATTAGGCCCCGCCAAGCTGGCTGGCAAGTGCAGGCTGCTGTCTGGGGACCGGGACGCCTCCGAATTCCTGATGAGCCACGTCAGTTGCACTTTTCTACATCGCCATTTAAAAAAAAAAGCCCTTTTCTAAACCCAATCTCAATTTAATAAGACCTCACTCTCATAAAAAATGATGCATAGAGGTCAACCAATGAGCTGGTGATTGTTAGCAATCTGTGCAGTCAGGTTCGGAATGGAGGGAAAAGGGGGAAAAGCGCAAAGGTACGACAACTTTCTCATTGTTCCTCGGGGACTAACTCATGGGGTAGAGACCTAAATGAAATCAAGTTCATGGTAGATTGGTCACAAGGGGCTGGGGAAAAGTTAGAAGTTACTTTACATCTTGCTTGCCCTTCACTTAGACTATAATTCAAGCAGTAAAGGCGCTAGAGAAGCACCAGCTTTCACTGAAGAGGACCTGTCATTTTAAAACACTGCACCAGCTGCGCTGCAATGACAGCACAGCATTCTGGGGGCTTTGGTTGTTTGGAGCACAGCATAAGACTGAGTGCCCATGTCCTCGTGAAGAGGAAAGTTAGAGTGGACCAGCTGGCAAAATAACAGGGTTTACCTGCTAGAGACCTATATAGCTGAGGACACCATTCCATACACAGCGATATGGCAGCCATACTGGTCTCTCACAGTGCTGGAAAATAAGTGCTATGGGTGTCATTCTCAAGAATGGCTGATTTGACAAGAAGGTGTTCTAATCACTTTCATTGCCACAGGTATATAAAACCAAGCACCCAGGCATATAGACTGCTTCTACACACATTAGTCAAAGAATAGGATGCTCTTAGGAGTTCCAGCGTGGTACTGTGACAGGATGCCACCTGTGCAGCAAGTCCAGTCAAGAAAATTTCCTCACTACTAAATATTCCAACGTCAACTGTCAGTGGTATTATAACAAAGTGGAAATGATTGGGAACAACAGCAACACAGCCGCCAAGTGGTAACCACGTAAAATAACAGAGCATTATTTGAGCACAGCAGCTGTTTTTCAGTTTTAATATCTTAACTCAGTATCAGCTTAGTATCACCACAAGATAACAGCTTGGCTTCCAAATGCATGGAAGACAAGCCTCAAGATTCTCTGTCCTGGCACTCAGATAGTAGAATGAACTGGCTGTCTGAACAGCACTTGTGGTCTTCAAGCACGGACTGGAGACCCATCTCTTTCTCAAGCACTTAAGTGAGCACTTATTTAAGTATTCATTGAAATGCATTGTATTGCACCAAACACTGCGCTTAACTGTGTAGTTTACTTTCTAGATATCAGCACTGGTTCTTGTTCTGGCAGATTTTGAGATCAAGGGCAGTTTGGACTAGTTAAGATAATTCTCTGAATTAATACACTGTACTTTTGTAAGTTGCTCTGGATAAAAGCGTCTGCTAAAGGCTGTGAATGTAAATGTAAATGTAAGGTACAAATGTAAATCACCCTCAAGGCACAAGCACAAATGACTCAATGAATCAATGTAAGTATTTATAAAAAAATAAATATTACATTATAAAAAAACAGATGCCGTTCTGTGGAGTATGTTCTCCCGATATGTCCCGGATCATTGGCTTGATTGGTCTGCTGTATAGGTCTCTAATAGTGGTGTACTCCTAGTATCCTGCAATCAGCTACACATAGCTCACTCTCGATATAGCCTCTTAAAAAAAGGCTCCTAAATGGTCGCTTAGATGTACAGTTCTAGGAAAAGTCTTTAATTGGTTTAGAACTTTTATGCCATTATGTGGAAGTTCTTTAAACTTTAAAAAGGTTCTACATGCTCACACTTATTTTTTAGAGCGGGCTTTTAAGTTGCAGTTTAATTTCTCTCCAGTTTGATATCATAACATAATTTCCTAACCGTGAGCCTTGCTAATAAACAGAGGAATAAAAAAGATCTGAGGCAAATAGTAAAAGTTTAATGGAGTGGTTTTATTCTGCTATTCTGAGGAGGAAAACAATGCTTAAAGCAGTTCTTTGTGTGGTTAATTTCTGAAGAAGATGAAAGGGGTATAGAAAATATAGAGATCAGACACTGGAAAGGGAGATGTGTGGATCAAATTTCAATGTGCGTGCTGACAGAGACACTCTCACACACACATACACACTTGCAGACACAGTAAAGTGAAGCGAGTGTTTTATGGAGGCCCATAAAACCCCAATGAGATGTTAGAAGATGAATAAATATGAGCTGGGTGTGGGGTGTATAAGCAGGTCACTGTAAAGGTGTTGGCACAAGCAAAATATGCAGACCCCTCTTAACCCTGTACATAAAAGATGTCCTCTCTGCTGTTTAGTTTTCTCAGGACTATTTTCTTTCAAAGTTTGTAGACATATGCTCAACTTACGTTTCTTCTAAAATCAATTGGTTTATTAGGAAGTGTGACCGTCTTTGTGCAGCAACAGCCGCTACTCGTCTGAGCTTTAAATTATATGTTGGAACATAGCTGTAAGGATTTGACTGCATTCAGCTACAAGAGCATGCTCAACAATAATGATCAACAATGGTATAAGTCTCTAAGGTAGAATCTTATTTTGGAGATGCAGCTACATATATGAAATTGAATTAAATGCAATGGCCATCACCAAAGATTACAAACTCCAACTTTCTTATCTTCAAAAATCTTTCACTGGTGATTATACCTGTTTTCTTAACACTAGTTCAGAAAACATACCTGTTTTCAGGGATCTTAACATCATTATCTACACCAGAAGCTGAAACCTCATCATTTACTCCCATGACTGCATTTTCAAATTTTCAAACTGTAGAGAACTGCAGACCTGGCAACCCTGATGGCAGATGCATGGAGTGAACTGTACACTCCACAGAATAACCAATGAAAAACAAAACAGCATGTGATTCTACGTAATCACATTTCTAAGTGCTTGCTCTGCCCTAGACATGAGTCGTTTGTTTGACACAAAGAACTTCAGTAGTGTTGAAATCTCTGTGAAATGGTTTGAATGAAAATACTGATAATATCTTATTCTCTAATAATATCTAATCTTAATGACGGTGTCAATCCAACTGGGATAGAAAAGGATCATTTTTCAAGCAGGATGGTATTTTGCTATTTTGTTTTTGACTCTTATACCTCCCCTCATATCTAGTCCTGGAGGTCAGGTACTGATGTTGGATGACCAGTTCTGGATCATGAACTGCACCTGCACCCCAACTCACCCCAAAGGTACCGTTTGGAGCTCCATCACTTCAGAGAACACAGTTCTACAGCTCCATAGAGCAAAGCTGGAGGGCATTATACCCCACTTGGCACTGATTATGGTGACCTTAGGCTCATGTACTGTTGCTCCAGAGCATCCAATTTAATGGCAAATCCTTTCTACAGACATTATACAAACTGTATCAACAGTGGTCACATCTTAAAGTAGCAATTATTACTCATTCTGGTCATAGTACACATTTCCCTTTGTACTGTCAGTGAGTGAAAATTACATTGATAGTCGTAATGGTATGGTTTGTTTTTCATTGTTTATTTACGGCCTGCAACATTTCTGCTGTTTTCATTTCTGACAGATCCATTGCTTTGAATATTATGTGGATGGTTTGCATGATAGGGTAAGGCCCATAGTTAAAATGAATCTTACATTACTTCTCCATGTAGCTCCTGAACTGATAAAAAGGATAAATAATTTTTAGACAGATCAGCATTTGTCATACTCTATGGCTCGAGTCCATTAAAATGTAATTGAAGTTCTGGTTGTATAGCATTGAGCACTCAGCTCGATGAACAAAGACAAACTCATTCTCTCTCTCTCTCTCTCTATCTCTCTCTCTTTCTCTCTCTCTCTCTCTAACCTATCCCACACACACACACACACACACACACACACATCACATTCTCATTCTCCTCTGGCTTTCTGGTGGCCGTTTTAATGCGGAAATAAAATCTGATAAAATATTTTATGGCTCCTCTGTATCTCCTATCTTTTTCGGCTCAGCAGCTATATGAAGTGAGTGTCCCAGCATTGCCCTGAGCCATAGCACAGGTAAAGAGAATAGCAGGGAAGGCTTAGAATAGGATTAGGCATTAGCACATCATTCGTCATGTGAAATGTACCATCGCAAACAGGCCTCCACTTTATACGTTAGGGAGTGTCCACGTCCGCTGCAGTTTTACTCTCTAAATAACACGTTCTTGTTTTTCTGCTCTTGAGCCAATGGCTGCTTTTACAATCCAATCAATAGTTAATTATTAGAGTAAAAGACATGGGAAGTCAATGGCAGTTGTTTTCGTGCGCCGGTCATTTCTCCCTCCGTGTCCATGATTGGCTTGTTTTGTGAGACGTTCAGATAATCACATTAATGTCACCGAGCATGTATTTTCGGTTTGTTCCTTCGGCCACAGCTCAGCGTAGCCATCAATGGCCCATCAAGGTAAGCTCCAGGGACAAAAAAGTTGTATTTCAGGCCATGTTCCTCTGTATAATTGCACAAGCTTTATATCTGAGAATGACTTCCAGGTCTCGCCTGTAAATTTAAAATCTATACAGCATTGATGCGTATACAGTTTCATTAAATTGGTACTATTGATCAGGGTCCCACTGTTGTTGCATAGTACTCAATAGCCATGTTTCCACTGCTCACTATGTTGAGTTGAGGCCAACTGTGTGCATCATTTGCACTTGAATGAAATGTACTGTATCAGCATTTTCACTTTTGGCAACTGTACTGATGTAATATTTTTCTATTTATATATAAAAAAACTCATGTACATACTTGGATAAAGTAAGTGCACCACTTCGGTTTAGTGGTGAAATATCCAGTATGAGTATGGTCTCGTAACACAAACCTCTGGGGACAGCCATGAAATTTTTTGATGTAAATGTGGGTGGGAACAAACTGAGCTTAACATTTCTGAACAAATCAAACACCTCATGATGACACAAGTCAAAGTAGGGGGTGATAGTGCTCTCGGCAACATTATCCAACGGACAGCAATCCTGTTCTCAGCTAATAGATAAGTTGGCATGGATGTAAAAGTCCATCCTAAAAATTAATATTAAGCACGTAAATGTGTGTCACCTGTGCTGATAATACATTACATGTGAAACATCGACACAACTTGGCTGTCTTCAAACAAAGTATTTAAGTGGTTTCATTGAAATAGTTTTGTGAATCAAGCAAATAAAATTAGTGTTCCTGACACTATTAGTTTAAGAATACATATTAACGTATGACAGCTTTTCACTAGCCAGTATATTGCTGACCTTGTTGATTGTGCCTCAGATGTTAAAATATCCATCCATCCATTATCTGTCGCTTAATCTCGCTAGTCGGGGTCACGGGGGGGCTGGAGCCAATCCCAGCGCCATCAGGCAAAGGCAGGGTACACCATGGACAGTTCGCCAGTCCATTGTATGGCCAACACTCACTCACACCTACAGGCAATTTAGAGTGACCAATCAACCTATCATGCATGTCTTTGGACTGTGGGAGGAAACCCACTCAAGCACGAGGAGAACTTGCACACTCCACACAGAACAGGGAATCCAACCCAGATCATCTTGCTGTGAGGCGATAGTGCTAACCACTACACCACCGTTGATTGTACTCATCAGAGCCAGATTTAACCACAGACCAAAATCAAAACTTTAACTAAGTGTTCTAATTATGAAAACATGACAGACCTTGCAAGGCTAGAATGAGAATTATATCATAACATGCATTTCTATGTATGTTGTCCATGATCTACAATATCTATTTAGAACACTGATAATCTACATACATTCACATCTGCATAATACAGAGCCGATAGGATGTAATGCCAAAATGTCATGATGTAATTTAGTTGATCTTTTTTAGTTTTTGCCATTATTTTTAATGTTTCTTGTTTATTAATATAAAAATATATAAAAATGCTCTAAAAACAAAATAAATGTACACTCTTTCTGAGCCTTTGTTATGATGTGGCTCTCTTTTTTTTAATGAGTGTTTTATAGTTTTGATACATATTTCATATTGTAAACATCTTTAAGCACTGTAATGCATTTTTGCCATATCAACGACCTTTAATCATGTTTGGATGACAGAATCAAGTCCGCAGCGTGATTTCTAGCTGTATAGTCATCCAAATGACCTAAGTTAGCCTTTAAAAGCCCTCAACCCATCTTGAGCTTATCCTCACTGTTAGTGCGAAAGCGGCTCATGTTTTAATCCTGTATGTCACCATTCTGGAGATTAGCTCTTGATTGGCTCAGCGGTAAGAGGACTTCCTGTCTCAGCAGGAAGTGGAACCTCTCCTGCGTCTCTGAGATGTTCCTACATGCCTGTCATCAGCATTGGCCCCTCCAGTCTCGCTGTGCTGATTAATCTCCTTCTACTTTGAGCACTCTCTTTTGCCGAGTGGTGCGGGCACTGTCTCCTGCAGTGTTGATGGAAATTTGATTGGAAACCCTGCATGGACTGTTAAAGCGTCCGGTCAGTAGGGGGCACTATCCTCCTGTGGGGGCTGCCTCTTCTGCACTGCTTCATCTTACAGCTTCCAATAGCTGTGATGGATTTATTGGCGGATAAATTGGGGAGCACTGGTGCTGATAGTGTGGGGCATGCTGTAGGCTGGCTGTATTGACAGACTAATGCACTGATAATGATAGGGAGAAAAACACAAGAGGCTGGTTTAGATTTGCTCTCTGTGGTGTGGTTTTCAACAGATATTCAGCAGAAAAGGGTGCACCAACCTTGATATAAACAGCATCAAATATATTTAAGTTTTTGAATACAATATAATATTTATATACAATATAATGATATTCATATGGAATATTATAATTTCTCTTTCATTTTTTTTTTTGAATAAAATGCACCTTTATAATATGATTGGCAAAAATGCTAAAGGATAAACAGGCAGATGTATTTAAATAGGTTGCATCCTATGACAGTGTTAGTGTTAGTGCGTTAGTGTGTTTACATACACTTAATGATTAAATTATAATTTACTTTTAGCACTTATCTGATTATACAAGTGGTTCTGTAAGCAGCAAATTCTGATATTCTGACTCAGCTCATGTATACCCTTACTCTAATTTTGTTCAGTTTTCTTAGTCTGCCATGAATAATCAGGCTCTGTTTAACACAGCACCAGCTAAATTGCAACAAAATACTTTTGGAGCGATGCTGAAACTAACTATTAGCTAGATAAAAAATCCATTCATCTTCAAGATATATTTATGTTTTTAAACAAGCAACAGCTGAATACCTCTCTGAATAGAATTACTGATAAAATAAATGTTTTCCTCAGTTCCTCTTATAGACAAATGTTGCTACAGTTTGAGTTACAGTACATACACTCAGTTGTAAGTAATAGTTAGCAGGCACTTTTATCTAGAACCAGAACTCGCTATAACATTTAGCTAATTAACAGTAACAATGACAACTTGGAAACTAGCTAGCCAGCTAACTGGATAACTGAAATCACAGTTAGCTATAGCCCCAGTTAGCTATAGCTAGCTATTGTGTAAGAATGTGTAACTTGAGTACAGCTGATAATTCTAAGTTACTTCTCAATGAAGTTTGTTTGCCAGTTTGCCATCAGTACATACAGAAATGTAACATTGATGTGAAATAGATTAAGAAGAGAGCAACAAACTGTCACATGCTACCATTCCTTGAATATTGTATTTGAGAGATGAGCACACAATGTTGCATTTACTGGAGCGAAACACATGTTCAAATGTTAAGTAGGCACATGCTAATAAAAAAGTAACGGTAGCCGGTAATAGTTGTAAACTGCATTTTAATTATTCAACAGCACATTTTTGTGCCATTCCTGCTTGAATAATGGGCTTATAATGAGCTGGGTACTTGGTTCAGGTGTGTTGGGAGCTGGGAGAAACACTATGTGCAGTGCAGCGCAGTGGGTCTCCATGACCAAGGTTGAGAAACACTTATCTAACATACTGCTCCTCTTACTAGCTCTAATGCCTCTAATCCAGCCAATAAAGGTCTTCTGAGGAAGTTCATTATCTGCAGCAGGTGTTGCAGACTGAGGTTGGAACTACACTCCACACAAAGGTAGATCTTTAGAATCAGGGTTGGTGATTACTGATTTATAGTAGTAGACTATAAATCCATAGATTTTCCTAAATACCCTTGAGAAAAAAACTTGTGAAAATAGTACTTTTTTCCCCAATTTAAGACCTTTCAAAGTAAAATTAAAAGACTGTGATAAATTAATTGTGATTCATTGTGTATTCTTATCCATGTCCCTCATGGTCACATGGTGAGCAGTGAGATTCTATTGTAAATGTGTTGCATATGGGTTTTAATCTATAGTCCACATAAGACCAAATGTTTTAAGCTCTGACTACTGAATCCCTTGATATCTCTGAATTCTATCAATTTGTACAAATAATGCTTAGTGTTTTCTACTTTGCAAGATATTTTCAAAGTTAAATGGAAAAATTTAGATTCTTCCAAATAGGAGATGAAATTGCAAATATAAAAATGTATTTTAAAAAATACTGTCCCATATTGGTCACTACCAGAATACAAAAATGTTCATTCATAGACAGAGCCTTATTTTAGCCACACCCCTTAATCTGAAGTCTGAGTTGGAAGACCAGATGTGTTTTAAACTCTGACTTTGATAGAATAATCCATATATAAGCAGTGCCTGTGCAAAAAAATACTATGACAACTGCGCTCTAATTTACTAAATATTAGCTTTATAATTAAGATAAGTATAACAGCAGTTATATTTGATAGATCTTTATCTTTATATAGTAAATATATAGTAAACCCAGGCTTCCATTACAGCTCTAGTGTAATGCAACTGTGGTGTAGAGATCAACTATTTTTAAATGATACTGTAATGTTTTACCAATTGCTGTCATCATTTGCTCTACTGTATCCTAAGCATGATTTTTTTTCTTGCAATCATGTACAGTACTGTGCAACAGTTTTAGGCACTTGGGAAACTTCTATCTCTATTGTTTTTTTAGACAGGAAGATTTTATTTGTTAGTTTTTAAAAAAAAATTCTTAGTATTAAAAAGTATAATTAAGAAGTAGTAATCAGAAGCGTTTACATGTTAGTGTGTTTATTTTATTCTTTTCCAAACTTTTCCTTGTGGCAACCCAGCATTATTTGCAGTCATCATCTAATATCTGGTTTGATTTAGCTTAATCAAGTTTGCTGGTGAAGGATTTGAGTACATTTTTGCATTGTCTGGAAGAAATCTGGAACTTGTTCTTTAAACTGGCGCTAAAGATATTACCTACTTCTTTCAAAATAAGATAATTATCCTAGTTTGTATTGTATTTATGTTTATTTACATCTGATCTAATTATATATGGTGTTCTAACAATGAGCTTAGGTGGCTTTTACACAGTAATGTTTCCCAGAGGATTCCAATGGCTTAACCAACATGTGCATGACATAAAACAACCATGACATATAAAAACCCCACAAAGTGCGAGTAATGAGGTTACTAAATATTATTATTATTATTATTATTATTATTATTATTATTATTATTATTATTTAGGCAAAATTGACTGTAAGATTAGAGGGAAAAGTCTCAATGCACCTGAAGTTGATTGTGATATTTTACGTAGTGAAAGTATTCTAAATAAGGTAACAGGAACGTGGGCTGTGCTTTGTGGTGCCACGGCAAATCTCTGCTCAGCTAACCAAGATTAGTCACAGCCAAATTGCTACTGTGCACAGTGGGAGAATTCCAGCACATGTGTCCGTGTTGTCTTATTCAGAGAGCCATTTTTCTTTCCATGTATAAAGGCTCTGACAACTCAACCTGGAGATGTGTCTCCTCTTGCAACGAAGAAAACATGTACATGGGATCCTCAAAGCTACAGAGGCGCATGGCCTTGTCCATGGAACTATTTCACACTGGCTCATTATTAGGAATGGCACACCCAGTAAAAAAAAACATAGCAATGTTATTTGCCATCCATGGCTGAGAAACACAAATCCAACATAACCGGCATGAGAACAGAAAGAGACAACATGAAATCTCTATTGTAATATAACATTTATTTTGTTATTCAGTCTAAAAATGTAACATGAGGTAACGAGCTATTTGACCGGGTTTAAGCAAGTCAAATGCATGCAAATAAGGCAAAACAAACAGAACAGTTCGGCTGAACCATCCAAATCCAAAACTTTTCAAACCAACGTCTACCGTGTTGCTTTTTTACAATGTAGGCAAGGGTTAGTTCCCAATAGAAAGCAGGAAAATTCAGCTAAGGCACTCTCTATAAAATAACTGTCAAATATATACTTTATATATATATATATATATATATATATATATATATATATATATATATATATATATATATATATATATATATATATATATATATTTAAACAATGCTCATAGGTAAGGGTGATATAATTTATTAGGTCACACTTAAAATAACTCATATGAACAGAAACACCGTTTTCTACCTATATCTACCTATAGCACTTAATATCAGCTGATCATGTGCTAATAATTAGAACACCATTATAGAATATCTTGGAAGAACAATCTTATTATATCAGATATCAGGTGAGGTTCACTCTTTATTGTTGGAATCTGTGTTATCATCAAAAGAGCTCTTTGAGGCCTACCGAAACAAGGTTGTAGATGCCTAGGAAGGGGTTTAAGAAGATATCCAAAATATTGTAAAATAAATCATTCTACTGTCCAGAAGATCATCTACAAGTGCAGAAGACTTCAAACCACTGCCAGCAAATTTAACCATGTGCAAACATAAGGGCCTTAGTCCATATAAATGCCACATTTTAATTGTTGGATCTGCAGGTAGCTGTTGTCACTACTGATGTAAATGTACATGCATTTTCTGGAATTAAGTATTATGGGCAGGCAAGTCAAAGACATGTTTGGCCACAGTACCAGAAAAATGTCCAGCAAAATCCAAAGACAACATCTAATTAGAGGAACCCCACACAAATTACAAGACATGGTGGCCAACTTGCAGTCACAAAATAGACTTTAAATTCTCTTCTATAGCAGAAAGTACTTGAGAAGAATATGAGACCACCTATAAGAAAGTTGAAGCTGAAAAAAATAATTTTACAACTGGATAGTGATCCCAAACACAAAAGTAAATCCACCTTGGGAGTTATGGAACATCCTAGTCAATCTCCCTGTGGAGGATTTTAGGCTGTACAGGCAAGAAACAACTCAACTCAAACACTGCACAATAGAAGAAGTCCTGCGTGGAGGACTGGACAAAATGTTTCTCTGTACATGCTGAACAGGAAATGCATACATAAAGTTGCTTCTGAAGTTTTATAACGATTCGTACAGTGAAGTTAATGGGAGAAAAGTAAAAAGGATACATTTTAGTGAAGAGGAAATTATTACATTTGCGAAGCAAAGTAAACTCCTCATTTCATCATTGATCTTTTTATTACTCAGGACCTGATCTGCACAAACTGCTTCATTTACAAAATGCATCTCCTTCTAGGGAGGTTGCCAGGTGCTTGCCCAGCTCTGGACTGCTGACCTACTTTTCCATTCATAGAGAAAATTGCTGCACTCTGGAAAGAGGGGAAAAGATGCATTTGAGCTCAATGAAACTAATCTGTTATTAGCACACATCAACATATTAATAATACACCATTTACATCAGCATTACCAGCTTTATTCAACTACAGACCTGATAGACTCAGTGTTTAAAAGCTTCAAACCCTCTAGCCCAACCGAACTGCTCCATAATTTCTACCGCTGTTTCTTTTGTGTCTAACCCCATTTTTTCCAACTGCTGAGCTGGTCATTGCTCAGCATAAATTCTCTGATAAAGGCAGCTGTAAAAAGCTTTGCTAGCTTCTGTCCAAATTCTCCCACACCATATGAAAGGCTGTTTGAAAATCAAAGAACAAAAGGAAACAAATTCCCTCCAGAAAGAGGCAATTGTTAGGGGCTTCAGAGGGCCCCGATTAATCCTTTTTGAGTAATAAGATAGATCACAAAATTACGAATGTGTTGATAGTATTGTGCTTTTTTTACACGAATGCTGAAATGAAACATTATTCTGGAATTGGTAAAGCATGGATGTAGTGATTGAGATTCGGCACTTTCTTCTGTTTCTTTACAAACTCTTAATAAATAGGCAAGCAAATGTTCTCCAGTTGACCTCTACACGTACATACTCTCTTTTGAAGAAAGAGTTTGGATGAGCTTTACAGCAATTTAATTGAATTTGAATTTAGAATGGTTTGCCATATGTGTTTGCACACAGTGGAACTTGACCTCCGCATTTAACCCATCATACACACACACAAGGACATAGGAGCGGGTTTGACATGGGGGGTGAGACACATTTGCTAATATGAATCAAAGTCCACCCTATCCTCTAAAATATTACCTATAAGATAATTCCACTTTAGGTAAGGTAGTCAATCACTGTATGTGTAGTGACGTAGAACATTATTTGTGGAATTACAGTAAATTACAAATAACTAAACAAAATACAACATTATCTGTACATCTGTTTATTATTAGATAAATCCAGTTACACTTTACAAACTAAACAAGATTCTCCACATTACATGGTACTGTTGTCAGAAAACTTTAAAATTATTATTATTATTACTATTATTATTATTATTACATTTACTAAATATTAGATTTTTGCATTTTTTAACTATTATTATGATATTTTTACGTATGTAGTGTAGTAGCAGTCGGCAGTTTGAGACGTGGCCAGAGAATAATGTAACTTTATGTTTCAGAGTGCTTTCTAACTAAGGTTAATATAAACGTTAGCTAACCTAAACCCTCCTAGTCTGTTACCATAACAACCCATTATAAAGCCGGTTTTATTGCAGTATATATGGTCATTGTTGCTATTAATTGCTCTCATCACTGACCTCGCGTTTAAAGCTGGCGCAAACTACCCAACGCTCCAGCGAGGCGAGAGCTCGGGTCAGTGAAGCTGCTGACTGCAGGATATTTCTTCACAGGATCTTCACACAAACCTTAACAAAGTGAAAGGCCCAGACCACCAAACAACCAGAGCCCGTTGCTAACAACAAACACAGCGTGTGAATTGCGAAGGCTCACAAAAGGCGTTTCTAAAAAAAAAAGTTTTTTTAACAGTTTCCGCTTTTCTGTGGTGTCAGTTTTGGGTGAGACAAATCTACCTGTTTCTGATATTGGGTGAAACACATCCCCCCATCCCCCCTGGTTCTTACGCCAATGCACACACACACACTGTGAACAGACACATTAGGCGGCAGTGAGCTCAGAGCCCACTTGCCCAGAGCGGTAGGCAGCCCTGTCCACAGGGGTTAGGTGCCTTGCTCAAGGGCACTTCAGTCAGGTCCTGTCAGTTCATGGGATCAAACCAGCAACCTTCCGGGCAACCAGGCTGGTTCCCTAACCTCCAGCCCATGACTGCTCCTCAAAGTGTGTTTAATTTGAATGTTTCATTTGGCTAACCCCACTGCCTCACCAAATCCGACAACAAAAAATATTTTTGTACAGATTTTCCTTTTAAAACTGTATTTTTAGAGGAATGTTGTAAAAACTCAAACCTTCTTCCAGTCTTTATACACAGTCGAGTCACATTATTATGAACTACTTTCAACAGCAGTAGCACATAGGTGGCAGTGTCATAGTCTTGGGAAGTTTTTAGTGGCGTTCTCTGGACCCACTCATCCATGTGGAAGGCGATTTGGGTATGAATCCATCCTTGCAGATCACGTACACCCATATATGCTGATTGTCTTTCCTGGGGCGGATGGGACCTTCCAGCAAGACAATGTGACACATCACAAAGCTAGAAATGTCTGACATTGTTTGGCAGAGGGTGACAAAGACTTCCAAGTACTACCCTGGACCCCTAATTCTCCAGACTTGAACCCCTTTGGGCATCTGTGGGACCATTTTAATTGTCCTGTTTGCTCTATAGATCCTGCCCATGCCCTTTTTAGCAGCTGTCGAATACACTGCAGCCAGCATGTCTCCAAATACCTGTGACCACCTACCAGGACCTTATTAAGTCACTCCCAGCCTGTCTAGCTGATGCCCATGTTGCACATGGTGGTTTCTCAAGATATTAGCGAGTGGTCATAATAATGTGACTGCTCGACTGCTTATGTAAGACAAAGAACCCATTTATACCTATTTTATTATTTATATAACCCATTTATTTCTTGTGCCTTGAGTATGAGGATTATATCTGGACAAGGCAATACCAAACAAAAATGCAAGCATAAACATAAACAAGACACATTAAATGCAAAACAGACACACAATTGGTAATTGGTCACTGCATAATGAGCAGATTCTCATATTCTGTCCTACACAGTAATCAGATTTCAGTCTGACTAACCGGAGATGTGTTTGACTGCCAAGTGTAAATACATAAAATCTTATCAGGACACAACCCAGATAACAATAATATGAAATGACCCAGTGTAAATAAGGTCACATGTTTGGGCATCCCTCCTTCACAGTTTGCTTGCACAAATCCTATTGAACGACTTTGAGAAAGAAAAAGCCAAGTAGCAAAATAGAGTGTACTGTAAATTTAAATCATATTTATATTGTTTGTGTTAAAAATCACAGTGACTGAAATAAGATGATAGATTTTCTTGTTTTTATGATGTACATTGTTGGTAGTGGGAAGAAGTGTTTTCCATTATATGTCAGCTTATTGTCCACTCATCCTTCTCGACAACTTGTTCTATCTAAATTTGTTGCCAATAAATATACAGCATTTTGGAATGAAACTTTTGGGTTCATCCAACGTTTTAATTAGCTACAGCTACATAGTCAGTAGTGTGGAATTTAAACTTTACAACAGTTGCTATTAGAGAACTTTATTTGTAGGTGGTGTATAGGCAGAGCAGAAAAATATTTATCCTCTTCCAAATACAAATATTGTGATAACTTGGCAAAGAAGGAGATACAGGAAAAATTGTACTTTCAAATTAGTGTTCCATATTCAGCACTACTGAACAGCCAGAATGGCAGGCAGCTCATCAATAGCTAAACAACTCTCCCTAATGGTACGTACCAACACTGCACCCGTACCCTTACTGAACAGCCCCACAGCTCAGAGCAGCATATCCCCAAAAGCACTTATAAGAGCTTTAAGCCATCAGTCCTAACTATTTACATGCTTTATGTATATTATCAGCACCGTTCTGCATAGCCACACCTCCTGCACACTCACGATTGAACTGGCCTGTAATGGTATGCTACAATGCTACAGTATTGTAATCCTCAATGATTATATTTTTATGGTATATATATGTATACACACACACTGTTTTATTTCTGATTGCTTCCTGAGGATGGGGTTAAAGCCACCCAGCTATTCAGCATTCACAAGTTGGCGAAGGTCGTTCCTTCCTTCTTTTTCTCATTGTTTTGAGGCCAAAGGCGATTAAGTGTTGTTTCTTTGGCAGCCATCACCTCATCCTGAATCCTGTGGGAGAACTCAACCACAGCTTTGTGCCACATCTCGTTCCAGACAAATCCCACCCCTCATCATTGCACCCCTCATCAGCAGTTCACTGAGCTTTTTTCTTCCTGGACCCCTCTGAACGCGAACGGCGGTCCATACCCCTTTCTTCTGAAACAGAGCCTCCTCTCTAATGATCAGACAGGCAAGGCTTTTTTAGCTGTCTGTTGACGTCAATTCTCTTTTCCCCCCTGTTTCTTTCCCATCAGCCACCATAACTACTTTCCTGTTTGGTTACAGCCTAACATTCGTTCGCTTTTCCCCTGTTAGACCTCCTGCAGGTGCGACCAATTAACAGAGAGAAAGGGAGTGAGAGAGAACCAGCAAGCACACTCTCTAAACTGTGTTTATTGCACTCAGCTTTGCAACATATTTGAAGAAACCGTTGGTAAACGTACTGTCTGCTATTTATACGTGTCAAATTCTTAGAGTTCAATGTTATACAGGAACAAGAACGTATATGGAAGGTCGCAAATCATGAATATAGCACCTGTATCCTCAGTTACTGTATTATTATTGCTCCATAATAGCCTATATCACTATATTCTTGTCTACTTGTCTGTTACTCCAGCTCTGCATGTGACAAAAGTGATGGACGTTGAAAAGCTTCCAGTCAAGTGTAACTGATTGTCAGGTTCGACCACACAGACTTAACATGTGAACGCAGCCTAATTACCTTTTGATGTTTATAAATGGCTTTTGCAAAAGTGATCTTTTAAGAGCTAAACTCAGACTTTTGAGCCACTTTTTCATGATTATTTTTGAGTCCTGTTTTGCTCCTGCATCACATTTTATGACAGAGCTCTAACATTAATCAAACAGACGGAAACAGTCCTCTTCCATTACCTCAATTAACTTCTCATAGGAGCAGCTTCACAGCAGTCAGGGGTCATTTACTACAGCCTAATGATGATAAGTGACTAATCCATCACAGTGACCTTTATTTACCTCCGGCACAGGGAAAAGAGAAGGGTACACTGGGCCGTTATCCTCTCAGCCGCTCCTCTTCTTTTTCTTCTCTGCACAGGTACATAAAGAGAATTCAACTAAATGTCAGGTCATATTAATTGGCTGTGGAGACTTCTTCTTTTTTTTTTTTTTTTTTGATTTTCCGAAAGTCGCATAACTATGATTTCACATGTGCGCACATGGCTCTCAAGGGCATAGCATTTTACATTATTATGCTTTATTATTTTAGATCACCAAAGGAACCGAGCACACTCCGGGAACAGAAAATCAGGTTGCGTTGTCTGGCTCAAAAGAAATAGCTCTGGGTAAAAACACTAGGGGGTCTCGCTATGGCAGCATTTATTTTTTTTCCTCAAAACCCAGACATAAGGTTTTATTTTCTCTGTTCCGCTGCAATGATTGCATTACAAAGTGAAAGAACTTGGTAAATGGATCCGAAATTCATTTGCAGAGGTAGATAATTCAGGACAAAAGTAGCCACACGGGAGAATAATAATGTCACCACAGCAGAGGGATAGAGTTCACCCTCTTTGAAGTGAAATGGCGGTGCAAGCTTTGACCCACTGCACCTCTAATGGATGGAAGCTAGAGGCCTGGAGCACTTTAAAGCCAGGCCTTATGCACTTAGAGCTTATTTTCCAGACACATATTAAGCCTATTCTTGGACTCAATTACACTGTCAACAGGGACCGCTCATTGAAATCCTGTCGACTTCACGATTCGGCCTGTTCGGAGTTCAGAAAAAGAGCGACGGCAGACGCACATAGGAATGATGTGTCTGGTGGGGGGACGAAAGCATTTAAGGTTTTGGGCTCTGATGGCTGAATAGAGGTTAGATCAGCCTGATTGAGTGCCTGTGCCACTGAAGGACATTTAAAAGTCATCACCTGCGCCCCCTCTGCTGCTCGCCCTCTGCCTGCTGCTCCTGATGGGACTTAAGAAGTCATTTCAGGGTGCAATTCATGTTTGATGACTTTATTGATTTTCCTTTACCCCCTCTCGCTCTCCTTCCTCTTCTTTCCCTTCTGGTACGAGTCTCCACTGAGTGAAATGTACCTACAGTTACTGCTCACTTCATTGCATGCTAAGTTATAAACTGGGAGCGAAGCAGGGAACATAATTGAATGAAATAATTACCCGATGAAAAACATGCTGACAGCTTTAAATAAGTATGACCATCACCTACGCTGTTAAAAATAAAGGTGCAATAAGAAGAATGCTTCGGAGCGTGCCATGTAATAGTGGACATTTGTCTCAGCGGACACATTTTAGAGTATCGCCCAGCTCCCAACAAACCTGATGAAACTAATGAACTAATTAAAGAGGCTGTCAACTTCTTTTGTTAATCTGTTTATGCTTTCAGCTGTGAGGTTCTGCATGAATGTGCTATTGACTGTCATAGAGAGAACAATGTTGGTTATTTTGACTGAGAGATTCTGGCACTTTCTTGCTTCCTCGGTTGGATTTGAGTTGGGAGGGACTATATTGAAAGATGCCGACATCAAACAGAAATAAAATCACTGTAACTTACGGCCTTAATGAAAAAATGTGTGTGCAGTGCCTACTTTATAAACCATCAGTTCCGTAGTTGCATGGTGTTACCACTCCTGGTTGAACATAACTTCACCAACAGACATTCAAAACTCAATTACTGTGCAGATCTGGCATTTTTACGAACCAGGCTATACCAAAACCAGGCACCAGGTTAGTTTTATGGAAAACCAGGCACATAGATTTGAGCCAGGTTGGGCCACATGTGGTGGTAGCATAATTTTGAAGTGTACATGGATTTACTTTTACTTTATGCGAGGACAACAATATCAGCCAGCAATTCTCTGTTGGAAGCCACTTTTCGATCTACAGTAAAAGTTCGCTTATATAAGATTTTAATATCTATGGGAAGAACACATTATCTTCGCATTGTAGCTTAATCGTTTTTGCTGACCAGTTCCTTCAGAATGAGCACATTCCTCGTTAAACAGTATGTGTACTGCAGCCCTGCATGTATCTGTTAAAAACAGGGCCAGGTTGAATGACAAATCTAATGGAAGTGAGCACCACAGTGACTTAAATGAACCCCATTCCACTCGGGTAACTCAGCCTTAATCTAAGTGCGTGCGACCACAGCCATGTCTGATGCTTTAATGAATTTTGCAGCCGCAGCTGACAGCGATTGTTCACTCTCTCACATCTCTCCTCAGGGGTTTGCTATTACATGCAATCTTATGTGAATGACAACTAAATGGAGTCCTGTTGTGCATGCTCAACAAATGAAAACATACACACACACATACATACATGTCACATATGTGTACACACACACGCACATTATATATATATATATATATATATATATATATATATATATATATATATATATATATATATATATATATATATATATACACATGCGCACACTCGCTACATTGTCTATTCACGTTCAATTAAACTTGTAAGAGGCCATTGAGTGCAATACGGCTGTGAGTCAGTCCTCCCTTGAAGAGGTGGCATAAAGCAGGAGGATGAGCACAATGACCCTGCAGAGAGTGAAATGAGTCCCCCTGCTCATCTCTCACTGAAGCTCAAACCGCCTTTTGGTTTTCAACATCATTATTGGAGCAAAAATAGAAACATTTGGCTATTTCTGAATGTGAGAACACTGGCATTTGCACAATTCCTAGTCCAAAGTACTTGGTATTATACCACTTGTATAATAGCCAACTGTCAGAGGATGCTAATATGTAACTAATGTGCCTCTTTCATCCACATTATACACCATATACAGCTCCGTAATGAAATATCTCAATGAGAACTGGAATTGGAATCATCTTGTCATGAAAATGCATAATCCACCCCCACATGAAGCTATATCACACCTACATAAGCTATTCATGACAACTGACAGATTTACATTCATCATCATGTATTCCAATAGCTGTCCTTCCAAACTGTCATACATTTTGCATTTGCCAAGTGATTTGACAGTAAGTGATTTTTAACAAGTGAGTTGATGTAGAATCTATGTCAGGTCGCACCTAATTTGTTCTGGCACCAGGTTGTCTTGATACGTTCAGGGGTGAAATGATATTGACATTGTTGCTCAGTGTATGTCACAGCAACAACAAAGCTACTAATATGACATACAAGCTGCTAATATGACATCAAGTCAGGCCAGTTGAACACAAACATGTTTTGTGGCTCTCAGGTAAAGTGAGTTTTATTTTTTGCTATTAAGTATTGAGTCACATCATCAGCACTATGGAAAAAAATCTGGCTCCACTGACTTACATTGAAAGCAAAGATTGTTTTGTCCTTTCCTGTAAAGTTACTATTTTGGAGATACATACATAGTAAGCTATGTTATATATCATCACTGTTAAAAAAAAAAAACATCTCCAAAATAGTAACTTTACGAGAAAGAACAAAAACAGTCTTTGCTTTCAATGTAAGTCAATGGAACCAGAATTTTTTCCATGTAATTTTGAAGCATTTCTATTGGTCCATCCATCATGGACACAAAGTCAAAGGCATCTGTCAAATTATTTATAAAAAGCTATTTTGGAGCATTTGTATTGGTCCATTCATCATGAGATTTTCACAAGATGTTAACTGCAACTGTCTTGTTCAAATGATGTAAAAAAAAAAAAATCAAAATTAGAGATACATGTTTTTTTTTTAGATACATGTAAGTTGTTATAACGTGCTATGTCATTTTACCCAAATAGTGACAAAACCTTTCAATGAAAGAAAAACAAATCGGTCATCCAACATTTAAGTTGATAAAAGGAGCTTTTATGGCAGACATATTTACTGGAATGAAACATTGTTTATGTTTATGTAGGTTTATGTAGGTGTCAAGTAAACACAGTTCTACAGTAGCGTTAAGCCAGAAGTCACAGTCATCGCTGGAAATTACATTTAGAACTTGTGTTTGCACATAGAAACGAAGATACTTAATTATAATTGGAATATGATAAAAAGAAAGTATTGTTATGTGAATAATCTTGTTTTGTAAAAAAAAACTACATTTTTTGCAGGCTGGAAAAAACACAAAATATAAGAACACAAAATATAAATCAAACATCAGTGTAATTAATTATGCAACCAACTATGTAATTAATGATGTAATTGTGTAATTGCATTTAAATAGCACAGCAAAATAACCATAATAAAACCCCCTCAGTGCTACGGTTTGAATGCCACTATACAGATTGTCCATTGTAGCCACAGCCTAGAACATAAGGCTCACATCAAACCTAGTCCTTAGGGCCCTCCAGTCAGTCCACATCTTTTTACTTGAACTCAGCTCTCAATACACCTCAATCAAGCCATTAAACTCTCTAAGGTAGAGCAGAAATGTGGACTGTCTGGTGTACCCAGAGGACTAGGTTAAAACGGTGACCTTGATCTTGACGTTTAGAACTGAATTTAGATCTTTAAGACTGATTGTGTTTGGTGCAATGGCGTTTACCCTATGATCATTCAGTGTTACGCATGTATAGTGTGTTACACAGTATAGTAGCCAGTTAACCAACTATTGTACAGAGGAGGAGCCCCGCTTAATAACATTATCCATTTACTGTCCAATTAAACCAAAGTTTAGCATGTGAAGACTGATGATGGTTAAACCAGCAAAGAGATATGATTAATTAACAGCAGCAGCAGAAACATTTGTTTAATAATCTTATTATGTGGAACCTATTATTACCATTTGTCCTAATTTGTCTGTCCACTAAGTAAGAGCTGGTATAGTGTTGTAGGTTACACCACTGCCCTCCATGCTGTAGACTGGGGCCTTGGGCAAGACTCTTAGCACCACCTTCGCCTACCTGTGTAAATGTAAACTGTAAGTCGCTCTGATTAAAAGTGTCTATAAAATGATGTAAATATAAACGTAAACGTAAAAACAAATAATAGAGAACAAATAAATTCTACGTTAAATTACTTCCTATTTTTGCATTTAAAAAATTACTTTAAATATAAATCAAGGGCCCTGATAAACTGATATCTTACTGATTACATTAAAATAAGTGAGGCAAACAGAAAAATGAAATTACTCTTTTTCAACCCCTCTATAAGCTTAAATGCATAGATCACGATAATTCAATGTCAATTTAATTCAAATCAAATAAAAAATCAGCTGATCTCACAAAATTTCCAGGAGAGTAAATCCCAGGAGTGCCATCATGAAGATTACATTTCAGAATTAGGCACAGCTACTCAGTAAATGTGTTGAGACTAAAATTGACCTCATTATTAGATCAGAAGAGATGATAAGAGGTGAGCGTAGGTGGATGCGGTTGGGTGAGGTAACCTAATCTTGAGGCTTTATTCCCTGGGTTCTCCTAATTTCATGTGCAGAATGGCAGGCCTCCATCACAGCTTTGCCTGAACAGGCAACCAATGGATGATTTCGGCACACAAAGACATAAAACTAGCGAATCAGCTGGGCTGGTCCCTAAACCCTGTACACTGAGTACACGAACAAAATGTAATGCCTGGCTGACATGTGGACGTCCTTCCTTCTAATCTCTGAATTTATAGCTGAACCACTCTAATATGTCCTTCCCACTTGCTAATATTTCATTAGCTGTGAACAATAATGTTTCTGCTTTATTCATGAACTGCTATTTGATTTGCTCACAGAAATTTTAATGCCAGTCTTCAAATTATCCTACACCTACTATCACCTACTTACATCAAACAACGTAAACAACAGTGTTACCACTTTTTACTCATGTCTGTTGGTCTGAAAGCTGAGGGAAGTATGATGGCTGTCATTTGGAAGGTTCTTGATTTACTTTATAATCAGCCACCGTCAGCGTCTTTTATGGATTCATTAACGGCAGACATTTCTCAGCCTCTTGAGGCTTGTTTTATTCTGTTTCTTAGCCTCGGGTTATGTGTATCCTTGCATTAGGTCAAAATAGTGATTAAAGGAAAGAGAGAGAGAGGAAAAAAAACTTTTTGTGCATAAATTTGTCACCTCATGGTGGGGGGTCTAAAATAAAAAGGTATAAAGAAGAGTCATTATCCATCCTTGTATGTCTAAGCTAACATTTTATACTGTAGGTTTTTTCCAGGTCTGCGCTACATGCTATGCATACAGAAGGTGCTCCTTATGGTGCGTGTAACCTTTACTGCACCCACACCCTTGCACTCTTAAGGACAAATTCAAGGTTACAGTTGTTATCGCATGATCTGTTAATTCTCGCTCTCTCTCAATCTATATAAAACAGTATATATATACATATTGTTATAATATGGTATTTTAATTGTTTACAAAACCAAATTCAAAATACTGTTATATAATTAATGTGGGCGTAATGTGCAGACTCACAGCTTTATGTTAAGGGTATTTACATCCTAATTTGGAGGAAGAGTTTAGCAATGACAGCTGTTTAATATGTAGCTGGCTCTTTTTCATTTTTTCAAAAATAATTGGACAAGTATCTCAAAAGCTATTTCATGGGCTTTTCCCTCATTAATCCATCATCAATTAAGCAGGTAAATAGTCTGGAGTTTATTCCAGGTGAGGCATTTGCATTTGGAAGCTGTTGCTGGGAACCTACATCAGGCCGTCATTAAGCTGAAACTAAGAAGAAATCCACCAGAGATATAGTGGATAGAGATAAATGCTAGGAGTAGCAAAATTAACAGTTTGGTGCATTCTGGGGAAAAAGGAGCACACTGGTGAGCTTGGGAACTCAAAAAGGTCTGGACGTCCTAAGAAGACATCAGTGGTGGATGATTGCAAAATCCTTTCCATGGTGAAGAAAAATCCCTTCACAACACTCTCTAGAAAGTAGGTGTATCAGTATCTAAGTGTACCATGAAGAGAGCACTTCAAATACAGAGGGTTCACCACAAGGTGCAAATCATTAATCAGAACCCAGATTAGACCTTTAAAGAAGTCAGCCCAGTTCTGGAACAGCATTCTATGGACAGATGAGACTATGATCAACCTGTCTCAGAATGTTAAAAATAACACAGAGTGAATGCAGTGAATGAATCATCTGACAGCTGAGCTCACATAAGGTTGAAAGCATCAAACTATGAAAACAAATGTTTTGTCACATACGTTTGTTTTAACATCTTATTAATTTCATGCCATCTTAAGGACCGTGTGTGACACATGAGGCTCCATGAGTCTTACTACGAGGAGAGGAAAAGCCACAGACACAATGCAAAACAAGAGGGGGATGACACCACCTGACGTATGCTTTCACTCTACTATCAACCCTACGCAAAAGAATCCACTGGTCAACACAAAATAACAGGAACAACGTGTGGGAGGCATGGCCATGCGGAGTTATTAGGGTGCGGGGTAGTTGCAACAGTGATAAGAGACAGATGATGTAAATAGTTGGGAGTGTAAGCTTAAAGATCTGTAAATATGTTCCTTGGGCTATTGTGTGTTGGACTGAGGGGCTGGTTAGTGGGGTAATGGTGCTGTGACAGCCCCAAACGTCAGAGAGATTTGTGTAGCTGTTGGTGACTGATCTGCTATCCTGGCTGTTCAGTAGCGCTGGGAGGCCGTCTGCACTGCCGCTGTGTTCAATAAAAGAGCTTTTGTGTAAAGCACTATGTTTCCAGCTTCTTATTCTATACCGAAGCCACAGCGCAGTAAAATAAGCCCTGGTAATCTGTAGCCATGGCTTTTGAAGTGATGAAAAAAAATTCACTACTAGTGCAAAGTTGAATTAAGATAGTAGAAGTGATTGCTTTGAATGACCAACTGTGTTTGAGAATGTTACATATTGTAATCATTTTTGTAAACAATCATTTGTTTTTTCTGTTATTAGCTTTTTTCTCAGTTTCAGGTTTTCAAGGCATCCAGAATTTCAGTTTCTGCTAAGAAGTTTCATGTCTGTGCATCGCTAATTATTGTTATTCGTTTTTTTTTTTGCTTTCTGCCAGGTTCCAGCTCCAGACTGTCTGCTCTGATTGTGTGACTCGGGCTTGTATACTTGTCTACTTTGTTTTTACAGTAGAAAATGGAAAGTCAAATCTTTTCTTTTAATTAAATCAGGATGTTAAGCCTTAGGTTGTTACACAAAACATAATTATCTGTTACTATAATTAGTCCAAAATATATAAGTCTGAACAATTAGATAGGATGATCCATATATATCTCTGTAAAGAACAACTTATAGTACTACATATATTAGTCTACTAGTTAAGTAGTCAACTAAATATACAGTGTGGGTTGTACTCCAGTTATATGACGTTTAATATACAGTCACTGGCCAATGAAAAACAAGTATCTCCAAAATAGAAACTTACAGGAGAGGTTAAAGTCTGACTTTCAATGTGAGTCAAAGGAACCATAATTTTACACAATGTAAATGGCATCTGTCAGGTTTTAAATGATGAAAATCTTCAAAAATGTTTTTTATTGGACAGCGACCATATACTTAATTTATAGACTGAGTGAGAAATACACCCTTTTAATATATTTAATATCCCCCTCCCCCCACAGGAATGGTGGATTTAAGTTGCCGTTCTGATTGTGTTATTCAGGCTTGTATATGTTTTTTTTGGAAAACAACAGATTTTTTCCAGATTTTTTTCCCATAGAGAATAATAAGGATGAAAGAGTGCACGCCAATCTACTGTACTTCTACTCCAATGGCAGACATCGTTTCACCTACACTGACTCAGGTCAGACCCCCAACCACGACTGCAGTGTATGTTTGACCCGCACCCGTCTGTTTGTCGTTTTCTTTTCATCCCTCTTTTTTCGCCATAGAATCCCATTCATTTTTAGTCACACCCAAACCTCATGATTTAATTTAACCTACAGCCACCAAACTGCATGTACTCAGATCCCCAAGCACTAATCCACAGACATACTGACCTATATTCATCTATTTGTCATTTATTCATCCCTCATTCCTCCCATAGAGGAACATTACTATTTCCTTCAACCTACAGCCACCAAACTGCATGAACTAACTCACGGCGGATGCCCAATCTCAAATCCACAGACATACCTACCCGCACTCCTCTTAGTCGTTTATGCACAAACATCTTACGTTTCCTTCAGAAAATGCACTTCTTTAATTTGTATTAATGTTTTTTTTTTTGTTTTTTTTTAACAAGTAAATGCTCGCTGCCCAGATAAATAGCTTTACAGGTGCCTAAGATGTTTGGACAGGATGGTATGCACACATACAGACACACATCTCCACTATGTTTTGTTCTTTGTGGGGTGACAGGTCTTGTCTCTCAATCTCTGTTAGCAGAGAACGAAATGAAGAGAAATGTTGGCAATGGCAGAAAGAGACACTGCCCCTGTCCTATTTCCTTCCAACAGAGCATTCATCACTTGCTTTGTTCTCTCTATACAGTCAGGAATATAGATCTTGATCAGGAGCTGCTGGGGAATTGATCTAAAGGTGGGGTCTGTAGGAGCCGTCTCTCTACTCCCCACTTCAGCAGGCGGAGGAGCTGCGATTTCAGAGATTAGTGCCGAGATCACTCTCACGTTTTGCTTCTTATTTCTCTCACGCTCTATGAATATAAACACATCTTCACTTTCTCCTCCACCTTGGTGTGGCACGTCACTGCCTTCAGCTCAAAGACGTTTTCGTTTCACACGTGAACGCTTGCATGAGCAGGCAATATTTCAACGGTTTAACAAATATTAGAGCATAATTGTGACTCAGCTAGAGCCAAGCAGCCACAGCCCCAAAAATGAGTCAGCCCCATGGCTGAGGCACGCAGCGAGCAGAGAGAACACAGCAGAGAATAACCGATCTGACCGAACGCCTTCACCTGCAGTTCCAGCTCACTGACGACTGGTGGCACTGCATTATAAGACATGACCCATGGGAACACCTACAGGTGTACACACAAACACACTGCTTCAATAGCTCTCTCTCTCTACACTCTCTCTCTCTTTCTCTTTCCCACACTCTCATTGTGCTTATAATGGACCAGTGGACACATTTCACAGAGCACTGAAAAAGATTCTTTAAAGGAATGCATTTGTTTATACATAAAGAGAACATCTACAGAGTAACTGCAGTGTAGTTTTGTAAGAGATGTACATTTCCAAAACATCTCATCTACTTTCCTGAGTAACACAAACTAAAACACACAATAGTTTTCTAGCGTCAAATGTATCATTGCTATCAGTGTAAAACCTTATATCTCCAAAATAGTCATAGTAAAGCAAACATAATAAAAATAATAATAAATACATACATACATAATTTCTAGTTTTTAATATAAATGAATGCAATGTGATTGTATTGCAAAATGTCAGTACAGCAGAGATCACGTATTCAATAGAATATGACACACAAGCTTCAGGAAGTAAATATAACATCTTTTTTAATATTTAATATATTTATTACAGCTTCCACTCTTTTTTTTCAGGAGACTCACTTTAATTTTTTTTAGTAATCTCCAAATTTCACAGTCTGTAACACAATTCAACCAATCCTTTTTTGTGATGGGCATTGTTGGATGTGAGCTTAACACATACAAGAAATACCAAAACTGCAATGTATTTAATATTTGTTAAAGAAATAAACATGCATGTGAATTGTTTTAAACCTCTCCTTATGCTAAACAGACATACAGCACTGTAGAATTCTACACTTCACACAATTCAACACTTTACAACCATTCACATTGTTCAACATGTTGTCTCATAATAAAATAACAGACAAACAAACAAAACTATAAAAATAATAAAGTATGCAAAACTTAGATATTTACAAGGTTTATGTTATGATCCTTTATACCCAAAGCATAAAAAGAGAGTAATAAGCTACATATATACAAAATCATTTACAGGGAACTTTCTACTGCACGGTGGCTGTTTAACCCACTTAACCTCCTGTTTTTGTAGAGACTTTTTGTTTTACTGTAAACGTAATGATTTTAGGATTGAAATTTTATTTAATGAGCTGTTGAAACATATGATTGTATGTGTAAAACTGTTCAAAGTTGTGTTTGCTAATCATTTAGTTTGTTTTATTTTTGTTTTTTTTGTGGAAAATGGAAAGCCATCATCAGTCAATCATTTCTATTAATAAAATCAGCATGTTAGGGTTTAGGGAGTCATCCATTCATCCATTATCTTCCCTTTATCCCACTAGTCTGGGTTATGGGGGAAATGGAGCCAATCCCAGCATCATGGGGCGAAGGCAGGGTACACCATGGACAGGTCGCCAGTCCTGTGAGTGTGGTCAACACATGCGCATACCTATGGGCAATTTAGAGTGACCGATCAACCTAACATACATGTGTTTTGACTGTGTTTGGAAACCCACTCAAGCATGGGGAGAACATGTACACTCCACACAGAACCCGGATCATCTTGCTGTTAAGCGACAGTGCTAACCACTACACCACCATACACCACCTATAGGGAGTCACACAAAGCAAAATTATTAGTTACTATACTTAGTCCAAAATATATCTGACTTTGAATGATCCATATATATATATTCCTATAAATAATAACATGTGGTACTAAATATATTGGTTTACTACTCAAGTAATCATCTAAATTTAGTGTGGGTTGTACTCATACAGTTATATGATGTTTAATATATGCTTTAATATTATGAGTGTGAAATACACCCTTTTAGTATCCTGTCTGTGTGTTTGATTCCTGTTAGACACAGACACATCACTGAACTAACCCACTTCAGTGTGAGGAAAAAAATAGCACCCTCCCCACAAGAATGGTGGATTCAAGTTGCCGTGACATCCCAGAGATTTAGAGGATCATGGACATAAAGCCGGACACAAGGCTCACTGTGGAGGGAAGATTTGTACCCACCCCTGAAAGAGGACATCCACCATTAACTCCTCATGCTCCACAACCACACAGCTACCGTCCTTATCCCTGCACGCTGAGCACAGAGGAAAAGCGAATATACTGTCGAGATAAAACTGACCTTGGGATCCACTTGGAAAGAAGATGATTCTGCACGATGCTGAAAATTTACAATCTTCCATTGTTCTTAGGTTTTAAAATGTCATTCCAAAGCAAAGGTCACATTCTGGCTCAAAACTGGAAATGTCATTCAAAAAAAAAAAAAAAAAGCACAAAAAAAAAAAAGCATCTAATGCCTACAACCAAAATCATTGCTTTTTTTCACATGGCGTATTCTTTTTGAGACAGTAGAAACTTCTAGAAATACTGGAGAGTGAATGAGAGCTGAGATGGTGGGAGGGGGGTGTATTTGTCATTGTTGTAGAGATTAAAAGAGTATTTATTCATGTCTGTTATGCAGCCAGTCGACTGGTTGTTCCTTGCTCATCTTATCTGATCAAACACATTGCGAGCTGCTGACTTCATATGCGCAATCAGTGGCAGCATCTCTTTAGTGTGACACTGTTTGTGTTATTGACTGCGACTGCTTAAGATGCTTTTTGCACATTCTTTCACCGGTTAAAGGAATGAAAACTCCTCTGTCACTCACTTGCTATAGGTTCTTTTGTGTGACTTAAATATTTACAACCACCTCAGTTGCAATTTCAGGGGTCCAAGCACAGAGGGGACAAACAGACGGCGGGAAGTGTCCGGGACCAGAGCCCTCCTCTGCAAATTAGCACCGCTGAAAGTGTTGAACATTGAATGAATGTAACCTTTTTGGAGCGAAGCGGTCAAGGGCTACGCACCGGAATGAAGTCAGGTTCAGACCTTGAAACAGTTGGCTTTTCCGCTCCCTGGGGGCTGCATGTATATCATCCTCAAACAAACGGTTCACCTTTTTACAAACACCGCAGCCTGCCTCAGGCCTCAAATCCTATTAAGCCCCTCTCGTTCTCTCTGCGTCCCTCCCTTTCTCCAGCAGGCAGCCATGGCCAGGCGAATATGGAAAGTATGAAAGCGGCAGCTGCGTTTGCCTTTTTCCCTGGAGCAGTGCACATTTCTGGAGAGAGGCAGGGAGGGGAAAGGAGGGGGTGGCTGTGTTTGCTCGAGACAATTAGCATAATCCCACTGGGCAGAGACAAATAATCCGATATCTGTTGTTTTTGCCTCATGATAAGAAGGTTGGAAAGCAGACTACTTGATGAAGACTTTAGTAATGACAGGCATCGTGGCTATGGATTAACTAGGCACGAGATCTTAATCTGAAAGCATTGCGTTAACAACTGTAGGCCTGCACTGTTTCATTATAAACTAAAACAAAGCATTTATCCGGGGTAGGCATGTTTTTGCGGGTAAGCACAAATCAGATTGCCTTTCAAATTCACTACATGTCCAAAAGTATCCAACCATCCTTTCTAATCTGTAAATTTAGCTGCTGACACAAGCACACACAACTTGTATAATCTCAATAGAAAAAGCATTGAGATAGAATAGGACACCCGGGAGCAGCCGAAAAGAATGCCTAATGTCAGCTAGAGGGCACATGGCTGTGGAGCAGTGGGAGTAATAGAGCCCCATCCAATATCATGGGATGAACTGGACCTCTTTGAGTTAAGATCCGGAACTGATCATCCAACATCAGTACCTGACCTCACTAGTGCTCTTGTGGCTGAATGCTATCAAATCCCCACAGAAATGTTCCTCCTTCTAGTGTAAAGTTCTTTAGCAGCAAAGGAGGATAACCTCCCTATTAATACATTCGTTTTCAGAAGAAGCACTGGATAAGCAGGTGTCTACAAACTTTCGGACACATAATTACTGCACTGGAGTAGATTTTTTTGTGTGTGTGTTGTTAAAGCTTCATGGTAACAACTACAAAGCTTCTCATTAAATATCAGAGGCTCACTAATCAGTGAATTTTAGAGAAATGAGATATAGGACGATAAAGTCCACATCTAAGCAAGACTATTAGCGCAGTTCAAGAGTTGCAGCATAGCAGGAGCAGGGATCTAATCAAATGTGAGATAAAATGTAACACAGGGATTTATTTTGTGTAATTAAAGAGGTTTGAGTAGAATATGCTTGTGTCAAGTTCTGGTATACCCATAGTGTTGTAATCTATGAATTCTAGAAAAATCATTTTCAATAATTTAGGATTAGGTGTTAATCACAGACTTAAAAAAAAAACATATACACTCACAGTGAGAGCTCGTCATGCCCCATGGTGTAGTTTGGTGTTACATATTTCCCCAAAGAAATTAATGGAAGAAGTTCATATTGCCCCATAAGAATTTTAAAGCATAATTTTTGTGTGCTTTACAGACTCTTTTCCCTAATCACATTTATTTTAACTCATTTCAATTCAAGTAACACTAAATTAATTGGGTTTGCATTAATTTACAAGACTCTTATAGCTAATTTTACAATTAGCCCCTTAGCCTGTTCTTATTAACCCTGGCTCTGGGGCAAGCTGCAACATTCCCACTCAACTGTTCTCAAAAGGTGCAAATGCTGGAAACAAAGTTTACAAAACATGTTCGCTTGTGCTCCGCTCACCCCTACTGTAACAAGGTCGGAAAACAATTTGCCATATTGACTAAAAGTTAAAGAGCTAAACATGTCAGCTAAACTTCAGCTCACTCTGGTCAACTTTTTCAAGCACCCAGAGAGGCGTAATCGAACGCTGAGTCATGCAAAATTCCTTATTAAAATCTGTAGTTTCTGAATCAATATTTCATTTCACAGAATCCAAATTGGTAAACAAATTAAAACACAAAAGGTGCCGGGGCACACTGCCAAAAATGAACACAATATTTATTGAAGGATATGTTTTGATTGAGCATAATACATGTTACTGTGTACAGTCATTAAAACTCTGGAGTGCAGCTTTGAGTTATTCATCAATAATTCTCAGAGCCCTTCATGGAAAGTTGGCATCAAACAATTTGTTTTCAGGGGACAAAAAGCAGTGTAGTGTAGTTAACAATTTAAAATGTCAATAGTGCCTCAAGTATTAAGAAACTGCACTTTAGTAGAGGGATATATACCTTGCTGCTTGAAAGTTTTTAACCTTTCAGTGTTCTGTGCATTGAGTTTATTAGGGCAATCGAAGCTCATACTAATATGGAAGATCACAAAAAACCCCAGGGTAACATATAAGGACCTGTAGGCTTCTTTTACACTTGCTAATATCAGCGCTCATGAGTCCACTATTGGGCAAACACGGAATGGTTATCATGAAATGATAGCATGGAAAATTCACTACTCTCTAGCAGGAACACTGCTGCCTGTTAAACCTTCTGAAAATCACCCGGATGAGCCAAAAACTACAAAAACAAAGTTATCTCTTCCAAAAATAGATCGCAGTTGCTTCAATAAGAAGTTTTATGTTTTCGAAACAACCAAAAAGAACCTCATCCCAAGTTTGAAACATGGTGGTGGCAGTATCATGATTTACTGGAACGTGACAGCTACAGCTTTCCATCATTTAACAGAGCTATGAATTCTGGATAGTAGCAAAAACACTACAGCAGATTTGCAATGCATGCATCCAATAACCTCAACACCTCAACAGAGGGTACGCTCTGCAGAAAGACAAGGATCCTAAAACACCAGTTAGTCTACAAAGAAGAAACGTTACCTTCTGGAATGTAGAAGTTGTGGCAGCAACTAAGAAATGGCATTCATATAAGAAAGCACACCAACATATCACAATTCAAGCAGCTCCCAAAGGAGGAATGGGCCAAATCTATGTGTAAGGCTGATCAACAGTTATAGGCACCATTTGGTAGAAGTCATTACTGCTCAAGGGGCTCAAACCAGGTTCACATACTTCTGCAAATAAGATCATTTAATGATTTAAAGGTAATTTAATGGTAAAGTGTTCACAAACGTCCAAGTAGCACTGTATGTCACTGTCCAAAGAAAAACATGTATCTCAATTTTTGTCAGTTTTTGGATTTCTCCATCATTTAAAATACGGCAGCTGTCATTTATATTATGTGCAAACTTCATGATGAATGGACCAATAGAAATGCTCTAAAATAGCTTGGAAAATGTCTGCTTGCATTGACTTTTTGACTTGGTTTTTGGCATCTCCTGTAAAGCTGCCATTTTGGAGATACATGTTTTTCTTTGGACAGCGACGAAATATTAAAGCACAGGAACAATTACAACAGAAATGAATGGAAAAACCCCACAAATCAACAACACTGTTCCAACACTTTCCCCCCTCTTTTCTGATCTTCTGGAGTATAATCTGATTACAGCTGCTATCATTTTTCACAAGTGACAGTCAATTTGTGAGTCAACTACTAGCATCTCCCTAGCTAGTACGAGAGCTTTGCTACTCTACATTCCTGTTTCCTTATCAAGTCTTTCTCTTTTCCAGATGAATTGGTCAATGGATCCCCTGAGATGAGTCAGTGTGTTACAGTTTTAAGACTTGCACTTTGATAGACTGCTGTAATTTGTATGCACCTTTTGCAGCTCTTTTATTGCTATTGATTTTTTTGTCCCCTCTACCAGTTCCCAAAGGAACCATGAGTCAAAGCAGACAGTAGTTTTTCTTCTGTCGAGTGAAGGAGATATTTGTTTGAAACATTTACTGTCAATTGAGGAGCCACAAAAGAAAATCAGTACAATGAAACAACAATAAAAGTCCTTTTTACATGAACTATGACCGCAACAAATGGCACAGCGTTAGGAAGAATACTACAAAGAAAGGATTTCGAGGTGTTTGGATGCAGGTGTAATGGATAAAAATAGATTAATCCAGATGCTTATTTATGCAGGTTTTCTCAGACTTAGGGAGGGGTTGTCGAAAATCAGAGGTGTACCGGAACTATTGGCCATAAATATCAAAACTCAACCTCATTCATATTTTTGAAACAGATATAACACTTACAAAAATATACTAAATGTTTTAGTTGAAGCTACAGACATTAACATGCATCTTACTTGTAGCAGTTTTACAGGGACTCGTTCTGCTGTTGATGCTGCTGCTGCTTTCAGTATTAACTAGTAACTAAAACCTGGTTAAGTCTGTCAGTATTCATAGTCACTGATGTATCTAGGACTTTCAGAAAACATTGAGTACTGTATTTTATATTTAAACTGAATTAAAACATGGTTGGTTAATTCCACTGTTAATCTAACGTGTACACAAGGGTGTAGGAGTGAGTTTGACGTTTGGGAGATATATTTGCTACTATGAATCAAAGTCGACCCGTCAGTAACATTACATCCTGTATTTATTTGTTTATATTGCAGCATTAAACGGAAATAAGATGACAATTTACGTTAATGTTGAAGTTATAGCTGTACATGACATGACTAGGCTCTTGCAGACCCAATGTGACCCCCCAAAAAAACAGCACATAAATATAGAATATTTGAAACCCAGTGTGTCTGTATCAAAACCATACATTATACACAACAATGTTTTGCCAAATATAAAAAAACAGACAGAACATGAGAAAGTTCTCACAAAATGAGGAAACTGTGAAGGATTTCCCACTTTGAAAAAAGTGGAAGGAGAACATGGAGTTTGTCCCTCCTCATTTCAGGGGCTGAAACTTTGCAGCTAGGATCTCAGCTAAGTTTGAGTTGATGTTGGAGATGCAGCTCTACTAAACGAAGCATAAAACGAACAGACTTAATGACTTTAGGTTCAAACAAGATCTGCTCCGATCCCTAGAAAACCGAAAGTAGCATGAAGAGCTGCATCCCTTTATCCAGAAACTGCTTTCACACAGGCTATAATCTAGTTTGTGATCCAGTTGGTGTCTCAGTTTGGTCTGCATTTGGAGATTCTGATTCTTTTAGTGTTTGTAAATAAGTTCTATTTGCTGGAACACAGCTGCTCTGTGACATTTCACAGCATGATTTTAATGCATTAAAGGCTCTTTATTGTTTAACAGGCGCCTCAATACGAGCCTTCACAAAGGTGAAAAGTAGACCCAGCTCCACCCAACACACAACATATCATGAAATGGGAGATTGTTTGATTTGCTGGGAATCATTCTACCACTTAGACTATAATGTTTCTGGGACAAATGCAGCTGTTTTCAATACATCCTACCCATCACATCTGGTTGCTACGCCAATGCATTTAAGGCCTTCTGTTCAGCTCCTAAAGGTCTATTCTATGCTACCTGTGTACCACAGTGAAACAAAAACATGATTCGATCATTATCCATTGGGTACTGTTTTCCATCCATCCATCGGGTCGCAGAGGTAGCAGTCTAAGCACAGAAACCCAGTCTTCCCTCTCCCCAGCCACCTCCTCTAGCTCCTCTGGAAGTATACCAAGGCATTCCCAGGCCAGCCGAGAGATATAATCCCTCCAGCGTGTCCTAGTTCTTCCCGGGGTCTCCTCCTGGTCGGACATGTCTGGAACACCTTCACAGGAAGGCATCCAGGAGGCATCCTAACCAGATGCCCAGACCACCTCAGCTGGTTCCTCTCGACATGGAGTAGCGGCCCTATCTTTGAGGGTGGGACCTGACACTCCGAGAAAACTCATTTTGGCAGCTAGTATCCGCGATCTCGTTCTTTCGGTCACTACCAAGAAGCTGGTGTCCAGAGATGAGAGTAGGAGCGTGAATTGGCTGGTAAATCGAGAGCTTTGCCTTTTGGCTCAGCTCTCTCTTCGCAAGGACAGACCAGCACAGAGCCTGCATTACTGCAGATGCTGCACCAATCCGTCTGTCAACCTCTTCCATCCTTCCCTCACTCATGATGAACAGAGGGCACTCCACCCTTTTCCGACTGAGGACCATAGTTACGAATTTGGAGGTGCTGAGTTACTGTACTGTTCTAATATACTTAACAATGACAACAACTAAAATGACAGGCATTGTATGTATTTATGTTTTAGGTCCAGAAAACACTGGGCCTTCTCTGAAGGCATAGAACGTCTTGAGGGATCCTCTGTGATGAAACTGTCAGAGAGAGCCCCCCCCTGTCTTTGATGATATTGCAGGTGAGGATATAGAAGGTGATTAAAGTATATTGCTGCTAGATCATATTTTTTAGAATTAGTGTCAAAAAAAGCATTTACGACATTTTCTACATGGAAGTCCCTCAACAGCTATTCCAACATTATGGGGTCCTCAGCCAGTAGTGAAACAGTGAAACAGTGAGCCAGAGTGTGAACGTGAACCGCAACCAAACCAATGAACAGGGACCGAAGCAAAACAACAACAACAGTGATGACAAAACTCAAATTCCCAAAGGCCTATGATAAGCTCGCCCCATCTGAAGTGAGGATCTGATTTATAAAGGCAGCTTCTCGGAGACTGCTTGTGTCTTCTGAGGGATGAGAGCTTAATTACCTTCATATCTGTCTCTGCTTATTGCCACTGCCACACAGACACTCTCCCCAATACACAGAATAATATAAGGCTGTGAGCAGGCCTGGTGATGCAATTCCGTATGTACACTCTCAAAAATAAAGGTGTCAAGAAGAGTTCTGCTGAGCCTTGCCAAAAGAGAACTACTTTTTGGTTTTCTGAAGATCTCTTTCATGTAATTAATTAAAATTGCAAACATTTTGTGCAACACTTTGGTCATAAAAATGCTAGAGTGAAAAGAAGGTAATGTTCAGCTGTTTATTTTAATAAAAAATTTTAATTGTTATTTAATTGTAGGGCAGTGCCTCCCTTTATGACAATGCAGTCTCTTTCCGAATTGCCACTAACACAATGTCGTTGGACAGTTCAACATGTTAGAAGGAGAACACTAATTCTCACATTCTGCTATTGGCTAGCATCACTTTAAGTGTGGGGATGGGAGAAGGATGGTCGTTCAGAAAGAGTGCAGCTAATTATGCTCTCTAGGATTCTCAACCATGGAGGGCTGTGGCAATTCCAGAGAGTTGGGGTGACTCAAAACCTCCTAAAGATGGGGCCTTTGTCTGCACACTGAACTCTGAACTCGAGAGCTATGTGCAAAAGTCAGAGACCACTCTTTCTTTATTTATGTATTAATCAAAACAGCCAAAATAATAATAATCATTTTCAAATTAATTTTTTGAGGAAATTAGACATAAGACATGCCCCTCACATAAAGAAGGACAAAGTCAAATAAGTGAAAGTTAAAAAAGTTATTACAATAATGCAGGACATGGTAGACCACCAAAACTGTTCCTGTTTAGTAAACAGCACTTTTTTATATCCAACAGAGGAGCAAATCAAGCTCCACTTTTTTTCAGATCTAAAAACATCCGCAGGTGTTTTTGTCTTCCACTGTGAGAGAGAACCTCATCACTATGATTCTGGAGAGATGTGTAGTGGTCAATAAGCTATTGTCGAGAAAAGTTAATACAGTCATGGCCAAAAGTTTTGAGAATGGCACAAATTTAGCTTTTTTTTACAAAGTTTTTTAAAAACCTTTTGTCAGATGTTCATAAGGTATAATGAAGTACAATTAAAATCATTCCATATTTGTGTTAACCTTTTATTGACAAATTAAATATTATTATTGACAAATACATCGAGTTTAAGCAATGACCTAATATTTATAGTGTTGACGCTTCTTCTTTAAGACTTCTGCAGCTCACCTCAGCATGCTGAATATTAGCTTCTGGGCAAAATCTTGAATAATGGCAACCCATTCCTGCCTAATCAGTGCTTGGAGTTGATCACAGTTTCTGGGTTTTTGTTTGTCTACCCTCTTTTTTAGGATTGACCACAGTTTCTCAATAGGCTTGAAATCTGGGGAGCTTCCTGGCCATGGACCCAAAATTTCAATGTTTTGTTCACCGAGCCACTTATCACTTTTCCTTGTGACATGGTTCTCCATCATGCTGGAAAAAGCACTGATCATCTACAGATTACTCTGAATCATTGGGAGAAGTTGCTTTTAAAGGATGTTTGGATATCATTCCTTACTCATGGCAGTGTTCTTAGGCATAATTTTGAGCGAACCCACTTCCCTGGATGAGAAGCAACCTCACACATGAATGGTCTCAGGATGCTTCATTGTTGGCATGACACAGGACAGTAGTGCTCACCTTTCCTTCTCTGGACAATCATTCTTTCAGATGTCCCAAACAGTCTAAAAGGAGCTTCATCAGAGACAGAACAGACCCCAGTCCTTTGCAGTCCAATCCCTATACTTTCTGCAGAATGTCAGTCTGTCCTTGATGTTTTTCTTGGAGAGCAGTGTCTTCTTTGCTGCCCTTCTTGACACCAAGCCATTCTCCAAAAGCCTTTATCTCACTGTGCGTTCAGATGTACTTACACTCTGCCATTCCTGAGCGAGCTCTGCACTGGTGGTGATCTGATCTCGTAGCTGCATCCTCTTTAGGAGATGGTTCTGACACTTGCTTGACTCTTTTGGGCGCCCTGAAGTCTTCTTCACTGCAGTTAAACCACTCTACTTAAAGTTCTTGATGACTGGATTAGTGGTTGATTGGGGTGCTATCTTACAAGCAGCAATGTCCACGCCTGTGAACCCCTTTTGATTCAATGCAATGATGACTGCATGTGTTTCCTTGGAGGTAACCATGGTTAACAGAAGAACACTTTAAAGCGCCACTACCCTTTTAAAGCAACCAGTCTGCTCTTCTAATCAGTATGATAGTGATATCAGCCATCTTGTCCTCATTAACCTTTTCTACTGAGCTACCAACATCATCAATGTAAAGATGTTTGCAGGTCATTTTGTAGGGCTGGAATGCAGTCATTTTTGTCATGACCTCTTCACAATATATGGAGTTCATACATAGGAGTTCACACCATAAGAACTGAGGCAGCAAACTCTGTGCCATTCTCAAAACTTTTGGCCATGATTGTAGACAATAAAGAGAACAAGTTTCAGATAAAACAAAGAAAGCAACAGGCTGACCACCCCAGAGTCCAGGGACACATTCAGTCTTAAAACGTTGTGCCCCGTTTTGCTACAGTTTCATGGTTGAACGACACACTTTGTTGTGACGGTGCTGCTTTGAGGTGTTTCCTCTGGTTTGATGGGTGTGTCAGATGTGTAACCCAATCAGCAGTGACCATTATATAATCTTTCATTTATACAAAAGGCAGGACACACAATAGATTCCAATAAAGTCCTCTACAAAAAAGCTTCTCAGCTGCTATAGTTGCAATGCTTGTGCCACACTGTTGCCACCATTTGTAAAAACGCTTTGCTATGTTTTGTCAGGTCTAACACAAACCAGACCTCAGCATCACTGAAAATGTAAACATGTAGATAGTAAAAAGAAAATGCAATCAATCTCCTATACTGAACTTTGGAGGTGTAGAAAAAACACCCCTGCAGATTAAAAAAAATACCAAAAAACTAAAAGCAAGTCCAAGTGACAGCAGGGAAAGGCACAGGGAGATAAGACTACAGTAGAGAATGTGATCTATCCCTGTATTCAGCTCTAGGTTTTTTGTGGAGGAGATCAAATTATTATTACTGTCCATGCTAATTCTACACGCTTGAGCAAGTCTCCTGAGAAGAATGGAAACTGTACACTGACACTGAGTCTTTTGTGCTAGTTTCTGCTAAATATATGCTGGAAAATGGATAATGTGCACTTAATGGATATTTTGACTGGAAATTAAACAAATAAAGGATCTCTGATTTCTGACTTTTGCATGGCACAGTATGTCAAAGCTAAGAAGCACTTTGGATTTCTTTATAAGCATATGTACGGAGGGACTTCATGTTGCACTGCTGTGAGTTTATAACTTTATTTTGATAGTTTATAAGAGGATCAGAAAAGCAGGCTAAATCAATCCAAACTTTGCATTTTAATGTTATTAAGAACCTCCACACTCACCCCCACCCCTACCCCCAAGATAATCCATGTCAGAAAGAGGAAGGAAACTAAGCTACATGAACTGTCAACAAAATCCCAAAAGAGAGGGGGAAATCGAGAGAGAGCGCAAGAAAACTGAGAGAGGCAGAAGATAGAGAGGGGACAGGGGCAGTGCTGGCACTGCTAAAACTCCAGCTACATCAAACTAGGACAGAGCTGAAAGAACACTTACAGCCCATCCATCAAGCAATATTGCTTCAGCCTCACACAAGACATGTTCCTTCCACGCCTCACCACTCTGCACTCGACACATTGTTCAGCGGGGGAGAGAGGGAGAACGAAAGAAAGAAAGGAAGAAAGAAAAAAAACACTGTAATTAAACCAGACCGGCTTTTAATTAAATCTTGTGTAGGTTAATTAGGAAAATTATCTTTAAAGCAAATTCCATCTTTACAGATGTTCTAGCTGTGCCTTTGTGAAGGGAAGAAGTGTGTTGGGTTGGTGGTGGGGGTGTGTGGAATGGAGGGGGTCCGGTGAAGGGGACTAGAGAGAGGGAGTCTAAAGGCTGGTCATCCATTGCTCAAATGTAATTTCCTCCCATTGTCCAGCATAGTGAATTTCATTAGCTGAATTAAAAGTGTAATGCAATAAGAGACTGGCTGTTTCTCAGGTTCTGTTTCTCTTCTCTGTCTATAGCCTAGAGGGAAAGACACTAATCTCACTAACCGACGCATTTGGTCAAAGCCTCTGGCCTGCTGCCAAACACACATACGCACACAGATACAGACATAGTGTATATTGCATTTGCCGGAAACTAATAGTTTCCAAGTAGCTAAAATTCATAATCTTCAGGGCTCTATGCCATATGTGCTAATTATATAGCCGCATTCCATCAGCCAAAATAATTTCGCTTATCCATTATGCAGCAGGGACGGAGATAATTATTAGTCAGGGACAAAGGAGTTAGAGAAAGAACAGTATGTGCACTTAGCATCTCCTCAGCCTGTATTTCTTCTGTGCTCAAAGAGCATTTCCTTTTGCGTACATGTGCTCCACACGAGGCTACAGCAGACACTCGCGGACTCTAGTGAGATACTGTATTTTGTTCTTTATCTGTTTTTCTCTAATTTCCACTTCTATATAAAGGCACAATACTGTATGTTTAATGACTCATCTGTTCTGATTTCTATTTTGCTTGGGTAGGAACAGTTTCCTGGCAACTACAAATTAAAAGACATGCAAAATAATAATGTGATGTCACATGTTCTTTTTATACACTTGCGTTTTGAACATTGGATAAAAACTGTTAAGGAATGTGGCTACCATGCCAGTGAGCATTCAAGATTCTCAATCACACGACTCCAGTTGTGTCATGTGTCCTCATGGTTGTAGGTTCATGAGATAAGATTTCTCCTGTCTCTTTGGGGTCAGTCAGTTGACCGTCTAGTTGGGTGTCCTTGAGGAGTTGATACACAACAAAAGATAGAAACTTCCTCCCATAGAAACCACTCTTCCCAGCTGTCTGAAACATCTCTTTGGAATTCCAGTACTGTTTTTGTCTTACCAAGTGATGTCATCTCATGACACAATCCCTATTGGCCGTCTGTATGAGCAGGATTTGCAGCAAGACAGCAGTACCACTTTTAACCACTCTTCTGGTTGACCAATAAGAACAAAGTGGCCAAACTCTGCTCACAACCCTGTAAATATCACTACATTGGCAGCATCAGAGTATAAATGCCTTGGCATATGACTGGATGATAACTCACTTTTAGCACTCATATATTGGTTGGTAAATATAGACACAAGCTTGCTTATCTATATTGAAATAAATCCTGTTTCCCCATGTATGCAAGAATCATGGTGGTACACCTATTGTCTGTCATAGACCTTGGTGATGTAATTTACAAATATGCGCCTGCAAGTGTCCTCAAACCACTGAATTCATTTTAACCCTCCGCACTGAGATTCATTTCTGGAGACCCCTCATAACACTCATCACTGCAGACTATATGAAAAAGTTGGTTGACCCTCGCTAGCTGCCTGAAGGGAAACACACTGGTTTATTTTTATTTAGAAAACACTCTCCAGCTATATTCCAGCAAATATTACTCCAATGATGTCTATAAATAATAGTAACTATTGGACTCGCTCCAGGGACTGGATCACCAGGAACCGAGAGTTCTTACTGAACTGGGAAAATCTGCTTTTGGTTAAAGCACACTGAAATTTATTACAGGACACACTAAAGCTCACTTGCTGATGTCACTTAATCATTTTAGACTTTTAATCTGTAATCATCTCTAATTTCTTATTATATTATTTGATTCATTCATGTATTTATTTATTATCTTTTAACTCTTATTTTACTTATTTTTACATATCTTATTTGTGTAGTTATTTCAATTATTTTATTTTGTTTAAATTCTAATGCTCATTTGCTTTTTTAATACTTTTTATAATCATTTGACTTGGTTTAAATTGTAGTTTGTCTATTTCTCTTATATCTCTTTGTTTTCATTTTTCTCTTAACTAAATCTTTTGTTGCCTTGATTCTTTTACTATTTATCTTGCTTTTATTATTATTATCTTGAGTTTATTATCAATTTAATTTTATTTAATTTTTCAGTCTATTTAAGCTGTTAATGCTCAGCTGCGTTGAAAATGAGGGTCACTCTTAAGGTATTTCTAAGTGAAAAGGTTGACTGATTAACGCTGACTGATCAGAACACAATAGGCTCACTGAGAGGGGGCTTAAAAACACAGGAGCTCTAAAAGGGGGTAAAAGCAGAGGTAGGAAAACAGACGTATGTAAAGCTGTTCTAGTAGACGCCCAATATGATCAACATTGAAAAAAGCAGCTTAACAGGTCTCCTTTAATGAAATGAAGGTTGTTATGCACAAGGGAAGCCACAATCTACGCTGCAAACTTATATCTAGGTTAAACTGTTAAAGCAACACTATGTAGGATTTGGGCACTTGGAGACTTCTCTGGTGGTTAATTATTAACGTGAATGGCACTTTTTCAGTAATTAGTCCAACATTTCTCATGTAGACCTACACTAATGTCAACACTAATATAATGTTTGGTCTCCTGAGTCTGTGCAGCACTCTGTTCTGACTGGAAAAAAATAAAGTTACTTTTAGGAGTGTAAAACAAACTTTTCTGCTTTCCTTCCTCTTTTTGCATCTCTCTGCTTTACTTGGGTGCCTATATTTGATTTTCCAGCTGAAAGCCCAGAAAATCACACTGAAGAACCTTTATTGCTTTATTGCCCCATACCAGTTGCTCTGTGTATAAGGCGGGTTTTGGTTCTCTCTCACACCAACCTTGTAGTGAAAGAGCATTAGTAGTCTGTGTGGCATTATATGTTTGATTACAGCATTGCAGTTCAGTATATTGACATTCACAGTGGTTTAAAATAACACATGCGTTTATTAACAGCTCGTAATCAACTGAGTTACATGTTCTAATTGAATTAATAAAATTATGAAGCTATGAAGAAGGTATTGTAAATAAGATAAATAGCATATTGAAAATACCACATAGGAATACTACCTGATGACCTGACTACCTCAGAGAGAGAGAGAAAGAGTTCAATAAATAAAGGTTACTACATGTTGCAAACATTCCTCAACCTGAAAAGCCTACATAAAGCAGTGGCTGTTGCATGTACGCAGTTGTGTCATCATGCTAGGGAGTGCTTTGTCCTCCTCCCCAGAATGGTGGCACTTTTTGCATCATCTCAGACAGCTTTAAGGCTGGTCACTGCGGAGAGCTCCATGTCCAGCTCCTCTGGCAGCAGTGCACCCAGGAGGCCAGCGTCTTCGTGCTGCTTTCTTGAAGACCAGACATAACTGCTGAGCCATCATGCTCAGGTCTGTCATCAGCTCATGGAACTGCTGAAGGGCCTAAAACTGCCAGGCCATCATGCTGCTCCGCTGCTAGGTTCTCATACGTCCACACTGGCTCCTTAAGTGTGCCATCAGACGTTGCTGCTGGCTCTTGCTGTGCTGCCTCCTTTTCTACCATTGTTAGCAGGGCTCATTCTTTTCTGATGCTTATAATTGAGTTTGTAGTGGAGCCAATCTACTCCAACTCACTAGACGAACCCACTTCTGACACGAGTTTGATGTTTTGGCAAAGAAAGAAGATGCTGACAAAAACTGCTTCAAACAAATGCTCTTTATTGAGTACTGCAAAGGAGGAACCACCTCTAGTGAATGGCTGAGATAGCAGGCAGGTCAGTAACAGTCATATACTATCCGTACAAGGTAGACACTTACTTACCTAAACCAGGCCGACAGGCCAGCAGAGAATGGCACAGAAACACATATACATATCTTTAAACCACAGCAAATTATTTTTATTTTATTATTTTATTTTATTAAAGTTTCTCTGATTTCGATTCCAGCACTTAAGCCTTCACATGTCAACAGTCACACAAGTCATTAGGGGAAAAAATAGGTTATTTATCATCAACATGTATCATAGGCAGCTGTCTGACGTTGCCCTCTGCCCCTGGCTGTTGAATATTCAGGTAGGCTTTTTGAAAGGTAGGTAGAGTAAATGTGACTTTTGTCAGCGTTCTTGTCCAACTGCTTGTTATAAGAATGCATAAAGGCACATGGATGGCACAACTGGGATATACAGGGGCATATGAAATATTGGAATCATCATGTTAACTACTCATATCTCATACTCAAATCGATATGCAAGTAACTGTTAGTTAATGTTATACTTATAGAAGAGTATATTCATACACTGACTGAATTTTAGCCATGTCGCTAGCTAACTAGCTAAATATGCTAACGTTAGGTGATTCATAACCACCACTCAGTGCTCACAGACCATGCAGTAAGAGTGTTAGTTTCTCTCGCAAAGCAAGAAAGCAGCACAGTAAACTGTTAACTAGCCTGATGGTATTTTATCACTGGAAACAGCCGTTTAGCGTATTTAGCCCAGATTCTCGCATCTCCGGCAGCGCTGTAGTGCTGCTGATCTTCATGCAGTCGAATATTCTGCAGTTTTCTTGATGGAGATTAATTCCATGTGTAATCAGACAGATTTTTTTAGACTTTTCAGTACTCAGAAGTTTCAATACCCAGCCTACTTTCAACAGGTATTGTTTTTCTTTTAATAAACCAGCTGCTCTCGATAGCTTCTTTCGTCTCTTTATCCATCTCCATGCTGTCGCTGCCTGCGTTTATGGGTGAAGCGGTGACCAGGGGTGAGTTTTGTGAGAGAGAGAGGTGGGGCAGTGTGAAGAGAAAGGCGAACTGATGGATATTGTCTCATCTTATATCTCATATAAAAGCCCTAATATATACACACACACACACACACACACACACACACACACACATATCATTTGCAGACAACAGCAATTGTACCGTACAATAATACTCACTTTGGCAAAATCAATGTTTTTTTTCTGACATTTAACCTACTGAACTTGCAATATCTGAAGCATCACTTGACCCAACCCTCCTGCAATAACCTTTGCGATTCCCTGTGTAATCCTGTGCTTTTGGGACTCATTCCAGTTGGAAAAATAACTGTCAAATTGGTACGCGTTTGGTGCGTCTGACCTTTAGTTCACTGTTTAGCATTAGCTCAGATGAGGTCAAAATGAGACCACCCATCACCAATTATACCCATTATTCAGAAGCCTTTTCCCAAAGCACAGCCATATCAAACACACCTTAGGCAATGCAAGCAACCATTGTGTTCGTTTAATTGCAGAGCAGCTTCTCTCGCTTTGTACAGACCAGTTCTAAGAAAAGGTCAATACATGGAAGAGGTCTCGATAACGGGTTTGCGTCTAATAATGTGCCAATGTGCAGTCTTGATTAATATTTTTAGTTGCACGCCTATTAATTTATGGTTATTTATCAGATTAACTGCTGAAATTAAGGTCACACGGAGCATAATACAACATAATGAATAAGAAGACCCCTTTTTTTACTGATAGAATGGGCAGAACGGCTTACAATGGATAGGACAGCAGTGTAATCGGCTACAAACGTCTGCAAAAAAAAAAACCCGCAGAGTCTATAAAGGAGAGGCTATTCACGCTTGCTATGTTCTTCACTCTTTTTTTCTTTCAAAGATTAATTCTCTCTAAAAATAAGAGCTTACACAATGACTAAAATGTTAGATAATACTCATAGATTTTTGTCTCTTTCCATTCCAAGCCCAACCGCTGAGCACCTGTTCAATCTATTGGTGTCCGTCTAGCCACTTCGGTGTTTTTCGTTTTAAAAGTCCCTCCTCAGACATAAGAAGTCTCATCGGTGGGTGACCAGAGCTCTCCCCTGAGAGGACTTTGTTCACTGTAGCACATCTGAAATACCAATAGGTTGTCTTCGGCTAGCTGACGGAGGATAGATTTTCTAGAAATATCCCGCTGTTCTCCTAAAAGGAACCAGGCTATTTTACCAGCATCAAAGGCATCCTCGCTGGGACAAGACAAACGCTTCAGACCTTTAAAGGATTGGGTTACTGCTGTCACTGAAACACGGCTGGATCGCTTAGCGGTTGGTGGCGTGGCAGGGAATGAGCAGAAGACGTTTTATGTTGTTTTCGATGGTGTGGCGGAGATGAAAAATGCATTTCGAAGTAAAAACATGAATGTACTCCATATATGCTGTGTGTTGAGTAACATAAAGCACACTGACCTCCAGTTTCAAACAACATACAGTGCATTTGTGGATGCTTGTGTAATGTGTTATATTATGCACACACAGCTCCTACAGGATGGAGGATAATACTGAATAGTCCATTTACTTTGTTAAAGCAGAAAAAAGACCAGTATTATTTTTAAATGTAAGGTCACTTTACTCTAAGGTCCAGCTCATAAGGCTACATGATACCTACATAAGCTTGTCATGAAAACTGACACAAAGCTTAATCCGATAGACATCATCTGCTATAAGGGTTACATATGCCAATATTGATTAAGTTAGCCTTTAAAGTGGCCTTTATAACAGATGATGCTCAGGGCAATAAGCAATTATATACATTTGCGTGTCTTTTATAATTAGCTGTCATGGCATATGTACATATCTCATAGCCTTATGACCAGCTCCATACAGTAAAGTGTCACTACTTTATTTTTAAGACTAGAGAGTAAATTAAAGCAATACAATAATTCATTATTCACAGTTATGTAATCAAAACACAAGAGCACGACATGGTGTCAACAGGAGGGTTGCCATTTTCCTGTTATACTATTAAAAAATAAGCTGGAATTAATTATAGTCATTTATGAAGTAAATATACTAAATACAACCAAACAGTCTAATATCACCCTGTTGCTTATTTACTGATTCACCACATACAATTTAGAAGACTTTTTTGTGGCTTTCTGCTTGTAATCATGATGGTGGGTTATGAGGGTGGCATTGTGCAAGTCGCCAGGGGGTTAATTAAATAGGCTACCTGGGCCCCCCACAATAGAAGAATCAATATCACATATTTTAATTAATTTAACACATTAAATAAATTACATCAACAAAGTCTCAGAAGCATCAGAATGAAACAGGGCAGTAGGTATAGTGTTCCTTCTTGTTGTTTGATGTTTTGAAAGTTCTCTGCCTCAGATGCGAGACTTTTTGCGACTCAGTGAAGTGCAGATTAGACAGGATGCGGCCTTCTCTTAACAAAATATTTTTCTCTTTTCTAGTGTGAAGAATTCTGGCGTGAAGAACACTGTTAATAATAATCTCATAAAAACAGACATTCCTATTTTCAGGGCCCCTTAATTTTATTTATTTTTTGTTTTCTTTTGTTTGTAAGTGTAGCAGCAGATGAGCTGATTAAGGCAGGTAGTCTATAGCTAAACTTTTATTCTTCTATTCTTCTTTTACTTCTACTCATCTTGCAGAGACGCATTTTAATTAGTGTCAGAGACATTACAGTGTTGTTTAATTTACTAGTTAGCTAGCCAGAATAAATTTTCATAAAATCTAATTTTCCTAAAATGTATACAATTTCATGAATACTAGACCTGCTAAGAAAAAAATTGTAAAGTAATAGACAACAACATACACTACCAGTCAAAAGTTTTACAACTGTTCTAAATTGTTTGGCTGGTAGTGTACTAAAACGTTTGGCTTGTAGTGTACTAAAACGTTTGGCTGGTAGTGTACTAAAACGTTTGACTGGTAGTGTACTAAAACGTTTGGCTGGTAGTGTACTAAAACGTTTGGCTGGTAGTGATCTAAAACGTTTGACTGGTAGTGTACTAAAATGTTTGATTGGTAGTGATCTAAAACGTTTGGCTGGTAGTGTACTAAAACGTTTGACTGGTAGTGTACTAAAACGTTTGGCTGGTAGTGTACTAAAACGTTTGACTGGTAGTGTACTAAAACGTTTGATTGGTAGTGATCTAAAACGTTTGGCTGGTAGTGTACTAAAACGTTTGACTGGTAGTGTACTAAAACGTTTGGCTGGTAGTGTACTAAAACGTTTGACTGGTAGTGATCTAAAACGTTTGACTGGTAGTGTACTAAAACGTTTGACTGGTAGTGTACTAAAACATTTGATTGGTAGTGATCTAAAACGTTTGGCTGGTAGTGTACTAAAACGTTTGACTGGTAGTGTACTAAAACGTTTGGCTGGTAGTGTACTAAAACGTTTGACTGGTAGTGATCTAAAATGTTTTACTGGTAGTGTACTAAAACGTTTGACTGGAAGTGATCTAAAACGTTTGACTGGTAGTGATCTAAAACGTTTGGCTGGTAGTGTACTAAAACGTTTGGCTGGTAGTGATCTAAAACGTTTGACTGGTAGTGATCTAAAACGTTTGGCTGGTAGTGATCTAAAACATTTGGCTGGTAGTGATCTAAAACGTTTGGCTGGTAGTGTACTAAAATGTTTGACTGGTAGTGATCTAAAACGTTTGACAGGTAGTGATCTAAAACGTTTGACTGGTAGTGTTACTAAAACGTTTGACTGGTAGTGAACTAAAATTTTGACCAGTAGTGTCCTTAAACCTTTGGCCGGTAGTGTATGTCAAATGTGTTGTGCATATTTAAAGTTATTCATAATCCAATCATTAAATACACTGGAACCACCGCAAATACTTCAAATCCAGGGGGTCTAAGTGAGTTAGCGGGTCAACATAGGACACCCTGAACACCAGGGTATTCATTACATTAACTGCATTACGGTTCATGCACAGTTTGACAGAGACTGTTGAAACAGGGTCACATGAAATAAAATGTTGTCTATAATCAAGTCTTGCATTTGTTCATAAAACAAAAAATAGAGTTGATTAATTTGTAGATGTTTCTGAATTGGAATCAATGACTGAGTAACTACAAAACTGTAGAGAGTCTCAGTACAGCCTATATCTGTCAGCACTACAATATCCATACAGGCTCTTTTCTTCTCTTTGTGGATCCTTCTGGTCTAATACAAGTCAAAATCCAAGCCAAAGGTGTTACCTAGTGCAAAGAACCAACAAACCAAAACAAAATGAAACACAAAAAATAGAATTGAAGTGTTGAAGAGTAGACTCCTTTCTTTAGACATACCTTAGTGTATAACTAAAACCGCATGTTTGAAACTTGCAGTGGTCAGATTGTTTTCTGATGCTTTCTTCACACTGAAGTTTGATTAAAATGTTTTGTGAAAGTGGTACTTTTCAATGCAGCAAAACCTTTTTTTAAAGGGCCTGCATGCTTTTCAGTGGTAGTACATACAATACACTAACCTTTAAAATAAATCCTGCTATCACCTTGCACACAAATATCAGTTTTCTCTACACTCAAAATGACCTTTGCAGTAAATGGCATTCCGGCATGGTAATAAATTCAAATGGTAGTTCCCTTTTCTCATAACATATGAACAAAGTCAGATTTTCTAAGTCGCACAGTTGGATTAGATTTTCAGGATTGGGGCTGATAGCGAAGCGACTATCATGAGATGTCAATCTTTCATCTTGAGAATGAGAGGACTCTGACTGATGGATCATAAAAACACAGATAAAAATAAAAATAAACTGCATAACTACAAAACTAAAGTTCCCAGTATCATTGCATTATCCCCCAAATCCTATATAGCACTGTAGATAAGTGGAATTGTTGAAAGCTGTGTATGAACATCAGTACTTGCCTGATAGTGAAAGATCCTGTAAGTTCTTAAGTAGCAGTCACTGTGGTAGATGAAAGTTGTTTCAGGAATCTGAAACTAACATCTGGAAGTAAAAAACAAAGTTGTTATTTTCATACAGTGATAAGGATTCGATCTGTAAATGAATGAATAAATAAATAAATAAATAAATAAATAAAAACCTGGGGCACATTCAATCTCAAAACACTGTGAACTGCGAAATGTTGTGCAATGAGATTTAAGGTTACCCAATCAGCAGTGATATGTATGTAACTATGGCATAATAAAAGGCAGGGCACACAATTCTAATTCTCGATTCTACGTCTCAAGATTTAAATTTGTTTGTTTACCAGAATCAGCTAATTCTTTGTAAAGGACCTCAACAATGATCATTAAATATGAAATCAAATCTAATCTAAGACATTTGGTGCTTTTTTCAGTAAATAAAATTAAACAAACTGTAACTGTGCATTAAAATGTGTTGGAGTTGGTTCTATGTAGAGAAAACCTAACTTACATTTACATTTAGAAAATTAACTAAACGTATCATTTCCACCCACATTCTGCATATCTGACTGTTCACTGTTTGTAATACACGTTTTAGTTCAATATAAATCTAAAGGTGCTGCAGAGAAACACTTAACACAGAAACACAGTAATAAAACACTATAACACTGTTAGGTTTGATTTATCATAAAAGGATTTAACAGATTTAACAGAAGATAAACAAAGCTGACCAAAACAGACATGAGAAACGCAGAGCCAGAAACCAGAGAACAGGCCAGGGTCAAAATACCAAACCAAGAAACCAACCAAGCAAATAACACACAAGGAAAGTTCAAAGGAATAAACCAATAGACAAGCAGCGTTTGTACACAATGGGACCATCAAAAACAAGACTGAACGTTTGTTGGCAATATTTTGCAAAGACCAAGACAAACCGAAGGGGTATGCATGCAAACAGATATAATATAACACCAGAAATTAAGATAAGCATTCAAATGATGGTGGAAAGCAGTTGATGATTGGTGGCTAGAGGACATGTGCTGCTGTCATAAAGAAGTAAATCAGGTACATGGACTTGATAGAGGCAGGAGGAGAACCCAGAAGCATGACAAACACCATAACAGAGAATAAACTGTTAAAATACTAAAAGTTAGAAAATATAACCAAGGCACTGAAACGCACAGTATACATTATAAACAACAACAATATTAACTTATATGGTTACAAGATTAACGCTTAAGTAGTCAAGATTAATATTTCAAAGGTGATTCATATTAAACTCTTTTATCAACCTTCAACAGCAATAAAATCTGCACAGACCTAAAAATAATGCTTGTCGCAATTACAGTAGCTTCTACTGTATATTTACATATAATATAATATAATATAATATAATATAATATAATATAATATACACAGTGTTGAGGTAGCATAGTCTCAGCCACAAATGCTCCGCCCACATGTAGTCAGAGAGTCGAGATCTTTAGTACATTAACCTGGCCACAGTGCCAGGATTCCGCTAACTGCTTTCACTTTTGCTATCCACACTTCTGTGTAGTCCACGGATGCTTGGCCCAGCCTATCCTACTGTGATTCACGAGGGGCTGTATATGTTATGTCTTTTCAAGATTGCTCCCTTGTCATGCAAAAACAGCAGTCTTGTATTTGTCATTCAGCCTGTCAGTCAAATTTCCTTTTTCTGCAGTAATGTTTGGTTCTTGGCCAGATTAGCAGACGGAAGGTGAAAGAGTTCTGTAACAAAGAAGTGTAACATATTTGAATAATACAGTTGCTCTATATAGATTACTCTTACCTGTTTTCCTACATGATTTGCGAATGTGCTGCCTACAACAGCTGGCTCTCTGACTTTGTAAATGTGAGTTGAGTAGTGCGAGTACAGGAAGCACCTTAAACTCGACGGGTAATCTGTCAAAGCATCTAGTAATGCTAATATAAAAGCAGTGGGTAGAGACTGCCATGCTGAAGCAGACAAAAAACAGCTATGCAGGCCTGACCCCATTTTTAATGCAGGGACAGCTCTATACGCTTTACATTTAATCTGTTACACTTTACTCTACAGCAGCTGTTTCTGAACCATTTCTAGCTCTCTCAGTTTCCAACAGCATTAGCCATTTATAATTTAGTTGAGACATGGCGGTTACTGTGATTGGCTGTTTGTCCCAAGTAATGTGCTAAAAGAACCTCTGCGCTTCCTAGTTAGTACACAATCACATGGATTTTAGAGAGTAACGTAGAAGTACTGAATAGCTAGAGTACTTCTTTCCAGGTAAAATAATCCCACCACAGTTTGGGAGACATAACGAGTTTAATAAATAAATACATGTGAGGAATATTTAATAAATATTCATTGTGATGCAAGAAATTGCCATTCGAGTTCAAGTTTTAGAATTGGTAGTTGAGTTTAGGAGGGTTAGTATCTCTTATTTGAGCCCAACATGTTTTTTAACATCAGAGACTCAAGCTAATGCTGCTCACTGAACACATCACTCAAGCAAATTCCTGACTACAAACCAACTATACATTCAGTTCTACGGCATAACAGTTGACATAACTGGATGCCAAGTTGGTTAACATTTTAAAGGAAGCGTTCAAAACCAACATATATCACACCTGACAGCAACAGTGCCAACAATATCAGTCACTTACAGCTCAGCTGTCTTTTCATTTAACTCACAGGACAAAAAGCTCATTCCTGGCAAACATTTTCTATCCAGCATGTGTTCAGACATCCTGTGGTTTAATTGGGAATTTTATGTCACGTGCAGCTTACCGCAGGCATATCATTTCCCTCTCACACACACCTGCTGCCCACCAAGGTCATTCATGCTAACATGCAGGAAGAATGGGTAGCCCTGGTATTATGAGCACAAACAATTCATCACCGAGAGACGAGAAAAATGGTTCAGGTTATGTTCTTTGTTCTGTTACTGTAATTGAGATGTAGTTCCCCTTCATTCTTACACAGGAAGGCCAACCTAATGTGGATCATTCAGTGTAAACAGAAACAACGATTGCATCTTTTATTGTCCCAAAGAATGTCAAGCGCATCACCTTCATGTTTCTATATAAAAATCATATTAATAATCTTAATAAGCTTTGTGAGAACAGTGCATCTGTCAGTGTTCACACTGAAATCCCATTACGTGTTTCTTATGGAACCTTCAACTTAAAGGGCCTATCCTACACTTTCCTTGCATTTTCTTTTCTTATTTTCCTTGAATTCCCTATAGGCCTCGAAATCCTAGGCTTAGTCTAAACATTTTAGGCATCAAAAGGAAAAAAGTCGCAATTCATTGTTTCACCTTTTCTAAGCTTCTTTCATCCCTGTTTAACAGGCTGTATTTTTTAGTGTCTTTTTAAGATCGATATATGTAAATGACCTTCCTCTGCCATATATCATCACTGTCCTAAGAAAAGAATGTCTATTTTTGTCCATTATTTTAAAATATGTCATTTAAACATGACAGCTCACACATCATTGTGTGCATGGGTTTTATGATGAATGCACCAACAGATTTGCTCCAAAATTCTGGTTCCATTTCATTACATTAAAAGTGAAGCAAGGCACATGTTTTTCTTTGGACGGCGACGATATCCTGACTGCCTTTTCCTGTGTTCAGGACCAAGTGGGAACTGGGAAGTCCACAACTCCCAAGTAGAAAAAATAATACATTTGAATAGGCACCCATCTACTCAAGTTCTCAAGAGCTAGCAATTGCAATCTGTTCACATCACGTCAACTTGACAGAACATACAGAATAATAAGTAAGAGTGTTTCAAGTGATATTACTAAATGGCAGGGAACACTTGAACATGCGTAAAGTCACTCTGTACAAGACATATAATCAAACTGTGCTTTGACACCATTTTCAGCACTACTTTAATGATGAAATGGCAAAGCCTGCAATCACGTTTTAAATAAACCAACTTTCAACTCCAGTGTACAAACAGCAACCAAGCAAGAGCTAGACCACTGAGGCATTTTATCCAAGTTTAAACAGCTGAAGTTAAGCCAATGCCAGAAGCGGTAGGAATCTAAGGGTTTCAGGTGAGCTCCCAGTTGTAATGAGCACAGCATTATACTGTGGGTTATTCAAGATGTAGTCTAGGTTGAAACACTTCTTTTAACTTTAGTGTAAATTGCTATAGGCTAAACAGATATCTGTAAATGCGCTGGTTTTCATGATGTCACTAAAACAGAATTACACCATTAAACTTTACACCAGTTAGAGGTTTTCCTAGAACCCTGGATCCTATTCAAGAATAATTTAAGAACAGTTTAAGAGTGTAGGCTGAAAAGCATGCTTTGAATGCAACGTCCTGTTCTCAGATGATTTTGACCCGTGTTGGACGAGAAGGTTATTGTTGACCTTTCCGGCATTCTTGCAGTTTGGCCTGATCAAAATCTCCTTCGACAGCTTCTTGCTTGCTGGAGCTAATTGACAATGTGTAGTCTAAAAGGCTACAAGTGAAGAGGAAGCCGAGGTAATGAGGGGGGGCTCTGACGGAACACAAAGCCTCAAGAAGCTGGAAAATGGAGTCCGGTCATTCAGCCAACCTTCCAGCCGCACAATTCAGACGGGTGTAAGTGCTCCTTCTCTCTGATCACAGGCAAGAAATCAAAGGGCATTCTGGGGTATTCTCTGCCCCATCATAGTCAGGCTAAAATACAACATGCACTTACACCGCAGACTCCATTCCTGAGCAGGTGAGACTGAAAAGGTGAGACTGGCATTACATGCTCAGATTGTGAATAAGCATTTTTGCACAATTGAGAGTAATTAAACACAGGTGGGGCTCAGCTTTTCTGGCTTTTTGTCATTACCCTGTTATTGTCATTAACATGCAGTGCCAGTCGCTTGGCATCGAAAGCTAAATCCTCTGATTTTTTCTCTGAACCATGGAAAACAGACTGTGTACAAGAGGCACTCCTGTTTAAATCAGCACTCTGTAATGGATGTTGACCATTTTCAGTGCCATTTGGAACGGTTGAGTTACAGTAGCAGCTCAATGTCCTGTAACTAAGTAAATGACTTGGCAGCAAGCAATGTCTCAATTCATAACTCAATTAGTTTGCTAGCCAGGTTGTGGTGAGACGGATTGAGCCGATGCACTTGGCTCAGCTTGTATGAAAGTATGCAAAAAGTATTAGAGCCTCTGACTTTAATCAGAAAAACGTAAAGTAAAAAACAAAAAGTAGTTTAAATAAAGTATGCTCATATGTATAAAGTTTGCCCTTTCTTCTAGTAAATATAATTTTTTAATAGATGATACTGAAAAGCCAAAAATACAAGATTAGGTCAGAAGAGTGGATATATGGGGAAATCTAAAAAAAAACTGGTGTTAAAAAAGTGACTGAAAGATCATGAAGAGAACATGGAACCATGGAAGACTTTAGACTACCAACACTGTCACCATCAGAGTACTTAAAGCTTTTATCTTTGAGAGAGGAGAAAATTAAGCTCCATTCTTGCTTCATATCTGAACAAATTTACAGGTTGAAAAAGAAAAACCTTGTAAATCTTTGTAAATTAAACAAAGAATCAAAACAAAAGATAGACCAGCTCAGACTCCAGATCCCAACATCACAGCCTGTTGTGTTTGGAACTACCTTGGACCATTAAAATGCAACTAATTTCTAAGACTGAACTTTGAAGGTGTGGAAAAATATTCATCCATCCATGAAAGCTAGTCTCCTGAGAAGAATGGAAGCTGTAATATTGGCAAAAATTGACACACTAAATGTCTTCTGTGTAATTTTCTAATAAATAAATTACTTTTGTACAGAGCTATACATTGTTATATGCTATGTTATGTCTGAAATTCAAATATGACATATTGTCATTCCTTTTATGCAGAGACATTATAAAATAATATGTATCATCATTGTGTACTCTATAAATGTTTATGTTCTATAATTATTGTCATTAAAGTAAATTAACTTTTGGAAATCAAAAATTAACTAAATTATTTATTTATTTGTTTGCCAATTTTCTTGAACCAGTGTTGTAGGAACTGATTCAACTGATCTGCCCATGAGGTAAAGTGGCTTTGTTGAAGCAGGAAAAGCACTAAAATGTGCATGGCAGGGGACCTCCAGGACCAGGGCTGAGAAACACAGCATTAACATACTGTATATAGACATGACTGGCCTCTAAACAAGCATCCTCGCTTTTAAAGGTCTTAATTTTAAAATACTGGACAGATACTAATAAAATTAACCATAACACTCCTGGATCCACAGTCTTGGCAGCTGCCCTATGAGCAGTGAAAACCTCACTTTCACGCCTGCACCTGCTCTGACTATGGTTAGCTGGCAGTGAAGAACAGCTGTAGCTCCCTCATTGCTGATGGGGAGAGGTCCAGCGAGGCCTATAGCTCTGGAACTCAGGAGCATCTGGAACACTCTGCATTTCTGGTGATTAAAACTACATTAGCTCCATTGAAAATGACAACCTGCATCCCTCTGGCCAAATCATGGTCTGATTTCTAGCTATACTTTACACCAGACAACACTATGCAGATTTTACTGAAGACAACTGGGGCCTAAAATGCCCTTGTATAAAGCAGGGATGGGAGAAATAAAACTGATTGGCGGAAACAAGTTGCAGTCCTGGTGTTTCCCAGTCTCTTAGGTGTAAATCTGCTAAAGACTTTGACATATTAAGTATTAAGTTAATGTAATTAATTCATAAGCAATATTTAATAATGAATGCTGTGGAATGGCTTTGGAAGTCATCCAAAACATAACAGCGTTTTTAACCTTCAGATGAAGATGTCCTCATGGAAGGGGATTGACGGAAACCTAAAATGGCTCAAAGGCTCATCCCGGCCAAAATAAAAAAAATGCAAGCATTACCACGTGTTGTGATTATGCTTGCAGAGCTGCTGTAGTTATTTCTAGACTGTGATTTTTTAGTTTAAAGGTTAGAAAAACACCCTTTTGATTATGTATCTTGGTGGTTGGACATACTTTTTGAAATTTTTGGAGGTGGAATGTTTAAATACAGTCACGGAGATTTAAGTACAGGGTAGGGAAAGCAGTACCCAGAAACTTTTAATATACAGCTAGCATATTCTTCCACTTCAAAAGTAAAGTCATGGCCAAAAGTTTTGAGAATCACACAAATTTTGGTTTTCACAAAGTTTTTTGCCTCAGTTTTTTAGAACCTGTTGTCAGAAGTTTATTTGGTATAATGAAGTGCAATTATAAGCATTCCAAACGTGTGTTAACTTTTTATTACTTTTTATTTACATCCAGTTTAAGCAAATACTTAATATTTACAGTGTTGACCCTTCTTCTTTGAGACTTCTGCAATTCGCCATGGCATAGTGAATATCAGCTTCTGGGCAAAATCTTGAACGATAGCGACTCATTCTTGCTTAATAGCTTGGAGTTAATCACAGTTTTTGGGTTTTGTCTGTCCATCCTATTTTTTAGGATTGACCACAGTTTCTCTATGGGATTGAGATCTGGGGAGTTTTCTGCCCATGGACCCAGCAGCCCCACACATGAATGTTTCAGGATAATAATTCTTTCAGATGTCCCAAACAGTCTGAAGGGAGCTTCATCAGAGAAAACAACTTTACCCCATTTTTTTGCAGTCCAATCCCTATACTTCCTGCAGAATGTCAGTCTGAACTTGATGTTTTTCTTGGAGAGAACTGGCTTCTTTGCTGCCCTTCTTGACACCAAGCCATTCTCCAAAAGACGTACTCACACCTGCCCCCTGCCATTCCTGAGCAAACTCTGCACTGGTGGTGACCCGATCTCGTAGCTGCATCCTCTTAAGAAGACGATCCTGAAGATTGCTTGACTTTCTTGTGCACCCTGAAGTCTTTTTCACTGCTATTGAACCACTCTCCTTAAAGTTCTTAATGATTGGGTATATGGTTGATTGGGGTGTATCTTATAAGCAGCAATGTCCTTCCCTGTGAAACACTTTTGATGCAATGCAATAATGACTGCACGTTTAAGGTAACAATGGTTAACAGAGGAACACTTTAAAGAGTCACTACCCTTTTAAAGCAACCAGTCAGCTCTGCCAATCAGCATGACAGAGTAATCTCAGCTGATATCAGTCTTGTCCTCATTAACCTTTTCTCCTGAGTTAATGAGATCATCACTGAAATGATGTCTGCTCGTCATTGTGTAGGGCTGAAATAAAGAGGCTGGAATGCAGTAATTTTTGTGATAAGCTCATTTTTGATGGCAGGGAATGGCTATACAATTAATTGCAATTCATCTGATCACTCTTCACAATCTAGAGTTAATACAAATTGCCACCATAAGAACTGAGGAAGCAAACTTTGTGAAAAGTAAAATTTTTCGAAAACTTTTGGCCATGACTTTACATACATAATGTCTTTGACTTTTGTATTCATAGACATAACAAAAAATATTGAGGTGACCAGCTACTGGCTGGTGCATCAGACAAGGAGGATCACAGGATGTGCTCTGAGAAAGAGACCAATCATGTGTTTTTTTTTATTGTTATTGTTTGTTACTATAAGTTGTGGGTATGTGTTTATGTGGTCAACCATAGCTTAAAGCCTGTGGTTGGTGCTGACCGCACCTGTGAGCTTGATGCTTGTAAGTCAAAAAAGGAGAATTATATCCCCCCATGTGTCTTATCCTACACTAACATGACAAATTTAAAGTTTTATTATTAAAAGTTGTATGTAAAAGCCCTAATCATTTTCTACATTATCCTTTACAGAGAAATATTTTTATAATTGCTGATTTCTGTTTATTTTGCTAAAATGTAACTAAAATATGCAAAATATAATTTAAGATATTTTAGTGTGTTCTATGTAGATTATGTGTTAACTTTTTTATTTTTTTTCCCAAAAACCAGAAACAATACTTGAATATTTGCACACAACTGCAACTACATAAAGGTTACAAAAACAACAAGTCAGATTCTAGACATTAATTCTGGAAACGAAATGAAGATGATGGAACTTTTGAAGAAATACAACTGCTTTGTTTTTTGGAGGCAGGATGTTTCCTAGTGAGTTTAGAAGGAGGAGACAGTATGTAGCTAACATTAAGAAGCAGGATGTCTTATTGAAGTCATATACCTGTATTTACTGTCTTCAAATCATCATTAGAACAGAGTGAATGGACTACTTGAACAATAGAACTGACTCGTCAGATGAGAAGGGTTTGGCAGGCTAAAAGATAAAGTGGTTATTTAGCTTGTCTCCTTTTCTCTGGCTGAAAGGGGTCAAAATCTTGTCTACGGTGTTCATTTCTGGCTGAATAACGAAGGAATCACTGTTTTCTTTGACTTTGTTCAGTGGCTACACAAGCAGTTAGGATTGTTTGACACCGCAAGAATTCCTGATGGTTGTATAACACTTGAGTAATGTGAACTGTAGTAAAAGCTCACTGATAAGCCATGAAACTAACATAAACATTGTGAATTCTAGTCGATGAGGTTTATGAGATACAGTGATACCGTATACTGAACATGAAAAATAGTACTTCTTCAAAGACTACAGATTAAGTGTTACTCACAAAATAAGAACAAGATTTAGGATTAAAATATTTGTTTTATAACAATTATATGCAAGTTTTGTGTTTGCGCTCATCTTCTGATGTATAAATATCATACTAATAGGCCACACCTAGACAGCTAGTCACCAGTTATAAATTACACATGCACCTTTCTCTCCTTAATTTGTTGTATCTTTATGGGTTAAAGATTTCAGAACCAAGTTACTGTTAGCTTTGAGTGCTCAGATAAACTCACTAACAGTGACGGTCAAAACAAGCATTAAGTTGTATCTCAAGAAGCCCACAATTTAGCCTTTGTGTAAATAGAAATGTACAGTAAACATAAATGTTTTACCTTTCATTCTGAGGACTTAGTGCAGTCATGCTTCACCACAGAGTTACAAGAAGTTGGTTGTATCATGTGACAGGAAGTGAAATAAATTATGATTGTAAATGTCCATAAAAGTCCTTCCTATGATGACACATTGTTTTCTGTTGTTTTCAATGACTTTTCATCTCTTTGTGCTCCACATTGGTGCTTGTATTTATTAGGCATTGTGTTTACTTGTACATTGTTTTAAATGGTATACATTTTAAAAAGTTGACATGCGTTTTTCTTAATTCATGTCCTTGGTCATATTTTATTTAGACTTTTAAATGATTTACCATGTATGTAAAGTGGATAATGTAGCAAAGTTTGTAAAGATACATCTAGCACAGCTATGAAGGACCTTGTGCAATGCTACCCCTCTGCTGTTAAAGACTTTTTCTGGGATTTGAGGCTTCACCATTGTTCACAATTGTTGCAGAGAGGGAGTTTCTCCCATGGCTATTGACTCTATTGGAGCCAGCTAAATTACTCTATATCTGGTCTTGGGAGTTTCCTCCTCATCAGCTGGGGAACTGTGTGTGGGTTTGTTTGTTGTTTTATTTATTGATGAACATGCTTTTCTGTAAGGTGGCCTTGGGCTTGAGAAAGCTGCTATATAAATTTAACTTAAGTTAAAAACTGCACAGGCAAAAGTGTTCCAGAGAAAAATACTCTAAAAACTTTATATTAGAAATGGACTTCACTCACTCTGAGACATCACGTCCACTTCTTCTCCCACCTTATTCATTCTGTAATATATACACCTACAGAATCTCTCCTGATGTTTCCAATGTTTTACCACTATGCAACTTACTCAACTTAGTCATATGGCCTTTGCAACTCTGGAGATTCTTATTGCCATATAATATTGGGATGACTGGTACAACTCCCACTGAGCATGGCCTCTGCTCAGGCACTGAAACGGTGATGCCTGATGCAATAGGTACAAAGTCCATACCTTCCACCCTCTACTTTTTGAGCAATGTTTCTTCTGCCTCTCATCACAAAATCTTTCTTGTTGAAATTTAGGCTGGAGTAGAAAGCGTAGCAAACTTGGCTTGGACATATAATGTTGGTTTGTTTACATGATTCTTTAGAAACATCCTTCACTCAAACATGGCATTTACAAATGTAGGGATGAATATAATAATTAGATACTCACATTATATATCAGACATGCACAGACAAATTACCACAGTCTTATTAATCTCAGATAATGGTGTGTGTGTTTTATGTGGTCGCCATACTGCTTCTAGAAGCGTCAGATGGCTGGAGGGCCTGGTTCACAGTGGTGTTTGGAGAGGTGAACCCTGGATGCCGCCATGGATGGTATACTTTGTACTCAGCTGGTTCGAGGTGGGCTGGTTTGCAGACTTCCTCTATTGTTGGCTGATTCTGCAGATACATGGCTTACAGTCAACACAGCCAGTCACCTGGGTACTCACTGTGCGTTGTCTGTGAAGCGTCTTGGAGTTAATGCTCACAAATCCTCCACTATATTAAACTTTCATCCAAATTAGACCCACAGATTGAAAGAATGAGACTTGAAAATACCTGCGGCTTGTTTTATTGCTGGTCAAATACAATGAGGAACAGGTGACAATAATCTCAGAGCTGGGATGTAAGCGTTTAAACAAAAAGCAAACTTTAAGAAACAAGTTCCTGGTTAGACCTTCTTCTTATTTAGCTACATGTTGAGCTCTGCCTTCTGTTTTCTGTCCCAAGTATATAAACTGGACAGATTTAAGAGGAGTGGACAGGGTCATGTTCTCATGTATAGTGCATAATGCCTTTACACAGAATACTTTTCATACATATACATTTCAAAGCATATTCCACAAGCATTTTATTTATATATATATATCAATTTAATTGAGAAATATTCTAAGATGGTATATATTCTAATATTCTAAGATTAATGACCTTACAAACTTTTACTGGGATTACCTCACACTAGGGTTACAATTACTAATTAACCTTTAACAATCCTACTAAAAGAACGATAAAGAATAGCATGATTACACAAAGGGCCAACTAATTAGAATCGAGGGGGTTAAACATAACCTGTTTCTGCTCAAGATTATCATTCATCCATCATCTAAGTTATCCAATACTGGGTGCGGAACCTAACCTCACTGGGAAGAAGGCAGGAAACACCCTAGATAAGTCTATTACAGAGCAGAAACTGGAAACATGCAAACTCCACATAGAAAGGACACTGGTCTCCTGACTGGTGACTCAAACCCACACCCTTGTTGCTGTGGGGCACCAGATCTACCCACTACACCACCATACCTGATCAAGATATGTTTGTCCTACATCATTGCGAGAGGAACGTTTGTCTCTCAGATGTCATTGGGAGTGGTTGGATTTTAAACACAGTAGTCATCACAGGAACCAGGAGTCACAATATCTACATAACACTCACCATTTAAGATAAATATATACATTTTATTTAATATCCAATATCACCAGTAAACAAATGCATATCTTCTGAGTTTTTAAGTGTAAAGTTGTTGATTGTGAAATAGTGGTAAATCCAAAAATACTGTTCTTACTCAGAAACAAATCCCAAATAAAATGTCATGTCAAACCCTTCAGGGAAACTGCACAAGTGGGCTTTAAGTAGAAATTTCTTATAAAAGGTTGGTGAATTCAGTGAAGACCCATTCAGTGAAGTATATTTTCCTGGTTCCTATCATTACCACCTCTGTGAACAATTCTGAGTCAGCAAGTTTCTCTAGAAAGCTGCATTTCACATTAAAACACTCTGGATGAGATGTTTACATCCTAATGATTTAATTACACAGATGTTTTGAAAAAATCTGCTGAATTCATCTTTAAAGTATTATGATGGATAGTCAGATAACTCAAACATTGACATACAGAACAATCTCTGATCATTAACGTCTCTGAGACTTGAGACCTGGGATCCTGTAGACAGATGTTTTACTGCATGTCCATGTTTAGCATAAAATGCTTGCAAAGAAGGCTGTTTCAGAGAGCAGTGTAAGTCTTTCTTTCACCAGAGATGGTGCTCTTGTGCAACAAATGTATGCAAAGACAAAACAAGAAAGGAAAAAAATACAATATCAATGAATTATTGATTATAATACATTTTTTTAATAACAGGGGTTTTCTAAATGTAGTCTAAATGTAGCACTTCTCTAAGTGTATACAGATATACAGATTTTGTACAGATACAGATTATGAAAACTTATGAAAGGCACCTTAATATCATGAGAAATACAGTGTAGTTGCAATAAAACAGTTTTAAATACATAAATCTTTAAGAACGTAGCCTTCAATTACAGTATAAGAATTCTTTAAGAACTTTTAGGCCATTGTATGGCTGCCATGTACAGTAAGAAGTTATCACTGGATGCAAATCAGTCAATAGTTTTTCATTTTATGAGCTAATTATAGTTTTAGATAACACATTTTTAGAAACAGTTATTGTTTTTCAATGTGGCAACACATACTTAGTTTACACTGTGTGCTTTTTGTTTGGTTTAGCAACAAGAAGCTACTCAACCATGTCCAGAAACACTTGAATGCTGCTAATTAGCCATGGAGAATAATTTGCATGTGCATAATTTCCCACAAAGTGTCATTTTTCATGTTATTGTGTCAATATTTTTTAATATGCACATTTATATGTTTGACCAAAGCTGTGCTCAAAGTCATTTATAATTTAGGGCCTGATTCTTCTAGTGCATGATTACGATTCATAATAGCTACAGCCTGCCATTTTGGAGATGTTGTTTTGTTCCATTTAACTGCAGCATTAACTGAAATACCCCAAATTATCCAAGTGGTTTCAGTGCTGGGCTGTGTTTTCTACTCAATGACCCTTTAAGTAAAAATGAAGGCAGAGAATGGAAATAATTGAGCTAGAACACAGAACTAATACTAATTTGAGCACAGAAGGAGAACGTGAAGCTTTGTGAAACAGGAGATGATGAAAACAGCCAGCCCATAACAAAAAAAAAGAAAAAAAACAAGAATTAACATCTATGGGTACTATAGATTTGCCTGATGGTTATACAGCTGAGTCTCTTGAGTAAAACAGACATGATGTAGTGGATATTTTTAGCTCTGAAGCATAAAGCGGTTGTGACAGAATCTTGGGTGACCACACGCGAGCCTACACTGTTCTATTTTACAATAATCCACAGCACAGACATAGTACTTATATTCACATCTAACAATAGCTCAATGTTAGCCTTGTCCTATCTTAGATAGACCTGTGACCTGTTTGTATTACATTCAGTCAAACAGAATAAAGTATAAGGACTTCGTTGGCTAGATTTGTGTCCACCTGTATTGAGGAAGGTGGATTGTAAGGAACTACAATCACACACCGTTTACTGTCTGGCAAGGCAAACTGTTTAGTGACTGACAGCTTTGGGTCTGACCTCAACAGAGTCAGTAACACGGTGTGAGCAGATCCTTCTTCATTATCAGCTTGAGTCACTTATGTCACATGTTGGTATTGGTGCATTTTCATGAGTGTACGTAAGAGCACATGAGCACGGTGTAGGCTCCATAGCGGATACTGCTACTGGTATTAATGCATCCCTAGTAAGAACCCAGAAGTTGTTAGGGGACCCCTGGCAGCCCCAGAGCCCTAAGCAGCTGCATATGTGACTTATTAGATAGAGAGGGCAAAGAGTTTAAGGGCCTTAGAACGCTTTTAGCAGTCCTTTGTGATAATTTGTGATAAAGTGAACCAGATGTTTTGCCTGATTGCTGCTTCTCTTTTGCCTAATAATAGAGGCACTCAAGCTGTACAACATAGACAACACTTGTCACAATAAAACATTGGCGGAATATCAAATAATCAAATGAAGATGTTTTTTTAAAAGGTCTATCTTGCATGAAAGGAAATGAAGCAGTTGTACCCATGTTTCTGTATTGTTTCGAAGCTCTTTGAAGTTTTTAGATTCCAAATAAGAAAGTGGGATGAAAGTGGGAAAAGGTCAATAAAAGGGTATAACCTTTGGAGGATCTGAGCAGTCAGGCCAGTTTTGATCTGACCCTTTTGATTGAGGCTGCACTCAGAGGCAACTGCGCTGTGATGCCGTTATATAGCAGCACAGTTGCCTGCCCGGTCAGCTGGTCTCTAGGGACTGTCCCCAGCCTGAGCTTAGCAAAAAGCTCAGCTTCTCAAGTTAGCTTGCACCATTAGATACTGTGACAGCCTTTATAAATCTTTTATTCAGTTCTTTGGGAGCGCCTCTGTGGTACTTGAAGACAAATTGACTTTGGGGAAAGAGTCAGATACTATCTGAGACTTTTACTGCAGCGGCTGGCAAGTAATTCTTAAGAAAAAAAAAAGACACACAGCAGAGACTCGCGTAGTTATCACTCTCTGCTGTCCACTCCTTTGTCTATTATCCACACTCAGCCTTAAACTCACACTATAACCATTTTATTTTGCGAAAGTCTACAACTCTGAGCATGAACCTCCTTAAACTCCTGCCTTATTATGCAGGTGTTAATTTTAAGACTTTAGTATTGCTCAGTAGTCGCTATTAATTGTTTAGGAGCTTGCAACTTAAAAATTCCATGCTTAAAAGTTAAGGCCTAGAAGTTATTAGCTAATATTGTAAATGTCTGAGCTCATGATGATTCCATTCGATTACGATTCATTAAAAAGTGATTCAGAGCATATTTCCCTACAGTTTGATTCAATTATTTAAATACAATTATCTAATTGAGTACAATTAAATCCACTGGATATTCAAATTTGACTGAAAGCAGTATTCAGCCAGTCCTGGGATATAAAGAATAAAAACAATAAAAAGTTTTTTTTTTCATTATTATTAACTTTCACACAAATGCTTACTTTAGGTTCTTTTACAACACCTATCTGTAGGACATGTCATTCCAAAACATGACTTTTTAGATTTATCTATTTCTTGGTAGACTTGTGTGTTAAGGTATCAAAAAGGGGGTGTGTGGACAGAAAAGGAGACAGAGGAAAAGGCAGGACGAAGACGCAAGCTTAAATAAAAGTACTTTTAACCCTTTGGGGTCTTAGGGCATTATCTCGATTTTTTAATATATACTTTAAAGACACTTGCATGTAACATAATACCCATATCAAAATATTCAGAACAGTCTCTGCTGTCTCAATAATGAGGAAATAAGTGACCTAGAGAAAATATGAGGAGATTATCTGGTCCTAAACCTGAAAAACTTGAAGTCCAATTTTAAAATTCTTCATATATTTTGTAAAAAATGTGTTTTACTCATGTGGACAAATTGTTTTGGTGCTTTAAATGGATTTACCAGAGCCTTAGCTTCACATCAATAGTTGAATGTATGAATAAAATAGTGTACAAATGTGAAATAAATTCTGTAAAAACGTTTATTTAGTAGAATGTTGCCACTTTACCTCATAAATAAGCCAACAGCCATAAACTTGGACATAAACATGAAGAAATACATTAGTAAATATTTACTGTATCCATCAGTGGTCATAAACAGTATTGCTATTTGTAAGTGAAGCTTTAATAAAGGAAATTACATTTATACAGTAAACATTTACTAATGTGCAGAAAATGAACTTTTAAATAGCAAAGTAAGCATTTACTATGGGACACGAATCAATTAGGTCATGACTGTTGTAACCTAACTAGCTACTGAGCCAGAAGGTGCTTACAAATCAATTCATCACATACAGGAACACCCTTTAGCCTGCTAGCTATCTCACCTCATAAAAGAAGTTTGTATAAATACACTTAGCGATCTTCAAATGCATCCCGATTGTTTTCATATTCTTCCTCATCATATGAATCACAGTCTCAGGCTCTGATGCACCGCTATCTTCATCACTGCTTTTCAGTAGCACTAGGAACAGGTGGAGGGCGGAGACATGGATCACATGACAAAACATAACCACATGACTGGGAACATAAACAAATGCACATGGGAAGGACGAGGGAATGTAAACATGAACATAGACAGAAGAGACCAGGCGGGGGAACAGGCAGGCCGTGACATGAGGATGCATGTGTCCTTGTCTTGACCCACAATCTGCTAATCTTAGAGGTTCACGTACTTTTCTCACTTACAAATGTTGGATCATATTAGATCATAAATAATTAAATAATTGGCCAAATCTAATATTTTTATCTCATTTGTTTTATTGCTTTCTCATTATTGATGTTGTCTTGTATATGCAAACATATGGACAATTCTATAGGGTTTACACACTTTCAAGCACAACTGTAGAACCTAAGACTGAAGTCAGATGCAAAAACATGGCTGTTACTGTTTTTCAATATGCTCTTAAGTTAGCCACGTCATCTCTCAGTGTTCTCACTGCATTTATTTGATATGTATGAAATGTGATCTAACAAAGCTGTGTTCAATAATAAGATCTTACTGATCCAATCTGCAGCAGATCAGAGCAAATCCCACCCCTTTAATGAGTTTATAGCGCCATCGCCAAAATCTTAGAATGCCTTGCCAGCAAGACATTGAGGTGAGTAGTGTAGACACTAAGAAAAATGAATGATTTAAATAGATTACAAAAAATAAAATATAGAGGCAATGTGCAGAGAATTAAAAAGGAAAGACAAGAGTCCAGGAAGGCTAGGTATTGTCTGAAGAGGTGGGTTTTCAGACCATGGCAGGAGAAACTGTGCAGTACGAAGTTCAGAGATAGTAAAGTCTAGGTATGATTGAGCTTGAACTGCAGTCACTGCAGTCAGGAAGGGCTGTATTCTCCTAATGTTGCAAAGTAAGAATCGGCAGGAGACTGTGGCAGATGTTATATTAACTAAGCTGATCATCCAGGATAAGTGGTGCATTTAGCCAAACTATGCAGGGAGTTCAGTTGTGTTCAGTTTCAATTCAGTTGACTGTCATCCATTAAGTGATATCAGATGAGATGGTAGAGGTGGTTGGTAGAAACAAAAAGTCATCAGCATAGCAGTACTGAAAAAAAGCCATGTGAGCTTATCAGTAATCCCAATGACTTACTGTAGAAGAATAACAGAAGTGGACCAAACACTGACCTTTGTGGAACTCCATTACTAAAGTGTGACTGTGACTGCCTGGTAAGATCAATCCTGAAGGTAGGATGAGAAGCAGGCAAGAGCAGGGAGGAGTCAGATACATTCTATGGGATGTCAGTGGAATTTGGTGGAAACAAGAACTCATCAGAGTAGCAGTGATTTGAAGAGCCATTTGAGCTTATCACTGATCCCAGTGACTTAGTGTACAAGAACAACAGAAGGGGACCAAGTATTGACCCTTGAGGAACTCCGTTAGTCAAGCTACGTGGATCAGAGAAACAGCCATTTCAGACTACCTGTTAGAATCAATCCTGAAGGCAGGACGAGAACCCGTCAAGAGCAGTGCTGCTTTCAGAAAGTGTTAAAATGAGCATCTGGTGGTGTCAAAGGCAGCTGACCAAGTGAGGAAAGATAAAGTCTGAAGACAGTTTTCCATGGCTTTGTGGACAGATTCAGTAACTGATTAGGGGGTGGTTTCTGTTAAGTGCCCGGCTTGTGGTTGTTGTTAAGAAGCTTGTCCTTTTCAAGAAAGGAAGATGTTTATGCCAGGAGAGCCTGTTTCATGGTCTGAAAAGAGTGAAAATATTTGTATAATATGAAGAGGGCTACACAAACAGAAACAAATGAAGACAACATGAAAGTCAAATCAAACAGCTGATGTACAAATATGCGGAAAAACAACAGCAAAATGAAAAATCTGTAATCATTGTAGGCTAAAGCATACTGCCACAGGATATATACAAATGCACATGCATTTCATGAAATTACTGGATGCACTGAAGTAACATAATATTTAAGATTTTATCAAAGCGCATGTCAAAATTTATATTAAAACAACACTGTAAGTACTCAATTCTCTAAAAACTAACAACAACATTTGTTTTTTAGCTTTGGGTCAGTAGAAAACAGCAAACTTTCAGGGACAGATACACTTTTAAATGTTGCCATATAATAATTTTTTTTGTAAAGCTTCAAATAAAAAAAAAACTGGCACTCTAAAGCTAAAGGCTTGAAGCAGATGTGATGAACTCTGTAGAGCTGCCTGTTGTGTCAGCCAGTAAAAGACTTGGTATTATTATTATTATTATTATTATTATTATTATTATTATTATTATTATTATTATTATTATTGTGTCCAGATGGACACAGTAGTGCTGAGTTTCATTTTTTCTTTTCTTGAGCCTGAAGTTAGCTTCTTCCGTTTGCAGGTGTCTGACTACACAGTGCTACATCATTTAAGGTGGAATGAGAATGGACTTCATCTATTCTCTCATCCATTTTCTGTATTAGTCTCAATTACATTTAGCAAACTGGAGCTGTATTACTAGAGATGTTGGATGTTGGTCGTTGGCTTAATCTCTAAATTATAAATAAACACTAGGGTGTAGTATTTATAGTATAAGCTGTATTGTGCTTATGTGCATGAGATTATTAATCAACTCACAGTATGTGGCCCAAAATGCTGATGGCCCATCAGAAATTCTCCCCGCACTGCTATCACCCACGCCGTCACTTAATAAGCCAATGGACGTGTTTCTTTTTATTTGGACACATTGTCTGTATTGAGCGCTGCCTCAACGCTGATGCTTCTTTGGAATCCATGCTTTCATCTGTTTATTTTCTCTTCATATTCAGTGCTGGGTCCTGAAAGTAGCTAATCACATCCAGGAGAATTCTGATTTGTGTGGAATAGAATTACCTGATTAAGAAAACTCCTAATTAAATAGATAAATACAATTAATAAATATGCTGCTAAAACCAAAGTAACTTTCCTGCAATATAGATAGAACTTTCTTTTTTGAAACATAGCAAGTAAAACATGTTACATGACAGAAATATTAATGTAAAGTACAGATACACAAAAATACACTACACAAAGTACCCTTGCCACCTCTGTATCAAGCCCCTTAGCACTGTGGCTGTGGAGCAGTGGAGCTGTGCCCTCTGGAGTGATGAAGCTCCATCCAATACCTCTGGGATGAGTTAGAACCAAATATCCAACACTGATTTGCTAATGCTCTTGTGGCTGAATGCAATTAAATCCTCACAGCAATGCTCCAACGTGTAGTGTAAAGTCTTCTCAGAAGAAAAGGAGCAGTTACAGCAGCAAAGGGGAAGCAAACTTCCTAATAATATCATGTATGTAACTTCTACACTTACAGATTTGTGTACACCTGACATCATTTTCAGTGTTTCTTATGATAATGTCTGCTGCTTTAAATTGTAGAACCACTTAATTACTTAATATTTCATCATATGGCATGTCTTTTAATATATGCAGGAAGCCTTGCGTGCAGTCTATGAGGGTAAAAAATCATGCATGCTTAATGGACATGATGAAGTGAATGGAGCACGTGCTCATGACATAATGATAAAAACCTTTTCCCTTATGCATTCGCTTTAACATAAATCCATACCAAACACAGCAGCACACACATGCAGAGAGGCTCATGCATGCACATGCAGACACAGTTGTGAATTATTAATTCCTCTAAAAGTAAAAGTGCAGTAAGTGGTTCCCATCAGCCTGCTCCATGTACCTGGGCAAGTGGGAAAGCAGTTTAATTGCTGCGACATGATTTATTTGACAGAGCCTAAGGCAGTTACAACTTCACATAATCCAGCGTCTGCAGCGCCGGAATACCATCTCCATCAGGCGGTGAATGAACGGGGAAAAAAAAGCTTTGGAAAGCTCAAAGCTTATCGAGATTCCTGCAAGCTATGTTGACCTGAGAACATTTAAGCGCACATCAAATGTGATTTCTGCCAGTGCTGCCACCAAACTGCTATCATTTTTTACTTAAGATTCTCAAACTAACCAAACCAGATCAGATTTTAATAGATTTGTAATAGGGTAAAGATGTTATGATAGCAGTACTGTTCGTGTTTAAAGTACTGATTAATTAGCATTGAAGAAAACAGGAGAGCTCTTTGGAGTGATGCCATTTCAGGTCCTTCTGTTTCCACTGCAAGATCTAAAACAAGAACTGACAAACATGGGAACCATCAGAAACTTAAGATTCTAGTAGTAATTAAAGTAAAACAGAAGTAGTAATTCTAAAAACAGATAAACATCAACATAGCATTAGAGCTTACATTCTCTCGAGCACCGTTAGATCCTGTTACTGGAAGTCTTAAAAGGTGCAATGTGTAAAACTGAAAAAAATCTAAATTATATACATTTCAAAATTAAATAAGGTGAAGAAATGATAGATTTGAAGGTGTGACAATGTATATGTATTGTGTTGAAGAGACATTTACCAAAGTCACTGTCTCATAAAACCACTTTGTACCTCAAGAGAAGATAGTAAGTCACTGTAGTGCCGAATTGAATCAGTCCAACATGCGAGGAAGATGAAGTAACACTGTCCAGATGTTATTTTCTAACCACTCGTCAACATATCATTTAAAGACAGATAGCCAATGAAAGGAAGAATAAACGCAAATATGGCTGAAGCTCTTGGCAGGTGACCATTATAATGACCATCACCTGCCTGATCTCGGTGATCTCAGTCTCATTTGGCAAACAGAATAAATAAATGATAAAAATAAAAAAAAAGGGTTCATATTAATGCTGCTTTCTGCCGCCGTAGGTGCTCTTGAGATGTAAAGAGGTGGAGTTTGATGCTGAATTTGCAACATGTCTTCTATATTAGTAGGTAAAAAGCTGTTAATGCTAACATTAAGGAGGAGCGACTGTGCATTTCCTTATTTCTTACCATTCAGGTGGACACCACAACTTCCTGGTGATATGTTGCCCCCTCTTTGATTAGAGTATGAATTTGAATTTGGTGGCGTCATCTTAAAAATTTAACAGTATCTGGAATCTTTGGTACTATTGTAAATATTTCTTACGTACTATGCCCATCTGTTAAAGCGAGTCTGAGACACAGATGGCCATCACACCAAATACTACAGAGGTTATGAGAAGTTTATGGTCAGCAAATCCCTTAATTTTATGGCAGGAACCCCCCAAAGAAACCTGCCCCTAAACCAGATGGGTCATATGGGCCAGATAAAACATGGAGGCAGGATTATAAGACTGTGCAATTGTCAGTGGAAGTGAGACATTTCCTAGAACATGTCTGTACTCTGGCATCTTCAAGATGAAGCATGTACTCTGAATTGGTCTCCCTCTTCATTTTGATGGCAAGTAAAAAAGTTATAACAGTACTGACCATTACTGAAGCACAACTCCTGGTGTCAAAGATTCTAATACCTTGCACAGTGAAAAAAAACCCCTAAAGAATATTTTTTTATAGAACTGTTTTGAAAAGCTTACGTTGGTTTAGTTACATATTACACACAAGCACACAATATAAAAAAGACACCAAAATATTTTATGCCACAGTTTTTCTGTTTCTGTAATTAATTTGGTTTGACATTATGATAATGGCTTCATCATCACTGTGCAGCTTTCAGGTAAAAAACACTCCATATTTTCAATCAGTATAATTGTTTTACACTATTTGAAAATGCCAGCTGTCTTTTAGGCTGCTTAAAAATTTCATAATGAAATGTCTTTCTATTAAACTGTTACATTAATGGCCCTGTAAAAAAATTACTATTTTTGAGAAAAGAAACATCTTTATATCCCCTTTTTCTATCATCTTTCCTTGTTTTCCCAACACCAACCCAGGCCAGATATTTATGAACATCAAACAATATAAACATTAAAGGTGTTAATAGCAAAAAAGTTTAAAAACCTTCACATTGATTTTTAAAATGGAGGTTTTTCTATAGAACCGTACATCCAAGCCAGGAACCATAGAACCACAGCCTATTTTTAAACGTGTATGTGAGTGAAGGCCGAAGCAGAGCCGACTGAAGGTAGTCATGCTCATGGACAGTGAGTCACAGGTTACCTGTATAACCTACAAACAAAACCAATGCAAATCAGCTCTCCCCGGATGTGTAGGACGACCACAAGTGCGACCAAAGCGATTGATGACTGTGATAGAGAGGATGTTTGTCTCCATGACTCAACCTTTCAGCATGCTTCTACCGTTCCCACTGTTGCCATAGTGAAAGGACAATATAACTCACCTCAAACTCCTGACAAAGTCGCTCTATTCACGCAGAGTGAATAAGGAATGATTTTCCCTGCTAAGACAGCTCTGGACAATAGGCCTGATCAATAGGCATCTCCGTCTCTCTGCATGGAGACTCTCGAGGAAGAATTGAACACTCTTTCTCCCCATATTTCTCTGCTGACCTGCCATGACTTTTTTCACTCATCTGTCACTTTCTGTCTATCATCTATTCAGGGAGATGCCTGTCACCATGTCTGCCTGCATTTGTGCACGTCTTCGCTAATACTGTAAACAGCAGCCTGACAGGGCGCTTTCTAATAACTGATCTGACAATTGCTCAATTTATTTTTGCAGATCATCCTCTGAAGACAGAAAATGACCAAAATATCGGTACCAAAAAACCTGTGACAACATGTGAAAAGCTGATAAAATTAAAAAAATCTTCTTCAAGCTTTTCTTTGATCCTCCAGTTTATATATCACGTTGTTATATATTGCATCATATATATATATATATATATATATATATATATATATATATATATATATATATATATATATTTTTTTTTTTTTTTTTTTTTTAGTTAGTTAGAGATGGACCGATCAACGCTTTTGAAGCTGATACCGATACACGGTGGGGTATACGTCATGGCAGGGCTACATGTAGTTATAAGCACAAGCAAGTCATGAAATATGGTCGAAACTGGTTTATTACCATTTTTAACGAGCTCATGTGAAACAGCATAATATTTTAAACAAAAATAGCAGTAAATAAACAAAGTAAATCAAACAAATAACCCAATACTGCAATCATTCAGTTTAGACCCTTAATTTAAAACGAATAAAGCAAATTCAATAAATGCAGTAAAACCAGCAGTCATTAAACGCAGACTATAGTTATTTTAAACGCAATCATTAAATGTAGATCTTGAATTGTTGCTGCTGTACTGTTCATACCGGTCAGATCTGGTCTGTACTGTATTTTGGGTTATTTGTGTTGTGCTAGCTGCGCGTGCTAGCTCTGCTGTTTGCTGATACTCACTGTATTCAGCCGCGTGCAGAGTTGTATCAGATTAGTGTGTTAAATATCTTTGTCTTGGTTCTCCAACGAGGCACGCTGATTTTACACATTTTAATAAACACTGCCAGACAGACGATGTTTTCTACCAGCGCATGTTTTTCTCACGACGCTGCTGCTTTAGTCAGTCTGTCGAAAATGAAACGATATGTATTTCCACCTAGTAGTTCAGATAGGAATTGCAGGGAGCTGGCTGGGGGGCTTCTCTTCCTGGATGAAACACTAGCTGAAAATACAGAAATTAGGCTCATTTGTTAAACGCTATCGAATGCCTCAGGATCGACTAAATTGGAGAAATATCGTCTGATCACTGATCACATATTTTGATAAAAAATCGGCCGATACCGATACATAGCATATTGATCCTTCCATCTGTAATTTAAATATTTTCATGCTTTGCATGTTCCGGTGTTTATCTGCATGTCTAGTTTGTATTTTACACATATAAGTTAATAACACCCACAGTACACTTTTAAATGTTTTAAATGTTATTGCTTACATTCAATTGCCTCATTTCAAATTTTGTAAATATGTTAAAGGCATAATTTTCCAAAAAAGAAGTGTACATGTACAAAAAACAATAAAATTGATTACATAACAGTATCTTTATACTCATCTTCGTACTGTGGTTTTTTTTTTTATTCCTGCTTTATGTGCATTTCATTTTATTCAAAGTGGCTCCTTATCATTTATATTATAACATTAACATGCTTTGCGTGTTCCTGTGTTTGTCTGCATGTCTAGTTTGCATTCTTACACATATCAGTTAGTAACCCCCACAGGTGGAATGACCCTACTCTCGTAGACAGCATATATTTAATAAAATTGTAGTTATAGACAGTATAGAATTCTATAAATAGTACTTCCATATGACGCACCATACAGCAGCAACTTACTATACTAGTGATGTAAAATGATGTAGCCCTAGTGATGTAAAATGCAGGCAGAGTACAAAATATCAAACATACCACATGAAATGCTTATACTTGCTGGCCATTTTATCAGAAACATCTAGCTTGTCTGATATAGCAATACCAGTTTAATACACGACATGACCATGTCAGTGTCACTGCTGTGCTTAAGAATGGCCCACCACCCAAATAACATCTGGTCCAGCGATTTTTCATGATGAATTAAGAACAGCAACAGATATATAACAGCTGTTAAGTACAAATAGCACAAAAGCACAAAGTACAATATAAAATGTTTCATTATTTGGTGTATCCACTTTATTAGACCATCCATTCTTTCCAGCAGATTTGTATATTATTTTTTGTGCCTGCAAAGTTCACTCTTAGAGGTCAGTCACATTTACTGATGTAGATCATTTCGGATAACACATCTAATGATGTTGAGCTCTGGACTCTTTTTCATTTAATTCCTTTTCTTAGTAAAGCTATTCATCCTTGTACACCCATTGTGTTGAGTTTGTTGAGTCTGTGGATTGTTTCAAGGCTTTGGTTTTGCAGAGTGAGATTTAGCTTTTATTTCCTTGCCAGCCATGCACTGCCAGCTAAGACATTATCATTTAAACTCAATCTACGTACTACCATTTAGACAGTACCGTACACAAGCTACGCACCGCCTGTGGCCTTCCCTGGCCTACACTGCCCAAAAATCACAACACAGTCTGGCATGGAAAATCAATCAATTCTATTGACTTGTCTAAAGAAAAGGAAGAAAAAAGACAAATGTAATGCACAACAGCATGAAAAAAACAAATATCGATTGCCTTAGTTGTTTATGAGATTTTCCCTAAGTGGAGGGATTTTAGAGATTGGCTTTGTATCTGATAAGCAGGCTTTAGCTGCCAGTAATGTGCCTGTTCTCTTTGTGAGAGAGACCCTCTGCTATTGACCAGGAAAAATGCTTCACCCCTGGCATTTGTCCCCTACATGGTTTCTTCACTTTTTCTGTCAATGTAATTCTCCCAATTACTCAAGACATACGCTTTAGAGAACTACCAGTGCTCCACACTGCCAAAAAGAATGCCTACATGTAAACCTGAATCAAGAAACACGCTCCGAATCTCTGGGCTAGGCCTGGGTGTTCTACTCAGTCCTCGTTCTTCAGTAACTTACTTTTATAAGTTATTTATCAAATTTTTTTCTGTTTTGTCATGTTGCTTTTAAACTAAAGTAAGATTACCATTAATCTTTACAGGATTATAGGCAGTTATGCCCCTCTCCAACAATACATGATGGAAAACTGAAGATATGAACCACAACACAAGGCCCCTTCCTTGCTGTCTTCTCTGAGGCATCCATGTTGTTAGTGTCATAATCACATGATCTAGTCGACATCAGGATCATTGCAGACATTGACATTGTGACCTTGAAAGAAAGCTAAGCATTTATATATCAACAATAAAAAAAATATATTATTAAATAATATAATATTTTTAAAGTAGTGAAGAAATACTGTTAGAAACATAGAGGCATTGTGCTTGATTGTATATACATATTAGCTACGGGTGTTTCAGAAACACTTAAATTCAATAATGGGTTGTCCATATTTGGCCATGTGTATGAGGCTGTTTTATAGAATGTGATGGCACATTCTAAATAGAATCCAAACAAATAATCTAACTGACACTTAATTGTAATACTTTGCAGCATCACATGTGTAGCTTAACATTTCAGCACGCCCAACACACAACCCTTTCCTGCATCGCTGGACACTGTCTCCTGATATCAGCGATATCAGAAATGAAATCTTTACTCTTGAACCCTGTTTTGCTTGTCTGCCTGTCATGTCTCTCATCCACTCAGTCTCACCCTTTTTAAAAAACCCACACACGCTGTCTGTTGACTCATATTGAGATGCAAAAGCAGTGCTAGAGTTTGCTTGCTTTCTTAGTGAATATAACTACCTCCCTGAACGGCAGCCATCTGTTCAGTGGGAGTCGGTATGGAGTTTAGATTGCCTTGATGAGCCGTTGCCACTTAGCGACATAAGCTTCACTCTCCACTGCAATCTTAACACGTCCAGTCTGTCATCCTCCTTTATTAGGACCTGAACCTTTTGCACAACAGTTGGCCCACTGCCTGTCACCAACACAAGCCAAACTCCAAAAGTCAGCTGCTAGGAACTTCTCAAAAGTTAGATGAAACGAGAACTTCATTAAAAACTGTGCCCTGGATTAGGGTCAGGAGAATACTGGTTGGAGAGTGTGGTCTAAGAGTCAGTTTAAGAGTGTGGTCTAATAACAGCTAGGTCTGAGGAAGACTTACAGACTGTACTGAAATGCCTTGCTGCAGTTATCAGCCTTTGACAGGCCAGTGTAATCTTCAGGGGAATAAAGGCGTTTTTTTATCTGCTGGCCACTGGCCACATCAGCCCACTGACAGCAGCCAGAGGGGCTAATGAACACTAATGAATCTCCCAGGAGGCAAAAGCAGACATCTGCACTAATAACCAGCCTTCACTTCATGACACGCTGAAGCAGCACCTCATCGATTAGTAGAAACATGCTAACTTCAGAGCGAGCACACTCCCAGCATGAAGTGCGTAATATGCTAAGTCTCTTATTTCAGACAGGGTGAGATACAAGTTCCATCAACAGTAGAGGGATCTGGCCACTTCAGCAAAGACAAACCACGAGCAAACTGTGTATTATTCGCTAATAAGCTGAAACAAAGGAAAACAAACCTAGCTGCTCCCAGTTCCTGCTGAAATGCTCATTTCTGGTGGCTCAGAAGACTGCATGGTGATTCTTCTAAAATTCCTTAGGAAAAGAAGCAGCAGCCAAAAAGAGACACGAGATAAAGGAGAGATAAGGGAAAGATAAGAGTTTGGTTGGAGATTATTGTTGGTATCTTGTGAAATCTGAGCACAATGTGTGACTATTTTAAAAGCCATGAGATGTTAGTTTGCTGAGCTGTTTTTCTCAGGAGAAATATCTGAGCAGCGGGACACTCTAGGAAAACTTACGGAGACATTAATGAGATCCCATTTGTGATTGCTCTTTTACATGGAACAGCGTAGAGTAAATAGAGAAATTAGGATGAAAATATTTGCTTTTAAGATAAGATTTGTATTCTGTCAAAATAAAGCCTTATTTTTGCTTATCACTGTCTTAGCATTGTTTTCTTACAATAATTTACTGGCTCGCTCATCCCTGGATCAAGTCAAGGTCTATTTCTATAGAGACTTTTACAAGAAATGTTGTTACAAAGAGGCGTTAGAAAAAATCTGGGTCTAAGCCCCAAGTGAGCAAGCCAAGGGCAACAGGGGCAAGAAACACTCCCTCAGATCAAGAGGAAGAAACCTTGAAAGGATCCAGGTTCAGAAAGGGAATACCCATTCTCCTCTGGTCAACACCATTTAGTGAAACAAGCGCAAAAGCTATACATTCCTAAGATAATGACTGCCCTCCTGTCTCCTGAGATAATGACTGCCCTCCTATCCTGCCCAATATGATTGGAAGACTGATCATCACAGCTTCCTCCTCAACTAACACCAACCATTTCTTCTTTTCATTTGTGTCATCCGCTACAATCTCAACTGCATCACTGTGTCATCCAGATGTACCAGCATTAAGATATGATGGGACTGTTTCAGCTCACTCCCACAAACACTTTCCACAAAGACTGACTCTGAGACTGCCTCAGTCTGAGACTGCCTCTAGCTGTGCAGTCTCTAAAGCTTTTGCTATCCAAACTTCAAACAGAGATTATCTCAGCTTTTATTTTGAATTTAGCTTAATAAACTGTAAATACTGTTTGACCAGAGGAGGACAGGTGAGTCTTGGTTCCTCCCAAGATTTCTTCCTGCAGTGCTGAGGGAGTTTTTCTTTGCCACCGTTGCCTCTGGCTTGCTCACAGGGGGATACATGCTGTGACTTGACTACAAAAGGATCAGATTAACAGTCCTATCAGAGTAGGAATGAGAAACAGACCTCAAATCAGATGAAAATCAGTCATTGTTGGCAGTAAAACCAGTGACTGCTGTTAAGAGTTTATCACGGTGGAAAAAAACATGAACGTCAACAACTGCTGCTAGAAGCTTACAGTGATGATCTATCAGTAAGGATATGATAATAGCCTAGTGTGTTGTGAGGCAGGGGAACAAAAGACTTGTTAGTTTGTGAAGCAGGAAAAAAAACATCTGTGATTAAGTAAGCAAGCAAGATCTTTAGGAGGACCAGCACCATGCATGCAAAAGCTTTCCACATAGTATTGGACAGCAGGAGGCTCTATGATGAACTGGTCCATAAATTAAGTTTGAAGTTCTATGTTTGCCACGTTTTTCTCTGACATCACACTTGGTAAACCCCCAGTCAGGCAGGTGGAAACTCATCTAAACTTAAAGATCAGTGGTAAGGAGGAGGACTGAACCCGGCCTAGGACTGCAAATGAGAAGGCAGAGCAATAAGAATAGTGGGAAAAGCAGTGCTTGATAGGGGACACCAGCTGGAAGACACCTGGACAGTAGCTGACAGCAAGGACCTACCGGCAGGGCAGCCTGGTGTCATTAGCCGCTATGTTCCAGTGACACTTCAAGCTAAAGCCAGTGGTGGTTGGTCATAGCTGAGCTCCATCAAATACCTTGTGATCCACAATTAATTACCCATTAAGAAATACCTGACTTCACCAATCCTCTTCTGTCAAATCAAATCCTCACAGCAATGTTCCAACAGCTAGTGTAAAGCCTTCCCAGATTAATACTGCAGCAACTTATTCTGATACCTGTCACTACAGAAGAAAGACAGGCTTTGCAGGGGTCCACAAACATGTGAGCGAGTAAAACTGAGTGATTTATCAGAGTGACAAAAAAGCAGAAGCTCGATTTTTAAAGTTGCATCAGGAGCGTGTTTTGGTTTTTGTTTTGCGTCTTGTTTTCAGCCTAAAACGAAAGAAATAGCAAGCAGGGTTTAGAAACAGGGCAGCGAGGGCATGGAACATTTGCAGTTTGTATAATCGTGATGAAAGTTGATGTTCAGGAATTCTCCTATGTCATTTTTAGTAGTTTCTTGGTCATGACAATAATACTTACACATAAGTTATGTGTATTTAAAGGTCTTAAGAAGTATTTAAAATCTTAAGAAATTCAAAAAAAAGAAGAGAGAAAGATGTAAAATGGCAACAAAAACTGGAGTGGAAGAAAAACAGCTCAGAAAGCATTGTGTAACAAATGGCATATAGCAGTGAACCAGTTACATCAAATATATCCTAAATATGTGGTGCATGCACTATAAGGCTATTCCAAAGCTTTCAGCCCCATTCACCCGCACAGAACCTACCATACAGAGAAATGTCAGGATAAGCAAATCTAATTTATAAGAACGTGGTGAAAGTGCTGTCTCTTGAAAGCCGCAGTATTAGCAGCCTCGAGTAATGGTGCCAACTCCATCACAGGCAGAATGCTCCAGCATTACATTAAAGATGTTCTTGTATTTCTACATTGAATTTATACTCACTCTGTTCCTACACGTGACTGAACACATCATCTGCCGATGTTACATATTTTCTTTCAGCTGTTCGTTTCACAAACACAAATTATTTACCATGCCGGAAAACACACAGCTCCACAAAGAGCTCCAACTGTATGTTCTATCAATGTAGGTGAACATAATAAAATATTTAGATGTCTTTTTTGTGACTGTATCACTTATTACACACATTAAACAGATCATTAACTTATAAACTCCTGTTTTTGATGATTAGTTCTAACAGGAATATATGGCTTTTAATTAAAGAGAATTAATTAGTTAAAAGGTCACATCTTTCTCTCTGCAAGCCAAAGAGCCAAACAGCAGGTCAAATGTAACTATTTGAAGTTTATGGAACATTGAAGTAGCAAATGGAGTACACATGTTAATATGTAATTCAAGTGTAAAACTGTTTGCTATGTTGAAAGTCAGTAAAGTTGTAAAACCACAAAAAAAATTTGAACATTTCTAAACTGATGACACTGTCACCTCACAGCAAAACAATCCAGGTTCAATTGCCGGTCTGGGCTCTTCTGTGTGGAGTTTGCATGTTCTCCCCGTGCTTGAGTGGGTTTCCTCCAGGTACTCCAAGTCCAAAGACATGCATGTTATATTGATTGCTCGCTCTAAATTGTATGTTGGCCATGCGATGGACTGGCGGACCTGTCCATGGTGTACCCATTTGCCCTATGACACTGGGATTGTCTCCAGCCCTCCCATGACCCCGACTAGTGGGATAAAGCGGAAGATAATGTATGAATGGATGGCAAAACTGATGTGACTACAATTTTACCAAAGCTGGCACATATATCGCAATGATCATTAGCATTTTAACCCAGTATTTTAAAATGCAATCAGATAGTATTTGCCATTTAGAATGGAATGACCACTTCAAAAGTATTTTCTGAAATTCTTGCTTCTTTAACATTTTTATCATTTTATTAATTGTGCAACTCACAAAAACTATCATAATTATCTGAAACCAGTTATGTCTGCATCAAGTTAGATAGATTGGATAGATCTCCACATTTAACCTATCTGTGCAGTGAAACACTCACATATACACACACACTAGTGAACAGACACACTAGGGGGCAGTGAGCACACATGCCCACATGCAATGTCTCACTTTTATCAGATTTGAAGTTAATAGTCAATTGCACCACAAAACGTACCACTGTGGCTGTTTTAAAAAAAAGTGACCGGTGTTTGTTTAAATATACTGTCATATCATTTATTATTTGCCTTTATGTCCTTGTAATCCAGAACACTCCGCATGATAGGGCTTCTTTACACCATGCATTAACACACGTTTTCAGAGATCAGATGACATTCGGACTTGACTGCATGAAGAGCCAGGTTTAACCAAACCCCCACCAGAATGCATTGTGTTCAGTATATAGTCAGATCACTCAAACCACAGTCAATCCACAGATGTGGTCAGAGATGGACGCTGACCACTTTTAGCACAATTATAAATGGAAATGAATTTTGTTATTTGTTTTGAAATATACTGTGTCTGCCCAGCACTGACAAGTGGGTGAAGAGATAAACAAGGAAGCACAAGACAGAGGATAAGCAAGGCTGGACAAAGAGTTGAGTCTATTTAATGTGCATGTATTTGTATCGCAACAGGGAAAAAGTAAAAAATAAAAAAACATCAGTTTTTTTACCAACAACAAACTGTGGGTCAGAGTGGAAAACAATACCTTGCACAGAAGTGAAGACAAACAAGCTGTTTCAGCTTCTACACTGATCACAAGGACCTCAGGTGTGCGAACTGGACGAGGTCGATGATCTCTGTGCTTGATAAGTGGGTGTGGCAGGGGCTCAGATTTTTGTGTGCTCCCTCCTTTGGCCATGACTTACTTGGAAAAGAGAAAATGAAAAGATTTAACTTACTTATATGTTCATCCAAAGTTAGACCCCTTTTGCAACAGCCTTTCCTCTTTTAGAAGTTTTGGGGTGGCCATGAGGCTAGCAATCAGGTGAGGCAGCAATCTGAAAGGTTGAGGGTTCAAATGTACCTGGTTGTGCCCATTGGCAAGGCACTTATCCCCCACTGCCCAAGGCAATGCTGCTGTGTGCTATTCCCAGAAAGAAGAGTGAAATGAAATTTCCCTTCTAGGGCTTTATACCTATTACATTGCTTGGAACTGTGCATGGTGAGATTAAACTTATCTGCAGCTACTCTAGAGCGTTCCATTTGATGGACAGAGCATTATGTGAAAATTAAAATTATATTAATTAAAAATGTGTGTATTAAATACATTAAATGATCTAAAATATATTGCAATATATATTTTTGTTAAATCTACAATGACTTTTCCAGACCCAGAATCACAGCAGCAAACTAATTCATGACCACTTGTTGCTTTCTACCCACCAATGTAGAACTTTCACACTTAAGTACTAACTTTCCTTTGTGCTTTTGTCCAACATCTAGACTTACTGGAACTTAACAAAATGTGTTTCCCCAACACAAGAACTGCACTGTATTTTAGTATGCTGTCATTATGTTGATCAGTATGTGTGGAGCTATGTGGGTGGCATATTAACATATTTCCTATGGAGAGCTCCATAAGTGATAATCAGCAGGCCTACTGACCTCTATAATTCAGTGCCGACTGCAATTTAGCCCAGTCTATGGGAGCTAATATAAACGTCTATATTTAGTCTGCATTAAACATGAGGCGGGGCTGTAATGTAGCCTGTTAAACAGCATTCACTCATTCAAACTTTATATCGATAGTATCCCAGAGAAGTTATCTCAAGCAGGTTAAACTATAGCAATGGTATTTAAAAAAATAAAGAGCATTAGACACCAATGGCTTATTTTAAATGTAGCAGCTAGAAAGCTCATCAAGGCAAAGAGAGCTCAGCACATTATCCCAGTATTAAGATCCATGCACTGGCTGCCACTTACAGAATTGATTTTAAATTGTTGCTTCTTGTCACTTGTCTATAAATCATTCAGTGGCATACGATCAAAATATCCCACTGATGTACTGACAAAACACAAATCCAGCGGATCCCTAAGCTTACTCGGGACAGGTCAGCCAGTAGAATTAGAACCCTGCAAGATGAGGCAGCATAAGGGACTACTTACAAACTACGCCTAAAAGGCACATGCCCAGACATCCTGGTCATTGGGTAGCCAGCGACTGGCATAAATGTATAACATGTTGGTCTGTATGCTGTGTTTTTCATTTAAAGACAACCCACACAATCTAAGAAGACACCAGTAAATTAATATAACAAAAGCCAATGAATGTAATCATAGATCTTAAAATGATTTATAAAAATTACCTGGTGGCAGCCAATATGGCTACGGAAATGTGGTATAGTGAGTGCATGCATAGTGAAGCTACATGCTAAAATTAGTATGTGTGAAATTGTAGTAGTCTTACGTTGGTGCATTGAAAAATGCAACTGGTGATAATTACATTGGATTGCACTTTTTGTCTTCATTATTGTCAATAGAATATATTTTGATGGAAATGTGTGTGGTTTACAAAACAAAAGAAAGTGTTTTTATGAAATATAATGTGCTTAACATTAGATTTCTCTGAAAGATCCTGTATCCAATAAGCTGTGCTGCCCCTTTCTTAACTCCATTATCTCTGATCCAGCCCATCAGAAACTTGGGAAGAGGATGTTTGGCTAGAGTATGTCTGGCAAATTATGGTTGGAACTAGGTTCTGCAGGTAGGTAGACCTCCAGGACTAGGTCTACCACTGGTCTAGACTGCAAATTTATTGTTTTATTTTTGGTTTTATGCCAAAATTAAAGTGAATTGTTTTTGTGTTTGTGAAATTTATTGCAATGCTTTATATAAATATTGAGCAACTTGTATGGTGAGCACCTAGGATCAGCCCCTTTGGCTATATATATATAAGACACATACATTTTAAGTGAACACACTATGCATTAAAGCAAACCAACATCAGTACTTGGCCTTCGGACAGGATATTGTTCTCTGCAGGAAATGAAGGTGCACGATGAAAAATGCACCCACCAAAATTACATTTTCTCGCTTTATTTTCCACTACTTATTACACAAACATGTCACAAGGAAATAAAGCTTATGTTTGAAAGCGTAGTGACGTATGTAAACAGACTTTCTCTAAGATGTGAAGATGATTGTGAGCACATTTCGGCGGTGCGTCGACTGGAGAGGGGCGAGTAATGAAATATCCCTTCGTTTTTATGAAGTTCCTTTTAAGTTGTCTCCCATTTGCCAGGTAGAAATTGGAATTTGACAGGGAGGGAATGCATTATGAATAGGCTGGATCTGCCTCTCCTTATTACTGCCAGCGCCTGACTGCTTTAGCCAAGCCCCAGTGCCTGTGAGTCATCTACACAGTCAACTCAAGCCCCACTTTTCTTTATTAGCATGAAAGGTTTTCTGGCACCTTACGCTCTCGGAAGAGCTGCCTCGCTAAAGCATCCATTTGTAGCTTCAGTGGCCACATTACTAAAAAAAATCTAAGGATGGTACAGATGCCATTATTTGTAATTGACTGCATATCCTGATTTTTTTTAAGAATATGCCCTTGGAGGGGGTCCATCACTTGTGTGTTTCAGATTAAAAAGTTGGTAAGAGCCAAATATTTTCAGCAGTCAAATATTGGACTATGTTTTTGTGGAGTTACTTGAAAAAAACTGGCAAAAATAAAATCATTTTGTTTATTCTAAGAGAAAAGATAAGCATCTGAAAAGATCAACAGCACAAGCGCAAGTGTCAGAAATATTCATGTGTCTGAAAAGAGTGACAGTAAATTTAAAATCTTTCCACCATAAACATTTTATAAGTGATGCTCATAGCTGCTGATGGCATTAAAACATGAAATCATTATCATAATAATGGTTCAGGGGGTTGAAAAGGTACAGTCAGGAATTGTTGTTGATTGTCCTTTGATTAAAAGACCTATTGTGTATCTTGTGAAATGGTTGCAGACTCCCCCAATATTCAGTCTCAAATGAATGAGTGGCTGATGGCTTGGCTATTATGGCTGTGGAGCTAAGCACTACTGTTGATTTATTTTTAATGGCTTTTCCAATTATGCAAGCAACGTATCCATTAGACGCTATTGTTGACGTATGCTGGTGCAAAAAGGAGCTTAACTGAGCTTCGAGTTCTCTGCAATTATTACTGCCACCCTGCTGTATATCCTAACCTCTACATTATCCATATTCACCTTATATAGAAACATGCTCAGACTAATGTCATTAACCAATTCAACATCACTGTTCTCACTGCAAAAATAAAAATAAAAATAATGGCAAGTGAAAACATGTTAAACAGAGATGGTTGACAAATTAAAAAAAAAAACAACAAAAAAAGTGTATTTTTGTGGATCTGGTCATTGTCAGTCTGGAACAGACCACTCCCACGAGGATAAACAGTAAACAATATAGGAGGTCAGTCTGATTTACTTTGCAATTGCAATTCTAACAAGTGAACCCAAATATAAGGTTCAAGCATTCAGGCCTGTACTGAACTCTTGATGTACGCCACACACATGGGTAGATATTTAATTTCACTGAAACAGAAAATATTCCAGAGGGGATGCCAAAGGGGGCTTGGGCCATAGGTATAAATACACAGATTCAGTTTTGTCTGTTGTTCTCTATGTGATATGTCTAACAGTCTGCCATGATTTAGCGTATTGTAGGTAAAGCAGTAGACATGTACTGAGAGTTCTTAATATTAAATTGGCCATAACTTATTATTAACTTATTATTACCCAACAGATTTTTATCACGTTTCTTTGGCCTTTGTCTTTGGATGTAGATTTATCTAGGTTGCATTGACTGCCCTTAATAACTTGTATTTCTTTTTCATAACTGTGCTAGATAGCTTAGCAGGAGGAAAATATTTTGTCTGCACATTCTAAGTTTGATAAATCATGCTTACATCCACAAATCCATATGTAAAACACTTAGAATGTTCATCCGTCCATTCATTATCTTCTGTTTTATCCTGCTAGTCAGGGTCACGGGGCGCTGGAGCCAATCCCAGTATCATCAGGCGAAGGCGGTGTCCCCATGGACAGGTTGCCAGTCTATTGCATGGCCAACACATTCACATACATACTCACACCTACGGGCAATTTAGAGTGATAAGCGTCTCGCTGTGAGGCGACAGTGCTAACCACTACACCACCATGTACATAAAAATGAACACTATCATTGTAAATACTTTACATCTAGTTAAGACCTGCTGTATATGTTATTAAATCAAATATGATATGAAATGATATGCTTAATATTAAAACATCTCTCAGTTCTCTGTGCTTTACTAATCACATTGCCAAATCTACAATCTACATAGAAACATATTGCAGAAACATGAGTGTCGATCCCACTTTCTGAGATCCCACTTTCTCGTAATAGTAACATTTGGACAGTACCATCCTAAAACTGCTGTTCTGTTTTGTTACTGAGTGCTGCCCACCAGCGATGTTGACCATCCAAAAATGGCAGTGCCTTTGACATGTCTGACTGAACCCAATGCAGGATCTCTGTATGTCTACTGGGAATGGTGGACAGACTGGTGTGCCACTGTGAGGCATACCAGTCTTTCAAAAGGTAAAAGTGGACTGGTCTGTGTATATAAGCACAGGTTCTTTCAATGCATATTATTATACTATTATGTGTAAATTATATAATTATGTTTACGAAGATATATTGGGGGTAACTCTCTGTTCTTCCAGAAAGGGAGGATGAGCACCCCTCTGTCCCTCCTTAAATTTCGGCCTATATGGCCACACATGCACTGCCTACTTGCAGAGAATTTGGTGAAGCATATTATGATTCCCATCTCTACAGACCAGAGTCTGTGTTTTTTTTGCATCACTGAACTCTCAAGTGTCCTGGGCGGCATTCTCTGTTACCTGAGGAACAGCCACTCTATGTTGTATCCCTACACATCACACTAACACATGAGCATCAATCATTAAATGTGTGCTTTCATTCACAGTTTTCAGCAGTGTTAACTAATGTCTTTCCCACACACAGCAAGAAGTGCTTCAATGTACAAACTAAAACAATTACTGCATGTGGTTACAAGCAATTGAACTAGTTTTTTTCAACCTAAGATAAAAATCATTCAAAGTATAAAGAAACACTAGCCAGTCAGCTCCTGCCACCCATGCTTCAATAATAAACCCTCTTTCAAAGTCATTTAGCCACCATGACATTTAGCCAGCATGATAAATGAACTAGGCCTGCTCAGATTTTTATACATGCCACAGTGCTTGCTAGAATGTTGATTGCTTAATCGTATCATGTAGTATACGTATAAGAAAGAATCTACACTTATATTTTTCCATTCAGTTTTCAAGATTTCCCTCTTATTTGTCATGAATCTGTAATATAAGATTGTTGTATAAACAAAAAAGGATGATTCAGCCTCTTCTTAGACAATTCCATCCATCTCACTCACATGTGGGCAGATCAATAAGTATCTATACATTTAAGGCTCAAGTTTCTTTTTGAAAATTGATCTATGTGTAAAAAATATTGATTTTAACCAATACTGTTCAGTCTTTATGATGAAACTGATTGGAGGAAAACATAATTTAAGTGAGTATATAAGAAAATAGATGACTCTAGTAAATAATTAACCTAAGCATATGCAATATTCTTGTATAATGTTTATGCATTGTTTGTTGAACATGCATACATACAGATTGATATATTGCCTATTTTTTTATCATTAAAAATATTGAGAAATGTACAACCTCAGACACTTACTGTAACAGTGGTTTATGCTGGAGGTAAGTGGATGTAAGTCAGACAGAAACTCTTCTGCAACGCAAACATGAACACAACCAAAAGGCATGCTCGCAAGGAAGCTGAGGATGCAGTCAAAGTAAGAGAGACACACATATATATATATATATATATATATATATATATATATATATATATATATATATGTATATATATATATATATACACGTATAATTGGCTCATATATGTTAATGTTTATTATATCAATTAAAATTTTCTATATCGTTTTAATGTGACAGCTGCTCTTTATATACAGATAAATGGACAAATGGAAATGCTCCAATGCTCCTTGGAATGAAACCTCTTTATGTGAACTTAGTAATGAACGTTTTTGGCCTTACTATTTTTGCAAAATACTATTTTATTTTTTCTCCTTCACGCGTTGTACTCACTGTACTTACTGTAAAAATCACAAGGCATTCCATTTGATGTGCACAAATCTCTATTCCCCAGAATCAGCTTCTAGCCGCTTGGACAGAGAGGTGAGTGGTTGCAGCTGGTGTGCCTAATAAGATTCCAGCGGAGACTGGTTCCTGTGTGCTGGTTGCCGGTCTATAACATACAGACTGAAACGGAGGACAACTGCAGTTTCAGCACCATGGACAGCAACTGACCAGCCAACGTTGACCGTGCACAAGGTCTCCCATTTCTTCTCTTTTACTGTCAAGCTGCAGCATTAAAAGTTTGTTTATCAGTGGTTTAGATTTTGGAATTTCTCTTCTAATCCAAGAAAAGAAGTTTGTGGACTACCTGCAGCCACACCGACACTTTGTGGCTTAGATTGGCCCTCCTGACCTAAACAGAGGGGCAAGACCGTGAAAAGGGTCTGAAAGTGTGTGTATGAGCCTATGCATGTGTGTGTTTGTGTGGTTGTTAAAAATAGGGGGAACATTAATCACTGACTGGAGCAGACACAGATGAGGGTGGATGGGCTGAGGCCAGGCCGCTCTAGAAGCACTCCAGTCCAGAGAGTGAGAGTGACAGGTTGTAAATCAGAGCCTGTCTGCAGCTGTCACACTGGATGGATCTGGGAGGGATTTGCCACCAGAGTAGATCAGGAGGCTTGAGGGAGGTCAGCAAGCACAGACAAAGACCCCTAAGGAGAGAAGGAGAAATCTCCAGAGTAGAACTTTTCCCCCTCTGTTGAATAGTGCTTAAGAGGATTGGGATCAATCTGTTAAATGAATGAGAATGCAAATCTCCTATAACCTATACACCTGAATGAGGGTGCGTGTGTGCTACGCATACACAATGTGGCTGGGAAGAGTTTTGTACCTTGCAAGAAAGCACAAACTCAATCACGGAACTTCAGAATGGAAGGAAATGTGTATTTGGATGATTCCACACAGCTTTAAAGAGCTCATTTCACAGACAAACGAATTTTCCTCACTTGTCCAGAATACAAAGAGTTTGATGTAGTATGTAAAACTGTGTATTTCAAAATTTAACATTCCCTCCAGATCACATACAGTCCATACATAGGCTATAAGCTGCACAAACAGCTTATTGTAAATTCACGACTTTTGTAATATCATGTCCAACCCAGTTACATACAATATGCCGTCGCTGTCCAAAGGAAAAAAAAATATATATATACTTATTTATTTACTTTTAAATTTATTATTTTTTTCGATTTTTATTTTTGAATGTATCAGCTGGCATTTACATTAAAACTGTCAAAAATACAAAAGAAAAAATGTTTGGTCTTTCCTGTAAAGTTGTGATTTTGGAGATTTGTTTTTCTTTTGGGCAGCGACGATTTCCAATTAATTAGCAATTGCAGTTCATCCCCACACATATTTGTTGAAGTTATAAGGATTACTTTGAATTCAATACAGAATAGCTAATCAAAACAGAGGTCATTTCCATGTATATCTTAATAACACAGCAAAAAAAAATTATCTTATCATTTATCCCCTATTCACAGCAGTGCTGAGGAACTTGGATTGGAGATCTAAGTGGCCTGTTCTCCAGGTAGATAGAGGCCAACTATGAGCTTTTTAGGCGTCTTGGATTTCAGTGAGCTTTTCGGACGTCTTGGATTTCAGTCCGTATGTAGCCATGAAATGCTTGAGAAGATCAATGTCCGAGCAGTTGGATGCTATAGTGGGGGAGTCCCTGTCGAGTGACTGAAAATGCTGCATCAATTCTAAAACACTGAGGGTTTTCAGAGAGCCTGAGTTAAAGAAGGTGCAACACACGTTCGTATGGGCTGAGAGAGACGTTTAGTTTAAAGAAGTGGAGAGAGATGCTTTTGGCAAAGTGGTTTGTTTACTTCCCTTGATATTGAAGATCATCTGAGTATCTAAATATATGTATATGGTATGGTTGGACAGGCTGGGATGTAGAATGTGTATTCTGAACATCTAAAGAATCGGAAAAAAACGTATTGGAGACTGTCGTATAGGGAAGATCCAGCATGGATCGCTTGCCTGCAATGGCAGAGTGCGTGCGTTGTTAGGGACAGCTGCTGTGGAGGAAGTTGAGGTTCATTTATTTGGATTCCTTTTAGCAGAAATGAGATCGGTTGGGGAGTGGTTGGGGAGGTCCGCTGAAGAGCTTTGTAAAGAAGTTGATCCTGGCTAAATAAACTCGCAAGGGGGAAGAGCCATGGTGAGGTGTAAACTGGCAAATGTAAAGAAAGCGGCTGTCACTGAATTAATTGTGTGAAGAAAGAAAGGAAAGCTGTGACGTGTACGAGAGGGAGAAGGGAAGGAAGAGTATTTTTAGGATGTAGGAAGTGAAAAAGCAGAGTTTCAGACACGGTCCCTAATGTTCAGTTATTCCATAACTGTAACAAAGACAGTAATAAAAGCAGACTGTTAAAGACAGGTTAGAAATGGTTTTGTATAATGCATACAGACTTACATTTTACAGTAGCACTGATGTCAAATTAAAGGTGCTAAGCAACACCAACACAAACCTAAAGGGAACAAACAGTGGCAATCAACAGTTACATTAACCTAAAGGTAGAAATTGTAACACTTTATTTGAAGGTTGTCTACACCTCCATAACAACCTTAAACACTTCATAGCATATTCATGAATGTTTTGCCACAATTTTTCAAAACTGCAGTCCAGTAATCCACACACACGTGTGAAAACGCAGCTAAAGAGCAGTCCAGTCGGTTTTCTTTGTTTACTTTGTGTTAGAACTTCCGGTGTGCCCGCGAATACGTTGATACTAATTACAAGCAAAACAACAATAAACATTAAAAAAAGTATAGCATAATATGTTCAGTTAGAGGGAGTCAGTATTTGGAAGAAGAGGAAAACTTGGCTTGAACAACAGAGAACACAGCACATAAAGATCAGAGTGTTGAAAAGCTGCCTTCCAAATAAGAGGACCTGCGTCTATGTCTGAAGGCACTAAATTTAAAACATCCACCTAAACCTCCGTATGTCTGTTCTTACCATTCTGTGGAGGAGAACCAGCACCAGAGCCTCCTTATCCAGAGAAATGTCTCACTTATAAAGCTCAGAGGAAGCCGACGTGTCGGGTGTTTGCGAGTTAAGTAATTGTTTTATGATCAGTGTCCACCGCGCTAGGCTATCTGGGCTGTAACTAACACCCTTGCAGAGTGGCTCGGGCAGCTGGCTTGACTTGGGTTTAACCGGATTTCAGAAATATAAACTCACCGTCTGTATGTAGGAGTACACAGCCGACCTTCCCACTGTGCAGATACTGATACGCTTCACTACTTGTATAGTTTTTCATTGCTGAACCATCTACACCTTCCGAGAGTACAAAATAATTAAAAACATGTCACATCCTGCCCTGTTTCCCTCGTCCTTGCCTGTTTGTTTACGTTTCTGTTTGTAGTCCATGTGCTTGTGTTTGTCTTTCACCATGTGGTTCTGTTTGATAGTCATGTGATCCTTGTCTCCGCCCGCCACCTGGTTCCCATTGTCACCAGCTGTCTCCTGTTTCCTCTCGTTATCCAGTGTATATAGTCTGCCTGTTTTGCCCTCTCCTTTGTGGTTCATTGTCTATTGTTGCGTGTGGACCCTGTTTATTTGTGTTTCTGTTTTGATAATTCATGTTTGTTTTTGCTTAGTGTTTGTTTGGTTTTTACCAGTAAAGTATTTTTGGTTAAAACCTTGCACCTGCGTCAGCCCCCTTCATCCTGCTGATCATCCCCGGCACCTCTCCCGGTCCAGCGTGATAAAACGCTGCCGTAGGTAACCTCAGAGCACCTTTTCATATCATCCACCCACTGTGTTATTAACCTTGAATGAGGCAGTGTTGTCTCATTAGAAATTCTTATTGCTTCTTTGCTCCCCTCCTATGTAACTGTGTTTATTTTGGTTAGCTGAGCGGAAGTTCTAACACAAAAGCGGAAGAAACACACGCTTGAAAGTGGGTGTGGCGAAATACGGTGAATATGGACCGTTAATAATTATTCATACTATAAATCATGCAACTAAATGTCTGGAACTTCGTATGCCAAGGGTCGTATCACTCATTTATTTTCTAGATGGGTGACAATCGCATGACTAAGTAGACTACATTACGTATTGTGTTTCAGGTTAACGTGGCTTCCATCACTTTTGAAATAAAGCTAAAGCAAATTTATTTATAAAGCACCTTTTGTACAAAATTAGCTACATCTGGAAAGACTACGAGTTGTCATTGATCATTGGATGGATTGCATCCAAAAGAACTCAGAAAAAGAACACAGAAAACAGAAAGAACAGGAAAGTATTTTAATCCAATTGAAAAAACAACAATATTAATAAATAAAAACAGGTTTAAAGTGTAAGGAAGCCAAAGTGTCAAATGCCAATGCCCTTTCTGTTCAAATGGGTAATGCCAGGTATGTGTTATTTTGGCACTTTTTGTTTGTTTTTGGCAAATACAAATTAAGACTTTTATTTTGAAAACAAATTCTTGATAAAATACCAAAATTGTGACAATCAACCCCAAAGCGAAACTGAAGGTAGAAAATGGTGCCAATAAGCAACAACACTAGCATAAAGCAAGCAAACAAATGATGCAAATTCTATATTAAACACATCAAGCAAACATTTTAACATCTGTGGTAGATTCATTCATTTGTAAACTGGAGCCTACCCCTGTGCTCAGTGGGTGGAACCCGGGGCAGGTTTCCTTTCCATCACAAGGCAGACACACACACACACCCCAACTCACCTGACAACATGATAAGTCCACACTGCCCCTGGTTGCCCAGTCTGTGAGGTAACAGCACTGTATACATTTACAGTATTATCAGTAGTCATTTTATCACAAACCCTTCAATAACTATATATAAATCAACATATAAATCACCCACTTTAACATGAGCATATTTAAGAAGTTTTAAGGTAAGACTGTGTGAGACATTAGGCCGTGTAAAGTGTAGTCACACAATCAACAGAGATGGCTGATGTTTACTGAAGTAGTGGAGGACTTCTTTTTTGTTCAGTCTGCTTATAGAGCTGCATCAGATGGAATCTAATCAAGCCAGCAGAGGTGAGCATTTTCAAAGTAATCTTGTTGATTTCACCTGATGAGCAAACACATGCAGGGCGTAATTGCATAGCAGATGCACTGAGAGGGGTGATTTCCATATAATTGAATCCAGATTACATTTAATTAGTCATCTCATCTGGCATGAGTAGCATGTCTCTAAAACTCCAAGACATGTTCTACAAACCAGCATTTTTGGTACGCTATGAAGAAAAATCCCAAACATATATTTAAAACTAGCAAATCCACAGTCAGGTGGAACAAAAGCGATTACCAACCTTAATATAAAACACAATCTTACGCATCGAAATCTTTAACTGTTGCACAAAATGAGTGAACGTACTTCTTTCATTATTTTGATGTGCAGGAACAGACATGCTGATTATCTTAAAAAGCAAACATTTTCACACTGTTCAGTGAGGAAGAGAAATATCAAAGGAAGCCATACTTCAGGTTGACATTTCCATCAACAAAGAGGATGGCAGGCGTGGAGTGATAAGCTCTAGGCCATTACTGGACAAGCTGGAATTCTGTCCTATTTGCCTAAAATAATAAGAAAATAGAAACATCAGCAGTGACAGTGATTTTCATTTACAGTCTATGTAGGAGATAAAGTTTGTCATTTCCATACTTGATGTGATTAAACTAAGCATTAACCAATCCGCCTTCTGTGTATAGTCTTAATAAACATTTAAATTCTAACGTTGTGGGAAACAAATTAAAAGCTAAAAGTTCAAAATTTCTCTTCTAGATGTTTTACATGTTTTTCCTCTGTATACTACTTTCTTGTATCTATACTCACTGTCTATTTTATAAGCTCTACCTTACATATACACTATATTGCCAAAAGTATTCACTTTTTTTTTTTTTTTTTTTAGCCATCCAAATCATTGAATTCAGGTGATCTAATCACTTTCATGGCAACAGGTGTATAAAACCAAGTACCTACATATTAGTGAAAGAATGGGTCACTCTCAGGAGCTCATTGAATTCCAGCGTGGTACTGTGATAGGACGTCACCTGTGCAACAAGTCCAGTGTTGAAATTTCCTCAATACTAAATATTCCACAGTTGACTGTCAGTGGTATCATAACAAAAATGGAAGTGATTGGGAACAACAGCAACTCATACACAAAGTGGTAGCCATGTAAAATGACAGAGCGGGGTCAGCAGATGCTGAGGCACAAAGTCCGCAGAAGTCACCAACTGTCTGCAGAATCAGTCGCTATAGACCTCCAGACTTCCATGTTTCCATGGCCAAGCAGCTGCATCCAAGCCTTACATCACCAGGTGCAATGCAAAGCGTCGGATGCAGTGATGTAAAGCACAATGCCACTGGACTCAGTGAAGATGTGTTCTCTGGAGTGATGAGTGTTCTCCGTCTGACAATCTGATTGATGAGTCTGGGTTTGGTGGTTGCCAGCAGAACGTTACTTGTCTGATTGCATTGTGCCAAGTGTAAAGTTTGGTGGAGAAGGGATTATGGTGTGGGGTTGTGTTTCAGGAGGCAAAGGCCCTTAGTTCCAGTGAAAGGAAAATCCAAGAGATTTTGGACAATTTCATGCTCCCTCCTCCACCAAACAACTGTTCCAACATGACTGCATGCCTGTGCACAAAGAAAGGTCTATGAAGACATGGTTGAGCAAGTTTGGTGTGGAAGAGCTTGACTCAACCCAATAGAACACCTTTGGGATGAATTAGAGCGGAGACTGTGAGCCAGACCTTCTTGTCCAACATGAGAGTCTGAACTCACAAATGCGCTTCTGGAAACATTGTCGAAAATTCCCATGAACACGTTCCTAAACCTTGTGATAAGCCTTCCCAGAAGAGTTAAAGCTTTCTAGCTGCAATGGTTGGGCCCACATCATATTAAACCCTATGGATTAAGAATGTGATGTCACTCAAGTTCATATGCGTGTAAAGGCAGACGAGTGAATACTTTTGGTAATATAGTGTATGTGCACTTCGTAGTTCTACGTAGTTACAGTTCTTAAACACTGTGTCCACTGTATTAGACACGCCTACCTTGCTGGTCCACCTTGTAGATGTGGTCATCCTCTAGTCCAGGGGTATTTAATTAGAATTCAGTAAGGTCCAGTTAGGAGAAATTTCCTCAGGCTGAGGTCCAGACTGTCAACATTTCTAACTTATGATCAGTATTATGATTATGACTCTTATACTGAAGAAGCCTAGTGTCTAGTGATTTTATGTCATCAGCAATTGAAAAACAAACTACTTACAAATACTGTTCAGTTTATTTCACCAGTATTCATTGTTTTAAATGCTGAACTGAATTAATTATTTATAAAACTTCTAATAAATGTTTCAAGTAAAAACAAGGACTACGCTAAAATGCCTTTAAAAAAAAGGGAATCTTAAACTGTTTATTTATAAAAAAAAGTAAATAAAAGGTGCAGTCTTCTAGTTAACTAGTGTCACATCTTAACAGTTTATTTCCCTCTTGTAGTCCTCTCTCACTCTTTCTCTTGTTCAGTGAGAGAAGTGAGCTCCTGGTTGTCTAGCCAGGATTTTAAATCTGGGCTGAAATTGTGTCAGGACCATTCTCACACATATGAGATATCCGGGCTGTTCTGTGTGGAGTCTGTATGTTCTCCCCGTGCTTGAGCGGGTTTCCTCCCACAGTCCAAACACATTCATGTTAGGTTGATCGGTCACTCTAAATTGGGCGTAGGTGTAAGTGTGTGTTGGCCATGAGCAGAAGACGATAGATGGATGGATGGATATGAGATATGTGCTGCTTTTAGTTATCGCCATGGTCTCAGAACCTATGAGACATGCTGGTTTGGAGCTGCCTTTGGGAGAATAAATGTACATGTCTCGGTCTACTCCTGGTTGAAAAGTTATTTTTTTAGAGCACGTGGTCTGAATGCGCCTTTCTCTCCAACTCGCTTTACTCTGCGACTGCCGCTTCTCGCTTCCTACCTCGCCTGTTTGTGCGCCGCCCTCCACAATCTACACAGATCTGATTGGCTGAGGAGCGCGGTTGGTGATTGGTCTGTAAGTTTACTGCACTGCAATGCCCGTATACCGTAAAGACAAGAACCCGAACCCGCCTATTAGTGACCTCTGCTCTAGTCCTTCGCCCATGGAAACAGGACGCTGTCGACAGGACACTGGATATTTCTGGTTGGAGGACCATTCTCAGTCCAGCAGTGACACAGAGGTGTTTAAACATTCCAGCACTGCTGTGTCTGATCCACTCACACCAGCACAACACACACTAACACACCAACCCCATGTCAGTGTCACTGGCATGCTCAAAATGACTCACCACAAAAACAATACCTCTCCTGTGGTGGTCCCGTAGGGGACCATGCACCTATATGATAAGTTATAAAATGTAATGAAAAATGGCAGTTGGTGTATATATATGTGCAAAACAAATTACTGGTCAGGTGCAGGCCACTGGTATACATAACTGGAGTATTGCATAGCTCAGTGAATAAAATGAGGCATTTTTGGAGGCTGCCATGCATGAGCTTACATACACACAAACATAAATACATAAACAACTAAATATATAAATAAATAGTAAGATATAATTATTAAATATTTATATATTTATTAATCATTTAAAGCTTATTTGTTTATCTAATGTTCATGTCTGCAGTGGATTGTCAAAGTACAGAACCCCTGAGGCTCTTGACAAACAGAGGTCCCTGAGTACTGGCCCACTGGGATGATTAGTAATCCATCCTTGAAAGGAGGGCTTACTGAGGCAGTACTGAAATGTCTGGAGTATACTCCAAAGAATAACGTAGAATAAAACAGGCTAAATCACAGAGCTGTTTCACAACATTTGGAGGCCCTAAGCCCTAAAATCCGGTCCTGGAGGGCTCAGCACAGAACAGCTGTTGGGCTCCACAAACACAAGCACTAAATGTGGCAATGAGCTGAATCAGGTGTGTTTGAGCAGGGCAATCACTAAACTGTGCCGGACACTGGCCCTCTGCAGCATTACTGCCCCAAGTGAAATCCTATGTGGGGGGGCCCCCCTCAGTCCAATCATATTATTTGGTGGACATGAATTAAAATTAATTTATATTTGAGATTAATAAATGTTAAAGAAATAATGGCAAACAGCACGAGGGAAACATCAAATTCATCAGTACAAGCACATAGTTAATGCTTTTGCTGCATACATGAAGAAATTTCCCTCCTAAAACATATTAACACAGACCAGGCTCAGCTAACCAGGACAGTCATCTGTCTGAACAGTTAGCAGCTTGATCTAGTCCAAGCAAGTGAAAACCCAGAAAACAGATGTCCTCATGAATTAATGAACCAGCTATAAAAAATTTACTTCCACAATTGCGACAAAGGAAGAGAGGAAATGCTCCTTTAATTATTACTCTCGTATCAGTCAGTAATTTTTTCCCTCACAGCTGGGTGTGCAAGAGCGTGTGGGGGCCTTTATGCTGAGTTTACATTGTTTCTGTATGTTTGTAGAAAATACATTAGCTGGGAAAGCAAATGAGGAAGCATAGACTTTGTTGTGACACTGTATAGCAGACCCAACCTCAGGTTCTCTAGCCTTTTCATCATTAATTGATATCTTCTGTAACAATCCATCATCTATTGGTTTTATCAATGTTTTTAAATTCATCTCACTTGTATTTTTTTGTATTTATTTGTCCTGAGTGCTTTGAGACAATGAGGACAGCATTTGTATGTGTCTACATTTGCAAAGTTCACACTAAGTGACTTTATTTGGTTCTAGCTATGTGAGAAACTGCAATTCAAATGACATAATGATTCAATTAAACATGTAAAAGAAATTGGACTCCTAGTAACTAGTAGGCCTGGTAGACCCCCCAAAAACTATCACCAGCAGCACATTTAAACTCCATTCTTGCTTCAGATCAGAACACATTTACAGTGGTTTCTGTCCAGCCTTCCACTGTGAAAGTACTGCTCAACCATGGGTTCGAAGGGATGTGCTGCTGTTAAGAAACTGTTACTGAAAAAAGGAAATCAAACAAAGAATGTTCTAGTGTTCTAGTGGATGGATGGATGGATGGTTGTATGAATGGATGGATGGGATTATAAGAATCCAAGTAACTTCTACTGATTTCTTCGACTGAACTTTAAAGACATGCAAATATATCCCTGCAGATGTCCTTAAAAAACTGAAAGTAAGGAGATGTTTCACACACTAACTGCTGAAAAAATGTGCTAATATATTTTGTTGTTGAGACTTCCAAGAACTTTTCTGTCAACTAGATGTTTTCTGCTTTTTCCTGAAGCTGGATAATGAATATTGTGCACTTAATAACTGCTTAAAGTAGGAATGAAATAAGTAATTGGTCATCTCTGACGTTTGCCCTGCACGTACCTGACGAGCACTGCTGTAAGGATGAGTATTCTCTTGGAAGAATTAATCATAGATCTTATTTCAGTGTACAGCTAAAGGTCATAAACCTCAATCCCACTTAGAAATGCTCTATGCATACTGCTGACCACACGGAAGTCCTTTACATTAACCTCAACCTTGCAGACATTTGAAACACACTGTGAAAACAGTATTGATGCTTGTTACATTACAGCACTCCTTCACTTTTCCTTAATTGCCTCTCATTTGATGTATGATGATGAAAGGAGGAAGAATAAATAAGAGCAGAATAATTAGGGTGAGAACACTGGGCTGCTCTGCTCTGACATAAAATAATGCCGTCTTTGTGCTGGAGCTGCATTTCCTCAGAGCCTAACTCCCCACTGTTCCCGCCCTGCTATATTCTTTAAATCTACTAATAACGCACATGACATTTATTTTCTCCCATATTTATGATTGGTTAAATCTTTATCAGCATTCGCTCTGCTGTCCAGATTGGATTCCTGCTCATACAGTGTAAATAATTTTGAGGCCATTCCAGTCACCCTCTCTCTGTCCTCTAATCACACACACACACACACACACAGACAACTCGAGACCTCAATATTCTCACAGCTAATCTTGTGCCACTCCTTAAGTTTTTGTTTGTTTGTTTGTTTGTCTGTTTTGGCAGGCTGCAAATGGCAAGAGATCAATAGCACACTGCATGTCTTTCATTGTGCAAGAACAAGCTGTCCTTTACAAATGAAGTGTGATAGACTTCTCACTATTACACAAACTCTACTGCTTGTTTACAGAATAACACTGATTGAAATTGACCTAATTGATAAACTTGCAATGATTATCAATTTGCGTTGTGTTAATTCATATTTTACATTCTCTCATTGCTCTCTCTAACAGTGAGAAAGGACCTGAAGGACATTCAGAGGCCTTCATTCGAGAGCAAATACCAAACAATCAAGCAGTCTTTGGCTTTTCTTTGCAAATGCAGTGAAGGGTTTTAAAGAGAATTTAAACCTGTATATAAACTAACATCAGTGCCTCTAATATCTGTAGCCTTTCAGTGGTTTGATTCCAAACCAATGCAACAACAGCAGGCTTTTTGGGTAAGATAGTAAAGTGAATAATACCTCTGCTCACTTGGGTTCAGTTTTCCAGCTCTGGCATTCCCCCCAGACCACAGTCCTTTGATAAGACTCCAAAGATTCAGTTTGCCTACATCTGTAACATGATTACATCACAAGTTGATCTAAAAAAGACTGTAAATGTATACAGCAAAATGTAGCCTATATTAAACAGCAGACATGGGACCAAGTCACTAAGGTGCAAGTAACAAGTAAGTCTCAAGTCTTGACAATCAAGTCCCGAGTCAAGTCACAAGTTAATACAAACGAGTCTCAAGTCAAGTCCCAAGTCAATAAAAGCGAGTCTCAAGTCAAGTCCCAAGTCAATACAAGCGAGTCTCAAGTCAAGTCCCAAGTCTTAAACTTCGAGTCCTAGTCAAGTCACCAGATGTAACGTAATTTGTGTTTAACACAATTGATGCAGTTTATTATTAATATATTAAACTGACATTAATATAACATTAATGTTTTTTTTTAAATTTGCATTATAATAAAAATAAACTTGCATATGAAATTAGATCATTTTAAGCAGTTCTAATCACCTCATTACCAGTCCATCACCGAGTTAAAATAGGTGTTGAAGCAGAAAAAAACCACTAAAATGTGAGGCAGTGGGCCTTTAAGGCCAAGGCTGAGAAACCCTGCACTGGATGGAAGTATTAGTACACATTACACCTACAGGAATTTTAATAACTTCACATTCTAAACCCATAAGCATTAATATATGGACCGGTTCTTTCAGTTCTAACAGCATGTGTGAACTCTTGACAGTTAATTTTGATTTAGTTTTAGTCGTAGTCTTTTGACTAAAATGTTATTTAGTTTTAGTCATAATTTAGTCATCTGAATTGTTTTTAGTTTTAGTCGACTCATTGTCATAAGAATATAGTCGACTAAATCTACAGTAGATTCAGTCGACTAAAATGCTTTTTCTTCTGTTCCCTTGAATTATTTAAGTCATTATATATACTTACACAAAATTAAACATCACAGTGTTTACTAGAGACACACACTGCACATTGCGTACACTAATTATTGTAAATAAAATGTGTTTCGTGCACTTTCTAGTGTGTATGGAGAGATTTGGGACATGATCATCAAACGCAGATGGTGGGAGTTAGCTAGCTAGTCTCCCGACTCTGGTCCCTGCACATATAACGTTTCACCTGCTTCCCACATACCTGATCAACTAATCTGACCATTAACACCACCTTAACACCACCTTACTGACTTAATACAGCGCTTCACCTGCTTCCCACATACCTGATCAACTAATCTGACCATTAACACCACCTTACTGAGTTAATACAGTGTTTACAGCAGGACACGCTCTAAACTGTACAGAGCAGTGTGCTCTCAGGACTAGGATTAAGAAAGGCTAAGCTAGCGTTAGCAGCGGTAGGCTAACGTTAGCAGCGGTAAAGCTAGCTAACGGTGGTGCTGGGGGGCTGATGTCCAGCGTGGTGTGGTGATTTTCTCTAAACACAGACGCTAAACTCTCTTTCTCTCTGCTGTCACTGTCTAGATAACTTAATTCCATCATGAATAACGACAGGTCACAGGCTCGTATGGTCTTCCCGGGTTCAGACCAAATTTGTGCAAGTGTGCCTTTGATTGGATGGCTACCCAGTTTGTCCCGCCTCTCCATATGCGCTAAAGTAGTTATGATCGGCTGTTTCCTAACTTGTTCCCGCCTTTCACAAAACTAAATCAGTTCTGATTGGATTAATTCGTTGACTAAAGTGACAATCAATTTCGTTGTAGCTGTTATCCATTTTTGTAGTTTTTATCCAGTTATCGTCTCGTTTTGTCCGGAAAATAAGGTTCGTTGGCGAAAACTATGACGAAAATAATTCGGCAACGAAATTAACACTCAGTAAAGGTAAAGTCTAAGTCAAGTCGCAAGTCTTTAGTGATGTTGTCAAGTCAAATCGCAACTCATCAGTTTAGTGACAGGAGTTGGACTCAAGTCCAAGTCATGTGACTCGAGTCCACACGTCTTTTAAACAGCATTATCCAGTGAAAGATGTCCAAAGTTAATGATGCCATACATTTAAATATGTTTGGGATTGATTGTTACTCATTAATGATCAATAGTATGGCTATATTATATTACTAGACTTTGAAGAGTCCTAGTTGGTTAACCTTGCCATAAAAAAAGATGATGCCCCCACTTTCACCATCTAAGTCCACCATTTATTTATTATGTACCAATTTAGATGCAATTTCCACTTTTTCAAATAAGTGTTTTGCAAGAATCTCACTAAAGCAGGTCAGACATTTTGACCATATCACGCAATACAGCAATGATGCAGTCTGGAGGCATCTGCTTTCATCATGTTTCTTTACATACTTATTGAGATGATTGCTAAAAGCTAAAATGATCCTAAGACTCCCAAATCAAAGCAGGGGAATCTTAAAGCTATTGATTTTCCTGTCTAATGCGGAAATTGTTTGAGTTTTAGAAGTTGCCCCTCCAGACGGGCTTTGGCTTCAGCTAACACTAGAGTTAGTCAGTGCAATAAATATTTATTTTTACACAGAATGTTTAAATCATATATTCAAGCACTGAAAGGTGTTTAGACTGAGCAATTTGTAAAGCTATCAACAGCTCAATTAGCTAGCTGACCTCACACTAAAAAAACAACTAAAGAGTGGAGGTCTGCTTGTTAAACAAGATATTTCCCTACGAGAAAAATCAGCAAAGGCCAGCATGGCTGATCACCAGCAAAACCAACATATGTTGTGTATTGATGCTGGTATGCTGGTCAGCAGCAATGGAATTTAATATATTGATCACCAGCAAAACCAGCATATGTTGTGTATTGATGCTGGTATGCTGGTCTGCAGCAATGGAATTTAATATATTGATTACCAGCAAAACCAGCATATGTTGTGTATTGATGCTGGTATGCTGGTCAGCAGCAATGGAATTTAATATACTGATCACCAGCAACATATCGCCAGATATTTGTAGTGTCATAAGAAACAAGGAAATGCACATATTCAGCATCACACTTCACAATTCAGCATCATCCCTTTACTGCAGATGTCTCCAGCGCTGGAAGGCAATGTTAACTATTGTTTTGCTTCTATATCACTATATTACCAAATGTGGTTTGTGCCAGAAGCCAGCAGCGGCGGTTACTAGCTTCAGCTACTTTTGCATTTACGCTTTATATTTCAGTGACTACCTGTCCTCTAATGATCTAACCAGGAGCAGGACCAACTACTGCCACTAGTTCATTCTCTCCTGTTGTACTGACGGCAGCGACTCATTATCGCCTCTTGAGGTACAAAGAGGTCTTACAAGACAGGACGGGCCAGAACCGGCTCTGTCTAATCTCTATTGTTATTTTATTTATTTTTTTTATATATGTTGGGAAGTTGTAAACCAAAAATTTTGAAACTAGTACCTTCTTGAAATAGTTCTTGAAATTGAGGTAAGGGTGTTACACCATACAGTTTAATCCAAAAAAGTTTTCAGCTTCAGGAATGAAGCAACACAGCATGTCTGTATTTCAAGGTCCGGAATATCACTCAAATCTCTTAACAATTGAATAACTTTCTGCCAGCACTGTTCTCACTGCAGGCTTGTTCTGTTGGAGTCTCCCGCTTGCCTCATGGAGGACACTTGTACATGGCTGTGATTGGCTATGATGCACTTTTTTTTTTGGTAAGTGGTCAGTTTGTCAGTTGACTTTATCCATCCATCCATCCATTATCTGCTGCTTTATCCCGCTAGTCGGGGTCACGGGGGGCTGGAGCCAATCCCAGCGTCATCTAGCGAAGGCGGGGTACACCATGGACAGTTCGCCAGTCCATCGCATGGCCAACATTCACTACCGCACTCATACCTACGGGCAATTTAGAGTGACCAATCAACCTGACTGCATGTCTGGACGTGTGGGAGGAAACCGGAGTACCCGGGGGAAACCCACTCAAGCACGGGAAGAACATGCACACTCCACACAGAACGGCCCGGACCAGAATCCAACCCGGATCGTCTTGCTGTGAGACGACAGTGCTAACCACTACACCACCGTGCCGCCTAGTTGACTTTATCACCATTATAAAAAGATTACAAATATAACAGATAGTGATAGTACAACCCTACAAAATACAATCAGGGCAGATCGAACACCGGCAGGCGTAAATATAAATATGACACTTCACATATAGTTATATAGATATTTTTTTATTAGAAATATGACACATTCATCTTGTGCTCTGAAAACTGTACATTAACAAAGAGACCCGATTAACTAAAAAAGGGAGAGTGGAGAGGTGGGGGAGACGGAGAGATCAGACGAGTACAGATTTTTTTATATTTTTTTTTCTGGCGTGACAGTCAGTGATATTAAAACACACACTGTTACATGAAGTTACAGAACACTCATATAGTCCAGTAACCTGACAAGATTTGGGGATCTCATAATCGCAATGATTTTTATAATAAGAATAACAATATTCCCCAAGCACAGTAAGAAAGATATTTATAGGCTAAAATTCATTCTGTAGAACTCTTTTTGGAAATAATTACAATGCTGTACAACAGGACTCTGAGGAGTGAGCCTTGTGCTTTCTCTATGTGAAACCATCCACTGACCACATAATCAAACTCTTTGCAAATCCATATGCTTCTTATATCTATTTATAAGATATATTCATATATATATATTTAGTTCTATTATATATTCTCTCTCCTCGGCTTGCGCTTTCAGACTTGATTCTATACATACTCGTACTCTCTGAGTGCAGTCAGCTCACTTGCTCTTTGCTTGCTGTGATCAGCACCCTCCACAGTTCTGATGAGTGTGTCAAGGCGTCACCATGAAGCGAACAGAGTCATCGTTTTCATGCCGCGGCCTCTCCACGGATGGGTTATCTGTTCTGATCCAGCAGGGCATGCTCCCTCTCCTGAAGGTTTCCCTCGACAGGATGCTTCTGTGAAAGTCTCTCGCTGATGAGGCATTCGCCGGTAAAATCCTGGACTCGCACAGATGTTTTGAAAGCATCCATGGGCGGTTGGCGTGTGGTGAATGGCTCGTGTGGCGGACGATCCCTGGGATTGGGCGAGGGGCACAGACATGGGCGTGGACATGGGCGCTTTTGGCTCAGTAGTATTGTGTGGTCAAATCCCCCACTCCATCACGGACTGAGGACATGTGGAGCAGGCATTTCTCTCACTATTAACAGTCGTATGCGGATAGCTTTGGTCTCTGTACTCAGGTAACGGAGACCCTACCACCACGCCACCCATCACAGCCGAAGCAGCATAGGCAATAGCTTTTTGTGGCACATTAATAATAATAATAATAACAATAATCATAATAATAATAATACTTCATTAGAATCAGTTAGAATCATGACAGAATGTTGTGTGACTGCTTATGAAATGAGGTTTCCCGGTGTGTTTGTGGCTTTCCAGACCTTTGCTAGACATTTGAAGGCTTCCTGTAGCTAGAAATCCAAATATGCTTTAATCAGCGATGGTCTTAAATATTTTCTGTGTAAGCTGGATGTGTTTATGTGTCCAAGAGTGTAAGAAACTGAAGGCCACACACTCAGGCTCCTCCCACACACAGCCTGAATTTCTCTTCTCCTCCTCAGTCAGTCACTCCCCATGTTCCCATGGTGACGTCCCAGAATGCCAAAGAGGGTCACCACTAAAACTCACCGGATCCAGCCAATCTGTGTACCACCAGGCCATTTCCATAGCAACATGTCCGGTCCCAAGTGTTACGATTCCCTTTGACATTAAGGGAAAGGCCATTCGAGCATCAAAATAAAACAAATTGTACACTGACTGTTTCGTTTTCCAGATTCTTCCTCATTTTGTTTTTTTGTGTCCCCCTCGCACACTTCTCACGTTCTCTTTCTCCCCTGCCAGTGGAGCGCCTTTTTGTTCCAAACCTATGCATGGTGCCTGGAGGCCCATCAGACCTCAGTCTGCAGGTCCATAATCTCCTGGCCCACCAGAGGGATGGTGGCGCTGGCCTTCTCCCACTCCACCGCCTGCAGCTCCAGAGGGGACGCCTGCAGTGGCTCCAGATCCTTCCGAACCCACGATGGCGGAGAGTGCGTCTTCCTGATTCCCTCCCACGCCCGCTTGCTGGGTGTCTGCTGCTTGTCCTGTTAGGGGAAGAAAGATAGAGAAAACAATAAAGAAACACTGAGAGAGACTGCAAGAGAGACAGAGTATGAAGAAAGAAGAGGTGTAATCATTCACAAAACATAAAATTCAGGTTAAATGAAGTTTCAGTTTTCAGTGTATTAGAGAATGTATCTTTATAAAAGTAAGAATAATGTTAAAGCCACAGTGTGTTTTTTTTTCTCTCATTTTTCCGGTAACAGTACAAAAACCTGGCTGTGTTTGTCATGTGTCTACCTTTAGTCTGATAGTCATGCAGTTTCTTTATGCTGTGTTGCATTTATTTTCAACTGGACTCATTTATTCAGTTCGTGTTACAAATAATTTTTTTTTAACAAGAGAACACATGACTAGGAGTATTACACGTCAGTGTTTTATTGTTGATCCAAATTGCACTCTGAATGATGTGTGCACTAACACACCACATCCAACAATAAAGGAAGTCTCGCGCCACATTTCTAATACAGTGACAGAAACACAGTATCATAAAAGCATCAGCTCTACACACTGACAATGTGGCCAATGTGGACATGCACACGCTGTAACTCCTCTGGCAGCAGATTTAAGCAAGCTGAAGGGGCCACTGCCAGAACAGATTGTGGGCCAATGCTTGGTTTGAATGGCTGGTATTAATAATTCATAGATTCATAGTTGTTTTTAGTGATTTATTGTAGGTAACAGTAACGATTTTAGGCATCTTCAACATCTTTCTCTAAGGGTTTTTCTCCAGCAATGGAATATATATATGGAGTGTATATATATATATATATATATATATATATATATATATATATATATATTCCATTGCTGGAGAAAAAACCCTTGATGTTGAAGATGCCTAAAATCATTACTGTGTGTATGTTGCTACAGTTAGGCTATAATGTTTGGCCATTTCTCTTCCCTCAAGTGGATGTTAAGGTATTGTCAGGTCAGTGCTATGGTATTCCAGGTGTGTTAGTATGTATGTAAAGTACTGCACAACCTTTTGGACACATGGGGACAGTATTATATTTAAAAGCTATTTTTTCCAGACAAGAAGTTTTTATATGTGCAGCAACACTTTATTTCCTTTTTTTTTTTTTTTTACATATGTCAGTGTGTTTTTTATCCATTTTTAAGCTTTTTCTTATAGTAACCCAGTTTTATTTACAATTATCATCCAGTACCTGGTTTAACTACTCAGTACTTCATTAAGCTAAATCAAGATTGCTGCTGAAGGAATTGCATAAATACATACAATGTCTGGCGTGTCCAGGAGAAATCTGGAACTAAACTTCTTTAAACTAGCTGACAAGATATTATGTACTTCAAAATTACTATCAAAATAAGATATTTATGTTTATTTACATGTGTTGTAATGATATCTGGTGTTCTTACTGGTGAACATACACTTATTTTTATTGAATTTTTTTTTAGAACACAGTAAGAAAAACATCAAGTGTGCTAAGTTTGCAGTATAAGAAGGTGAGGACTGAGGGGGAATGCCAGAGAGTAGATAAAAGAAAAAAAGATTATGGAGAGATATGAACTACAACTCACACTAAGGTTGGTTTTATCACTGCCTCCAGATGACACGCTCCACCTCTTCCCAGGCTTGTTGTCCACAGGGGGAGAGTCTCGGTCCTTCTCTGCATGCTGCAGTTTCCTGTTCAGGTCCTGGAACATGTCCTGGTGGCGCTTCCGCGTATGCATGATCTTCTGCAAGAGTGAACACGAGAAAGTGAATATTATTAATATAAGAAATAAATAAAGATGGTTAATGATCATTCTGAAAAAAAACGAATGAGGGTGGGTGTATGTGGGTACCTCGAAGTCCAACTCTGCGTAGCGTGATTTTCGTCTCTACACAAAAAATGTAAAAAAAAGATGGAGTTACTATGTTTGATCAGTGAGAATAAAACTGTGATAGAAAATAAAGTCTGGATTAGAGGAAAAAGGCTAACACTTCACTAGAACCCTGTTACATAATTACCGTGGCGGATGTCGTATGCTGCCAGCAGTGGTTCTAACAGATTTTGTTCAGTAGTGCAGTACAGGTGTCACCATTACCGTTAATATATGTCAATGTTTGATTACTGCACACTTAGTAAATATAGCATGTAACAACATAAGCTGTCATGACATCAAGTGTTATGTCATGAGACAACGGTAACAGGGCACTGTTCTATTACAGAACAAAATCTTATATAGTTATAACAACTCCTGACAGCCAATGACATCTGCCAGCGTAGGGTTATGGGATTGTCAGGTCAATATTATGTAACGGGGTTCAATTTCAAGTGTTGCTAAAAAAAACAAAACAAAAGGACATGAACAAGACAAAAAATGAAATAAAGGAGGAGGAAGAAAGTAATACGCAAGTGCTTTGTGTGTATAGTAGCTTTTCGTGAGACCTTGGCATGAGCGCCAAGTAAACAGCTTGTGACCGCGTGGCCTTTTGTTAGCCTGTCAGAAAACGTCTGAGGAGAGCCTGACCTTCTGCCGGCTCCGCCACCACCGCAGCTGCTGCCCTGCACTGCATTCTGGGAGCATGTTTGGCCTGAGGTCAGAAGAGGCGGTCTGGAGTGTGTGCTCTGTGGTCACTGTGCTGTCCACGCTAGACGCTGGCTAACATTCAAAACGTGAGCAAGAACTGACCTTTAGAGAGAACTTGTCTCCCACCGCACACCTCCAACCTCCAATGTCCATTTTTGGACTTGAATTTGGACTTGGATTGGACTTAGATTTTGAGTTGGAATTTGAACACAGCATGATTGTTTACAATTTCATGATGAGTGGACCAATACAAGTGCTCCAAAATAGCTTGGAAAAAATTATATTTCCATTGACTTACATTAAGAGTAAATTATGTTTTTGGTCTCTCCTGTAAAGTTGCAATTTTGGAGACTTGTTTTTCATTGGACAGCAACACTGTATTTGATACATGCACACAATGTCTGGGGTTTCTAGCTACAGTAAACTTTGTTCTTCAAACTGGCTCAGAAGATATTATCTACTTCTTTCAAAATAAGATATTTATGCTACTTTGTACTTTATTTATGTTTTATATATGCCTAACAATGTCTGTTTCATGAAAAGCTTATGTAGGTGTCAGGCAGTTTTACAAATGCTGCCTGTCAGTACCAGACTTGCTGTTTTCTGACATCTTTTCCCCTCTCTGCTATTCACTTCTTTGGTGCCAGCCACCATGCAGCTCTGTAAAGCCTAATGCATCCTCCTTCTCACGAACTCCACTTCTGATTTATACATAATGAACATTCACGCAAAAATTCCGTCTCAAAAGGCAAACTGCAGTACATCTGCATGAGCAGCTCAGTAGGAAATCCATTAATAAACTCTGGCAACCAATATGCACCCAATCGAGAGGAAAGGAATGAAGGAAGGGGAAAGTAAAAGAGGGATGAGGTGAACTGAGGATAGGAACTAATAAAAAGGAAGGAAAAATAATTTTCATAACAATTAAACGAACGTCACCCCATCTCCGAACATACTGAAAGCCTGAGCCCTCTTGCTAGTGCCTTTGGCATGGAGAGTTAATGCACAGCCATTTAGAAAACAACTCTGTCACTAGCGGCATGAATAATTCAGGCAGAGCATCCTCTCTTAATTAAGCTACACGCAAACAGTGTTCGCAGTAGCTAAGTTTCATCCCCGTACAGCCCCCAGGTACGCTCACACTGATACACAGGGTTTGATTAACACTCATTCACTGTTCTGCCTCGTAATGCTAAAGGCTACCATGACCTTTCAGAAACCGATGAAGTTTTACAGGTTTATCGCTGCTCCATGCAGCAGGTGCAATCACAGCAAAGTTCAATTGGAGCAAGATGTCTTTGCAAATCAGCTAATGCCAAGAACCTTTCTAGCTTCATTTCGAGACTGACGACTAACTTCTTTGGACGTCTTTACAACAGTGCGCTGCACTCAGGCCGTCGTTCAGACCGCAGGCAATTTGTTTCTCAAATCAGATCTTTCGTCCGCACTCTTATTTGAAGTGATCAGATCATCGCCAGCCTATCTGCATGGTTTACTACAGTAACAACGTAGGTGTCCGCAACTATGTTGCTACGCTGATGACATGGATTTCAAACGCTGATGCATAAGGTGCATCATCTCAGCCTCCAAACAATCGCTCTGTCTGGCATCAGCGTTTGCTGCAATGCAAATGATGTAAAAACACACTGCGAAACTCGATTTGAGGGGACAGAGCATCCAGACTGACACACGTCTAAAAAAGAATAGAAAAGAATCTAGATATGCCCAAATGTGAACTGGGCCTGGACTCTGAACAAGACCTAAGTGTTAATGGAATAATCATATACACAATGATATGGAAAGGAATATGATATGAAGTATGTCCAGTGATTTTGGATATATCACAAAAATGCCAATTCTAACTTTACACAGCCATATCTTACATGTGTAAATTAAATAGGACATTTATGATAAAGATCTGAATAACGATAAAGACCTCTTTTAGTCAAAGCACTTATATTATTAATATTAGGCGAGTTAAAATAACTTCTTGGATAAACTCAGTTCAAAAAACACCCTAATTATTGTATATGCTCTGCCAAAGCTACAGCATGTAAAGTTAAAAATGTCCTGTGTGGTTTCCAGACTGTAACTTAATGTCTCAGCAGTTTCCATATAACAAGTGCTGTGATGACTCAGATAAGTATTAAAAATATGAAAAGACAACAACTCATTGTAAAGTAATCTATAACTGAATTACAGAGCAACTGTAATGACTATAATGATGGAGAAGACACTTTTTTTTAAAAATGTATGGCACGTGATCATGGCTTTATTATCAGTGTAATGATTTTAGTAGTTTTTGTTTAGTATTATATGCATATAACAGTATATAGTATGTGATTTCCTGATTTTTAATAAAATCAGTTAATGTTAACAAGGACTGTATGTTGAAAGTAGAATAGAAGGTAGGCCTAAGCTGCAGGAAACCTTGTTAATAACAAAAGCAGGAAGAAATCATAAAGTAGGTTTTGGAAACCAAAAATGGAGAGTTTTTAAATTTTCTATATTTTAATCCTTAGCAGCGTGAATCAAAACACTAAATATAAAATTAGATTTTTTAGAAATTTCCACATCTATTTACAATGGTAGTAGGAGTCTTGCCTAAGGATTTTAACCTCTACTGCAGTGGCACATTAGTCTGTTCATTTCAGATTTGTTTTTGATATTATTAGAGAAAAGAAAAACAATATAATGTGGGAGTTGCAGGGGAGAATGGGGCCAAGTTAACATCTGTGATCTTCAGCTGCAATTCCGATGTACTAATAAACTCTATTCTGGAAAACGCAGTTTAAGGAGTGATACATTTTTTGGAATTTTGAGCGAATTCGAGCTACAACTGTATAAAATGAAATCAAAATTAAATAGAAGTTAATTTACACTATATTGTATGATGCGTGGCAAATGAATGATCACAATGGCTACAAATGAAGGCATAATGAAATTAGAGAAGTGAGATAAAAAATGTAAGGAAGATGAGTGTTTCCCATGCAGATGCCAGAAAAGATTTTTGCATCAGTGCCTATTGACTTACCTCCAGTGAGCTCATAGACAGTGTGGAGACGGTCTCGCTCTTTGACATCACGCCTGAATTCCCAGAGTCCCCTGGCTCACACACATTGCCGGTCATCTGGGCTTCACTGGAAATGTTCTGTATGGTCTGCACTGGGGAATCCCTCTCTGCGCAGGACACGCTGACCCGCTCAGCGGGGAGGGTCTTCAGCCCAAAGCCTGGCACAGGCTCTGTGCCAGTGGGGTTGGTTAGATGGATGAGCCTGGTTTGGGGCAGCTGCTCGATGCTGATGTTGTACTTGGACGCCTGGTCCTCCTTGCTGGCTTTGGCCGGCCTGAGGGTGGTGGTGTTGTTGTTGTTGGGCAGGATGACATAACCCTGGCCCACTCCTCCTCCTCCTCCCTCGGGCCCCGTGCTGCTGTCCCCTGGGCCTCGGCTCAGGTCTCCATCCAGCTGCTTGAACAGCTCTCCGTCGCATATGTAGATAGACTTAGCTCCGGGCAGCTCTGTGCTGACCCCTGCGATGGCTCCCTTCTCGCGGCGCAGCGTGAGTGTGTGGCTGGCATAGTCAGCCACGTTCTGCAGGTGAACTTTGGCCATGCTGGCTGGCATGGTGTTGAAGTTCGAACCTTTCTGCAGAGTGAGCTGCTGAGAGGCCAACTTCTCTTCTCCCTGGAGAGAGGAACGCTTCATAGTGCCTGGAAGCGAAAAGAAAAACAATTACATTTAGATGACACTTCAGAGCATGTCAGTATGTCAGTAACATTTAAGTTCTTACAGTAACCATTTCTGTTCTTTTTGCATTATAGTAGTGCAGGATGATACTCCGATAGTCCCCTTAGCAGCTAATTCAGGTGAAACAATATTGACATTGATCTGAAGTAATATACCAGGAGTGACTGATCATATTTTTTATTTTTTTCCAATTAGTCATATACTTATATATATACCAACCGAACTGAATCATTAACAATGTTCATTGTTGCTACATCACAAAAAAATAATGACCAATCAAGTTTTTCTGAAAGAAATAAAATAAAGGCTAATCTGAATTGAGTGAATGAATTCATGAATTTAAAATGCCAGTTAGACCCATAACAGAGTAAATATTGTTGTGATAAAATCCTGGAAATGTGTGTTTCATGTGAAGGCTAATAAGATTGCAAAGATGACAAAAACACTGGCTACTGGCCAACTGAGTACTTGGCACCTCTAGTAGTTAAGTTCCTAATATACCCTAGTAATACAGAACACTGAACCTAACTAGTCATGCTTACTTGACAGGCATGCATAACAGGAACAATGAAGAGCACTAAGTTAAAACTGCAGCTGAATGCAGCCTTCTTTGATGCACCTGTCCAGACCACTAAGATAATTAACTGAAATGACTATAATGATGGAGAAAATGTATGGCACGTGATTATGGCTTTATTATCACTTAATGGTTTTTGTAGCTTTTTATAGTATTAAATGCATTTACAGTATATAGTATGTGATTTCTATGAGAGTTAGTCAGTTAATGTTAATAAAGGTTATATGCTGAAAGTGGAATAGAAAGGCCTAAACTGCAGGAAACCTGGTAAAAAGCAGGGTAAAATCATAAAGTAGTTTTTAGAAATCAAAAATGGAGAGTTCATAAAAAATTATATTTTTTAATCCTATCTTGGCACCCTGCATCAAAACATTAGCCATATACCAACCAAACTGAATCATTAGCAACATTCATTGTTGCTGCATCACAGAAAAAATATTGACCAATTAAGTTTTTCTGAAAAAAGGGCCGATTTTAATTGACTAAACTGAATGAATGAATGAATAAATGAATGAATGAATTAAAAATGCCAGTCTGACCCATAACAAAGTAAATATTGTTGTGAAAAAATCCTAGAAATGTGTGTTTCATGTGAATAAATTTAAACAAAAAAGACTGGCCACTGGCCAACTGAGTACTTGGCACCTCTACTAGTTAACTTCCTAATGTACCCTAGTAATACAGAACACTGAACCTAACTAGTCATGCTTACATGACAGGCATGCATAACAGGAACAATGAAGAGCACTAAGAGTTAAAGGTTTCTCACAATTACTACAACAAAATGCTAGAAAATGTTACCACAAAACTGCAGCTGAATGCAGCCTTCTTTGATGCACCTGTCCAGACCACTAAGATAATGGACTATGTCCATTAAACCGTAATTCTATCACACATCGTACACACACCCACGCACACGAAAATCACTCACAATCACATGGGCTGATACGTGTCTCAGCCATGCCACATCTCTAGATACCGGTGTGATATACCATCTAGAGAGATAATCAGATTCCCACCCTTGATGGATATCAGAGTGGAGAGCACTGTTTGGCGGTGAGACGTCGGGAGGGACTTAATTAGGAGCGGCCAGCGTATCGGTGGCACAGCAAGGGAGCAGGCAGCCCTATTTACCTGAGCATTACAACCCAGCGGTAAGCACATCACACTCTGAATCTCCTGGAAGAAATTGAATTACGGATATGTAACGCGCTGCATTTCTTGTCAAAACAGCCGGCCGCGCCCCTTGAGAGGCTGTCACAGTGGCTCTCTGAGAAACATCCTGAGAAAAGCTAAAGCTTCTCACTTAGAATACACTGAAGAATCCATCCCATCTTACCTGATCTACAAGCCATGTCCACGTCCTTCTCAAAGTCAGTCTGAAAGAAATACAAGGAGGCAGCTTTAGTGGGAGGATACACAATCACTACTGGAACAGGACCATTTGTGGAACTTGAGTGATCACATTTTCTATACAGAAACTAAAAACAAATATCAACAAAGAAATATTGTATTTTGTGATCAATACCAAAATTAAAACATCTGTTCATTTTCATAAAGACTCAGTCAGAGACTGCCTCAGTCAGAGACTGCCTCTATCAGTGCCATTTCTAAAGCTTTGCCATCCAGATTTCAAACAGATATTCTCTTAGCTTTTCTTTGGTATTTAGTTTATTAAATTGTAAATGCTGTTTGACCAGAGGATGACAGGTCTCCCCATTGTGAGGTTTGGTTCCTCCTGCTTGCTCACTGGGGGATATATCTGTTGTAACTGCCTGTTTTTAAACTTCTGTAAAGCAGTTTTTTGCCAACATCATTGTAAAAAGCACTATGCAAACCAACTTGATTTGAAGTGCATGTAGCAAGTATAAGAGGTGCTCCACCCCAATCTTTCAGGTTGAGTTAATCATCTATTTTTTTGTTATTTTAAGCATGTGCCATTTAAGATACTACCAGCTGACCTGCTCTTGATTAACTTAAAATTTTCATCTTTTTGTTTTAAACTTAGAATGTATTCACTTAAGTATGTTTTATTTTTCAGAAGAATGAACAACCTAAGTCGTTTTAAATGCAGTGGAACCTTCGCTTCAAGTCTAGACTGCAGTATTAAGATGAGTAAGAGGAAGAAGAAATGGACTCTCTGATTAGATTCCCTAACCTTTAAACTGTGACCCACCACATTTTTTCTTCAACCTCTGCATTCTTATAGTCATGCTTCTTGCCATAAGGTTTTGTGTTTGGTCTCAAGCAAAATTAGCTATTTGGTTAGACTGCAACCATAATAACGGAGCTCTGAGTGGTCAACATGATTTCGAATGCATCTGTATATTACAGAGTTTTGAATCAGCTCTGATTAGTTCCTCATTATTCTAATCAGCTCTGATTATGTTCTCGGTATAAATGTTATTGGTATACATATTTTGGTCTATAGAAAATTTGATGTTGCCAATATGCTTAACATAAGATGCAATCTCAGCTGCCACAATACACAGATGAGCCAAAATATTATGACCGCTTGTCAAACATGTCAGTTCTCTGTGTGTCACCAATGCAGCTCCGAAATAATGTTCTAAACTGTCACTGGGTTGGGACCCCTCTTGTCACTGGGATGGTACCTTCAGGGAACGTAACTGTTCATGCTGCACTGCATTTATATATTAAATCTAATACATTTGATTCCTTTTATTTGTCTTGCTCTGTGAATCACTGCATGTATATGTAGTTATATGTATTGTTACATGCTATGTATATTTCTTACATACTGTGGTATCTGTTAAAAGCTTGTGTATACAGATGGCACACTGAATGCTACCACGATCGCGAGAACAAGGTTCGGTGAATCCTGTGGTATAGGTTTATGGCTCAGCGGCTCCTGCTGGTTTACGAGCCAGGAGATAACGACTTGACCAGACAGATCACATGGGCCAGATGGAGGATGAAGGCGGGCCTATTAAGACCATGCAGAACGTCTGTACCACGGTATCTTAACAATAAAGCTTATACTCTGAACTTTCTGACAGCAAGGACGAAGTTACAACATGGGTGTTCCCGCCTGGTTTTGGTGGTTCTTCAAGACGACACCAGATGGCTCAAGTTGCTGCAGTTCAACCAAGAGACAGAATCGGCTTCCTAAATCCGGATGGGGTGTTGATTTTTTTTTTCTGACGACAACGAACCACGCTGCATCCTGTAAGTCCACCAGAACTTAAGAACCAGTATTTTGGCAAAGAGAGCTGTCAGAAGAAGAGAGCTGTGCTGTCTATGTCTGTCCTTGTATGTGAACCTTGTACTAGTCTAGGTAGTGAGATGGGTGTCTCCTGGCCTTAGCACATAGCTGGTTCTAATTGTGTTTCATTAGGAGTCAGTGGATTTGGGTGTTCTCAAATCTGATACTGGTCTTTTGCTACACACAGGTATTCCTAATTGTGTTTCATTAGGACAGTACATACAGGGACTGTCCCTATCTGTTGCCAAACTCTGCTATTTCTCAAAAGTGCTCCCTTGCGCCAAGAGGCGGAGAGGGGCAGAGTGTTTCTCGTGCCCATAAGATGTGCTTAAACTTCCTGGTCTGAAACCACTTATCCTCTGAACTGGTCTCCCTCTTCATTCTGATGGCAAGAAAGAAGTTACAACAGTATCATTCCACTGAGAAAAAAACTTCTTTAAACTCAACAGTTGAACTTTAAGACCACTGTTGTACCTTTGAGGACCAATTTACATTATTCATACCCCATGAACAAAAAAAGCACCTGCACAGAATCTTTTTTTCTGACAGTGAAGATATCTGGCACCAAGACATTAGCAGTCCTGCAAGCTGCGAAGTGGAACTGACGCGGATTAGATTTCTTGTTCTATCACATGCCACAGATCCTCAATCAGAATGAGATCTGGGGAAACTGGAGGCCAGGTCAATATTGTGAACTTCTTCTTGCTACTTGTAAACAATGTGTGCAGTGTGTGTGTCTGTATGTGTGTGGGTGGGGTATGTTGCATTATCCTGCTAAATAAGGCCACTGCTACTGGGAAATATCACTTGAATGAAAGGGTACAAGGTTGCAAGGATGCTTAGATAGGTGTCGCGTCGAATTGATGTTCACATGAATATCTGGACACAAAGTTTCCCAGCAGAACACTGCCCAGAGCATCACACAACCTCTAGCTGCTTTTTTTCTTCCCTTAGTGCACCCTGGTGCCATCAATCCCCCAGGTAAATGGCAAGCATGTGCCTGGCTGTGATGTAACCTTTCCTTGCTCCAAGGTCCAGTTCTGAAGCTCACATGCTTATTGTAGGGTTGTACAGCAGTGGCTATGGGTAAGCACAGGCAGTTTGGTGATTAACTGTGGATTGTGTTTTGTTCCTTGTGTGAACATCATACATTTTTTTTAATATGTACCACAGTAACCCAACATGATGGTTTAGAAACAACATGATGTACTTTGTTGTCATTGTGCTTTGATGTGCTAGATTGTAGTTTGTTCTTCATCAGACCACTGTTGGTAGGCACCTCTGTTAATGGGACGACATTATGATCTGGCCATAGCTATTTGGTCCTTGTCAAAGTCACTCAGGTCTTCAAGCATACTCATTTTTTTTAATTTATCCAATAGATAGACTGTATGCTTACTGTCTAATATACACCTCTGTACAAAAGTCTTTGGCACCTAAACTCATTGTTTGAAACCTTTATCTTAGCACTAAGTGTATTTTCACCAGTAAGAACACCACATATTACAACAGATGTACATGAGCAGAATTACAAAGTAGCATAAATATCTTATTTTGAAAGTAACAGCTTGTGCTCCAGATTAAAGAAGAAAGTTTAGCTCCAGATTTCTCCTGGACGCCAAAGACCTTGTACATATTTATTCAATTCCTTCAGCAGCAATCTTGATTTAGCTTAATAAAGTACTGAGTAGTCAAAGTAGGTATTAGATGAGAACTGTAAATAATACTAGGTTGCCACAAGGAAAAGCTTGGAAAGAGTAAAATAAACACACTGACATGTAAAACCACCACTTGCTGTATTAATACTAGTTGAATATTATACAATTTTGCTGTCTTGAATATTATAAGAGCTTTATGTCTTGAAAAACAGCTATTTAAAGATAAACTTTTGCACAGTACTGTACATGCCAGAACATTCGCACTGTTGTTACAACATTCACTTCTTCTGTGAGAGGCCAGAATGTTTTGGCTTATTAGTGAACGCTGTATGTTCAGCTGAAAGCTTACAAGAGTACATTTGCTGTTTGTTTCTTCTGTTTGTTTCATTTTTAATTTCAAACTACACATCTCTGTTTACCTGATTATGTAACTGAATACTGCAGGAGTTGTGTATGTAGTCAAACAACCTCTTGCATCCCTAATAGGAACTGCTGAATAGTAACTGAGTTAATTACCATGAGCTGAGCATGGCCGTTCTGGAAAGATCCACCCGAGTCCCCATTACCATCTTCCTGACGATCAACAACTCGACACTTCACCGCTTCTTGAACCTAAATGATCACACAAAGTGATGTTGAATGTTTGCACGCAGTAAACAATACAAACGTACGTACACAAACAAACAATCTCCTATTGACTCGGAGTCAGTCACATTTTGTTGCGGTTCACACACCTCTCTGCGCAGGATGCAGTGGACCATCACAATGACGAATCCCTCCAGAGAGTCGAAAACGGCAAAGAGGATCTGGAAGAGGGCCGAGCGGCGATCAGTGATGGCCAGGACCGCAGACATCCAGGTGAGAGCCAGCAGTGGCAGAACCACACAGGAGCTCCACAGAGATGCCCTGCAGGACAGGGAGGAGAAACATATTCAGTCTTCAAATTTATTTTAATCACAACAAATTAGCTTACAAAGAGGGCAAAGCTTCTCTAAAGTTCAATGAACAGCTGTAACATATTATATATTTATTTTCCTATTTTAATTTTTCTGAATATCCAAGCACTCTGCATGTCCTAAAAAATACTGCGGTGAATTTATTTACACTTATTTAAAACAATAATGCAATGTATTTGTAATTCTACACTGTGCTGGGAATAAACAATGTGATGATTTTTTAAATGCACTGAATTTAGAATTCATCCAGTGTGTACATAATTTACATATCATCACTGTCCAAGAAAATAAATAAATAAAAAGATCTCCTTCTTGGTTGATTTTCATTTTTCTGTATCATTTGAACACGACAGCTGTTCTTTGTATCCTAAAGTGAAAGTTACATAATGAATGGACCAATAGAAATGCTCCAAAACCACAAAACCTCGTCAAATTAACTTGCATTGAGGGTAAAGTTATCTTTGGACAACGGCAATATAAATTATAAACATCAAAACATTTTGTCTTTCTGTTTATTAGCTTTTCATTTGGCAATGATTGTATGTATGTAGATATATATATATATATATATATATATATATATATATATATATATATATATATATATATATATATATACACACACACACACACACACACACACACACACACACTGTTCAATGAAGAACAAGTATCTCCAAAACGGCAAGTTTACAGGAGAGAACAAAAACTTTACTTTTAATGCAAGTCAAGGAAACCGGAATTTTTTATCTAGCTATTTCTGAGCATTACTATTGGTCCACTGATCATTCATTTTTTACTAATTAAAAATGGCAGCTGCTGTGTTTAAATAAAAAAAATTTAATTGACAACAATGAAGATGGACGTTTTTCTTTGGACAGTGATAATATATTCATTATTGTGTAAAACTATATACAAATAAACGGCATTACGACATTAATCTTAGCAAAATCCTCAAAGAGTTGCCCTTTTTGTTTGATAAGAATGAAGCCATACTGATATACCTATATCACGTATAGACATACAGGATCACATTTATAAAAATCCATTATAGAGATATACAGGAACAAACAGCCTTCAATTATATTCTTATAGGTACACAGTACACATATATAATATGTATGCATGTTTGCATAGATGTATCAAAAAATGGTAGGAGGAGCAGCAGGTAAAGGAGGAGTGAATGTGAGTAAAGGAACAATGAAGAACAGAAAAGGAAGACAAAAAAAGGTGGGAAGTGAAGGAGATAAGACACGGCAATGGGCACATGACAGGAGTGCTCTAATGCTAATCCACAGCAAGACTCTATTTAACCCTATCTTTTCTTTCTGCTGCTCTGCCCATTTTCCTTCATTATTATTACTATTACTGTCGCTGTCATGTACGGTACTTAGTCGTGTCTATCTGCTGTATTATGTAATGTCAACAGGCTACACTGACCTGGACAAATTTCACATACAGTACAGTCAGAGACCACCCTTCATTTATTTAATTTTCTGTTAAAACACCTATTAAATACTAGTTAGACTGAACCGTGAGAAGAAGAAAATGCAACCAACATAAGAAAAATATCCCTGTATATTTTATATCTATATATTCGGTCTTGTTCTGACACTGAAAAGCAATGGAATTGAAATAATGCGGCCTGATTTACATGCAGTACTGTACATGCAAATGTAAACATCCAGTAAGATATAGATAATGTCTATAATTAATATTATTATTATTATTATTATTATTATTACTATTATTCATTACGACACAAATGGGCTCACACAGCAGCAAGTTTTTAGAATACTTGTGCACTTCTTGATAGGTTCTTATGTGCTTACTGATTTATAGTTGACTTGACCTAACCCTCCTATTATTTTTGGTCTTCAATCAAATAGACTCCATTCAATACATAAAAGATGTTAGTAAATTTGAAATAACAGGAGTGTTAAGTCAGTCATTTCTCTGCTCTTCGGTCATAAGTAATGTAGGATTGTCCCCATATCCACAAAAGGTCAGGGGCTACTTGTGATTGTACACACAATTGCGTGTCCTCATCCTGGGACCTGCGTCTCTGTAAATAAAACTACACTCATGGTTGCCTGATGTCAAGCTGTCTGAGGGGAAGATATAGCACGTATGACATCCCCAAAGATGTACTATTCATGTAGACACTTCATCATCTACATCTTGTATGCATGCATACACACACGCACACACACACACGCATACATACATACAGAAGTAGCAGCAGCGGCGGCACAGACTGTCCTGTTGTCAGTGCCAGAGCCTGATTTTTAGTCGCAATGCTGTGATTTACGTACAAATAAGAATACAAACATTAACTGTATGGCTATACAGCCCGGTGAATAAATGAGAGACCACACTTTATTTATTCAATTATCAGTCTAAAAGATATTCAGGCCACCAAAACGGTCATCATCACATTAACAGTATTTTTAAAAGGAAGGTGCAGGTTTAAGGAGTAAAAGAGAAAAGGGACTGATATCAACCATGCAACACCTGCCTGTTTACAAAAACTGTCATCACCAGAAAAAGCTTTTATCTTGGAGAGACAGAAGAAAATAAAACTCTTTCACTGCTGTCAGAACAAACCCTTGTTTTTTTTAAATTGTGAGTGTAGTTTTGGAACGCTTTTCAGTCCGTTCATTAAGACTGGTGAACAAAGTTTTGTTTTGACAGCAGCAAAACGCACAGGTGTTTCAGTCCATACAGCCTCCGTGAGAACACAACTCAACGCTATGGGCGTGAAAGGATATGTAGCGATCGAGAATCTATAACTAAGAAAAGGAAACAGAAAATTGGATCACGATGAAGCGAAAGCTGGACACACCCAACTTTATGCTTTCTGTTTTTTTTTTCTCATACTCGTGACAATTGAGTAAACTGAGGGTGGTCTCTGGCTTTCACACAGTACTGTAGATGGCAGGGTGCATCCACCACCACTTTAAATTCTTGGCCCTTTTTGTCTCAGTGCTGACACCTACTCACAACCAAACACAGCGTATAATTATATACGCATTACCAAGTGGCCGGCCAACATCTTAACACCTATCTATTTCTATATGAGGCCTCTCGCTCGGGGTTAACAACACCACCACTCAGCCTCATCTGATGATAAACAAGGAGCTCTTTCAAAGCACTTCTGCCGGTCATATATCATACATACTTGTCTAGAGGAGCTAACGAAGGGGACACCTGTCTCACACATACACACACACACACACACACTACACACAGAACATTTTCATGAATAAGGATGCACAGATCCGACTTTTTCTCTCTCTACACCGATTTTGGACCATTTAGGATCAATCTGGTATTTTTTCTTTTTCAGTTTAATATGCGTATAGCTCATATAATACGCTGTCACAGTTGAAGACATCATTCCAAAGCATGAGTATTTAGGTATCTATTAAGTATCTAATAGGGATGCATCGATACAGATATGGGTATTGGACTGATAATACACTCCTTTACTTATACTTGTGCTTATAAAAATTCATAATAACATTCTGATACCCATGTGACATAAGCTGAGTATAAACTGCCAGGCTAATGAGAAAAAACTAGCTGTCAGTAAAGAGGCCACTCACGGCCACTTTTTCAATACAAGTGGAGTGCAGACACGGAGGCAATAGAGACAAAGTTGCTACCAAAGTCTGTATAAGCTGACTTTACTTTGTTTGACTGAATATAATAGCGAAGTATAATTGTTAATACACTAACTATTTTAAGACTTTGTAAAATAGGCAGTATAGAGACTGTAATATTATACCATGTCTGTGTAGAGTAGTTATCAGAGTTGCTCAGTACACGGGTGTGCAGTCTGATAATATTAATGATTTTTTTTTTTTACTTTCCATAGACAGAACTGTCTGTAGGCGCTGTGTTTCATGTAGCATCCACTAGGGCCGGCTTGAAGCAAGAACAACATTTCTAAAGTTTATGTATATGTCTGGTTTTAACAACTCAAAATGTGAGCTTTTTTGAATATGTTAACCTTATTAGCTGTTGTGCTACAGAGAATGCTGTTCAGACAGATAAGAGGTGGGGTGGGGGGGGGTGGGGGGGTCAAAACTACGTAACATACTTTACTAACAGGTTTTCTGATGTCGAACAAAACCTGCTGTTCTCCATTGCGGCACTACTTCATTGCACAGATTTACTCTACTTACTTTTAAGTCAGTCATTATGGTATTACAACTGGAATTGGCGGGTAGTAAATAGGGGTGTAAGAATATCACGATACGTAATGTATCACTAGGTTCTTGCCAATGCACAGCCCTAGTAGTAAAGACATGCACTCATACTCATTGGTACAGATGCATTCCTGATAACTAACATTCAGCTAGGCGGCCAACTGATCAATATATATATCTTTAACAATATACAACCTGTAGGAAATTGATAAAAATGTAGTCTGAAAGTTATTTGCTGACAAATCTCTCCTGCACAGAGTTTCTTTATACGCTGCAGCACTTTGTATAGAACTACAGGGTGCATTTCACACTTGCAAAGAAACCATTAGCCGCATGTGGAACACTCAGTCATATAAAAAACACACACAAAGAGAGAACTCATTTTTATAATGTTTTGGAATGACACTTTTTTCTTTTGTGCAGCGAACGCGTCTAAAAACAGTACTGAATGTCAGGCCGACATCCAATCTGTTTAATAAGGTCAGTATCAGTAGCTATTCTGATTTCAGTGTATAGGATCAGTGCATCAATGTCTTTTAGAGCCTCTAAGAGCTTCACCTAACGTGAGACAATGTTCCTTACTAGTTCCCCTGAAGGGAAGAATCAAAGGGAGGGGGCGGGGGGGGAAATGAATAGGGAGAAAATCGAAGGGGGAAAAGAAAGAGGAGTGAGGTAAGAAATAAGCAGGAAAAGGAAAAGAGAAAAGAGTTGGTAAATAATTAGCAGGACTAACATGGCGTTACTGGTAGCTGTGGTGGAAAGGTCAGCCGACGAGATAACTCCGCACTTGGCACATTTGAGCGTCATATTGTACAGTGGCACTGTCATCTGACTGCAAAGTCAAATCAACACACTGAAAATACACACATACACTTACATACATACAGACATACAAACGCACTCACACATATAGAACTTGTGGCCACAGGATCCCCTTTCCAGCTCTCTGTCAGGGCTGTGGGCATACAGCACTGTCACTTTCTCTTTAGCTCTTAATTGGCCTGATTCGGGAAATGGGGCCAGGGGACGGACAGCGACGGAAGATATTGCGGCTGTAAATAATCAGTCCAGCTCATAACTCAATGTGCCTAGGCTGATAACTGTTTCATTAGATTTTCATTTCTCGATGTTGACCATAAAGCCTACATGGTTTAGATTACTACACCATCTACAGTCGTGTTTGCTTTGAGTCGGGGGCGAATATCTTCCCCTGGAGAGAGACACGGAAACACACGAGCTGATCAAACAAACCCACACTCATACACGTCTACAGCCATGCAACGCACATACAGGTTGCAGCAACGTGGCTAAGGCATGATACTGATAGAGCCATGAGGTGTTTAAAGTAATAGGTGTGATTTTAGGCTCTTTATTAGGATGTCTTTAAAGAGGAAATCCAACTTTTCAAGAGTTATTAATACATAAAACAAACTTATTAAGAATGGTTTGACTACTGCTGATCAATTGATCAAACTTCATTACTCATTTAATTCCGGATGTAGCCATCTGTACCACAGTGACATCAAACCATTTATCTCTAGAACAACATCACACTTTTCAAAATATAGTCCTTCAGTAAAAACAATAGGTCTATATACAGCACCCTCCAAAATTATGGGCACCCCTCGTTAAGATGTGTTCTTAGGCTTCTAATAGAAGAAAAAAAATTAATATTAATATATATATATCAACGAATCCATATATGACAAATCCAAAGTGCATTAATTCGGTGGGAAAAAAAAAATCATATTAAGAAATCATTTTTTTTTACATTAAATTATCTATGCCACAATTATTGCCATCCTTGATGTTAATACTTTGTACAACCTCCTTTTGCCAACAAGACAGCCCTTAATCTTCTCCTGTAATATTTCACAAGATGGGAGAATACAGAGAGAGGGATCTTCAACCCAGAGTCCTGGGTCCTCTTCTACCCACTCTTCTCTTAAGCTCACCCCACAGGTTTACAATTGGGATGAGGTCTGGGGACCGAGATGGCTGTGGGAGGAGCTTGAGTTTGTGTCTGGTGAACCATTTTTGTGTAGATTTGACCACATGTTTAGGGTCATCTTGCTGAAAGACCCAGTGATGACCCATCTTCAGCTTTCGGGCAGAGGCCACCAGATTTTGACCGTCCTGGTATTTTAAAGAGTTCATGATGATCTTTTCTGTTACCCCAGACCTATTTAGAGTGTTTGTTACCAAAAAAAAACTTGGTCTCATCTGACCAAAGCACACGGTCCCAGCTGAAGTCCCAGTACTGCTTAGCAAACTCCAGAAAAGGCTTTGGCCTCCCAAACAGCTTGTTGGCATGTAGATGCCTGTTGCCTGATGCTTGTTGTGGAGACTTTGTGACCCCAAGAGGCTACTCTTTGATGCAGTTCCAAAGTGAGCTTTGGAGATCTTTTTACTTCTCGTATCATCCTCCTCACTGTGCGTGGTGGCAAGTTAAGCTTGCGTCCTCGTCCAGGCTTGTTTGCCACTGCTCCAGTTGTTTTAAACTTGTTGATGATTCCTCTGACTGTAGATATGGGCAGGTGTAGGCAAGTGGCTATTTTCCTGTAGCCATTTCCTGACTTATGAAGGGTGACACAAATCTGCCTTACTTGAATGGTGTGTTCTCTTGTCTTCCCCATGTTGAAGAGTGGATAAGAGAAATAGGCCTCTGTGTCACGTCATATTTATACCCCAGAGAAACAGGAAGTGATGAATTACTAATTAAAGGTTCCTAGATACTCTGATCAACTTTATAAACAACAGTAGAAATGCTTCAGTAGTAATGCTTCAATAACATTTATTTTCTAGGAATTGTTAGGGGTGACGATAAGTGTGGAAGAGGTGGTTTTAGAAAAAGTAACGATTTCTTAGTCAGGGATTTTTTTTTCCGCTTCAGTTAAATATTACATTACTCTACAATTTTCAGTGTGAGATTATGCTTCTGCAATGAAAATTCCATTTCTTTTTAAGGCTTTTAACACATCGTAACATAAGGGGGGCAATAATTGTGGAGGGTGCTATAGAACCATCATCACAGAAAGATCTGTTTGCATGCTTAAAACCTTCCTTTGATTGACAGAGTATATGTTTTGTATGGTTCTATTAAGACGCCTTTTAAAATATGGTTCTATATAATCAACAAATAGGGTTCTGCTGTTACACTGTCAAGCTTGTAAAAAGATTTAAGCATGAAATGGTTTTATACAGAGCGTCCCCTTCACTAAAGAAGCCCTGAAGAAGCGTCCTTGTTTAAGAGTGTAGGTTAAATGAAAAGATAAAACCAAACAAAGAAAATGAAATACCCACGCTCATTTCTCTAAGGAACAATAAGAGCACATTCATGCGCTTAAAACTGCTCCCGAAATTAATACGAGACACGTTGTTACTGTCCACTGACACAAAATGGCCGCGCGCAAAATAACAATTAAAGCCATCAGCTCGGCGCGGCCGGACACATGGCCGGCGAATCGATCCCGCAGCTGGCAGACATGTAGATTAAAACCCACATAATATCAGAAATTCAATTCCACGCTAAAGGCCAGTACAACCAATAAAAGCTGGCTGCAGGCAGTGATATTAAAAAGCAATCAGTGTTTTTTTGAATTACAAGGTCATTTCGCTAGCCTTTATGGTGGAGGCTGGAGGGGCTTCAGTACTGCAGTACTGCACTGCTGAGCAACTTCCACACAGATACAAACTCCTTTCTAGCTTGATGGCATGCTGTCCAGAACAGAAACGGACTGTTATTATGGTACAGTGACCACTTCCTCTTTCCTGGGAAAGTCTGACGCCACTGGAACCAGTCTGAGTTAACTGCAGTTCCACGGCTGCAAGGCTTATGTCTGGCTTGTCCAGCACTTATGGTCCTCCTGATGGTCTTCATTAGACCAAATGGGCCTACAAGACAGATCCAGTCTATGGGTGGAATTATCACAACGCAAACATAGTCCGAGCGGTGCAGCTACACTGTGTAGCAGTAGAAGGTGAGTATTCTCTGATGAATGGGCAAATGCGATTATTATGATTATTATCTGTCTGATATTAAAATTACAGCTTGTACGTACAACCGTTAATGTCCTCGTTTTTTTCATATCACGCTCTGAGTGAAAATGTCAGCCGTGTGTACGTTTTCAGAGGAGGACAACTCGAGTGCAGTTTGCAGCAAATGTTGCGGCGAGGTCCAGCGGGGCAGAAACGCACTAGAGACTTCGAGAACGACTGATCTAATGAGTCATTTGAAAACTAATTATTCTAGTTTTCTTAGTGGCCCAAAGAATACGAGGCAGCTAGCATTAGCGGTTAGCATCTCTAGGGTTTTAAAGGGAAATTCCACAGATATTTCACAGATTTATTTCTGCATAATTAAATCATTAAGATTTACACCAGGGGTCTCGAATTCAAATTACCCGGGAGCTAGTAGCCAGGTGAGGTTCAAGGAGGGCTGGGAAAAAAAGTGTCCCATATTTACTTTGTAATTCTAACTCCACACAATATATGCTTGCTGAAGCACCACCTGGTTAGTAATTCTTATACCGGCACAAACCACAACTCCTACTACTGACAAGGATACATTTAAATATTATTATTAAAAATAAATTAAACATACTCATTTAATAATAGTACTATTAAAAGCACAAAAGTAGTCTTACTATTGGTAGCAGAACAAATCTATAGCATTTAGTAAATATTACTAAAAAATTATGTATTTACTCCCAATAGTAGAATTACATGTGGCTCTACTGCTAATGGCAATTAATTTGTTGATTCTCAAAGTTCCAAAATCCATTTATTCCTATACTCTGACTCTCTCTGCTGCTGTTGAGTCTACAAGTGAAGCAGATTTAAGGTAAGAATGGTCAATATCAGAACAATAGCTGATTTAAGCCCTATTCAAGCTGGATTAGTTTTATCAGACATTGGTAATGTAATTTGTGTGAGATCTGATGTGTACGAGACTTTTGGGTGGGCTGTATGTTACTAGCGGCAATTTAAAATATTGGTACACAAAAACAGCATATGAGAGCAAATGTACACTAAAGTGTTCTGGAGTTCAGTAGCCACAAAAAGAGCTACCATGATGTCAATTCCAACAGGACTCCAATTACTGAGGGAGCTTTGAGTTCAGGAATTATGGACGATTATTAGCTCATGAATAATTCCATAACCGACTTGTAAAATGTATGGACGGTGTGGAATTGTTCTGAATTGAATATCAGATCTCGCTGGTATTAACTCAAATTACAGCACCTCCCCAGGTAAAACTAATTCAGCTCCAACGGGGATTTAGTTCCATTACAAACGTGTTCATTCTGCATCAGGCTTTCATTTGATCGCTTCCTTCTGAATGCAAAACTCTTATTTTGGTTTTAACATGAAAGGCATCAGCCTAGTGGATGGTTGTGCCAAAACCATTATATAAATAAAGTAAATTTATAAGTATACATATTTAGATGTAAATATTTTTGTTTCCGATCAGCATCAGTGTAAAAACTTCTTAGGCAGCATGTTTTGCTACAATCAATACTTTCACTGTGGCTGAGAAACTCTGAAAAATCTGTGGAAGTTCTCCTTCAATCTGTAAATACTCATGGAACTTTGTGTTACAGCACACACATATATAAAGGACCCACTCGTAATGGTGAAGCTGCCTAATAATATTCAATTACAAAATTCCACATGGGAATATCTTCATTATTCCGTTCTTTGTTTATGTTTCTGTTCTGTCACCTGCACGGCCACGTCTCTAAGGTGCTAGCAGGCTAGCATGTGCAGATGCTGCACTGTGCTTAATTAGATACAGCGCATGGTAATTACTTTAATTAAACATGTTGGGTGTAGGAACCTCGAGAATAAGAGCTAGGCAGGAACAGTGAAGAGGGTCTGAACCTGCTCACCTCCAAACACACGCACACGTGCACACATACACATACATACACAAATCACACAAATTAAATCTACACAGAAATTTGAACCTAATGTTCCTGCTGGTCTCATATCTGGGCTAATTTGCATTCTTCAATTCGACATAGTTAAATTCGGAATAATTAAATCAGAACCTCGAGAGCCACTTAATCCGTCAAGTGGACTGTAGGAAAAGCCTGAGAGCCACTCTAAATAGCGTGTACAAGAGGGGGGGGGACCCAGGTCCAGTTATTGAGATATTAGCAGAACGTGGGGTTTGGCCTAGACGGGCCTATGAGCAGAGAGGACAGCCCTGAGTGGGAGCGAGGGGGATGCTGTGGTTAACTCCGACACACAAGAACCAAAAAGAAAATTATAATAAAAATAAGTAAAGAAAAACAAACACAGTCCGTCAGAGAGATCATCGCACAGGCAGACACACTGTTCTCCTGACAGAGAAGGAATTTGAAAGAGATGAAAAGGAAAAAAGAAAAAATAACAATGAAGCTGTTGGATGCAGAAACAACGGCAGTGAGCGTCACAGCAGCCTGCAGGCAAAGGAGAGCAAGTGCCCAGAAAAGGAAACACTCAGTGAGAGTGTGGGGTCAAGCGTGGGTCAAACGCACCACACTGGCTTTATATCAGAGTCCAGAACAATGTGACGAATGCGCGCTATATTTTAGAGGAATAGAAAACAGTCTGGCAGCACCTGCTTATTTCTCTATGATATTAATGAGCCATGCCCACAACAGAGTAACTATTATGGCTGTAAAATCACAATGTTGGAAATGATTACTAATCCACAGAGCTCTATAGTTAGAGCTGCAATCACTGTTCTCACTCCATATGTCAGGTAAGGCACCATTTAACTTACATGATTTCAACTCAATACCAACAAAGCAGGTGCTTAGGCTGAACACCAATCAAACGTTTGGACACAAGTAACTGAATATTCTTTTTTATCATTGAATTCATATGCCTTAAAAATGAAAATACCAATCGATATGTTGTACATCACAGTATAATAATGATTTTTTGCAGTTTTGGAATACATCACTGTATATACACTGGATTTATTTATTTATTTTTTGATAGTGAACCAGGTTTTGGGACCACAGTGTCGTCCGCAGCAGCTGACCGAATAAGCAGCCGAGAGGTGTTGCAAACAGACTTGAGTTCATGGCTGTGCCTATGCTGTTCTTTGCATAATTATCTCAAATGTCTGCTCTCTTGTTAACAAACTGGTGCAGGTTTTCTGTTTTCCTCCATTATTCTACTGAAACATGGCTAAAACCTCCCTGACAGCTAAACGGGATACCCTTAGCATGTTTTGCACATGTGGTATTACACACACTGCATTATTGGTACTTATTTACACGATACTGGCATAGAGGTACCACAAAACTTTAACTGGGATACTGGATGAGCTGGTACTGGCACTGGATGATATTCAGCATGGGTGATTTTTTTTTTCAGCCTTGCTGTAAAATCACCCCTAGTGGCTTCTCACGGAGCTGCTCGAGAGAATAATATTAAATGTGTGTATAACTGTATTAAGGGAAAAAGGGGTCATTTCTAAAAATCATTTTTGATTTGTTTAGCACATGATTTGTTTAGCAAGTATAATTTTAACTGTATTATTTCATGGTTTCAGTAAAATGTGGGACACAGTACAAAGAATTAAAAAACTGGTATGTCCAAACTTTTGACTGGTAGCGTACAAAAGAAAATCCAAATCTATAAAATATCATTGCTTAATTTTTTTTTTTTTGCCTTTGCTGGGCTCCACTGCTTTCCTTTGAAGAAACATTTCCCATAAAGAAAATAGAGACATGGACAAATGCAAATTTATAACATATACTGTACATAGCAACACCTGAAAATAGAGGAGGAGCTGAGGACACAAATATATAAGCCACACATGGTAGATTAAAAAAACAAACCATAAAAAGAAATGCAATGCGAAGTGTGAAGGTGTGCCATCTTGCTTTGAACAGGACCAACAGCCAGTCCTCTCTGATCTCTCCCCTGAATCTACCTCTCCATCTTTCCTGCTTGTTGTTTTCTGTCTACCAGAACCCATTACAAATCATTATTCTCATAGACTTGCTGGAACAAATGATGTGCCTGTTTGCTTTGACCTTTTTCTTCTCTCTCTTTCCTGTCACTAGCTATCTCTCTCTCACTCTATCGCCACTTCACTATGTCCATCTCTGTCCCTCCCTCTGCTGTTCTCTGACTCTTTGGCTTGATCAGTTACTAATCCACTTTCCTTTCGTGTAGTCTGTTTTGGGGGGAGAGAAAGAAAGGCCTGGCCCCTGAGCCTCCGTGCTACAGGCTTGGTTATACCAGTGAGATGGATGTATGATATGAGGCATACCCTGCCCTCTCCTTCAGTTTCATATCAGTAATGCCGTCTTTGGACACCAGTTTGTTAAAAACCAGAATGCCGATAACCATGTTAACCTGCAGAAGAGAGAACACACAGGTGAATGGACAAGCAGATACTGTACAACACTGTTTCGCTGACAAAAAAAAAAAAAAAAGATTGTGCTGAGCCAAGATCTACCCTGATTACTCTGCAGGGCCGTAGTGAGCGGATTACTGCAGCCAAAGCCCATGACCAAAGCTTCTCTGTTTAAACAGATGTCAAAATCCAAACACATGTTTGCCGCCAGAGATTGCACTGCAGGGCTTTAGCTGATACGTGGGCCAATTGTAGCTAAGCACACATGGTTTAAGGGATATATCATGTCTGCGGCCTGCAAAGGCTTATTTCGCTGTCTTAAAAGTCTTTCTGCATGAGCAGTAATGAAAGGTATTTACAGCGATAACTTGGCCAAAAAACTAATTTACATAGCTCGCTCTAAAGACACTCAAACAGTGGAAACATGATTGGTGTCCAAAGTATATTTCTTCAGTTTGTACTGGAGCTACAGCGCTAATGTAGCTAACAAGCTAACAAGCTAACAAGCGATGAAATATTATAGTGAATTTGTTTCTTTAGTTTTAAACTAGAGCTACAGCACTAATGCAGCTAACAGGCAATGAAAGTTTATAGCAAGTGTGTTTCTTTGGTTTTGTACTAGAGCTACAGCGCTAATGTAGCTAACAGGCAATGAAAGTTTATAGCAAGTGTGTTTCTTTGGTTTTGTACTAGAGCTACAGCGCTAATGTAGCTAACAGGCAATGAAAGTTTATAGCAAGTGTGTTTCTTTGGTTTTGTACTGGAGCTACAGCTCTAAAGTAGCTGTTTCAGTAATAAAGGGTAAACTATACAGCTACACTTGTACCAAAGTTAAACAAAAAAATGACTAAGGACGAAAAAGGCTAAGGTTATAAGGGTATATATATATATATATATATATATATATATATATATATATATATATATATATATATATATATATATATATATATATACACTACTGAGTTTTCTGTTTTTGTTTTGGTGGTAAAACAGGTAACAAGACTAGTGTAATTTCACTGGTATAGGTAATGACTACCATGTGTGTTTTACATTCTGTTAACTTATTTGAATTAAGTAAAAAATATGAGGCAACCTGACTACATAAAGTTTTAAGTTAAAACACTGAATCATTTTTCAATAGTGTAAACAGTTGTGCAAACAATACTATTTATGCCGATGTAGTTTGATGTAGTTTGATGCTGTGTTAAAATATATAACCTGTTTCTTCCATTTTACCGTGCCAGTGCATTTCTTCCTCTGATACTCTCTGCACAACACCGCCCAATCAGAAATGCTAACACTTAATCAAAATAACATTTAATAACATAATATTTTTTAACATAAAACATTTTTAAAATACCATAAAATAGCAATGTTAGAAATGCTAATTATCTACTGCTACTAATGCAAAAAATGTTATAAACAAAACTTTTCTTTCATCAGTGGTCACAGGATGCTGCACACAGGACACTGTAGTCTGGATGTTGCTGTTTGGAGGGCTATTCTCAGTCCAGCAGTGACACTGAGGTGTTTAAAAACTCCAGCAGCACTGCTGTGTCTGATCCACTCACACATCCTGTCACTGCAGTGCTGAGAATGATCCACCTCTCTAATAGTACCTGCTCTGTGGTGGTCCTGTCGGGGTCCTGACCATTAAATAACAGGGTTAAAGAGGATAAACAATGTATGCAGCAAATCAGATGGACTACTGTCTGTAATTGTTGAACAACAAAGTGTTTCTAAATGGTAAGTGGAGCTGATAAAACATATCAGCACTGTTAAAATAAATTAGTTTTTTTGGTCTATATCACTTAGTCTTATTATATTACTTGTTTGAGTACTTGTTAGATACATTGTACTATCAGTAAAAAAATATATAACTTTCTGTACAGGTACATATTTGTTCACCGAGGTACAAATAATGTAAACGTTGCCTTAAAGATATAACAATTTGTGTACCTTTTATGCCCCCTCCCCAGGAGAAAGGGGCTTATTTTTTACCTTTTTTTTTAAACCTAATGTTTTAAAAGAGAGGAATAAAACAAACTCCGAAAATAAAATTAAAGGACAATATGGTCCTATTACGTTCCCTAATTAAAGAAGCCGAAGTATCTTTGAGGGTAACACCTCACTGAAAATTTAGCACCTTTCTTTCATAGTTCCAGCACAAAGCTAAAGAAGCCAACTTCAGACACCAAGAACATCTTCTCCGATTTACTTCACTGCTTTAAATATCTGGGTGCCGCCATGCATTGTGTAGCGCTGCGTCTGGATGGGTGAAGACGCCGATAGAGAAAAGCAGAAAAGGAGAAAGTACCAAAACTACGGCTGCAGCTGGTCCCACAAACGCGTACAAGAGCCCTCCTTCCAGAGACAGCCAGCAGCTAGCAGGGCACAGAGAGAAAAGGGGAAAGACAAAAAAAGAGAGCAGAGGAGAGAGGTGAGGTAAAGTAAGGGAGACAGGGTTGGAGGGGAAAATAGAAGAGGTCAGGCTGAGAAAGGTAATTTCATCCAGAAGATGTACCTTATTCAGCAAAGAGGCAGCACACTGTTTGTTTGTGAAGTATTAAATCCTGTAACCCCATGACATGGGAAAAGTTTGTGAAGTGGACAGAATGTAAAGTGAGGCTATGAGAACTTACTAGTTAACTGTACCGTATCCTTTCGCTTTGGTAAACCCAACAGATATGGCCACGACAAGAGCAGGTAAGCCTTAAAGACAGAACAGACAGGAGGTGCAATAAGAGAAGGACGGTCCTGCAAGATGATGGTCACATTGTTACATTGTTACATCTAGTTAGTCTAGACTGGTTCGTTCGAGTGAAGCTACAGAAAGAACTCCTTTGGTTTCCTAGAACCTTTTCCTCCATGGTTGTTTCTTTAACCAGTAAAATGAGAAATGTTTTTTTATGTGAGCCAAGACACATTCAACAGCATGTTATCGCCATATGTTGATTATTGGTGTGTCTAAAAACCTAGTGAGTGTCTAAGTAGGCACTGACTACGTAGGCAGCTGTTTAAGTAGCAGCGTTCTGTCTGACATCTCTCCTCATAAGACGCTCCAGTTAGAGAGCAACTGCGTCATGGCTTGTTCCCGTCCACTACAGCATGCGATCAGTGGTTTAACTGGTTGCTAAGCTACCGACTGGCATCCAAAACAATAGCCCCAGGCTTAAAAAATACACTAGCATAAATGTTAATGTATAAAACTGCAAAGTGGTCAACGACTCGTTACAAAGTTGTAAAAAAAATACAGTTTTGTGTGATTATTTGACAAGAAACACATAAAAACACCAACGAGAATCAAAATAACTTCCATTTTAACCCACTTCACTGCTCGTAGATTTGCCTGCGGTGCATCATGGGATTGCCTTAGCGGCTGAGGAAGCGTTTGATGCTTCCTTAAAATCAGGTGACCCAGTAAACAGCATGTTTAAGGTATCTAAGAATTGAGGGCAGTCTAAATGTCAGGAGCGCATACTATGAAGTAGGCAGCTCACTAGGTGTTGAGACACACCCTATGTCTTGCTCACTACTTACTGAAACAAGCAACTGCAGACTCAAAGCTGTTGATACAGAATGTAAATTAACTATACATGTAACTTGTAATGTCGCTAAAAGGGAGAATCACTAGACACCTCATGCTTCGACTCCGTTTGCCGAGATATTATTCTTTTGGCATAAACAAGTTATGTTAGTTCAGTTGAATTACATGCATGTCAAGTCTGTAAGTACTTTATATACTGCAGTTTTGAAAATAATCCTTCGGTAAATACTTAAACTACAGAGCGAGACAGTACTGGCTTAGCTTGCTAGTATTTTGCTGACTAAACAAATTTCTTCTCAAACAGGGCAACCACAAATCATCATCAAGTATCAAACAGGGCTGTGCCCATAAACTGTACTCAGTGCAAATCTAAATACATCATTCTGTAAATCAATTCAGAATTAAACTGAGATTTATGACACAAGATAGAAACTATTATTTTTCCCACCTCTAGTAACCGACTATAATAGTAATGACACAAGTATGTTATTACCTTTAAAAGGATTCAAAAAGTATCCTCTAATGTTTGAAACATGTGTAATCTGTACCTGAGAAACAGGCAGAGCAAAACAGCTATAAACAGACAGACAGACAGACAGACAGACAGACTCACCCCAGCCCAGGCAGAGAAAGCGCTTGCGTATGATGCGATTTCTCAAACGGCCCGTCACAGCCATATAGGACTGCCAGGCCTCTGTCAGAACCCAACAGAAGGAGGAGAGAAAGAAGAAGTGCAGAAAAGCAGCCACGAGAGTGCATAAAACCTGAGAGACAGAGAGAGAGAGAGAGAGAGAGAGAGAGGGGGAGAGGGAGGGAGTGAGAGAGAACACAAAGTGAAGAGGTACAGGACAGATAAGGAGCAGGTTAGGTATAAAGCAGGCTTATAGTGTTTCTGTCTGTGGAGCTGTCTGTATATGTAAGTGTGGACTGTCTGTTCTCACCTTGTTGCGTGTCTGAGTCTGTCCGATGAGGATGAGAGCATTAGAGGAGATGATGGACAGACAGAAGTTGATGAGGATGACAGAGCGTTCAGAGCGGATGTACCTGCAGGAGGAAGGAGATACTTCTCTTAGCAAAATCTGCTGCCTATACAAACCCCCGATCAGACAGCAGTTTAGCATGAGCTCAGAAACGACAACTAATACATTCAGAGAATCAAAACAGATACGGTGTAGAATTTAACCAGAAGCAAGAGATGCACTGATCAGACATGTATTTTCTCACCCAAAACTGAATCTGATATCTCAACTCGTGTGAACGTGGCTGATAAAGAGCACTGATCAAATACTGACGGTCCATAAAGGCCGTCAAAGTACACAAAGTACAGGAACCTAAATATATATGAGTGGCAAATGTACTGCAATGAAGCCTAACAGTGACCAATTTGTCCAAATATTATATGGCCTAATTCATATTCCTCTCAATATATCAAGGTGTGGTGTATGTACAGTACTGTGTAACTGTTTTAGGCACTTAGGGACATTATAGTATTAATACAGCAAGTTATGGTTTTACCCTTTCCAAGCTTTTCCTTGAGAAAACAACCCAGTATTATGTACAGTTATCGTCTGATTACCTGCTTTAACTACTCAGTACTTTGTTAAGTTAAATCAAGATTACTGCTGAAGAACTGAATACATTCATATATTGTCTGGGGCATCCAGGAGAAATCTGGAACTAAACTTTGTTCTTCAAACTAGAGCTCAATATATTATCTACTTCTTTCAAAATAACATATTCATGTTACTTTGTATTCCACACTATGCATTTGTGTTCTGTTATATCTGTTCCAGTGATATTTGGTGTTCCTACTGGTGAAAATATACACTTATTGCTAACAAAAAGAGTTTTACACTACAAGCTTAGGTGCCTAAGACTTTTGCACAGTAGTGTATATATATGTTTTTTTTAAATACAACTATTATGTGAGCAAAGAAAACACCCTTATTTTGCATTCTTTTCTGTATACAATATGACAATTTGAGGTGTGTTATGAGTTTCAGAATGTCTTAGTATTTAGTATTGCCCACAGTTGCATGTACTCAACAGAAGTAACCAGTAATCGGTCATGGCCACAAATATGCATAACCTAAATATATATGTATAACCTTCATTAGTGGAGATAAATTAAAAAATGCTTATTTTTTATGATTTTTTCTTGCAGTATTCTAAAACTTCTTTCTAGGTTAAAAAAAAAACAATCCCAGAATTTTAAGGGGGTCTTAGACTGTTGTAGTCTACATTACAGTCTGACAGAATGCCTCCAGACAACAAAGCCTTTCCTTCGCAGGATTATGGGCAAAACAGTATACAGCAATAATAATGCAGTGATCTGGCTTGTCATATGACAGAACTCATGAGTGCGGGAATATGTCAGCGTGACGTTGGTCAACATAGGGCAGCACCATTTCTGTGGTTTTTCTCAGTTTGACAAAAAACATTTGTACATTTGTCAAACTGTGAATGCCTGTGATTCATCAGCATACTCACTGGGCACTCGAGAGGAATATGCGAGATTGGTCAGCATGCTCCCTGCTTTGTGTCTGAGCTGTTAGGCTGCTCATTTGTTAACGAGTGTTGTTCAAAAGCCGTGCTTGATTTTGATGCACTAGACATACGACTGAAATGGTACGCAACAATAGCTATATGCAATTATCATACTGCAGGGAAAATCCTGTTACAATGACCATAAAATCCACTGCGTAACCCTGTAGTACACGCTGCACACCTTTTCAGATTTCCAAACAGAATTAACGAGACAAAAAGCAGGCTCAGATGGGTCAGCTCTAGCTGGAGCATGCCAGCAGCACGTTTTGTGTTGTGCTTGTATTGGGTCTAGTATGGTTGCTCTGGCAAAGCACTGTTGCTAGTGCTGAACATATGCTGAACAGATGTACATCTCTTTCGCCTTCTGCATCGTTTTCTCAAGTTAACCGCAGGGGCTGCCTGCATCAGCGATATGTAAGCTCACATATAGGCTAGGTATATATAGGTGTGTGGTGAGTGTGTGCTGAATCAAAACAGGTCACAGCACACACCTGGACATACAGAGTAGCTGTTCTTAATCTGAAAAGTAGTTTTATATGGTGCACACTATTTTCACAGAATTTGAAGACATCCATTTAATTAAAGTGTATTAAGAGGAAGTTTGTCACCCAAACTATACAACAGCTTTAAACTAGATGCTGGAATGCTGCTGTGAGGATTTGATTGCAATTAACCACTAGGCTCCACTCAAACACATCATAAAGGTATTGGATTGCGCTCCATCAGAGCAGAGAACACAGCTCCACAGCTCCACAGACCAATGTTAGGGGTCTTTATAGCTCTCTAGTCAGCATCTGACATTGAGCATGATGGCCTCAGACCTTAGAAAATCATTTTCTAGACATTTTCCGCTACAAATTCCAGGACAGTTTCCAGCAATTGCCCACAAAAGGTCATCCTAAAATGACACACTGCTTCCAGCATCCTTAACATTTACGTCAACAATACAACCTTTAATGACTCCTTAATTGTGAGTGATATACCGACTCACATGCACATAAACCAGTCCTCGACCACTCATCATTACAAATTCTACTAAAGTAGTAGAACTCTATGTTACAAGAAGTTCATTATAATGTAGCCTCCCGCTAGCAGGAAATTTAACTTGGTGTTAGCCAACCCTGGCCCTAGAGGACCCCTCTGCTCCCTGCTCCCAACACACCAAATTAAACTAATTCACTAATTAGCAAACATAAAAATGTGTTGGTAACCACTCCACCAAAATATGCTTAATTTGACCCTTTTCAGACAGTATTTCCAGTGCAGTTCATCAATTTTCTCATTTCCCAGTAGGTTTCCATGACTGGAAAGCTAGTCTAAGAATTAGTTTTCTTCAGAACATGGAGATTATACAAGCATTGTGTGCAGTTATGGTTGCTCCTTATAGGAGCTGATTTCACTAATTAGAACATCTGATACTTCTGGATATCTAGTGCATGAAGCTTAGAAGTCATGAATCATTGGGGATGACAAAAGTGGCACAATTCGATAACTATTTCTGATTTTTAGAGACAGAAATCTAAGAACTTCTGTCAAAAAGTTTGTGTTTAAGTAAAAAACAAGAAATTTTATTACGATTCAAATTGAAAAGCCACTACTGTGGGTCTTATTTTGAGGAAAGAACCCATCGTTCTAAATTTTTGTCACTGCTCATTAACAAAACACTCTGTAAAAAATGCTAAATCAAAATGTAAACTGAACCTAAATGTAATTCACCGCATGCCTCAAACTGCATTTGAACAGTGTCACAAAACAAATGCATCAACTCTCATGTCTAAGATCAAAACCTGTAAAAACATACACAACACACAGCCTAAGGATCTGCAAACCTTTCGGAGAAGCATCTGCTTACCTCCACACGGAGACATAGATGATGATGAGGAGCAGGAGAGTGAGGGAGGAGACCCCGCAGCCCACGATCAGCGTCACGGACGGCAGCTGTGTCTTGGATGGGTCCATACTCTGCCAGTAAGAAGAGAAGAGCTGGGTTAAAGCTAACGGAGCATTTCAGTGCTTCAACAGCACAGAGCCAGTCGTCATCAAGACCTCGGGCAGCTGGAGGGAGCTGATTGCTGTCCACGTGGCTCCGGCTGAGGAGCAAGGTGAAATCAAGGTGACTCGGTGAGGAGCCGCTTGCTGAAGGCTGAAGGGCCTGAGGCTAGAGAAAAGAGCAGAACCTAAAATACTATCCTGCTGCCAGATCTCCGCAGCGTAGCAAGGCAAGTACAAGCGAGCGTAAATGAAGCACACTACACAGACACAGATAGTAACCATAACCCTTCTGCAATCCACCACGCCATTTCCATGCTAGTGCAGCCAAAGATTTAGTTGCCATGGTGATGTGGCTGAGAAACAGCGGCCACTGCAGTGGTGGATGCAGCATTAACCCGACTAAAGGTGGGCGCTGCTCATGTGAGCCATCGGCTGCACTACGCGTGGAGGGTCTATATGAATTAGTATATGTGAATTAGGGAATATTGTTACCCCTGATAGTCATGAGAAAAATCTTTATTACTCCTTTTAATCTTTTATTCAAAATACTAACTGAAATCTAACCTTTATTTGAAGTACAATAAAGAAACAAATTTATATCATGAAATAATTTTACATGTGAGACACAGTTGTTTTTTTGCAAAGGTAACAGCTCTGAGTCTTCTCCTATAACGCTTAATGAGACTGGAGAACACACGGCAAGCCATCTGAGACCATTCCTGTAAAGAAATTGCCCCAGATCGTTTAGGTTCTTTAGAGGTCCACGCTTGTAGACCCTATGCAGCTTGGGTCAGGAGCAAAACCTTGACTCTGGGATGTGCTTTTTTATCATAGCCATGGTGGAAGATCAAACGACAGTCCAGTTCAAGCATCCTGGCTAAGGTAGTCAGGGTTTAATATTATACTTGCTGGTATTTGTTAGAGTCCATGATACCATGTGTCTAAATAAGCTGTCCAGGCATTTAGCACTTCTGTGCAAGGCTACACCAAACCAACCTAATAAACCAACCTTGGTGTTTATTGCCAAAAAGCTTGATTTTGGTCAAACCTGACCAAAGAACACAATCCCAGAGTTCCAGTAAGTTTGACCAACTATAGGCACAATATAGGCACTATAGAAGCTTGATGGTCCTTGACAGCCAAAGCTTTCTTCTGGCAACTCTCTGTAGTTCATGAGTCGGTGTGACCCTAAGAACTAACTAATATCTGCAATTATCCAACTGTGAGATTGGCCACCATGTATGGGGTCAATATAGACACACATCCTCTTCCCGGGCTAGATTCTTAGGCTGCTAATGAATATGGGCTTTTTAGCCAATCAACCTTTAGTCATACAATGCTGCTCTATTGTGTGGTGTTTCTCATAGTTAAAGATGACTAAGCAAATTTAGCCTACGTGTCACATCATATTTATACCCCAGTGAAAGAGGAAGTCATAGCTGACCATTTAAGTCTTCCTGATTGCTCAGTTGAACTTTAAATGTAAGTGGAGTCTATCTTAAGTATATCCCCATTTAGAACTTCTACGGGTGTCAACAAGAGCTTATTAAGGTAGGATTAATATTTTTTTTCCTTTTAATCATCATATCATGTTCATCAGGGGTGATAATATTTGTAGAGGGCACTGCATATAGTCCCTTAGTGACTATCATGACATCAGCTTTTGCACTGCTACTGTCAAAGTCTGCAATATGAAAATGACCCCTTTAACCAGTTGCACGGGCATATTGTTTACTTTAATACTTGGATGTGACTAATGTAATGTAGATGAGGAATTCAAATTATTTTAATCAAAATATTGCAGGCTTTAAGCATGTCATATAACTGAATCATTTTAGTAGCACTCCAGTGTCTTGCCAAGGTAAAACATATAAAACAGTCAATACATTTCTATAAGAGAATATTACACTACTGTAAGAGTATCAGGTTATGCTGATATGTCTACAGCATGACATCTGTCTGCAGGACAAAGCACGTTTAGTCAGAGCAGCTGTGCTTCTAGAACAATCTTTTCTTTTTTTTAGGAAGAACAAGCTCTACCATTACTGGGAACGGTTATTACCATAACTCAGTTAACCTTCACAGGCCTACACTGTCCTTAGTTGTATCCGAACAAAACGATGTTTTGACGCATCATCTCCCAAAGAAAAAACTAAACTTTGTGTGGATGAGTCATCATCGCCTACCAGTTTTTTCTAGCATTAGTATAAGCTTGGTAGTTAATTCAAGGCCGCTCTGTTACTGCTTCCCTGGCTATTTTTAATTAGAAGATGTTTTCAAATGTGCACATCTGTGAGATGCTAAATATTTGTTTGTGCGGCCATTTTTATAATTATTTTGCAGCATTTCACTAGTGTACTGTGTTTGTGTTTAAGTATCTGTCCACTCTTTATAGAAGGCAGTGTTTCTTTCAAAAAAAAAAATGTGGAAAAAAATGTCAGATTTAATGAAAGATATTCTGGTGAAAAGACCAAAACTGAAAAGACCACAGATCGATCTCAGTTCAGAAAAAGCAAGTGATTTCAGGTGAGCATGTCCTGAAAAAGTGAACTCTGGAAAAGGTTATGCAGTGAATCATGAATGCTCAGGTGCTGCCCTGCTAGTGTGCTGTCAAGGAGAAGTGGACACGTGGTCATGCTGTGTGCTCTCAGAGGCGTGGTAGAAAGGTACTGTAGCAATGACAGGACAGACTGACTCAAGGGCTCTGCAGACCCCCCTCCACGCACATATGCACGCACACACACATACACACACACACACACACACAAACACAGATAGTAGGCTAAGTTTATAGCCTGTCTCGTGTCCAGGTCCGATGGCCATGCAGAACCAAGTTAATTAAATCCTTCTGATTAATCAGCACTGCAGGGAGCTCTCCCTTCTGCACTGAACATTACACAAAGGCCTACATGTACAGTATGCATCATACATATCGTCCCATTCACTTAATAACCCACTTAAAAAATATTGTGCTGTTGAATTGCTCTGTTATCATATGGAAAACCATAGCATCTTAGCTCAAATGCCTGACATCCTGCTCATTCCCAGTAGCGTATGTTAAGGCAGCACAGCCGCAATGTATACCCTTCGTAACCTTAAGTTAGACCACCTCTGTAAAAAACTGGTTAACCCATACATGCACTCTGCAGTTACCCCCTAGCCCACTGCTAAGACAGGCTGGCAGCTTGGTAGATGGAGCAAAGCCACACTATGATCACTGCAGCACTCTGCGAACACAGCACCTCTCCTGGAGATTTGGATTTTTACAGCGGATGAAGACATGGATGTGCTTACAATATGGGTGTCCGACGCAGACTTTCTGAATAACTTTGTTTAGCCAGTCCAATACCCACCGCAGGGCAAAGCTTCAAATATTTGCTATTGATAACTGCTGAAGCACTGGAGCACAGAAATAGTATTCGACACAGTCTACACTGTTTGTAGGTTGAGTTATTAGCACTTATTTGTGGTAAATTGGTTGCGTGTAAGACAAGGGTTACAGTAATTTATACCAAAATAAGAATTTCAATTGGTATACAGGTTCAGGACACTACTACTATATCATCTCGTGTGATGTAATTTTAACATTTATTCATTTCAACATTTTACAGTATAAACTGGTACTAGATTCAGTTGAAGTTTCTTACTAACATTTCCCCTAACACAACTGATTAAACTTATTATTAAATATAAGTAAAAGTGGGAGTATGAAAGCAGGGTGGACAGTGGGAGTAGGGTGGACAGTGGGAGTAGTACCAATCCTTTTTCTTGCATATTATTTACACCACTTTCATAACAGGTCAGGCTAACCAGCATTATCCACAACAGGCAACAATGAACATCTTTCCTAAACGTCTGCACTGTTTAACTGTACTACAGTCGAAAATGAAAACTTGTATCGTCAGCAGTGCCAGTGTTCTGCCTGTTTGAACTACCTGCCTTTCCTCGAAACACTGCGAAGGAGAGGCTATTTAATAATAGGCCAGGCATTTCTAGACTACTTCCAAGCACAACAAATACTGCACTTTTGACTAGTTAGAAACAAAATGTGGAGGCACCGTGCCTTACCAGTCGCACTAGCATAAAGACAGAAAACCAAAAGAATGGTGCTACTGCGAGTTAGAGATGTATTTTAAATCATAGTGTATTCACTATAAACTGGGCTGTCCATTTTATCAGTTCCACTGACCATACAGGAGCGCTTTGTAGTTCTACAATTACAGACTGTAGTTCATTTACTGCATACTTCTTCAGCCCCCTCACTATGTTCTTCATTGGTGTTGTGCTGGTATAAGTGGATCAGGCAGCAGTGCTGCTGGAGATTTTAAACACTGCGGTGTAACTACTGAACTGAGAATAGTCCACCAGTCAACTGTGTCCCATGGGCAGCGTCCTGTGACCACTCATAAACAGCTGAGCTATCATCAACCAACAAAGTAATAAAGTGGACAGTGAGTGGACACAGTGTTTAAAACTCCAGCAGTAGTGCTGTGTCTGCTCCACTCGTACTAGCCCAACAGAAACCAACACATCACCACTATATTAGTGTCACTGCAGTGCTGAAAATGATCCACCACCCAAATAATACCTGCTCTGTGGTGGTCCTGTGGGGGTCTTGACCACGGAAGAACAGGGTAAAAAAGTATACAGAGAATCAGGTGAACTACAGTCTGTAATTTTATAAGTATAAAGTTCTCCTAGACAGTAAATGGAGATGATAAAATGGACAGTGAGTGTAGATACAAGGAGGTGTACCCAATGAAGTAGCTGGTGGGTCTATATCTAATTTGTGTGACTGTGTTATTTATGAAAACACAGTATCAGCTGATGCTCAACATTAAAGTTCTTGGCTTAGGAAACAAAAGCACAGTATGTGGATGCCCTTCCCAATTATTAAGTTTAGGTGTTTCAGCAACATCCTTTAAATCAAACACACACAGAAAACCCTGGCAGTAGCATAAGTTGCACCAGGGCGGTCGACCAAGCAAACTCAAAACACAAAGCCAGCGACTGCATGTAAAAATTACTCATCACTCACTACAGAGTTCCAAACTGCCTTCAGCAGAAACATAGGCACAAGAAGTGGGCATCAGGAGATGAGTTTTCATAGCTGAGCAGCTGCACATAAGCCTAAGATCACTAGGCAGGGTGGTGCAAAGCCCATCCCCAATGGACTCCACGGGAGTAGCGGAAACGTTCTCTGGAGTGGTGAATCCCGCTTTACTATCTAGCAGCCTGATGAGTGAGTCTGGGTCTCTCAGATACCCGAATGCATAGTGGTCTTATAGGGTTTTGGGATTCGGTGTCTTAAGGTTCAGTAAGGGGTGATGTTAATGCTAAAGCATATAAAAGACAACCTAAACAAATATATGCTTTGTGGTAACAGTTTGGGGAAGACCCTTTACGACTGTGCTGCTGTGCACAAAGAGAGGTCCAGAAAGAATTCCAGTGGCCTTCACACAGCCCTGATCTCAACCCCAAAGAAAAAGAAACATTGATCATGAGCCTTTTCTTAATCCAGCATCAGGACCTTACCTCCCAATTGTTATATGTTAAACATACTTTTCAGGCATATGGTTTAGTTCTTTGGTTTCCGTGTCTTTGTGAAGCCTGTAGTACAACTGAATGGTGTTGAGTCACCTCTTCCTTTGTGTTCTAGGAATAACTGTGTGTATATTCTGGGTGAATATAATTACATCCTCATTATTGCATGAATCAGAAAAGAGCATTTCTATGAACACACAAATAACTATTTAGTATCTGATAATAAACAGCTATTTACATAGTCTGGACATACTAGTTTTAGTTGTGAATCTCCTCTAGAGAAACAAACATAGCGATGATGTAGAGAAACTCATCACCGCTCCCAAAATTAACATTAGAACAGAAAAACTGCCTAAAAGTCATCTTTGAGAAATGTTTGTTTGCTCTAATGTAAGCATACTATAGTAAGTACAGTTTTGCTGTCTTATTTTGGTTTATTTTCAATCTTCAAAGCCACAAAGCGCACTAAAGGCCATTTGGGGCATATATGTTTCTTTGGAACACACAAAAAAATAAAATAATAAAAAAGGCAATAAGAAATGTATGTATTCAATAGCTCAAAGGCATTTTGCTGGTGTTCTGCACCCATCACCAGCATGTCGAATGCACTATGGCACTCATTCACTAGCCTCTCTACATGCCAAGTCCAGGATTTAGCTATTTTACTGTGGAGGAAAAAGGAGGATGCAGGAAATTTATCCCAATTAGTTACATGTGCACAGAGCCCGTCCGTTGGGTATGGCCTTCTTGCCGCCTCTCGCGACTCTCGTTAGTGCACGAAAGATGGACGCCTGGCACTCTTTTGTACAACTTAGCACATTTTTGCTTATTTGATTTACTGGATAAAAATAAGTGGCTTGTACACACAGACCCTTTCATAAACGAGAATTGTTTTCTTTGTTATGGCGTTTCTAGGTCAGGTGAAATTTCTGCTGGATAGTAAGTAATGTGATCTGTTCAGTCAGCAAGTTCAATGCATCTGACACCTCAGAACTCACAATGCAGAAGGTGCTGTTCCTGCAGATCATGTGACAAGCCTGGGAATCATGGCTTATTGTCTTTGTCACAAACAGGAAGGCATCTTTCACTTGGACTGATTAATTAATTAGAACCTTGAGTTTAAGGAAACACTTTCAAAACACCTTAAGCTTTCTTTTGTGTTTGTGATGAAAGCAGCGCCAAGAGGTTGTACATTTTTTTTACCAGAGTGCAGTTGTTAGACATATTAGAAACAAGATCGTAAATTTTATATTTCATTGTTTGTATTCATCATGAATGTTATTTATTAAACAGCATGCATGTTCAATACATTTCTGGAGAAATTATCAATAATAACAGAGATAAACAATTCCTGCACCAAGTAACACAGTTGAGATTGTGTCAGGAATTGCTAATGAGCGACATACAGGTACTGAACTGTGACTGAACTGTGTTTTCAGTACCTTTCATTTATCTTAGCCCTGATGTTGTGGTGGTCTGTTAGTGTGTGTTGGACTGGCATGACCAGAAACATCCAGCCAGCAGCATCATGTGTCCTGTGACCAGGCATGAAGGACTAGAAGTGACTCACACATGACAAATAGTGAGCTATTGTCTTCACATCTACAAGGTGGACCAACAAGATAAAAGTGTCTCTAACAGAGTGGACAGTGAGTGAACATTGTGTTTGAAAAAGCACTGCTGTGTCTGATCAGCTTGTACCAGCACAACGCACACTAACACTCCACCACCACGTCGGTGTCACTGCAGTGCCACAACTCTAATAATACCTGCTCTGTAGAGGTCCTGTGGGGGTCCTGAGCACTGAGGAACAGGGTGAAAGGGAAATAACAAGAGACAGATGGACTACAGCAAAGGTCACTAATAGGTGGGCCGCGGTCCGGGTCAAGACCCAGACGTTGTCAAATGCAGACCCAAAGCGATAATCTATTGAGAACAATTTAAATTCGACAGTGTTTATTTTAAGCTGCGCCCTCAGCCAATCAGATCTGCGCAGATTTGGGCCTATGGCGCACGCACACAGGCGAGGTACAAAGCGAGAGGCAGCAGTTGGAGAATAAAGTAAGTCGGTGAAGAAACGAGTCAGAGAAAGAATAACATGCTCTAAAGAAAGAAGAGTTGACAGCGATTACAGACTTTTTTAACCAGGAATGGAGAGACGTACATGTTTTCTCTTCCCACAGGCAGCTCCAAACCAACAGGTCCAGATGTGAAGTTTAGTTAACAAGAAAATGCATGCTTTCTTTACTTTCTCTATAAATAAGTAGAGAGTTAGTAGAGTAAAGAAGATGCACTTTTTTCAAAAGCATTCTGTTTTTTAATAATAAGAGTAAAAAACATTTATTCAAAGTTTAATAAATTAATTCAGTTTAGCAAATATTGTTGAAATATACTGAACGGTATTGGCAATTTGTTTTGTCTTTCAATTGCTGATGACACAATAACCTACCATAAAATTGATGTGTTATGTCTCGTAGAAACATGGATTAAACCTGAGGAATATTTGGCATTAAATGAAGCCACCCCCATAGGCTATAAGTATGTACACAGCCCCAGACTGTCCGGTAAAGGAGGGGGTATATGTGTCATTCATAAAAATTCATTAGACATAAGTCAGAAACACAATCTCACTTTCAATTCTTTTGAAATTCTTCTCATAAACATCACCAATCCGACCACTAATAGAAGTGTACTCACCCTAGTCAGCATTTATAGACCACCAGGACCTTATTCTGAGTTCTTAAAAGAATTTAGTGACTTTGTTGCAGATCTAGCAGTGAGCGCTGAGAAACTAATAATCGCAGGAGATTTTAATATTCACTTTGAAAACTCAGCAGATCCATTAAAAAAGGCTTTTTCATCTATCTTAGACTCTATAGGTCTCACTCAGAATGTAATAGGGCCTACACATTCCTGTAATCACACACTAGATCTAGTTTTGACTTTAGGTGTTGATATACATAATCTTACTGTTCTTCCACAGACTTCAGTAGTTTCAGATCACTACCTAATTTCATATGAATTGAGTCTTAGTAAAAATGTATGTACATCACCCCGTTATTGCATGAAACGTTCAATAATGCCAAATACATCTCAGAACTTTATTGAAACTCTTCCAGATTTATCAACCATAATTTTTCCATCATCAGACCCAACCGAGCTAGACAGAATAACTGACTGCGTAGAAAATACGCTCCGACTAACTTTAGACAACGTTGCACCTATAAAAATTAAAAAGATGCAACAAAAAAAGCTCGCTCCGTGGTACAACAATGAAGTACGCACCTTAAGACAGACAGTACGGAAATTAGAACGCAAATGGAGAGTGACCAAGCTAGAGGTATTTCACTCTGCTTGGAAGGACAGCCTTAGCAGTTACAGAAAGGCACTTATTAAAACACGCTCAGCATAACTGTCCACACTCATCGAACACAACAAAAACAATCCTAGAGTTTTATTTAGCACCATCGCAAAACTTACCAAAAATCAGGCAGGATCTGAACCTCAAATACCCGCCAACCACAGCAGCAATGATTTCATGGACTTTTTCAATAGCAAAATCGAGAATATTAGACAAAAAGTTCTACCAATACGAGTAACCTATCCTTCATCCGGTTTGGCTCAAACAGCACAAAATGTGATTTTAGAAGAAAGACTAGAAACATTTTCTCCACTACAGCAGACACAACTAGAAAAACTTATCTCTTCCTCAACTTCTGCTACATGCACACTCGATATGATTCCAACAAGCCTATTGAAACAAGTATTACCAGCTATTATTAAACCTATCTTAACTATCATCAACTCTTCTCTTAGTCTGGGTCATGTACCTAAGTCTTTTAAACTAGCTGTGATAAAACCCTTGATAAAGAAGCCAAATCTTGACCCCAGAGAACTGTCCAGTTATAGACCCATTTCCAATTTACCTTTTATCTCTAAGATTTTAGAAAAGGCTGTAGCTCGACAACTCTGTTCTCATCTACATAAGAACAACATATATGAAAAATTCCAATCTGGTTTTAGGCCACATCACAGCACAGAGACAGCTTTAGTTAAGATAACAAATGATCTTCTTCTTGCCTCTGATCAGGGCCACGTATCTCTACTGGTGTTACTAGATCTAAGTGCAGCTTTTGACACTATAGATCACACTATTCTTTTGGACAGGCTAGAAAATATAGTTGGAATCATAGGAACAGCGTTATCCTGGTTCACATCTTACCTTAGTGATCGCTTTCAGTTTGTAAAGATAAATAATGTATCGTCTAACACTACAAAAGTGAAATATGGAGTTCCACAAGGTTCTGTTTTAGGTCCTTTGTTATTTACACTATATATGCTACCATTAGGCTCAGTTATAAATAGACATGGAATTAGTTTCCACTGTTATGCCGATGATACACAACTGTACATATCAGCCAAACCAGATGACAAATCCAGATTAAATAAGATAGAAGATTGTGTAAGAGATATTAGACTTTGGATGCTACAGAACTTCCTTCTTTTAAACCCAGATAAAACGGAAGTTCTCCTCCTCGGCCCAAAGGCTGCTCGGACTAAATGTTCAGATTTAATGTTAAATCTTGCTGACTTCTCTGTAGTTCCTGGTTCAGTAGCCAAAAATCTTGGTGTAACAATTGACTCAGATCTGACATTTAATCAACACATAGGTAATATTACAAGAACAGCGTTTCTTCACCTACGAAACATTTCAAAGTTAAGAAATGCGTTATCTGTGTCTGATGCTGAAAAGTTAGTGCATGTCTTTATAACCTCAAGGCTAGATTACTGTAATGCATTATTGTCAGGATGCTCCAGCAGGAACCTGAATAAAGTTCAGAACGCTGCAGCTAGAGTACTAACTAAAACCAGGAAATTTGATCACATCAGTCCAGTTTTATCAGCGCTACACTGGCTTCCTGTTAAATTCCGTATCGACTATAAAATTCTATTACTGACGTATAAAGCCCTGCACGGTCTCACACCGGAGTACCTGCAAGATCTAATTTCCTATTATGAACCGCCACGTTCACTCAGATCACAGGATGCTGGTTTTCTATTAGTTCCTAAAATTCAGAAGACTACAATGGGGGGAAGAGCTACAAAGCCCCAAAATTGTGGAATAATCTCCCAGTTAATGTTCGGGACTCTGACACAGTCTCAATATTTAAGTCTAGACTAAAAACATACTTGTTTAGTGTAGCTTTTGGTTATTAATCTTCTCTTTTAGATAAAGGCAGGAGATCTGGGGGTTCTTGGACACAGAGGTTTATGGTAAACTGAGATGTTGGTGCTGTTGTTCCACCACTTCACGCGACACAGGTTTGTTGATGGTGGAGTGGGGGGACCCCAGTGTCTCAGGGTACTCTCATGTCCATGTTACCTTCTGGTTCTCTCCTTTTAGTTTAGGCTGTTATAGTTAGATCTGCCGGAGTCACCAACCACACTCTAAAATTCTGAAAATTCATATTCTCTACAGTCTCACTCCCGAGCCCAACTAACTCTCTCTCTTTACTCTTCCTGAGGAAATGACTGTCCTCCTGTCTGATGAAGGCTGTTGAAGGACTGATCATCGGGCCATCACCCCACCATCACCAGCCAGCTCACCTGTCCATTTACTGCTACACCCTCAGTTACATCACTGTGCCATCCAGATGCACCAGCACTGAGATAGGATGGGACTGTTTCAGCTCACGCCCACTTTACATAAAGACTCAGTCATAGACTGCCTTAGCCAGAGACTGCCTCAGTCATACACTGCCTCTATCTGTGCAGCTTCTAAAGCTTTGCTATCCAGATTTCAAACAGAGACTCCTTTCTTTGGTATTTAGTTCAAACTGTAAATACTGTTTGACCAGAGGAGGATGGGTCTCCCCTTGTGAGTCTGGTTCCTCCCAAGGTTTCTTCCTCCAGTTGAGGGAGTTTTTCCTTGCCACTGTTGCCTCTGGCTTGCTCACTGGGGGATATATGTTATAACTGTTTTCAAAACTCTGTAAAGCTGCTTTGAGACAACATCGTTGTAAAAAGCGCTATATAAATAAAATTGACTTGACTTGACTTGACATATGCTGATATTAGGCTACTTCAGTATATAGGATATATCACTGAATCATAACACAAGTCAGAAATGATGATGGTCCGGACCTTGGCCTGAAGAAATTTCCTCTAACTGAACCTTACTGAATTCTAATTAAATAGCCCTGGACTACAGTCTGTAGGTGTAGAAGTACACTTAAAGTGCACCTATAAACACTGATCTACTAAAGTACTGGTATAAACTGCACTTGATCTTCTAGGAGCACTGGCTAAGTCTTGCACTTGTACTGTATGTAGTCTTGTATTTATTCTCTTCTCTGTAGGTGTTCCTGTCTTGCTAGGTATTGCATTGTCTTTTTTCTAGGTATCAGCACTGGCCCTGTGTTTATGGCAGTGTTTGAGTATAAGAGTAGTTTGGACTTAAACCTGTTTGTACTAGATAGAGATACATACTCTAACTGAACACTAAGCACTTTTGTAAGTCGCTCTGGATAAGAGCGTCTGCTAAATGGCGTAAATATAATTGTAAATGTAAATGTACCTATATAATAAATGAAGCTGATAAAATGGACATAGAGAGTAGATATAAAGTGGGGCATCTAAGGAAGTGGCCAGTGGGTGTATGTGACACTGCTACTGTTTCGTTATTGCACAAATAGCCATTTTATAGTTTAGTGAGTACACTATGATTTAATCTCTAACACACTCGCAGTAGCTCTTTTGGTTTTCTGTCTTCTCCTCATGCTGGTGCAGCTGGTATGTGTAGCTTTGTTTTGTATGTATAAATGTGACTGATAAAAAACAGAAAGTGTGCAGCTACCGGGAGGTGTCCAGAAAGTGGGCTATTGGTGCGTGTAGCAGTATTCATAATTTAAATACTAAACCACTTCAGAATTCAGAGGACCCAGCGACATTCGGAGTAAAGCATGCACTGGACAAAAAAGTATCAGGTTTGGAACATGTTTGTTTACCAGATGTTGTGCTTGAGGCAGTTTTTGACAACAGAGTTCGTTTTTTCCCCATAGAGAAAAATTGCTTAGGCCCAGAGATCCTAATTTGGACGTGCCCCCAACAACAGAATGATGCAGGTCTTCAGAGGTCTGTGCGAATAGGAGACTATCCAGTCTGGATGATTAGCTATAGCCTTAGTAGGTTTAACACTAGTTTTGGATGCACTGCAGTCACTTCAAGGCCCATTCTGCACTACAGCTTCTCACATACCTACATATATACATACACACACACACACACATACATACATCCACACATCTGGCCTGCAGTCTTTACCAGTCCCTTTCTGGAGAACCTCCTGTGACCTTAGTGCCTTCAGCAACAAGACAGACAAGAACTTAAAACAGAAAAGCAACAGGACTGAAAAAATCTATTAGTCATATAAGGTCCACTGCTTACGGAGTACAAGCTGGATAAAATGGCTGCTGTGAAGTCTATCTCTGTACACTCATCACTGTGACGAAATGTGGGAAATAAGAGGAGAGACAGAGAAGGAGAGAAAGTCAGAGAGAAAATGAGTGAGAGAAGGCAGAAAGGAAAGACTACGGGCAGTTTCTCTGGCTCTTTATCATTCCAAAGCTGTAGGAGGCTAGTTGCAGACAGAGGAACTGTCGGATGGGCCATTCAGAAGGTGGCAAGTGTAGTGTCAGGAATAATTAGCAGCGTAGCGGTGGGGGTCTGGACAGAGAGCCAGAGCGGAGAAGGAGGAGCCAGGTTCTTGGCTGGCGCGCGCCGCCACCAATCAAATCGCCCCAATATGCTTCCCACGAGGAACGTAACGAGCTAACTGCGACACTCCCTGAGTCTGCTGCCATCTGCCCAGGTATAGGGCTAGACACATGAAGAAGAGGGGGTGGTGAGCCGACTTCCAGGGCCAAGCAGACATTGCATGTGGAGTGAGATTACCACGCTGCTACTGTACAGGCCATGCGAGCCGAGGAAAGCATCTAAATGCAAATCTGAGACACAAAACAAGTCCCACAGTGCTGGGGCTGGCCTGCACAGATTCACGAGGCATTCTTGCCACAGTGTTTGGACTCTAAATCTAAAGCGCAGCCCAAGCCCAGCTTGTCCAAGCACACTGAGCAATCTGTGTTTGGGTTGTGGAGCTGGGAACATCAAACACTTCTGTTTTCCCAAACCCAAGTGGGCGCCCACCCTCTGCACCCTAGACTGCAGAGCTGAGTCTAAAGACTTCCGGTGATTTATGCAGGAAGACCAGCAGAGGCCTGGGCCAAGGCCTCCTTTTCAGCTTCCTTCTACAGAAAACGAGCGAAGCGCTTTTCAGAGCCTCAGTAATGACGCACGGCCAAATGTGACATCTGACAAATCAAAAACATCCTGGCTTCGTGAATCGCAGGGCCCTTATTGTAAGTGTTTGCGGGGTGGGGTGGGATGGGTGGGTGGTTTTTCGGTGGGGTGTCTTCCCTTGCTGGGGGCTCTGTGGCCTACCGGCTATCTGGGCCAAGCAGCACAAAGGCAACGTTATGGGGCCTTCTATAGCTTTAAGAGCCTCCGCTGCCCAGTGCTGTTACCAGGGCAACTAGTGAACAAACTGCTTCAGAGGCAGTTTCCAGTCTAATAATAACTAATCACATCGACTGGAAAAGCCACACAAAGACGCTGCCCTGTCTGCCCATCAAAACGCTGCTGGACCCTCTTGCAGGGCAGATCCACGTACAATGTCTGCAAGTCATTTATGCAGGCATGTCAATCTAAGGCCATGATGAACAGGAGCTGACATCAGAGATCATATATATATATATATATATATATATATATATATATATATATATATATATATATATATATATATATATATATATATAGTTACACCTCTCCTAAAGGAACAATGTCTGATCCTGCAAAAACAACAGCCTGCAGAAGAAAATGAGGAGCTGCACTGGTCACAATAGAGAGCTGCACCATATGCAATGCAACATTAGGCTGCCAGATAACCACAGAATCACCCCATTTTCAGTGCAGCTAATGCAATGCAAATGAAATGCATGGGCACGCCACGGCCTGGGCATTAAAGGCAGCCGCTGACGTCACTTTCTGCGGCGTGTATGTTAGAGACATTATGCCAAAATCCTTCTCCATCAACGTGGAGGGCTGCTCTTTATGAGCCTGGCATGTCGCGAATGTGGGAGAAGAGGAAGAGGAGGAGGAGGAGGAGGAGGAGGAGGGGGGGGTAAAGGGATCTGTTGATACAGAATGACAACGACGCCTATATTGCACGGATTTACAAAAAAAAAGAAAAAGAAAGGAAGAGAGAGGAAAACAGAAGACATTCAAATCGCAAACCCCAAAAAAAGACCCCGCGCCGTTTTTACCCCCCCTCCTCCCCCCAGCAGCGAGAAAGCAGGCGAGAGAGGAGCGTGCACTTACCGCGTCGAGGCTGAGGCGCGCTAAAATGGCGAAGGTGGACAGTCTGTCACACACACATCTGGTCCTGGACGAGTCGATGGGCACGGCTCTGCAGGCGCGGCCAGACCACGAGCCCAGCAGAGACGAGCTGCAGCCGCGAGAGAGAGAGAGAGAGAGGGAGAGAGAGAGAGAGAAAAAAAGCGATGCGGTGAATCACATGCACTGAAAAACAGGCAAGATCAAATCCCCCTGTGCTGCTGATGCTGCTGCTGCTACTGATGCTGCTGCTGCTGCTGGAGCTGGTGCGCGCGCGTGCTTTTTCTTTCCTTTTTTCCGAAAGCGATCCACGCGCTCCGCACGTTTTGCTATAGCCGGAGCGCAGATCAGCGCCGAGAATACGCGATCCGGCGCGCGCTTCTGCTCTCTGCACGGCCCGGTTAGCTACAGGAGAGAGCAGAAGCGAAGAAAATAAGCCGGGAGAGAGAGAAAGAAAGAACGTAGGACGTAATACGCCAGCGTTAGCCTGGTACTATCACCGCTGCTGCTGTGTACAGTATACTGCTGCTACTACTACTATTGAAAAGTACTACTGCTAGCACTGCTGCCTCCACCAGTTAGCTGTAATTGTTGGTCTGAGAAACTAAACTAAACCAAAAAATAAAATGCAAAAGTGAGAAAAAGCTATTCAAAAAATATCTGGACAGCACACACCACTACTAGAATAAAGATAAACAATATGAATGCATTTCAGTGTTTTCATTTAACCATTTCCAAAATGTTCCTCGTTGTAGCTGAGAGTTATGTACAGTCACTGTCCAATCAATAGTTTGTTTAATCATTACTTCATTATTAATTCAATAAGTTGTGCTGAGGAGGAATTCAAGAACTAAAGAACAAAACTTGGTTCTTTTAAACAGCTCACAAGATAGCAACTACTTTTTCTGATAGGGGCTGTTTTACTATACCATGCCCTTAGTGAAATAAATGCAAATACATTTTAAGCCAAAACGTTATATATGTATATATGTTATATATAGCAATGTATGTATATATATATATATATATATATATATATATATATATATATATATATATATATATATATATATACACACATACATTGCTGTGCAAAGGTAAACATGTCCAACATGGCAAAATCATTCTTTACTTCCAATGTGAATCAATTTAAAGAGGTTTCGTTTTCTATTAGTCCGTTCATTACGAAGTTTCTCCAGAATGTTTTTTTCTATATTGCATAATTTAATATTAATAGAGTCAGGATTGGTTACAGTGGTGGTGAAAGGTTTAATGCTTCTAAAAGCTGCTACAAATATTTGGCTAAATGGCTTTGTCTATGTTGTAGTCACTGTGTGTTCTAGTTCCCATCACCACCAGCAGGAGTGTGAGTTTATACTCTACAACACACCTCCACAAGTTACTGAATCATGTTGAACAATTAGTGCAGTTTTCATTTAAGACTGACATTTTTGTCCTTTAGGTCATTTTCGTTTACTTTGCATTCAGTGCAGTTCACAATATTGCATCTGCTTGAATTGTTTAATTAACAGGAACATTAAGAGTAAAATCCTTAGATTAAGGACAAGAAGGGAGTTCCAGATGGACAGCTAGTGTCCATCTGTACTACACTGGAGTGTTTGTGCCAAGCAAAATTAGCCCCCATCCTAGTGCGCCAAGTTAACTTAACTGGCCTTGGGCTTCAGCGACAGATTGAAGATAACAGCTCCACTAGTCCTTACCCAAATAATAAACAGCTATAATATCTCATACGCCAGTGGGCTCACGTCCAATTAGCTCTGACCAAAAGTCATTAACACTACTCCTCCATTCTACCTACACCCTCGAATGCTATCATCTTGATGGAAAGCACACTTAAGAGTCGGGGCCCTTGATCAACAAAGATGTTATTATGAATAGTGTTCTTCCCTGTCAGTACAATCACCAAGACAATGCTAATTAAAAGCCTAACTTACATTTTACATCATCATTTGACAGCCCACAAATACGGCACCCTGTATGGGCAGCAGGGTCCCCGAGAAGCCTCGCAGCTCCAAACAGGGTTACCCACAGTGCACTGGGGCACTGCAGAACCTGAGCCTGTATTTGGGGCTAGGAGAGTGTCCTGGGGGGAATGGAGTGACAAGGATGGCTGTGCGTGTAGCTCTTGGGGAAAGCTGAATGTTAACAGCATCCTCTCTGAAATCCAATATATTATCACCCCCTGCAGAGTGTGTGTGGATGATACGATTAGGCCTCTCTGTCGACCACACACATTTACAGGCGGCAAAGCACCACTGTGTAATTGGATCATTGGGCATACGGTCCAGTGGTGTGTGTGTGATGCGTGTACGTGAGAGAGAGAGAGCGAGAGAGAGATACATCAACAGTGGAAAACATGCCAAGTCCACATGCATGAGAAAGGAGCTATTCACAATGATGAGAATTGTAAAAAAGCCAAACTATAGCACGCAAAATAGTGTGTGTGTGTCTGTGTGTGTGTATTGGATATATATATATATATATATATATATATATATATATATATATATATATATATATATATATTACATGTTTAATCCCTTAATCCGCACAGGCCAGCACGTTCAGTAAGTACGATGACATGAATACAGTACTGTGCAAACATCAGAGACCACCCTTCACTTATTCAGTTCAGATTTCTTAGAACAATCGAATGACCACCACTGAGTCCAGACCTCAAGTTCTCTGTAAGTATTTGGGATTACTTGAAATGTGAGAAGCAGAAAATGTGAACAACTAATAAGACTGAACTTTTGAAGTGTGGAAAACCATCCCTGCAGATTTCTTTAATAAACTGAAGCGAGTCTCCTAAAAAGAATGGAAGCTATACTAAAGGTAAAGAATGGAAACGATTATATTTAGTTTTTGAAGCTTCTGTGTAACTTACAAATACAATTTACTTTGTGGTAATAAGCTATCTCAAACTTTTGCATTATTGGCACTGTATACAAGTTATACAGTTATGAGTGAAAGGCCTTTTAGTTTAAATGTTAAATGCTGTTAATCACCAAGACATTTTCTGACCTTTAATTCATTCACCTGTTAAACTCTTTACCTACTGTTCAATTACTTGGTTGCTAAAATGAAACAAATCGACAAGCTTTGTTGTGGTGATGTAAACTCCTCGTCTGCACTCGCTTGCTCAGAAACTGCTGCAACACATCCAACGGTAAACTCAGCACTGTGCTTCTTTTACACAGTGATAGAACCGCAGTAGCTGGAGGACTGGATCATTAAACTGTCTGAATGCTTCGCTGGTGAGACGTCGGGTAAGACTCCATCACTGTAGTGGTGCGCTGTATGTGTAAGTGGTGAAATGGCCGTCTTGGTGCTAGACACTCTTATTGATTGTGCAGATTGAAGTGTGAGGCACCACAAGGACCAGACTCCTTCAAGCTGTTATCAACAAAACACGCAGTGACAAGGACGCCTCTTCACATTCCAATTTCTTCCCCAAATATTAACTCATTAATCATAGCAGCTGTCCAAGATGGATTTTAATTTTGCACCGAGCACGTTCCCTCCCCCATTTCTCCTCTCTTCAATGTACACCTAGATTACATTTTAGTGTTTTCATTTCTCTGTCTCTCAGCTTTCAACAGCCAGCCCTCCCTTACTCTTTCTCTGGCCTTTCTCTCTGCACTTGCTTGATTACTCGCTTTTTCTTGCCCTTCACTGTCTCTTACTTCACTCTTATTTGGGCTTTTTTTATATTTCGTCTCTCTTTTTTCATTAGGAACAAGGTAGAAAGCATTTTATGTCTAGCTTCTGTTGAAAAAGGTGTGCTCATCCATCTAAATGCAAATGTTAGGCCTACTGCAATATCTGGACCCTCTCTCTCTCTCTCTCTCTCTCTCTCTCTCTCTCTTCCCCCTTTCTCTCTCTCTCTCTCTCTCTCTCTCTCTCTCTCTCTCGCTCGTTCTCTGAAAAAAGACAAAGAGTCCATAAGCAGATGGATGTGTTGGGGAGGAAGTGAAAATGTGAGGGAGACAGGGTCGCACAGGTTGCAAAATTGCATCAAATGATCCCACCATTCGTCCGTCTGCCTGATTTTCTTTGTCAGTCCCTCTCACTTACTCTCACTCAGCCATTTCCGCTAACTTTCTGTCTCCCTATCTTTTATTCCACCCTCTCTGTCTCTCTCTCTGGCACATACAACATGGACACAGACATACTCTCCTTATTGTGAATGCATGTGTGCTGGAGAAAGAACCCAGTGAGTATAATACGTGATGGTCCTGCTGCTCCATCACTGGCTACAAAGGAAGCTCACATTTCTGCACGGTTCAATTAGATTCTGATTCCCTGGCAGGAAATATCAGACTTTTCTAAGATTGGATTAAGATTCTTTTACAACCTTTAAGGACACACCCATGAAATCTGATTCTGAAATGCTTATGATTATGATTTTAGGTGTTGATTATTGAAGATTGATGATTTCATTCAATGATGACTTCTCATTAAAGAATTCAAAGCTTCATAAAATCTCATATTTCGCTGCGATTAAATTCAATTACGACTCGTTAGAAAAGTCAGTGTCAGTCAGTGCATCATCAGTTCTAAACCGGAATTAAAATTTCAGTCAACTGAATTTTTTTATGATTTTGTTATCTTTAAGAACAATAGCATGCACTATGAAATCTCAAAATTCACAATTCAATTCTGATTATTTAGAAAATTATTAATCACTGTATGACATCTCATTCATTTCAATTAGACTAGTTAATAATTCTTTAGAAAATGAGTACTTTGAGAAATTACAGATTTAAATGACTCTACATATGATTCAGTGCATTCTGTGAGCTCACTTGAGTTGATTGACTTGTTTTGGTATCAGAATTACCTTTAATGCTAGATACACAATATTCATACACTGATACAACATATATATAATAAAACAATATGTTTTTTTGTATTGTTAGCTTGGAAAAAAGCCAATTTTTTATTTTGGCCAAAAATACAGTAAAAAACATTTCCACTGAATATTAATATTAAAGATTATCACCAATTCTAACAAAAACTGCTGCAGCTGGATCTCCACCTTCAAATCGATGTATCATGATGCACTGAAACTGATATTTGCACACCCACTAGCCATACAGTGACTGGGTGATCTTAGCAGTGCAGGAATTGTGGAGCTATCTGTGGTGCCCGGCCCCCTTTGCTGTGTGCTGTCTTTAACATTTACGCGTGGATAACATTCCAGCACATCGGCTATGACACACTGCTAACGCGTTACTGTCCTCGAAGACTGGCCCTCCCCCACTGCCCCTGCTTTGAGCACTGGCTTCTCACAGCACGCAGAGCTAAGACAGAGAAAAGGGTGAATGAGCTCAAATCAATAAGAAGTAGCCTCTTACCTGTCACTCTCATCCCATGAAATGCAGGTTTGGTTGGTTGTGCCCTGTAAGAGAGAGATAATGCTGTTACAGCCTGAATCACATTAGAAAGCTAAAACTCTTATTCTTAGCTCCTCTTTTTCTCTTGCCATGCATAACCACCAGACCATACAGTCAGTAGTGAAGAGGTGAGCTGCAGTAGATTTAGAAAGGCCAAATAATAGCTTTACAAACCACATGGTAGCTTATAGTTCATATATCTTTATTGTCCAAGGAAAAACATTTATCTCTAAAATAGTAGTAGCACAGGAGAGGCCAAAAATGCTCAAAACATTTAATGTAAGTTAATGGTTTTGTTATGAGTGATTTTGGAGCATTTCTATTGGTCCAGATATCACAGGATGTGGATCATGTTTTTCTTTGGACTCTGTGATGATACATTCGATGTGGTGAATGATATAATAAACATGCAATATCATGATATTTCAAGATACAGAAGGATCAGTGGTTGTTAAAATACTATAAACTATAAATATTATGATTTTTATTCAGCTGATTACACACTGCACTGTACTAAAGAAGACCAATCACACAATATTTTGTGTAGGGAAACATATAGTTGATAAGTGTCTTAAGTATCTTTCGTGATATGCTCAGTAAAGAGTAATGATATAATCTGACTTAATTTATCACAATATCAAGCAGCAGTCACACTGCCCACCCCTTCTGTCCATGCAATACTGTAATGATGATAAATAATGAGTCTGGCTTGTCAGGCCGAGTCTGCAGTGAAGAATTTAGTCGTTAAGTATTAGAAAGTTAAGAAGCTGACTCATGCTTTTGCGTTCCTTGCCTCACCCTCTCTAATGCTCTGTTTACTGGGTTACAAAGAAAAAGCAAATGCAGACTGCACCTGCTTCAAAATGCAGCACTTACACAACCCAGAGGCAAAAAGCATTACACGTTACACTTGTTCCTTTTAGGATACAGCCTGTGCTTGTTTTATGGTGATTAATGTTCTTACAACTTTGTACATTTCAGAATGTTTGACTCTGTAAATTAATCCAGCACCGGGTGTTTGGAAATGTACTCTGGAGTGATTATAAAGAAGTACCTTTCAAGTTTATCCTTCAAAAGCATTCAGGCAAAGATAGTCAGTTTGAACAGCAGCTCTTTCTGTTTTTTGTTCTTAGGTTTCTATTCCAGAATGATTTAATTAATAGAAATAGTTATTATTATTATTATTATTATTATTATTATTAGTAGTAGTAGTAGTAGTAGTAGTACTAGTATGACTGATAATGTAATCAATTAATTATTTTGACAATTTATTAAGTAATCTGTCATATAATAAAACGGGCTTTGGTCTTCACTTCCCAGACACGCGTAACAGGAAAACTTGGTTTGTCATGTTTATGTTCTGAATTCCTATCAGTACACTTTCCTCTGTTACAAGGTGCCATCATCTCACAATCTTTATTTCCCTCCTGCCAGACTCTGGCTCAAACTGATATTTTAAATCCAACATAATCGTGATGTGGGTTGATCAAACGGTTGATCAAACAGAATAGTGAGGGCGAGCTGACCAATCAGAGCAAACTGGGCTCATTGATGGACACCACTTATAGACACAGGAGCCCTAACAGAGGGTGAATACAAAATAGTAGTATGAGCAGTAAAATGGGGATAATAGGTATTTATTATTACTTAGACCAGCTCCATTAACAAGCACCTTTAAAGCTTGTAAAATATATTTAAGTGCTTTATTCTTTGTATCTTTCCATTTCATAGAAAATCTTTCAGTAAAACCCAACTCTAAATATTACTGGAGAAGCCTGTTAATCTGATAGAGCTCTTCAGATCTAAAAATGAAGATTTTTAGTTAAATAATTAAGCTATTGTCACTGCCTTTATTTATTAATTTATAGAATTACTTGGTTATATTTTAACAAGCCAATTTATTACAAGTCATGGTTTTATGTAGCTCAAACAGTTGGAACTCATTTTTTAAGCAAGTGTCCTCCAACCTGTTTTATTTCACGTGTAACATTTAAGATTTAATTTTACTTTATACATTTATACAATTTATACTTAATTTATACTAAAAATATATACAAAAATATACAATTTATACTAAAAATAAACAGTTATGAGATCCTGCTGGTGTGGATTGCCTTTCCTCTGTCAGTGATCCACGTAATTTAATTGCTAGTAGCTCCCCCTTGTGGAAAAAAATATGCTAAACATGGCTTATAATAACTTTTAAGTTATAATGATACACTCTATCATTCAGTTCATCACAGTTTCTGTAAGTGTAGAGGTCAGTGTGGCTCACGTTGTACAGGTGTGAGAACTCGATCTCCACTGGGGCCGAGAGGGAGCTGGGAGTGGGCTTGATTGTCACAGAGATCACCTTGGAGTTCAGCACTGTGCTGTTTCTGTGAAAGCACACAAAGAGACAAGAACAGGGGGAAGAAGGGGATGAGACGAAGGAGAAGGTGACCTTCTGCTTCAGACCAAGCCCTGCCATGCATTTATGCATCAAATTATTACTGCACCGGGTTTTACCTGCAACTGCAAACATACAAACATATGTATAAAACATATCCACACTCATTCCACACTCATTCCACACTTACACCACACTCATACGTCAGCCTGCACACAATAACACCCACACCCAGCGTGTACTGCTATGTCTATATGGTATTAACTTGCACAACACTTTAACAAAACAACCAATCATCACCTTGATTTACATAAACACATTCAAGCAAACAAAAGCTGGTCAAAAATATTAATAAATAAAAAAGCATAAACCAGCAAACACATTACATTTGGGCCGCACAAGTATACTGATACAAGACCACACACATACACACACCTCCCCGGTGCTTCCAAGCACACAATCTGTCAAGATGAGTGTTTCTGTCACCTGGTGTCTCTCTCAGAGCCACCACATTCAGAGGGTACAAAAAAAGCTGGAAAGCTGAGAAGTGATAACTAAAAAAAGATCATTACTTAAGGATGAGAGTAAAAAGAGCACAGGCAGATAAAGACCACTCAAAAGGCTGCCTAAGTATTTATAGCAAAACAAGAAAACAGTGTCACATCTCTTTTTCCTTCATCAGTCATTAACCTTCAAAAATGATTATCATTATCAGAAACCGTGTATATGAAACATGCTAAACGTTGCAATTGTGTTTGTACTTAAAGCTGTATAAAACAAGAAAACAAGCACACTGTCAGGAAATAAGGGACAGTGCAGGTACAGACTATGGAAATGTACCCAAAAACAAACAACATTGCTGTTAATGTTCTACTGTGTACAAGAATAAGTTATTTATTTTCCCAGGGCTAAGGCACATATTCAGACCTTTACACAACCTAATAAGAAACTATAAAGAAACTTAAAACTAGAACTACAATAGAATATGGTTTCATTACGTTACCTAACTTATGGTACTTAAGACGTACCCTCTAGGGATACCACCCCAGTGATATAAGAGGCTTTCTGAAAGTGTAGGATGAATCTATGACCTGGTTCTTTCCCTAGTATTATTATCTTGAGGGATCTGGCCCTTTCGGTTGCAGTGCCCTTTAAGCCTGAATTCACAATGTAATGAAAATTCATTTGTAAAGCATTTTATGACATACATCAAAATGTCTGTATAACTGCTCTTAAACAGTTACTATGACATGTATAACACATACTTGGCAACACTAGACTTTAAAAAAATTATGAGAGTATAAGGGCTTATCCCTGCTAGTACCAATATTGTTGACTCTTCTCCGCCTGTAATGTAACCAGCAAACGAATTGCTTTATTTCTTAAAGGGCGGGACTTTCTCTATAAATATATGCCATGTTGAGTATTACAGCCGTTCCTGTTCATATTTTAACCAGTGAACATCCTCAACGTCTCTGGAACAGCACAGTGATGAGTGATGCCTGACAGGCAGGGTCATTTGCGTAAGCTTACTTCTGCCTCTGGTTTGGGTTGCCAGGTACCATGACACATATCCCATACAGAAACTGAGAAACACCCATTTGAGTTGTACCACTATTAAACTGGATGATTAAATGGGAACACGGTGGGAGAAAGGGTTAAAATAAGGAAACCCCAGGAAAATAGAGAATCAGGTTTGTGTTGGCAGGTCTGATAACTAGAGTACCAGCTATGATTACATAAACACATTAGAATATCTGTTCAGTTACCTACTAGACATAAATAAAAAAAAACATTACTCACACTACATATTAGGAGTTGGACAAGTACAAGTAGTTTTTACGAGTAGTTTGTAATGTGATGAAAGTCAAGTGTCTCTGCTTTGATGGTGCAGTTGATTAGACAGTCCTATGTGGCTGTCGGGGGCGAATCAGGACATTTTAGCATTCACAGTGCAGATGGTTTATAGTTGTACCCCCTCTGAAAGTGATCTGATCACAGAGTGTTTCTAATACGCATTGGATTCTGTCTAATATTGCTCTTAGTGTTGTCCACTTCTGATACCAAATTTATGTGAATGCCAGGTGTGAACACAGCCTAAGAAACTGACAGAAAAGGGGAAATGTATCCTCACCTCTGAAGAGACAGGATACTTCCTAAATTTCGGTACAGGACAATGCCGGTCACAAATGCTGAAGCATCATCTTCATCTGCAACACACATAGGTAGACATATGCACCCATAAACAAACGTAAAGAGCCAGAGAAGTAAACACAATCAATGAAACAGGTGATTATTGTCTGTAATTCAATATCAATTAGTCCACTTTAGCTTCTTAAATCTGCTGCCGGATGACCTTTGACTTGAGTGAGTGTCTATGTTGATCACAGTGTCAGTGAGTAGAACCTGAGCTTTCAGTTGTTGGATGCTGTGTGATTGTCTCCCCTTCATTTAGAACAGAATTCAGATCAGCAAGGACGTATTACTCATTTGCTTAGCAAGAGTAATAATAAAACATGACTTACACATGACCTACTCAGTTCAGTTTAATAGAGGTTTAATTATGCCTGAAGGGTAACTGGTATTAGACAGGCTGGTACATATATGCATAACATAAAATAATAAAACCAGACCACCCAAAACAATGTACTTCTCTACAACCACAACATAACACAAGAAATACACAATTATTCTATTACTATTCATGCAGTGTCTTGTTCAAAAAGGTAAGTTGTAACATAAACTAAATAAACATCTATAGGTGTTCAGATCATAAACATAAAAAAAATAAACATATACGGTGAAAGGCAGACTAAAACATACAATGTATTAAAAAAAAATGGGATTTGGATTTAAAACTAAATGTAAGGACACATGTAATTAAATCTCACTGTGCATTTGAATATGTAAATACATTTGAAAATTATATCAAAATGATATTAATAGCACTGCACCTGTAAGGGTTAATCCAGCATTCACTCTCATTTAGTGTGAATATAGGTGAAGGAAAAAAATGCAGGACATCCAGTCATTCTCTTTTTCCCTACAGCTCATCACCCTAGAGCTGGCCTACTTGACTAACCATCTATAAACACAGACGCGCACACACACACACGCGCACACACACACATTAGCATGTTTGGTCAGAAATGACAAGGCCCACTTTTATCCTTTAATAAACAGAGCAGATAAAAAAATCACATGTCAGAATGCACACTCATCTTTCACAGCTGGCAAAGAAGGAGGACCCTCCCCCAACACACACACACACACACACACACACACACACACACACACACACACACACACACAGACGCACACTCACACACATCCAAAATAGGCCCAACTGCTCATCCAGCTACACTGAATCAGCTCTGCACATGTGCCTGACTAGCCTGACTGACTGAGAGAGAGAAAGAGAGAAAAGAGAGAAATATATATATATATATATATATATATATATATATATATATATATATATATATATATATATATAGAGAGAGAGAGAGAGAGAGAGAGAGAGAGAGAGAGAGAGAGAGAGAGAGAGAGAACGTCACGTGAAAAAGAGCAAGAACCTGAAAAAGACAGAAATAAGAAATACAAAGATAAAAAGATAGAAAGAGAGCAACAAAGAGAGAAATAGCAGAGATACAGAGTGTATGATACAAAGAGAGAGACAGTGAGAGAGAGGGTGCTAGAGGGAGACAAAGACAGAGAGAAAAAGAGAGAAAGAGGGAAGACAGAGTGCTAGAGACAGAGAGGTGCAGAGTCAGAGAGAGATTTAAAGAGATGCAGAGAGAGACACACAGAGAGGTAAGATAGAAAGTGGTAGAGAGAGAGAGGGTGCTAGAGGGAGACAAAAAGAGAGAAAAAAAGAGAGAAAGAGGGAAGACAGAGTGCTAGAGACAGAGAGGTGCAGAGTCAGAGAGAGATTTAAAGAGATGCAGAAAAAGACACACAAAGAGGTAAGATAGGAAATGGTAGAGAGAGAGAGAGAGAAAGAGAAAGAGAAAGAGAAAGAGAGAGAGAGAGAGAGAGAGAGAGAGAGAGAGAGAATAAGTATAGCTGTAGGGCTGCAGCTGAGTCTCTGTGGGCATGGATAGACTAAGTAAGTCTCCTCTGCTCTCAGGGGACAGTTTTATTCCTGCCTGTCTCCACTCACTGCACTGAACTGCCAGTACAGAACAACCACGGCTGCTATGAGGTCAACAGAGGAGCGCTGAGGGGCCACGCAGCACTGAAGACATACACTATGTGTTCTGCTGGAGGTGGAGAAGGTACAGTCTGTGTATAGGGATGTGTGGGTGTGGGGGAGGGGTTGGGGCAGGGTCTCATTTATGTACACAGTACCAGTAAAAGGTCGCCTTCTAAAAGTTGTGACAATGTAATCTAAAGGTTTATATTTCATTTCTTGAAATCTGTTTCCAAAAGGAAATTTCATATGAAATAATAAATAATTTCATTTCTTTTGTTCTTTTGGTAGATGGTCAACATTAGTTAGCTAAAAAACACTTGAGTAATATTCTATATGATTATTATGTAAAGTCCTACTGGGACATTTAAACATTAAAAATATGGCCTGTAAATCAGTATTAATACCAAAGTATCAGAATAGTAAGCAGTACTGAAAATACTAAATTAACCACTACCCATCCTATTATAGTGAGACTGACAGCTAGTTTTGAGTTGAAGCAAAAGAAGCATTTTCAGTTAAACTTCTAACATGCAATCTTCAGTAAGCAACAAGTTCAAAATGAAGCAAGAACTTCAGGATCTAGGTACCTCATCATAAAGCTGTTGGCGAGAATGCAACAACTTTGCAAAGCTGTCATCATGACAGTTGTGGCTAAAATACAAGATTATTTTTAGAGAGACACCAATATGCAGAATATGCAGGAATGATAGAAATGCAGTAACATAAGTTTACAGTAGATACAAAAATACTGTAAATTAATAATACAGATATTTTAAAGCAGTTAAAAAATCTGCTATTCTGCAGTACAATAAATACAGCATTACATATAAGCTTCAAACGTCCAAATACAGGCATCCATCTGATGCCAAACATCTGTGAATACCAATATAATTTTAAGATCAATATGCAGGCCTAAAAACTTGATCCATTTGATCATTTTTCAATGTTCAATTAAAGTCTACTTTGTGGGTTAGAATAGATTTACATGTTTCAATTTATTTTGTATTCACCCTCTGTCTGAAACACTCCTTTGTCTTTAAACCCCGTGTGCTTTGATGAGTCAGTTCACCCACTCTGTTCTAGGTTGGTCACCCGCCAGAGCAGTATCCTGCTGGCCCCCACTCTGCTTTATTTATTCTTACAATTGTGTCGGTTCTACCGTATCAGTTTGAGCCAGAGTCGAATACTGAAAGTCAGGCAGAACAAGTTGGTAGACCAAGGCCACAATTGCTATACTTAAGAAGGACGTTTCAGAGTGGTCAGTTTTGATTTTTAAGCTCCCTGTGTTTTGTGTGAGGGCGAGCCAAGCTGCTAGGTGGGCAATAAGCTTTTGAGATTGAGATGACATCATCCTGTAACAGAGAAAAGGGCTAGAATTCCAACCAGGCAGCTGAAAAAAGTGACGTCTTCTACCTGTGGCCCATATTTTGAGGTTTTTTAATGCTGGAGTTTACATACACAAAAACCTACAGAAGAATAAAGGAAAGAGAAAATGATACGCTCTCTGTGTAATTCCATGCATATTGTGTCATATAAAATATGAAAGCAGTACAAATAAACAAAACCCGTCATGAGTAGCTAAAACTTTTGGCTTGCAAGAAAGAAAAGACGGGTTTCAGACTAGCTTGTGGGATGATTATTTGTTCTGTCACCACTGGAGGAGGTCTGAAAGCTTCTAAAGTATGTCTAATATAAGCACCACTCTCAGCATGCCCTCGCTGTCAATCTGCTCCGAGCAACATGGAAACAGAGCTCCCAATGGGAGTGGAATTTAGGCCTAATTGCTCTTGATTGGCTCCTGTTGACTCCTGATTAAGCAGCAACTGCCCTATTAGCATAGTCACAGGGGAGGGAACTTCTCTAATGGTCTGTAACGTGGAGCCTCACAAACATTAGACAGAGACAAACCTTATCCCGCTGCTCTTCTTAAACAAACAATGGACACTGTGTTTTTATTATATGCTTATTTAGAGGACTACAGCATTAGCATTGAGCGCTAGAACTATAATGGGTACATATTATGGACAAACACTATTTTAAAAAAATAAAAGTGTACTTTATTATTATTATTATTATTATTACTATTATTATTATTATTGTTATTATTATTATTAATGTTGCCTTTGTGAAAACTTGATTTATTTTTACTTAACCACTTAGTTACTGATATTAGGTCTGTTTATTAACTAGTTAGCTTTGTAGTGTGGTTTGAATGATCATAGTTTACTACCTAGTCTGTAGAGAGCATCTGTGGAAACTAAGCTGCAATACAAAGGTCTTCTTCAACCTACAGCTGTGTTTGTTAGTATGGACAACACTCAGAAGTAAGACGAAAAAGTTGGGGGGCGAACTCAGACGGCTTAGGCTGGAGTTCCGTGTGGCTTGGTGCTTGTGCGTGAACAGTGCTCCCCGCTCCGGTCTTTGGGATAAAGATGAAATGTAGGGAGGTCACGGAATGGAGTGAGAATAGGGTTGTATTTATAGTAGGTAGAGGTAATTAGGGCGTGGTCCAGCTCCCAAAACTAAGTTACGTGGTAACTCCACTTGTCACTGACTCATGCTGAAGTTGTAAGAAGTGTTGTTACTGCAGCCAGTCTATGAGACAGCAGTTTAATGCTGTGAGACCAAGCTATTAAACTGTGTGGTGCTCCTGGCTGTCAGGAAGTCATTATGTCACTGCAGCCCTGCAAAAGATTTAGACATATGATAGTAGTGGCTGAAATTTATTTTTTATCTGATATTGCAGAGAAATTTGCTTCAGACTTAACAGTTTAACCAACACATTACACTCTGCACTACTTTCTGAACGAGACACAACACAAGGTAGCCAATCAGGGAATTTAAAATTGGAAAAGCACATGTATATGCAGTACTGCGAAACAGTCTTAAACATCTAAGCACATTGTATAAAAATGTTTCGTCTCAGCCGTAGTTGTGCTGCTGCCTGTAAAAAAAAAAAACACCACATACAGTAAAATCTAGAATAATTGGAACCCCCAAAACCATCATATAATAATATATTCTTTCAAAAGCATACCGGAAAAGTAATTAGCATCCCAAAAGACATTTTCATCTTTGGGGAAAGACGCCTCCTCCATCACCCGAAGCTTTTAAAAAGATTTCCATTAAAAAGCCTTTCCGGAGAGCACGCCACAAAGCGTGGTATATAAATTTCCTAAAATGTAAATAAATCTACAAATGGAACTGAGTATCAAGTATATTTTAGATTGTTGTAGGGCTGTTTAACTGCTGGTGCTTCAAAAGCTCTTGTGGTGTAATGAATTCTACTAAACTGCAGGAGATTTTAGCCCAAAGTCTGTCTGTCAACCTTTTAGCAAGACAAGGACGCCAAACACACATGAAAATCCACATAGAGACAATCAGAGTTTTACAGTTGTGCAGATTTGAGCCCAGTTGAAAAGTTGTGGTGTGTGGTTATGTGGTCAAACATATAGTTGTTGTACAAAGATAAACATGAATCTCCATTTTTGTTCATTTTTAATTTTTCTACATCATTAGAGCACGCTAGCTGCCTTTACTTTGTGTGAAAATGTCATGATGACTGGACCAATAGAAATGTTCCAAAATTGTAATGTAAAGTTGTCTTTTTGGACATACATGCCACTTTGGACAGTGACAGTAAGCAGCTTGCCCATTTGTTTAAGGTTAGAATAACTCTTATTGCATGCGTAGTTTATGTAATATGTTAATTGCATTGTTACAATAATTGTAAATAAGCTTTAATGCAGTAGAAAGTAATTTGTGCTTGACACTCCCAGTCATTACATAGATTATTAACTACCAGCACACTGGAATCAATCTGCTGAACGACAGATTAGTGGAATGAGAGCTACGAGTAACGCAGGGCTGAACTTTCGGAGAGGTTTGGAAACAGTTACAAAAAAAGAGTTGACATAAATAAATTATCTGCTTTTTCTATTGAGGTTATTTGTATTTAATCTAGAGGGATTATTGCATTTTTTTTGTTATTGTTTACAGCTTTTAAAATATATTTGCACAGTATCTTGTTGGCTTGTGTGTGTGTGTGTGTGTGTGTGTGTATGTATCTGTACCCTGTGGAAGGGACTAACCTGGGTTGCCAGAGGAGACAATGTTCTTGGAGATGGTGACTCTGTCCTCTGAGTTGCGGGCCCAGTCCACCATGCCCCTCCAGCCCTTCATGGGGAAGCTGATGTCAGCAGTGCCCGCCACGGGCCGCTTGTGAATACTCAACACTGAGGGCGCACACAGGCACAGCTGTCAAAACAGAGGCTACACAAACAAACCTGCAGGAAACACTGAACCAGATCATGTCCTTGTTCAGTTCTATTGCTAGGCGATATTGAAAAGTTTAATTTATCATTTATGTCACAGCGGTATCACACGATCGGTGGTTCAGCATTACTTTTTTAGTTAATCTTTCTTCTTAAAGACTGCTTAAAGACTGTCTCTGCTGACGGAATGTGTTACAAACCTGATGGGAGATGGATTTCTATCATACAAGCTTTGCAGTTTAAGTACAAAGATAAATAAACAGGCTTCATACACAGTACGCTAAATCTGATGGAATACATACCAGCTAAAAATTCAAATAATAAACCACACAACTTCAACTGACTTTATAAAACTTTATAAATGTAAACCATTTAATGATTCCTTAATTCCCATAGAATGGACGCCCCATAAACTGCACTGTATATGCCAAGCAGACTCGAAATTTCCAGAAAGGAATCTCATGACCCATTTATTGATCATGTATTCTGAACAGTTCTTATACAACAATCTGAAGCAGCCGACGAATGACATACAATACTGTGCAAACATCGGAGACCACCACTCATTTCCAGGCAAAATGCCAATATTGTGTAAGGTATTCATGTTTCAGCACCACCTCCAGCAAGAGTAGAGAACTGAAACTGAAAACTTTTTCTTTTAAGGAGAGTTTCAATGTTTCAAAGAAATCTGCAGGCTTCCGGCTTAATCCCAAACACATCTGGAGTCTGGGGTGGTCGGTCCATTCTTTCTGAAGAACACAGCGCAACGTGTCTTCTCATAGTGTACTGATGAACAGCAACACCCTTGATAACATTTTGGGAGGATAGATTTCCTCCGAAGGATCAGAGTTTCTCTGTGCTGTTTTTCTGATGATGGTCTACCGGGTCTTGCACACTTGTTAGGAGTCCAGTTCTCTGTATGTTTAAATCATGTTTGGAAACTTAATTATATCACTTATATCACCTAGTACAAGTGAGTTATCTTCTGTCTAATCTCCTGAAAATGAAAGGCTTGCACTTTAATGGCTGTTTTAACTGGATGTGGAAGAGTGTATGTAGGGTGGTCTCTTCTCTGTGCACAGTACTGTACAATCTTTTAGAACTGCTTGAGGTAAAGATAAGCATTGCTGCGTGACACCAGTACTGCTACAGCAGAACAGAAGATACGACACCAAGAACTGTGCAGTCCACAGAGAGTATTCTTAGGGTTTCTCGGTTCAACAACTTTTATTTATGATGAAGCAACAGGCTGTTTATTTGCTGTTCATGTCGGCATGCATGAGATTCCATGTGTTTGTGATGTGTGGGACTGAGAGGTCATTAGCTTAGAGACAGGTGACAGTTCTGTAGGTGGAGATGTGTTTCTGCCAGGCAGCAGTAAACAAAGTGTCTGAGTTTCTGCGAGGCAACAGTAAAGAACAGCTCATGGCCCCCACTCCCTCACACTCTCCTCTCTCACTGCGCTGGCCCCCCTGAGCAGCCCACTGCAAAAACAGCTCATCTCCTGCCTGTCTCTGCCAGTTTGTGTGCATGAGTAAAGCATATCTCCCACTTGGGCTGTGTGCTGGGGAGATGTGGGTGGATCACAGTGGGACTCTAAGGCCTCACGAATGCCCTGAGCTCCAGGATGTGCGTACACCTGCTCGTCCCAGGAGAACAGTCTATAAAACTTCCCAGGGGAACGTTTCATTCATGGTTCAAGGACTTTTGGGGATTTGCTGCACTCAAAATAGGAGGCCAACGAATGATACCAAGGAAGATCCACTCTTGGCACCCTAGAAAATCTTTCTTGAGGGGTTCTTTAAAAAACTATTTGGGTAATTTCAGCATTTTATATATCTGACTTTATAAATCACCAAACAGATATAGATACAGACACAATCATTTTAATAAATAAAAAAAAAAGCAAATCAGGACAGATGTGTCTTGAGTAAGAGACAACAACAAACAGTTTTCATCCTAAAATAAGCTGATATTTAAAAGGGAAAAATTACCAACTCATTACATTTCCACCATAAATGGTGCAAAATCATTTATATTTAACCTCCTGTGTCATTTTCCATTAAGCTTGTTATTTACAAAAACTATAATAATAATAATAATAATAATAATAATAATAATAATAATAATAATAATATAGTTTGATAAGATTTCTAAACCTTTGTATCAAAAATTAAAAGGGCATATTAATCTGATTATAACTGCACTTCTTTCTAAAATCCTATTGTAATTAACTAAGAAGATCTGAATGTGTCCTGCTTTCTTTTGAAGATAATATTAAAATAGCTTTTGGTCATTCTATTTTTGGCAAAATCACTTGTTTTTAACACTTTATCTGTCTGGCTTATTAATAAATGTTCCTTAACATATTAATATATATGTTCATAGCAGGGTTGTTAACATGGAAATTGATATACATACTGAGATTTCCCATTTATTATTCACAGTGTATTATGTTCTTTAATATGTTTTCATTCAGTGCAGCAGGAAGAATGACACAGGACAAAAGCCAAAATGTCCCTCAATGCTGAAATGACCTAAAATGATCATTACACGGATTATTATTTAGTAATAACAGTACCATGCAAAAGTAAATATTATTTAACACCTTTATCTGGGCATTACTCTTGTAAAGACACTATTTTTAAACACTGATAAGGTAAAAAGTAACAAAAATTTCAAAAATGTATCTCTGAGCTAGTGAGAAGAATGAGGCTGGTTCCAAATTTCTCTTCAGTGCCCCCATACATTGTATAGATTTAAACATTTAACAGCACTGACAGCCAAACCAGATGTTGGACATTGAACACTTGGCTCTCATAGAAAGGTTTAGAAATGGTTAAACAAACACACCAACAGAAGTAGAATCACTGCTTATAGTATTAATGCTATTAGCATTTGTATGAGTCAGTTAACCCAGATATATAGTTTATATATCTGGGTTTAGATTCACACAGTACTGTATATGGAAAACAACATAAATTGAGCTATTTTTAAGATAAAAGGATGCTGGTTTTGGAGCTGAAAGAAGTTAATAACCCTCAAATAATGTAAAGGTTCTATACGAATTAGAGTTTCTACATTTCCCTACTACCATACAGCTCGGAACCATACAGGAACATTTATTTTGTCAGTTTGGTGACGTTTCCGTCTGCTGAGAATATCATTTCGGAAGTAGAAAGAGTTGAAATTGATTACCTATACATGAACCTCTAAATGGCCAGAGTGGTGTATCACATTACAGACCAAAATAGTTACAGCTGAAACAGAATATGAGAAGAAACTGACCAAGATTGTCCGTGACCTCGTAGGTGTCCTGAAAGTCCTTCATTCGGAGACTGATTACATCCACAAAGTCCTCCACCAGACGAAAGAGCTCCTTAACATTAGGCCCCAGCTAAAAGACAGAGATCAGGCTGTGAGAGTCTAGAAGTTTGGCATAGTATAGCATTTAGAATAGCAGTTAAAATAATACCCTGGTGCTGCGGTTCTCAAGTATATGCATACAGGAAGTTTGGTGCATCTCCAAACGGTAACTTAAAAGCAGAAGCCAAAAACATTCTTAAAGGGGACTCATTATGTTTTTCCAGTTTTTCCCTTTCCTTTAGTGTGTTTGTAGTTCTCTGTGCCTGTACATGTTCTGCAAAGTAATAACGCCTGAATAAGGAAACTCTCTTCCACATTAACTTCTCTTCCCAGCTGCCTGAAAGGCCTTGTTGAAATTCCAGCACTTTTCTCTGTAACAAGCTGACATCATCTCAACACCTATTGCCCGCCTACTGGCAAGCTAGACACACCCTCACAAAACACACACAGAGAGCTAAAACACCCTAAAACAGGGTACTGGACCCCGACTCAAACTGATGCAACAGAACTGATGCCATTGTAAGCAGCTCTGGACCAGCTGACCAGTCAGAAAAGTATGGAAGAACTGACCAATCAAAAACACACTGGGCTCATCGAGAGGCGGAGCTTAAAAACACAGGAGCGTTTTCTCCAGAGGGTGAATACAGATGCAGTATGAAAACAACACTGTGTTTTGGGAAAGCTGAATCATGTAAATAACTAGGAAAAATAGGAAAAATAACTAATGTAGGTTAATATAAAAAGATTTTATACAAGCTGTTTTTAAAGCATTTCTTTTGGCCTGTTCATAAAATTTTCACACAGTAAAAGTTGTGTTGCATACAAATTATTTAAACAAAAAGTTTAAAAACGGACACTTTTTTTACATAGTGACCATGTTTTGGTCAGCAAAAACGTTCTTTTTAATTACAGTTGCAAAAAAAATAATATTTAATTGACATTTTAAAACTGAAGCTTTAGCATTAACTAGAAAAGTTAGCAGTTAAGTTGCTAACTTAGCAAGCCTAATTATTTAAAGTGGGCTTAACCAACATAACCAACACTAGATGGCTGTAAATGATTGTTTACAAACATTAAGAACACAGAACAGAAAAAGAGAAACATTTTAACAATTAAGTAGAAATTACATATAATCAATAGAATTTCAGTTTACAGACTATACACGTTTTTAAAGAAGGTTCTAGGCTACTGATAGGAAGCCTTTCGCCCACTAGAGGGACCGCTGCAGCATCCCACGTTTGCAGTACCTGATACCTACACCTGCTATTCAGTTTGTAGTGTTAAAACAGACATTACCTTGAAATGTTACGTAAGTTTTACATCAATGTGTCTGTTATTAATATCCCTGTTTGTGGCTATTCTGAGTGTATGTGGGATCTGTGTGGATTGTCATGGTGATACAGGGTGGATGCTTAAAGGGCCCATATGTCCTGTAACAGTTTATATACAAAAAAATGACATACATGTTTATATATTCAAACCTCTCTTTCATGTAGCAGCCGTTATCATGCCCTAAATACTGATATACAGTACAGTCCAACAGTTTTAGGTACCCAGCCAAACTGTTTAAAGCCATTAATCTGAACAATAACTACATTTTTGCTTGCAAAAAGCAACACAACTTTCTTGTTTAAAAAGTAGTTCATACCTTTTAGTGGTTTGGTTACTGATTTCTTCTCAACACCCCCAGCCATCAAACAGATTTAGTATATAAAATGAACACCTATTCTAGTAGTACCATGTAGTTTTTCCTATTTTAGTGTTTTTCTAAGCAAAACATGTTCCCTTCCCACATAAATAGTGTATTAAACAGTCACATGCAAAGTTTTGACCACAGCATTTCAAAGGACGTTTTGTTGATCTTATAAGAGAAAATAAGTTAACACATCCTCTACAGTGAACACACTGCATTCCATTCCCCAGGCTCCCGAGGCACTGCTCTTACTGTTCTGTACATATTTGAGCACAGGATGCCGGTTAACAAAAATTTCAAAAGATTTCAAAACACACAATCTTTGCTTTTGCCATATATGTGCGTGTGAAGTTACGATTCTAAAAATGTTTACCTGATACAGCAAACTATGAGGATAATTGAGTTTTCCACTATATTTATAGGCCTTAAATGGCTAGTGTCAGAGAAAGCAACGGAAAGTGAGCAAGAATCTGTCTTTCTCTCTCTCTCTCTCGCTCTCTCTCTCTCTCTCTGTCTCTCTCTTTCTCTCTCTCTCCTGAATGTCAACGAAATCCCCCATAATGCTCTTAAATCACACATCCCTCTCCCTTACTCCCAGCTTACTGACTCATACCAGCTGCACTCCTCTCTCTCCCTCTCTCTCTAGCTGACATTTTGTTAGAGTGTGCTTCTGAACAGAAGTTTAATAACAGATAAGAACACCTACTGAAACCAAATGTAATAATGCATTAGTCACATACTCCTCTCTAAATAAAAGGTTTCATAAATGCCTTTCTCTCACACGGTTGCAATCCATGAGAGAATAGCTGCAGTAAAAAAAAGGCAACCAGGAGTCTTTTCCTCTTTAAATACACTGAAACACACGCAAATCGATGACTCATGTTGGTGCTTGTTCTGGTGTGGTGAGTAGGTACACAAGTGTAGGAGACAGAACCCACCAGTTGCGCTTCTTCCCATCGCTCTCTGTTCTCCTCCATTAGCAGGTTACTAACAGACTGAACAAAGTTCTGCAGAGCAAACAGAAAGGCAATTCAATTCAATGCAGTAAGTAACTGAATATAACAGATTATGCCTTCCTCTGTCATCCTGAGAAGTTATATTGTTTCTATTTCTCAGTTTCTCTAATGATTATTTATCATAAAACAAAATTAGGTGAAAATTTCAACCTGATTATACAGAACGTAAATCATTACTGAGGCCATCAAATGGTTAAAATGTTTAATTGATTAATTGATTAATTTAGTTTATTTGCTCAAATGTGATCCTAAAGAGAGATTTTCCCATTTTTAAAGCAGTGCATTTTGGTACAGCTTTATGTGTGTAGTCAAAATAGGCTAAATATGTATTTATTTCCTTCAGTAACAGAGTTGAAGATTTTCATTGCGAATGTTCAATGAGAGCAAGAGTGGCTGCCATATATATACACACTAAACACCCCCTGCTAATCCAGAGTTGGTTGGCTGCTCACTCCCTATAGCACTGCTGATGCTTCAGTGGCAACAAAATGTTTATTTAACAGTTCTCCTTCTGGAAAGGCTCTTTTCTATTTTGGTTGGTCTTCCAAACATAACCTGAGATCTTACATATCTCCTCTCTCGGTTTAAGTTTTTAACTTTTTAGGTTTTTAGATTTATCAAAAAATAAATAATAAATAAAAGTTTTACAGATTTATTCCAGGGACAGTTGCAAAATTATGAAGGACAGCTGGGTGAACCAATTACAGACAGTGTCACCCTGAGGTAGACCAGTTAAGCATTACTAGTTAGTAAAGAAACACAAAAGCTCACTGGTGGTGGCTGAAGCAGGTAAAGAATGACAGCATAATTACTTAATATGTTTATTTTCAAGAGGTTGATTAGGAAACCCGGCCTTATTTCATACCATGACTATATTACAAAAAATAGGTGGACACTTCTCCTAAATATTGAACTGCCAGTGTTTCAGCAACACCCATTGCTAACAGGTTTATAATATCAAACAAACTGAAGTCAGTTTGGGAATTTTCTGCCCTGTCATATCCACCAGAGTCAACTATAGGAGCTATTTCTGTAAAATGGAAGCATCTAAGGAGTCACAACAGCTCAGATCTCGAAAAATCCCAGAGCAGGGCTGCCGAGTGCTGATAGTGCCAATAATAAAGTTTGGTTGAGAAGGGATAATGTTGTGGGTATGTTTCTTAGGGTTTTGAGCTTGACCCCAATGTTACCCTTTGTGAAGAATAATGATAAAACTATGACATACTAAGCTGTTTTAGAGAACTATACGCTTCTAACTTTGGGGTAAAGGTTTGGGGATGGTCCTTTTCGTTTCCAGCATGACTATGACCCTGGATGCTGGTACAAACCAGCATCCATAAAGACATGATTTCATGAGTTTGGTGTGAAGGAGCTCCATTACCCTGCTTAGAACTCTGAGCTTAACACTGGTAAACACCTTTGGGATGAATTAGAACACTGATTGTGAGCCAGGCCTTCTCAGGCAACATTAGGACCTGACCTTACAAACACTGTTTTGACTGCAGGGGACTGAATTTCCACAGACATTCTACAAAAGTTGTGGAAAGCCTTCTCAAAGGAATGGAGGCTGTTATTGCGAGAGGAGGGATAACTTCTTATTAATGCCCATGGTTTTGGAACTGGGTGTCCATCAAGCTCATATAGGTGTCATATAGGTCATATATATATATATATATATATATATATATATATATATATATATATATATATATATATATATATATATATATATATACATACAGTGATGATGATTCCAACTACTCCAGAATCTCGTTCTAGTTTGGACAGCTTGTGAATTATTGTTACAGTGGAGGCTGCAGTGTGCAAGCAGCCGGACTACAAATGTTTACAAATTACAAATATTCCAACTTATTAGTATTAAATTATTAATTGCATTCATTTTTTATCACATGTATATGTATAGCACAACAGCAGTACCTCAAGACTTCCAAGAGTTAAACTGCACTGCACTAACCCTCATGTCAGCACTGCTGGGGCTGTAGTAGGACCTCCTGAAGATTTCTGTCATGTTCTTTAAAACGTCCACTATAGCCAGCAGGTCTCCACTGTAGCTGGTGCCATCACTGGAGGTCACCCTCAGCTTAGTCATTACCTCAGAAACTCCATCGCCCACAAGCCCTCTCTGGGCCTTTGACAGGTGGTCACGGGTCTAATAAAAAGACAGAAAACCAGTTCAAATGCTAAAGGTTTCACAGTGATATATGTCCCACACATCACATACACTCTTTGTCTATTTTATGAACTCTATTTACCATGAAGGTGCACTTCAGTTACAGACAGTAGCCTATCTGTTTGTCTGTATTTATTGTTGGCCCAGTCTGTGTTGTACTGGTACGAGTGGATCAGACACAGCAGTGCTGCTGGAATTTTCAAACATTGTGTCCACTCAACACTGAATGTTAGACATTTCTATCTTGTTAATCCACCTTGTAGATGTAAAGTCAGAGACAACAGCTCATGTGTTGCTGCATAGTTTGTGTTGATCATCCTTTAGAAAGTGGTAGCTGTTTATTTTTAGTTGGTGAACTATTCCCAGTACTTTAAAAACTCTAGTTACTAACTTAAATACAAGCAGGTATACTTAATGAAGTGGTCAGTTGGTGTATATTATGTGTGTAAAAGGAGGGTGTAACAGTGCTCACCAGTGTTTGGATGCTGCGATAGTCGTTGGAAATACATTTCATGTAGGTGGGATTCTCCCAGTAGGCAATGCCCTCATCGTCCAGAGAGCAACGGCGAAGGATGAGGCCTGTGTCAGAACACACAAGAGGTTACCATGACTACCACCAGTTAATACCAAGGATTCTTCAAACACTATTAAATGTCCTCTGTCTCACTTGATTTCTATCTAAAGCCTATCTGTATATACTGCAAGGTTCTCACACTTGTAATAATATAACGTACATAGTCTATTGATCTTAAAGTAGTTACTGAATAATTTATGGTAGTAGGCATTGAGGTATTAAGAACTGAATAAGAAACCTATATACTAAAGTGGAGCTATCCATGGTCCTGAACTCGAATGCTGTCTATTAATATTAATAGTGATGTGACATTCAGCTGTGAGATGTATGTGTATGTTGGTGTGTGGGCAAGATACACATAGTTTTATGCAAGTCATACTCAAGTCCTAACCAAGTCAAGTCTGAAGATTCTTAGTTAAAAGTCTATAGTGAAGTTAGAGTCTGAGTGCAAGTCCAAGTCATATCTTAAGATTCTGAGATAAGAATCTGGGCCAAGAGGTGCAAATCAAGAACTTTAAATGGCCAGGACCCATTGACACAGTCCCGTAACCTGAGAAAAACTAAAGGAGAATTTGCATTACTTACTAACTAATAGGTCTTAGTATGTAGTAAGCCAGTGATTCTATTATCAATTAAGCTAAACTTGCTGCCTTATTCATACGGGATGTTATACACATTACACACAATACAGTCTTGTATTATGACCAGTTATGTATGATGGCTGTGTGTTAGTACTCCTGACAGTCGTTCTTGCTGCATTTCCTTAACTTTCACATTTACTTGTTTAATAAAGCTCTACCCGATCACCAAAATTATCATCTCAGCTCATTAGTGTAAACATAATCCAACTTAGCTACCTACCATTCCATCCATTATGTCCATCAATACAGAATTAAATGCTCATTACTTAAGGCCATACTAATCCTGACAGCCAGTGCTTAATTTGTAAAACATCAGGTAATGGAACACTAAAGGTGGGGTGATCCAGCAAGTGGCAGTGAAGGTCCTGGAACGCATAGGCACAACAGTGCTTCAAGTGTCCATCTAACATAGTAGCAATCTATACAATACAATAATCCCAGCTTTAATGAATGCAGTAAGGAGCTGCAACCATAAAATCTCAGAGATGCCACTGGACGAATAGCTTTTGGTGTCCTACAAAAAAAAAGATGTCAAGGAGGTGGTGGATCCACATGAATAAGTTCTGGAACACAGGTACCTGAAATATGAGAGGTGCCAGATCTTGTTCCTGCAAGATCCAGCACAAATTAAGCACTGCTGAAAGCACTGCAAGCTGTGAGATACTGGTGTCCTAATCAATGAGTGTATGAAATTGGTGGCAGCAATGATAAGCAAAAGTGCACACTTCAGTTCAGACACAAAAGGTTTTAAGGAGTTAACCAGTTTACTTAAGTGGGGCTGTCTGTGGTCCTGAAACTGAATGCTGTGATGGCTGTAGTCCTTTTTCGAGCTGCAAATCTGCCAAGGCATGTGTATGTGTTTATGAGGACCAATGAGTCTCTTACCCACAGCATTGGGGGGGCAGCGCACGGCTGCTGTGTCTCCAGCTGGAGTTCTTTTCCACACCACATTAGAGAAGTTCTCCTCATCACAAATCTCATGGGGCTCTTTTATAAAAAAAAAAAAAAACATGATCAAATTACATAAGAACTCCTCCTAAAGCAAAACAACAAAGAAGTCCCTGGCTGGCTTCTCGCTCTCACACCTGGACATCTCTTCTCATTACAGCGGCGCACTTCCTCGCGGTCTCCTGGGCAGGGCTCACCCCCGTAGAACGGCCCGTAACACACTCTCTGCCTCTGCTGACTCCCCCCGCCGCATGTCTTCGTACAGCTAGACCAAGAGCTCCACTGCTGCCATCGACCATCCACAGGACACTCCCTCAAAAAGCAGTCCTGCGTCTGCAGCCACTCCCCCTGACACTCAGAGCCGCCGTACGACGGGCCGTTACACTCGCGCGTGCGCTGCATTGTGCCATTAGAACATGTCGCTGAACATGAACTCCAAGCAGACCATTCATTCCACACACCATCCACTGAAGAGAGAGGGAGAGAGAGAGAGAAGGAGAGAGAGAGAGAGAGAGAGAGGGAGAGAGAGAGAGAGAGAGAGAGAGAGAGAGAGAGAGAGAGAGAGAGAGAGAGCAACATTTATGTAGGCAATAATAATTAAAAACAGTAATTATTCCACATCATTAACAGATACAATACTAAACACAGTCTTTTCCCGATAATTCTTAGGTAACAAGTGTTTTGGTACTTTCACATACTATTCAAAAAGAAAGAAGAATAAAAAAAAGATATAAAAGACAAATGAAGAAATAAAGAAATTTGTGAGTAATAAAGAAAACATGTGAGTGTCAAGCAGAAAACATTAGAAGAAAGAAAGAAAGCAAACAAGCAATCAAGCAGAAGAGTAAAGAAAGAAAAATCATCAAGCATGTAAAAGAAGGAGAAATAAACAGAAAGAAAGAAAGAAAGAAAGAAAGAAAGAAAGAAAGAAAGAAAGAAAGAAAAATAAGCAGAAGAGTAAAGAAAGAAAAAAAGGGGGGGAAAAGAAAGAGAACAGGAAAAAAGAACAAAAGAAAGAAAGAAAGAAAGAAAGAAAGAAAGCAAAAAATCAAGCAGAAGAGTAAAGAAAGAAAAAAGAACAGGCATTTAAAGGATATAAATAAAGACAGAAGGAAGGAAAAATACGTTTAACAATAACACACTGTCTTATGATACGTCAGAGTCTGTATTTAATGTTTGGATGGGAAAAAAAAATATATAGAAAAAAAAAGAAAAAAGATAGAGAGAGGGATGGAGAGAGAAGAGAGAGAGAGACTTAGTGTTATTTGTTGCCAAGCCTTTAGTCTCTAGTCCATTCTGGAGTAATTTAAAAGCTCACTTAGTCACCCATCTCCGCGTGTGAGCCTGACAAAGCCTCCTTTCAGCCTCCTCCGCCCACACTGCCTCTCATCTGCCTTTAATTGTGACACTTGATGGAAGTCATTAGGGCTGAATGAGGCTCTCTTTATTTAAAGACCCTCACCTGGGCAGACGGCGATGTTGCAGAATTTGGTCTGTTTCTCGGGGCCCACGCACGCATCTCCTCCAAACTGCGGCGGCTTGCAAGTGCGCGTTCGGTCCCTGTAGCCGCGGCCACAGGTGGAGGAGCACAGACTCCATGGAGACCACTCATCCCACGCGCCGTGCACTGCAATCAGAGCGGCTAGGGTATGATTTATAGAGAGAAAGACACCCTTCCACATGCGCACACACACACACACACCACCGACCACCACATTCTCTACTTACACACTTATACACCAAATATACATAAAAATAAACTTCACTGCACAGCATTGAAGACCACCCTCCGTCCACACGTGGTGGATTCTGGGGTCTGGAATTGGATATTTATGTACTCTCCTGCAGGGGTAAAAATGAGAGAGAGCGAGTGAGAGAGAGAGAGAGAGAGAAAGAGAGAGGAGGAGAGAGAGCAGGAGAGAGAGAGAGAAATAGACAGACCCAGAGGAAGGAGAGAAGAGAGCGACAGATAGACAGAAAGAAAGAAAGAAAGAAAGAAAGAAAGAAAGAAAGAAAGAAAGAAAGAAAGAAAGAGAAAGAAAGAACACAATAAAAGGGCATATAGAGAATAATGAAGACAGAAAAAAAGAATGTGAGAGAGACACTGAGAGAGAGTATGTGACACAAGAAGAGAGAGAGAGAGAGAGAGAGAGAGAGAGACAGAGAAAGAGAGAAGAGATAGACACAGAGGAGGGAGAGAAGAAGAGAAGACAGTGACACATGAGGGTGACAGTGAAAAAGAAATAAAGAAATAAGAAAGAAAGAAAATGACAAAACACTCAGAATAAGAGAAACAGAGTGTGCGAGAGATTGGATGAGTGTGTGTGTGATAGGAAGAGAGAGAGGACAGGAGAGGAGAGCGAAAGGGAAACACCACCCAGCATGCACTGGGACAGCGTTGGCACTGTGGATAGACGTCCTGCTACGCTCTGCTTAAACCCATTACCATCTCTTCACTGCTCTCCAGCACTGGGCTTCCAGAGGATAGGCCAAGCCCAGGGAGAGCCAGCCTTGGCTGGGCAGTGGGTGGGAGGTCAGTTGGAAGCTGAGCATGGGGGATTTCGGGCTGGGGAACAGGAGGAGTTGACATATCCTTGCTCTGCCCACAAATGTGCTCCTTTTTAGTTACTGTTCTGAAGCTGAACATGATGGCAAATATTCCTCTCAGTCTAATGAGAAATCATCACATATATACTATTCATTAATATTTACTCTTTGTTTAAACTGTTAATGCATATACACCAAGGATCACAGCCTTTCCCTGAATTTACACTTTCATTTAGCAGTTTTTACTGTTTCACTTCATTTCATTTACTGTAGACTAAAGACCGACACACAGTGGACGCGGCATGTCACGACAAAGCTAGGCCAGTAACAGACCTTTAGCAACTGCCTGTTTATGTAAAAGGCTGACTGCCTCTTTCTGTGTATACGTTAAGCTACATGTGAGCTACTGTGGCTGTTCATTGTCTCTACATGGCTTTAATTTTATGTATATCTGCTAATGCAGAGTAGCACACAGCGGCATGCTGAGGAACTGAGCAGTGTTTGTCATTATTACTATTTTAAATAGCAGCACATCAGCATGCTGTGTCAGCGCCGTTACGTCTACTTTTATTGTAAACAATGGCTTTGAATTTTTGGACACAGCCCAATGTGCATGACCTTAGTGGGAACACTGGAACCAAATTGCTCTTCTCCCCTGAAGTAAATGGATGATGCCAAAATGTCTTCTAACGCAGGAAACTTGGCAATAGCAATGTACCACAACGGCCAGCCGAATGTTTTTCCAAGAGTTTAATTTTAAGTGGAACAGCAAAATAAATGTTTATTCTGAAAACATTCACAGCCGCGGTCCTAACCAGTCATGTGCAACGAAAGCCAAATTGTATTTTAAAAAAAAGCTACAATGTTTGAATTATTGAGAAACATTTAACCCTTTATCCATCACCCTACACCTGAAGAGCCACTGTTACCAGTACTGCTATCACAATGACGCTGCTTACACAACTACATGCTGTGATACGTACCTACAATTTTCATAGCCGCTTTGGTACGTAACCGAGGTAACATTAACATGGAGGCAAATTTCAGACGGTTGCTTTCTGTCTGGTTTCTAGAAGGTACAGCAATACAGTCAGCGGTGTAGCACTTTAAACTCAACATCATGTGGTGAATCTGAACAAAGTGCGGAACAAGTCCCTCATCAGGCTGAATGGGACTCGCAATGAAGCTCATCACACAGCAGCTACGAAAGAGCGCACCTGTGGATGGGGCATAGATGGGTCAAGTGGTGGGCTGTAGGGTAAGGAAGAGAGGCCTGAGGTGGGCGCAGCTTACCTGGACACACGGCGGTGTTGTTGCAGGGTCTCTGCTCGCGCAGTGGGCCGCTACACTGCGTGCTGTACGAGACGGAGACGCAGAAGCGAGTGCGACTTTGCGAGCCTTCACCGCACGTGGCCGAACACACGCTCCACGGGGACCACTCCTCACCCGACGGAGAGTCTACTGGGGCGGGGACGGGGTAAGGGCAGGGCAAGGGTAAGCAGGGTTCAGAAGAGGGTGGTCAAAGGGTCCAAAGCTAAATTAGCATGCAGGAATTTTCCTCCTGTGCTAACTCAGGCCTGACTATATATCCCGAACATTCAAACCTCCCAAAAAAGGTGAATGCTTCTTTTTTTCAGGATATGGCAGATCAAGAACTGATGATTTACCATGGCCTTCCAGAAGAGTGGCTTTCTAGACAGCTGCCAGGCAGAGGGGTCAGAGGTACAGGTGCAAAGACAACCACGTTTTTTAGACTACCTGTTTTCATCTGGAATAATGTAGATGTGTGTTTGTTTAGCCTCTACATTACCGTAAGAATTGACAACTCAGGTCAGAAGTAAACTTTCTTGTTAAACTTTTTAAATATCATACTTAGTAATGATTTAAACTCACCTACATAACATAACATATTGAATATAAGAATTTATTATAATATTTATGGTGGAATACTTTAATATTTATGAATTTATGCTAGTCATTGCACAATTACATAAGATTTTTTAGGTTCTGTTTTATAATGTAAACGTTTGACTGGTAGTGATCTAAAACGTTTGACTGGTAGTGATCTAAAACGTTTGACTGGTAGTGAACTAAAACGTTTGGCTGGTAGTGATCTAAAACGTTTGGCTGGTAATGTACTAAAACGTTTGACTGGTAGTGATCTAAAACGTTTGGCTGGTAGTGTACTAAAACGTTTGGCTGGTAGTGATCTAAAACGTTTGACTGGTAGTGATCTAAAACGTTTGACTGGTAGTGTACTAAAACGTTTGACTGGTAGTGATCTAAAACGTTTGGCTGGTAATGTACTAAAACGTTTGACTGGTAGTAATCTAAAACGTTTGGCTGGTAGTGTACTAAAACGTTTGGCTGGTAGTGATCTAAAACGTTTGACTGGTAGTGATCTAAAACGTTTGACTGGTAGTGATCTAAAACGTTTGACTGATAGTGTATATTTATATATAGATACAAACATATGTAGCATACAGACAGGGACTTTGACTCTTACACATGTAATATCTAAGTACCACAGTAAAAATTGCTTATTTTTTAAATGTACTACATTAATCACGTGAAAAAGTAATGTAAGTTATTATAGTGACATTATTTATTTAATTTCTAATAAGGAGACCTGTGCTTAGTTCACATTGATTCATACTGTTAGACCTTAAATGCTTATGCATGTGTAATGAAGCCCTTATGGTATCTAGAAATATGGGAGGCATCATAACCCAATATATAGCCATTGGGGGAAGCAGGTCTGAGAGGGTCTCGCTGGAGAAGCCAGGAAATCATGGTAATTACATGCAAAGGAGAGGATGGACAGTCTTGACTGTTCAATAATACCGCACTGAACTGCCATTACTGTCCAATAAGCAGAGATGGATGGTATACTGTAGAGCAGAAATGTAGACTTTTGTGAGAGTTTAGCTGAACTGACATGAGCTGTAAGAAAAAAAAAACTGGAGTATCACGGCCGTCCAACAGAAAGAAATGGCCTTACAGAGGAGACATAGCAAGAAGGCTCTCTTAAATAAGGGCAAATTTCATTTTTAAGCTGAAGCTGCTGAATAGCCTGCAGTAGATGAAACAAGACAAATGACCTGCCTCAACCATTTAAGGTAAAATTCTCTTTCTACGTGTACAAACCTTTCATGTTGTTCTCTGCAACATATAATTTTTGATTTTGATGTTTAAAGGAGAAATTTGTAATATTATATAACCTGTTAAATGTATACTACAAACAAATATGGGACAACAAATCTATATAACTTCTTTTGTTTGCTGCCAAACATGGTTTCTTGCCAGGAGCAGCCATACTGGTCACTTGCTTTAGCTGTTTACTCTTACTTTCATTGGCTAGGTTTCCTTAAATAAGTTAACCAGGAGAAGAACCATCAACATGATTCATAAGATAATAGAAAAGGCCAAGGGAGCAGTACTACTTAATCCCCTCATGTTGGACAGGTTTGACTCAATGCTACAGTATTACTCGCAACATATAAAGTGACATTATGAGACAAAACAGGCTGTGGCTAAGTTTAATGTTGGAATATACAAATATTGTTCCTTATATGTCTTATATGATGCACTTAAAACTTGTTTGTAGTGATATGTTCACCCGGGTATCATCAAAGACAAATAAAAAACAGAAAAGAGCATCCAGAGCACATACAGATGCCTGTCAAAAAGTTGGACAGGCTTTACAGAACAAATACTGAGCGACCTCTTGAGAAAAGGCTGGTTGAATAGATGAGAATACCTTCATGTACTTGAGCTAATTTGTGGCCTTTCAAGTTTCGATTAGCTATATTAGATGTCCAAAAGTGTACAGACACATCTTCTAATTATAACTCTGGTACTTTAGGTGCTCTCGTTGCTGACACAGGGGTTTAGATCCTGAAACTGCTTGTATAATCTCCTTAGAAAAGCTCTGGCAACAGAACGGGATGCCTGATGCCAAGTGTCAGTTAGAGGGGTAAAAAGCCCCCAGCACTGGGCTGTGGAGCACTGAAACTGTGCTCTTTGCAGTGATGGAGTCAGATATAATTATCAAACATCAGTACCTGACCCCACTAATGCTCTCATGGCTGAATGAAATCAGATGTTCATCTACTGTAACATCTACTGTAAAGCAGACGAGTTAAAGTTGCTACTTCAGCAAAAGTGGACTAAGTCTTTTTGAATAGCCTTAATTTAAGCAGAAACACTGAATATGCAGCTGTCTACTAACTTCTAGGTCAGTAGTATAGTATCTCAAACTGGTAACTCAACAAAAGTGGCTCTAAATTCCAATGTGAGTGTATTAGGTTGACAGGGATAAGCTATGGGTGGGCTCTGCATTGTCTCTCTGTGTACAGCATCACTCCTGAAAGGTCACATTCCTAGAAATTGCCATAGGCCCCGCCCCAGAGCAACACCTTACGCCTAAATAACCACATTGTTGTGTAACCAGAAAACACACTCTACGATATTCTAGGGAAATAAATGGAGAATAAATGAAATTAAAACTAAAAATATACAAGAAGGTCAAATGGGATTTCTGCCAACGATCGGTAAAACTGTCTAACCTAACAACCTGTCACCAGAGTCATAGCAACAGTTGCTACAAAAGAATATATCTGGGAGGGGAGCATGGGTCAACCAATTAAACCTATAATCTAACAAATGCTTCACCTGAAATCAATATTCTGCAGTCACGCAGGGGCCAAAGACAGCATGGCTGAACATAAGTCACGCATGTCCTCTGTTGGCTTATTGGTTCTGAAGTAGGCCTGTTGGCATAACAACCTCTCACATTACCTACAATAATCCTACACAATCAGCTATGAAGTCCATGAATCATACACAAACTGATGTTTGGCTGTGAACCATGCCCAAACCCGTCACAGAGCACACACACACACTTCCCACTCGCAATCACATAATACTGCAAGACTGGGCCACAGCAACATGCACATCCAATATGCACCACTGTGTGTGTCAATGCAAAGACGAGATCTGCTGATTCATTTATTTCACTTCCAATAAAAACAGCCATTAAGTACAAGTGATTCATTTTCTGGGTCAAAGCAAAAAAAGATATATCTATCAATTTTTTTTAATCTATTTTTCAGTATTCAATATTTAACTCGTTTGCGTTTATGACGGCTTCCGTTCTTATCAGCAGGCTTGATTGAGTTTTTTAAGAAATCTGGAGGGATTTCCATGTTTAGCCTTAAGGACAATTTACGCAGACCACTAATATTGATATGGACGGAGGCTTCTCTCCATACTTTGAGTTCTCTGAAAGAATTCAGAGTTGGGTGAAACAGAGCAGTATCACTGGAAATCGTGGGTTCAGTGTGTTTAACTGTTCATGCAAAACATACAATCACTTTCGCTCATTGGTAATATAAGTGAAAATAAATGTCCCAAATAATTAACGACCTCACAGACCACTACAATGCTGCCTCTTTCATTGCTTTCATAGTAGCTTATTACATTAATAATTAATTAATCATTATAACCTCCTCAACTGTTGTGTTTGTTGGCGTTACAAACTTTTGACTCTGGAGTGCCCTCTAGTGGATATATTGCATTCATGCCAACATAAAGGACACAAATGGGAGTGAGCAGTGATCAATAACCGCGTCAGAGACCCATTTTGTCTGCAACTTGTCATAATTTTTTTTAACTTGTCTTCAAAGCTGTTTTCGCTTATTTTTCTTTGACTTCGTCCTGTAATTATCTTATGTCTTCATAAATATGCTCTTCAGCCATTTTAGAAAGGTGTAAGGCAGCTGAGGTGAGTTGCTGGATAGGTAGTTGCTTATGTGTATGTTAGTGTAGTGTTAGTTTAGGATTAGAAGGATGGAAGTTAGACAGTAGAGTGAAAAATCAATCAATTAAGTAATGACAGATTTGGTATCAGTGTAGATGTTCTTAGTGCTGGAGGCTTTTTGTGTAATTTCCTGTCAAATATCTGTTTCCTGCTTTTTTTTGGCACAGAATAATGCATAACTTGTTCTTAATGGCAGCTTTGACTGGAAATAAATAAAATGTTGCTCACTGACTTTTGCACAGTACTGTATGTACACTGAAACACATTACTGCAATACAATTCACTTGAATCAAATGTGCACATCATTTCCACATGAAGCAACTCGGTCCTTTATTTACAGATTTTGGTCAACAGCTGTGTTGATGTGTTTTATTCCTGTAGAAATGACATTCAAGAATCAAAGCATTATTGTCCTGCACACAAGCAGTTTTTACCTGTTTGAGAAGACTGCTGTCCACCACGACCCTTGTCCACGTCCTCTCGTTTGCGGCTGTCCACTGACCGCAGAGACTGGCTACGTGAGCCATGCCGTCCTTTGCCTGCAGAGGGGGCAGAATTAACGATCAGACTGGGCTTTGTACTGGACAGAGCTGTAAGTGAATGTTAATTTGGGTCTGACTGATATAAACCTATCACCAATAGCAATAACTATACAAAATATCATCACTGTCTATAGAAAAACATGAATCTCTATTTTTGATGATTTTCATTTTTCTACATCATCTGATCACGACAGCTGCTGTTTACACTGCCTGAAAATGTCATGAGGAATGAACCAATTAAAATGCTCCAAAATAGCTTACATTTAAAGTAAGGACAGTTTTTGGCCTCTCCTGTAAAGTTGCCAATTTGGAGATACTTGGCTTTCTTTGGACAGCAACGATATGTAATATTGGGTCATTTTCCTTAATAAATAAATTTCCAGGTACAATGTTCTGGTCTCATTTGTTTAACTGGGTCCTCTTTATCAACCTTTACAACTGATTATGTTTCAGATCATATTCATGTAGAAATATGCAGACCATTTCCTGGCCAACCAGCCTGCAGCTAAAACAATGCTTTAAGTTCAGCCACCAGTCAAGACCGCCCGTCATTAATGAGCACACCCAATAGAAATTCCCAGTTGACAATAGCCTGTAGGTGGAGACATTCAGTGAACTTGCCTGCACTGATAAATACAGCTGTAGATAATTCCATCGGTGATTAACTGTGAAGGCAGATAACTTATTAAAAATGTTATAAATAACAACAGTTATTAATATTCCAGGTGATTCTACACTTTTAAACTGCAGTGGGAGCGTGCTTGTGAGAGTATGTGCCCTGCAGGACTGTGTTTATAATTTTCTGAAACTGAGAGCGTGTTAGTCTGGTGTCTGTGAAGACTGGAAGGTCAAATAAGCAGAAAATGTAGGATGAATGCAGATGCAGAACATACATGAATGGAACACAGATATAAAGGAGACAGCTGAATAACATGACCCCGTCCACTAAACCACAGCCTTTCATTCACACTGAAATATAAGCAGGAGAGACGGGTTGTAGTTTGGGCTGAGAGTGCGTAGGCCTCCCCACATGAAAGCCCCCCACTCCCAGATTTCTAATCTTTAAATGTACGTTTTTTTTTACCCACCCCAAATAAATAAAAAGAGACTAACAAAGCCCTCCCATGTGTTGCCACCATGGTAGTGCTGGCATGAGACATGCTGCCATCGTTTATGCAAAGAACAGGCCCTTTCTGCACTTATTAACTCATGGGTTTAGGCCTAGGGCACTGCAGTCCCGGTCATATCAACCAACGTTGCTACCCTCTAATGGACATTAATGCCCTGACAATCGGTACTGTGCAGACTGTGTGTGTAAAGCATCACACACAAGACATGATTTAAGAAAATAGACTGGTTTAACTTTTGACACCAAACTGACAGTCTGATATTTCTAAAATGCACACAAAAGTTTGCAGAACATGTCTTTCCAACACAATACAGGGACACAGGGTGCCCACAGAGCTCACCAATGCAGGGCTGGGAGTTGCAGGGCCGGCCTTCTTCCAGCACTCCATCACACAGGTAGGCTTCATCAGGAGATGAGTTACACACACGTATACGTGTCTGGATCCCGCCCCCGCACTCACTGCTACACTCCGCCCAGTTCCCCCAACTACTCCAGCCTCCTGCAACACAGTGCACATACATCAGGCGTGGCCCACTGAAATGAATCTAATAAAATTTGTATAAAAAAATTTAACCCAGTGAGACAGACTGCCACTGAAATGTGAAAGCCGAGTGAATGGTGATGTAGAGCTTCCCAGTGTGAACGCTGTCGCCAGTGGTAATTTAAGGATTGTATAAAAAGGCCACTTATTGAGGGTTCAAAGTTCATCAAACCAAAAAATGTGTGTAATGGTCGAAAACTGGCCAGAATGAACAAAAATTAAGGCCTATTTCAGTTCTTCCTTTTTATGTGCACAGAAATGATGACATGAATGGGTAACTCAGCAGAAGCACAGTTTTACACAAGCAGTACAGAGATAAACACTGGAGGGCAATACTTTGGCTCTTTCGTAATCCCTGGTCCTCTCTGGACTCAGCGTTACTGAGAAAGGGTAAGGGTCACAGAGACGTCTAATACTAACATATGTTTACACTGTAAGCAGGACACAGTGGACTTTCTGAAAGCCTCTACAAAGGTTCGCTAGGGACACACAAGCTTTAGGAGAATGTCCTTTAAAACCTTTCAATAAATAATTTTACAATGTCCTCCAAACTACGTAATGCACAATGTAACTGTAAATGTACATATTCTGGCATCGGCATAAGTCATGGAAGTGACTTAAGAGCTCAAGACATTGAGCCCTTTAGGACATAGGAACCAGACTCCCAAGATTTAGTTCAGGCATGAATTTTCAACACACTTGATGCGTCATTAAAACACAACCCTACATGCATACAGCATGCACAGTGCATAGTCTACAATGAAGTTGAGCTTGGCTTTTAGGTCAAAATCTCTGTTCCACCTTAAATAGTGCAGCAGTCATCAGTTTACTAACAGATAGCAAACTAGGCTCTTTAATTTACTTACATTTTTCTAGGGCCGCCTGTAAGTTATATAAGTTACACAACAGCAGAGACTATGTTTTAACGGGAACTAAAAACGAATGCTCCACTCTAGCAAAATGGACAGTGCCAGAACTGTTAACATTAATGGTGATGGGAACCGGATGTCTGAAGTATTATGACTACTTTACCATCATCTTCATTCCATATATAAACTCAGAACATGTGTAGGTTCACTAGTGGTTCTGGATGGTAAATAAATTTGCTATATCACCACCACTGTATATAAAAAAAGTATATACTTCAGAAAATTTTGGAAAATGTGTAGAACTGGCCTTTCACAGGGTGTTAGTGGTGAAGGAATCAGAATAACACAGGAATATAAAATACTTACTCTATTTACTACATATTGAGAAACACAGGAATGCATGCATGTGACACTCTAGCTACCTGCCGATACAGGAAGGTCACTGACATTAAAACACTACAGTCAAGATGCAGCTTTGCAACATGTACTTTTGCTTCACTCTGCTGGTCTCTGAATCCAACTGCACGTAACATTATGCCCTGTATTACTTCCTGTTCAGGGGCAGGTAGAAAAATCTAATCTGCCAGTTACATGAAAGAAAACACACAGGCAAGCTGAACAGATTTCAGGAGTAGCCAGTGCCACCCCAGCCACCAGTGGCTGTTGAACATGCTCTGTTAGATTCTTCACACAGTCGTTTTCACTATCAGACCAGTTCTGAATGCCTAAGGACCCTCTGCTTCATCTCCTCTCTTCTTGATGCTCAGTTCTTATTTGGATTTTCTCAGTTCTCCTATATTGTTCACTCTCAATTCTATGTTGCTTTTCGCCGACGGCCTATAAAATGCTATTTCACAGTCTGCTGTAGCTAACAACAGTGGATCAGTATTCCATATAATCACAAAGTGGTAATCCTCAAATCTGTGTGCTTTAAATGTTCTTATTTCTAAGAAAGAGTTTCTAAATCATAGGTCTGAGGCTAACTGAGCCTTAGCTTTATTAGTCATATTATGAGGATATGGCAATCTGGTAAAATTCCTATCCTGGAAGACCATCACACCTTTGATACAGCCTCACAGATGCACCGACCCTTCCGGACACATTCAGACACACACAGGCTATTACAGTCAGCCATCACTACCCACCACACCTCACGCAAACTCAGTCCCTTTTTTTTTTTAATTTACATGAAACAAATTACACTGTCATTTAAGCGTCCTGTTCGGCAATGATGTTCCCTATTTTGTGATCCATTATGATAGCGTACGGAAGTGAGAACGGGTGCATAAATACCAGTAGAATGTGCCTCTGTGTCCTGCACTCTCATGAATGTTTAATAGCAGACACTGCTGCCTGTCTGCTCCCACAGGCCCCGACAAATATGTATTAATCTGCATGAATAGAACATGAAGCTGGCCCACGTCCAGGCACAGACATTTTTAATTACTCACAAATCAATTGTGTGGGAGGACGGAGGTTGATATCATAATGCACCCTCAATGTCAGTAAAAGAAAAGAACGAAAGAAAGAAAGAAGAAAAGAGAAAGAGAGAGAGAAAGAAAAAAAAGAGAGAGAAAGAGATAGCGAGAGAAAAAGAGAGGGAGGAGGATATGACGTGTGTGTTTATTATTATTTTTGTTTAGTGCAGATTTAAGGGTGTCAATCAATACATGTGGTTTATCCACTTCAGCCAAACGGGATTTGCAGGCAGAGCTGATACACATCCAGTTTTCATAACCGCTTCAGCATTGGCAGCATCTCAACCACACCGACTTATTGACTTGTTCATGCGATTTATTCAGGATGACCATAAACACACTGAAGCACATGTCTAACTGAGGATAGGCATTTCTTTGGACCACCAAGAACTTCAGGTCCTGACAATAATAAACGACCATGATCCCTAATCAGCTCAAACATGCACACGGTTGGAACGGAGTACTGGGGTAGGATTTTTACTTACTGGACCTGGATTACACAGACGGTCTTAGCGTCTCCAAAACCAGCTCAAACTGGGCTTAAGAGTGGGTTTCGGATGTGTGCGTTATACGTAGAAGCACTCAAGGTTTCAGAAGAAATGCCAAACACGTTATATAAGAGGAGACCGCTTACTGGTTGGGAAACAAATGGTTACAAATTCTAAACCATCATTTTAAATGGAGGTCGCACACACAGTGCATCAAAGCGGCGCTCAGCACCAGAGCACACTGCACTGTACTGTGCCATTACTGCCTCAAATTAGTTATATAGAGAGCACAGAGAGCCACAGGGGATCACACGTGGCTTAAATGAGGCAGCAAGTCTTTTAGATAAACAGAAAAATGATAATACTCTGTTAGCTCAGTGATTACCAGCAAACCAGTATATTTTGTGTTTTGGGTGCTAGTATGCTGGTTGGCCAGTGTGACCAATCTGGGTGATGAGCTAAACCAGCATAGACCAGTTTAAACCAGCTTAAACCATCATAAACCAGCACAGATCAGCATAAACCAGTTTAAACCAGTACAGACCAGTTTAAACCAGGCCTAACCAGCATAGACCACTTAAACCAGTTTAAACCAACATAGACCAACTTAAACCAGTTTAAACCAGCATAAACCATTTTAAACCATCTTAGCCTGTTTAAAGCAGCATAAACCAGCATGGATCAGCATAACCCAGTTTAAACCAGCACAGACCAGTCCAAACCAGGCCTAACCAACATAGGCCAACTTAAACCAGTTTAAACTAACATAGACTTGCTTAAATCAGTTTAAACCAACATAGACCAGTTTATAACATGCTGGACTGTGCTTTTCAGCAGGGCAACTTAAATCATTCAGCTGTAAACAGGCAGTCTGTGAGGAGCTAGTAATACTAAGTGTAATGGGTGATGTTGAAAGCTTTTATTTATTCAATTCATATGAGTAGAGTGTGAAAATGAACTTGAACCTTAAGTGTATTGGTTCTCTCTGCCGGCATTCTACAGCACTGCTCTGCTACGTGACACCGTGCAACACTGTACGTCCACTGTGAGACGGCCTTGACACACAGGGGAGACCAAGATTCTGCCTCAAGTAGTGATCTTTATTAACACCAAGCAGAAAAGCACATACAGAAGCAAAACCAATGGGGAAGGTCACCATTAGCCACAGGCTAAAAAGTACTGCAACATAACGTCAAACATTGAAAAACATCTCCATTTTTGTCCATTTTCATTTTTCTTCATAAATTGAACGAAACAGCTGCTGTTGACATTGTCTACAATTTCCACGCTAAATGGACCAAAAGAAATGCTTCAAAATCATTTAGACGAAAATCTGCTTCCATTGACTTACACTGAAAGTAAAGAGTGTTTTTGGCCTCTACAGTAAAGTTCCTATTTTGGAGATACTTGTTTTCCATTGGACAGTGACGATAAGTAAGGATGCGTTGTGTCTGGGACCAAGAATTGGTCAGCTACCTAGACACAACACTGTATCATAGACGGGTAAAATCAGCAACATAAAACAGCATCCAGCAGTCCCTATCACAGGGAGCTCACGCCTCCAATGAACCTCCTCACATGGCCCCTACGCATGGCCACGCCTCCTGAGCGTCTCGGTGCTAGTGCGGCCAGCGGTATCAATAGTAGTTAGGAAAACGAAAGCATTTGTAGAAGAATTTAGCTTGCAAAATAATAATAGTGCCACATTGGTTTATAACAATTACACACGCTACCAAGCTACCTGACTAAATATACATGCTTTCTGATATCCTCTTATTGAACAGGGGTCACCAAACTTATGTGCAAAAGCTGGTGTAGCTGGCCTTCCTTCAAGCAGCTGTTTGAAGACTAAGTGGAATCAGGTGTGCTTCTGCTAGATCAGAATGAAAGCATTCAGACACACCAGCCCTTTGTGGATAAGACTGGTGACCCCTGTTAGAGACTCTAAGGAGGGGCATTCTTCTATAAAACAAAATATACATCCAGGCATGTGTTAGGCCTATCCTCGTACCAGTGTGATCATATATGATGCAAAGTGCTAGCCTGAGGGAAACAGCAAGTTGTCTTTGTTGTAAGTTTTCTTATAAATCAGTCAAATCAGAGTCAGAAGTCACTACAGAAACCTATGATCGGTGCACCTGTAGTTCAAGCTGGCTATTTGCACTACTGCCTTCTACAGATAGTCTTTGTGATGTGATATTTTTTGGGGGAAAGAAGCCTGTGGCTGTTAAACATGTGCTGACAAGCAGCATCGATATATATTTGTTTGCGCAGGATGAGCGATTAAAGGCCTGCTGTTTAGTCATAATGCTGAAATTGGCTTCGCTGCAGGCAAATTCACCTGCCACACAATGTAATTGATCCCAATCCATAAACAGTCCAGCCTTGAATGCACAACAAAACACCTAATCCATATAGCCGGTGACAATTATGAGCAAATATGAACCTGAGCGGCTCTCAGCCGCAGCCTCAATTAGCCCCGTCCACGAGCCACGCCCACGGCCAGCACTGCTCCAATGGCACAGAGGATAAAAACACGGGCCAATCACACGCGGATTAGAGGAGCCATTCTCGGGGCTGTCACAGCTCTGCAGGGAGCTCTAACGAAGTCAAATCTGACTGAAATAACCTTCAGCGTCTCTCCTGAATGATTTCAGACTTATTTAAAACAAATGGGCCTTATGAATAGAGGGAAGAGGCGGTGAATATGGCAGGGACAAGGAGGGTAAGGCCTTCTGTCAAATGAAAGCTCTCAGGAGGGCGCGAGGGAGAGAGAGAGAGAGAGGGAGAGAGGGAGAGAGGGGGAAAAAAAAACTCCATTTGGAGATAAGATTCTCTCCTCTGGTGAAAAACGGGCAGAGAGTATGAACTTTTTTCTGCGGCTCAGTAATCACAGGCTCGGCGTGAAAAGGGAGGAAGAATAATGTAATGTTTTCTCTTTCGCCCCCCAAGGACATTTTATTAAGCTTTCAATAATTCACGGGCTTCTCTCGTTCAGTGGGCGCTCCTGTAAAATTCAGGCTCTCCTCGATGGACGTTTTATCATCTGTATACTTGCGCACAACCCGGCCCCCTCCATATCCCCCCGTATTTCCCTCTATTATCCACTTCTCCTCATGTTTTCCCTAAGCACGGTTGCTGCATGTTGCATCGACTGTGTGTCATTATATTTGTCACTTTGTACAACTTTTGTGTGTGTGTGTGTCCGTCCTGCTTTAATGAGCCTCCTCCTCAAAGTCACCTCTGCTTCCCGTATGGTGTCTGGCAGGGACTGAGCAAAGGCTCTAGTTGCAGCTTAGGTTACGCACGCAGCTCCGGCCCCATCCCTACTCATTCCCATCAGTGCAATGCGGAGGAGCACGGATCTGAAAGCGGCTATTAACCAGCATTGATTTAGAAATTTCACAATCAATTACAGTGGATTGTGATCTTTTGTCATCTTGAAAATCTTGACCTCTTAAAATCTTTGGACAAAATTAAATACTCAGGCTATTTTTAAATGTTTTGAATACATATGTTCGTGCTGATCCAGTCACATTGCATCTACAGGTTGAAAAAGTGTCTTCACTGATTATTTTAGTGCATCATTTCTATTTATTAGCTGAGTTTAACATACTAAATATATAGAAATAATATAAAATGTAAAATGAGCCATAACATTTGAACAGGCCACAGTTTATGATCTATGTCCCCCAAATATGTTAAAAAACAGGAAATAAAAAGGCCAGGAAAGGACCACATTTAATTAAATGAGTCTTCCTTGTTTTGCATATATATATATATATATATATATACATATATATATATATTTTTTTTTCTATTCAGGGAGGGCGACTAAGCCTTTGCAATGATGACTAAAACTTCAGATGCAAACAAGTGTGCACAACATTTCTCTTCACCCGTATATAATCGGTCAGTATAGACATGTTGGCTAAATGTTGCTGTTAAGGAACACTAGCAGTTAACAGTAACCACAATCTTCTGTGTAAGTAAAACTCCTACGTCCACTTCAACCACGCCTTCTGGAAATGACATAAATCATAAACACAATCTGCAGCATCCATATAACTCTATGTGCGTGCATGCATGTTCATTGTCTACAGTACTGCCTACCTACAGGGTTTAGACACAGAGCTTTTATAGTTCACTGTAAGTCATAATGTGTCCTAAACCACATCGACAAGTCTCAATGAAGACCTGGACGCAGTGGAGGAGATTAGTTAAGAGGGGGATGAATATCTAGCAACAATTTGGTTGACTTCCCGTGTGTGCTTACAATGCCTCATAGCTCCAGCACTAAACTAAAGAAGCTACACAGCAGCATGACACTCACACATACCATAGCTGTGTAGAGCTGAGGCTCACCCAAAAAGTTGTGATGGTGATAACTGGTATCCAGGCTCAGGGTTTATCCTCAGGGTTTAATATTTTCTTTTAAATTAGCCGCAGAATGTGGGTGTGGCTTATTTCAGAAATAAATGTGTTTAAATTGAAAGACTAAAACAAAGTACTGATGTTAATGACATACATGAAAAATGTACAACAGGTGATTTACGCAGCTGATCACCATCTAGTTCTGGGAACAAGCATGCTTACTGAATACTGAAATGCTGAAACCTGATACTGAATGCCATTTCTTAGTAGTAAGGAAGGATCAGTACCATAAAAGTGTTGAATTTCGATGTCAACTAGGAGAAATCCAGTGCTGGAGTGTTATATAAGAGCTTAGTAGGTGGACAGTATATGTCTACATAAATAAATACATTAATAAATAAATAATCTACCTACTGATTTGCTGGCTGTTTATTAAGTGGCACTGGCTTTCAAAATAATCAAATTAATAATTGCGTCATATCATTGTAAGGTCTGAGATTTGAGCTCCTTCCCCACTACGCCACTCAAACAGAGCGTCTGCTGCAAAGCCTCTAACGGCGTCACATTTTTACACGCATGTAAAAAAAACGCACATGCAAAATTTCAGTTGTTCTAATTAACATGTCAAATGTTGATTTTAATTAAATTTGTACATGGACGGTTATCTCACATGTTAAAACTGAATTTATACCAGAAAAAGATTGACTGGGTAAGTTATATCACATCACCTGCTGACTCTGCCGTTAGTATTTGCTATGATCTTATGTATGTCGAATTTTATTTATATAGTTGTAGTTTTAATTGTTTAAATTGAAATTTTAAAATCAATCAACTGGATCAAAAGCAGCACACACGACTCTTGGTCTGCGTGGGGGAGGAAGTGTGTGAGCTGTAGGCGAAGCGCCATCACACGGCTAGTGCTGACACCCAGAGGACACACACAGTCTACTGCACACACACACTGACAGCGCAGGACGAGAGAGCACGCAAACAGCATAGAGAGAGAGAGAGAGAGAGAGAGAGAGAGAGAGAGAGAGAGAAAGAGAGAGAGGAGGGCAGTAAAGTGGGTGCAGAAAGTGATATGATGGGAAAAGAAAACAGAAAGAGAATGAATTCGAGTATGCTACACTAGATTAAATGAAAAGTGAGGAGGATGAATAAGAGAATGCAAAAAAAAAACCAAAAAAACAATCCGTCTCAGTCATTCCATCTTCTTCTTCTATGAGATTCCTTTGAGTGGCTTTTCCTCTTAAAGTGTAAGAAGATGAACAAGGAAATAAATATATTTTCATTCTTTCATCTCCCTCTGGAAGCAGCTGAATAAACCACATCATCACGATCAGACCACCTCTCCTCCTCCATCTCTCTGTCGTTCTTTCTGTCTGTCTCTCTGTCTCTTTTCTCTGTCTCTCTCTTCTCTGCCTTTTCTGCCTCTCTTCTCTATGTCTCTCAAATCTTGTCTTTCTCATTTTCTCCTCTCTTTCAGTCACTCTCTCTCTTTCTGTCAATCTCTGTCCCTAATCTGTTTCTCTCCTTTAAACTTTCTGTCTGTTTCTCTCCTTCAGTCTCTCTGTTTGCCTGTCTTTCATCGTTTTTGTTACACATACACATCTTTCTTTCTTTCTTTCTTTCTTTCTTTCTTTCTTTCTTTCTTTCTTTCTTTCTTTCTTTCTTTCTTTCATTTTGTCTCCTTGTTTTACTCTTTTTCTGTCTTTCTATCTGTATTCTTCTCCTCTCTCCTTTTTTCTGTCTCTCTTTCACTTGTCTTTCACGGTTTGCCATACATACTGTATCTCTTTCTTTCTTTCTCTTTTTTCCTTTTCATTTCTCTCTCATCTCACTCCCTTTCTGCCACTCCCTTTCCTTCTGTATCCCTATCCGCTCTTCTTTCTTTCTGTCTCTGTCTGCCCTTCATGGTTTGCCCTGCACATCTTCTTTCTTTCTTTCTTTCTTTCTTTCTTTTCAATTCTCTTTTTCTCTGTTTTACTCTCAGTCTTTTTATAGCATATGTGTATTTCTTTTTTGCTTTATTTCTTTCTATTTCTTGTTATCTCTCTTTCTGTCATTCCCTCTCTTTCTTCCTGTCTCCCTCTCCTGCTCTACTCTTTCTGTCTTTCTTTCTGTACATATTTTTTTTCTTTCTTTCTTTCTTTTTTCCTTTCTTTCTTTCGATTCCTCTCTTTTGCTCTGTCACTTTCTTTTTCTTTAATGCTCTCTCGCTCTCACTCTCTCGCTCTGTCTCTCTTTCTCTCGGTTTCTCTCGCTCTCTCTCTCTCTCTCTCTCTCTCTCTCTCTCTTGCTCTGTCTCTCTCTCTCTCTGTTTCTCCCTTACTCTCTGTCATTCTCTTTTTCTTACTCTCTGTAATGCTCTCTCTGTCACTCTCTCTCTCTCTGTCTCTCTCTCGCTCTCTCTCTCTCTCTCTCTCTCACTCTCTCTCTCTCCCTCTCTCTCTCTCTCCCTCTCTCTCTCTCTCGCTCTGTCTGGGACTTTACTGGCAGAAGCTCACAGGTCTAATCCACTGTTGTCTCTGTATTTGTGCCCGCAGTCTCTATCCTGCTCAGGATAAATATTTGAACAGCTGCACTCACACAATCGCATCCCATCGATTAATCTCACTCCAGGGGCAGGAAGCACGGCTTAGGTTCTGTTCCCATCGTCAACTCAAACTTACTCCCCGCCTTCCTTCACAAATCTCTTACACTCCATCCACACGCCGGGCCAGATGTACAAACGAGCAGCAGCACAATGTGCTCTGATGTGAACGGGACACGTGCACACAACTGACTGCAGCTTTTATTGCTAACTGTGCAGAGCCCCGCCCACTAACCACTCGGTCAGGAGGCGCTTGATGTAAAGGAGGCTAAGACATAGGGGAGCCTAAAAGCTTTAGACAAAACAGAAAATGAATTTTCAGTGATGAGCCGTGTTAATAAACAATCTTTCTCACAAAAACAATCCTACAGGGTGTCATTTTACTCTGGCTATGACAAGAACATCCAAAGTCTGCCCCCTGGACCACAAGCAGCCCGCAGACAGGTTTTGATTGACCTGCGGCTTCTGTCTTGGAATTCTATAATGATATTTTTGAACTATTATACGTGACCTGGCAGCCACACATAGCTAGTTTTTCTCTGCCAGTGACAGCAGCACAAATCTACAGTGTATTGCACCACAGGGTTACCAAAGTTATCTGAAGTGTAAAAGCTTTTTTTTCCCTGACTGGACCAGCAAAAAAATATATAGAATGACATTCAGTCATGACTACAGTCAAAATGCAGGATCACAGTGAGAAACGCTTTCAGGCAAGACTGAAATCACTATACTTTTCAAGGAGAGTCAATACATGAGCTATATATTATTAGAATTTGTATAAAAAGCTGCTAAAGTATGGCGAGTTTCCCTGTAAAGCCGGAAATATTCACTCAAAAGGCAGAGCTGTTGGGTCGCATTTGCCAGGAGTTTTTTAGATGACATCAGATGAAAATAAGGAGAGACATCACTGAAGACATTGAAATGCAAACCCATTTGTCCTCCGTGTTATTAACCTGTGGTCAAAGCAAAGAAACAGAAGTCTGAACAGTTTCAAAGACTGACGTCCCCAAACATAACTGCTGTACCATTTAAGGTGGAAATGGAAAACTGGAAGTCAACTTTTGTCTCATAGTTTTAATGTTGGTAGGATTTTCTGACACAGTGATCTAGAAGAGACTGAAGTCTCTCACCAGCGTCTTGTTTGAATTTTCTTACTTCACCTTAAATGGTGCCTGAGTGCCAGAATGTAACTGCTGCAGCAGTTAAGGTGGAACAGGACAATTTTAACAAGAAGCTACCAAATATAAATTGACGTAGGCAGTCAAAACATCCAAGGAAACGGTTCTATGAAGAGCTCTACTTATAAATATGTGCTACAGTAGGACATTTCAGCAAGAACAAGTACAATTCATCAGAACAAGCTAAATAGAGAGAAAAAGAGCTCAAGCTGAGACCACAATCAACACTGGTTTGGCTGTTATACATGGCAACAGCATGGCAACAGCTCCATAACCTGAAAGAAATGACAAATTATGCTCAGTTGTTTTCAATGGTGCTGGACAGGTAAGTTGTTGCCTAGCTAATTAAAATAACCAGCCAGAGTTGCGGAAAATGTATGTGACCTTGTATGGCTAATATTCACCAATTGTGTTTTTTGCCTCAGGGTTTATCTTATATTGTTAAAGAAACCAGACTAGCCATTATTCTCAGATCATTTCCAATGCTACTGTCTGTCTCCTTTCGTAAACCCAACCAGTTTGAAATATACTAGTAACAGGCATCTGACCGAGTGGCTTCCATAACTTCCATGGACGCCTGTGCTACCCAGCAATGTTAGCTCCGGGCATGTGTGCTCACTGCCCCCTAGAGTGACTGTTCACTAGTGTGTGTGTATACGTGAGTGTTTCACTGCACAGATAGGTTAAATTTGGAGATCTTGAATTTCCCTCTGGGATCAATAAAGTATTTATTTGTCTAATAGTACTTGCAGCTTGAAGATATCATAAAACATGCCTTGTATTAATTCAGCTGATTTAAGGAGCGCTTGTTGGATGGTTGTGTTTGTTCTGATGACTGACACCTGGGCTCGTCAACCAGAATGTGTTTGAACTCGCTGGAACAAGGGCATGTTATTCGGCGTTGGCCACTTCTTTGATTGTGTCCTTGGCTTTGTTAAACTTTGCTTTTACCTTTTTTTTGACACTGCAGCCTCATTCTCCTAGGACGGCATGTGGTCATTTATGTTGAAATGTCTTTGAACACAGAACGGCTGCAATAAGAGCCCTGTAAGGTTTATGAGTTGAATTGATAGAAAAGTTGCATGGATTCTACACTGGCTGCTCCGATTGAGTTGCATGCGTATAGGATATAAGTATCTGTTTTTTCTTCTGTTTTTATTTTTATTCTGTTCACACAGCCACTCAGATAACACATCTGTGTCACATATAAAGAGCCAGATCAAAATTGGGCCAATCTGATCTGATGTGGTCTATTACATAATGATCTACATTCTCAAAACAGCAGTTTGTTAAAGGTACACAGGTGTCCCCTTCATTTGCCTCTATTTGCACACTTGCTTGCACACCATTACGTGTTTTAGATCAATGATTGCTGTCACCCCAGGGAGTGGTCTCAGAGTGGTGATTTTCAAAGCTTCTTGCCTGATCACATAAAGTCATCAGAAAACCTTAGGGGCCCACTCTTTTACTGCATTGCTCCAAAGTTTGAAGGATAAAAAGAACATAGGAACAGCTTTGGGCATTCTTTACCAGGCTGCAAAGCAACATTATATACTTCCTTAGTAACATTCAGTGTATGTTGCTGACAGCTAAATAGTTGGCGGTGCTGTGTTTCTACAGTCTATAATTAAGGACACTCTTTTCTATTGTGTACACTAACTATAGATTAGAGTGATTGCACAAAGGGGGTGGTTAAATAAAGGCCATGCATTAAGTATAAAAAATGAAATGCACGGAAAAACGCAAAGAGTTATCTCTGAATTAAATGATGGTGATGTTTGATAATATCATGTTTATTAATGCCCTGTAATAATACAGGGTTTAAAGAGTAAAAGGGAATGAAATGTTATATATATATATATATATATATATATATATATATATATATATATATATATATATATATATATATATATATATATATATATATATATATAATTATAGGCCAAATTATAATTAATTATAATTATAACCTTCATTAATTCTGACCTAACAGACCTACTCACTGGTTTGGTTATGTCGGTCTAATTTAATGGCCTTTTGAACTGCAAGCCAATGAGACCTTTTGGGTTATGTACACAACTTCAAGATACCATGTACACAACTTCAAGATATAAAGATACATATCAACTTGAAATAAATAATTACTTGCCTGTGGTGTTTCTCTTCTTTGTAAAGTAAAAAGTAAAAATATCTGTTATTGACAGAGTTCATGAGCAAGTAGTCCACGGAACGCGTCGGGCGAACATTTATCAAGAGCGTCGAGGTGGAATATTAATGACAATGGAGACAAACAGATAAAAAGTATGATAGCAATAAAAACAGGCATTTGGGGGAGCATTCTTTGGTTGCAGGGGTGGGTCAGGCAAGGCGACATTTCAATTTCGAAGATGGATGCCTCTCCTCAGCAGAAATGAAAAGGGAAAATCAGCTGAAAATCAAAAGCACCTTCACTAAAGGGATCAGACGGGTCTCCTACGTTCCACGGGCCAGAGATGAGTAGCAAAATAACAGGCTTTTCTTATATTTTTCCACACACATCGATCTTCAGCTGAGAAATATTTGCTGATAGGAACACACACACACACACACATACACAGACACACACACATACGCAGACACACACATATGCACCTTAATACATCCTTTTTGTCTCTCTTAGCCATAGCATGCATTCCTGCACCACCTGCTGTTGGGATGAGGATCGGAATAGCTGAGGAGAGTGGAATTTACTATTGGCTGCTGTCCACCTAATCTCAGCTTTTATTCTACTATATACACTGGGCACAGGCTCGGCAGCAGAATCAATTAGGCAAGGGGCAAACTCTTACCATCCAATCAACAGTCAGAGATATTAACCATATTCAGCTGGTAACTTGCTCAGCTTTAAAGTGAACTTTATCCGCTTTGCAGGAGAGTTGTCTTGTATGGAATCTAGCCTACGTCATTAAACACATACATATCCTCAGCTGTGAAAAGCAAATAGGCAACATGACAAATTATTATAGAATATTTCAAAGTTAACACATCCTCCTTTATATAATGTGGCACTAAAGAAAGTAGATAAAAACATGGCGAACAATGCGCTTATAGTGGCTACAACGTTAATTTATAATGATGTATCCTAAATTTCACAATCTTATGTCACAGATTTCACTTTTCCTCCTCAGGTTCTTTCGCTATCATTGGGTGTGACCAAGGACGAGTCTCATAAGACCTCCTTATTATCACTTCCCCATCCTTTGCTTTCTTTTGGAAGCACTGCCATTCTAACACTCACAATCCATCACAAGTTCTCTTCTGCATGCTGTTACCTGGTCACCAATATATCACACTGGATACCAATCATCAATAGTATTCATCATTTTTGGTCATGTTTTGATTTCATTGGCTGTGTCCATGTAAATAATGCCACTCCTAGGGACATGAGGACAGCTAACGTTTCTTTCTTTAATTTATTTCGCCATTTGCACGTATTCAAGGCCTATTAATTCGTTTTTGCATCCACTGTGGTCTGGGCACTGGCCCCACTGGCCTGGTCAGTTATCCATCCCCCAGAGTGATGAAAGTCTTTATTCTTGTTAGAATGTTGAAAGTAAGGCATTAAAAATGAACCAAACTAAGAACAGATGCCCACAGATACATCAGATACAATTGTTGACCAAGACATAAAAGCTCAGCTAATTGCTGTTAGAGCATGTGAGGATGTTGGGTATTTTGACAATATAGGAATACTGTCAATATAGGAATACATAACTAAATATGCACTATATTTCAATTCATGGGGCATTGCCGCATTACTCGCATCCCCCATTGGTGGTGGGCTTGGTTGTCACTTTCATTGAGACATAAGGTTTCTTCCAGCAGTACCATACAAGGACATATTTCATCAGAAATGTGGGCTTACTGCATAATTCATAAAGAAAAGAAAGAGAAGAATGGGAACGGAAAACAAACGAATCCCACAGCAAACAGGTGGTGCTGGCTGGCTTAAGATCATAAACATATTTCAGACATTTTAATACCCACCCAGCAGTTTATGAATCAAGGTGAGAAATGCAATTATGAACATCTATTAAAAATTAATAATCGAATTAATCACGCTGATGTCCCTTTCAAAATAAAAAATTCTGCTTACTATTAGAGGGAAATTAGTTCTGCTCCCTCACGAGCAACTCACCAAGGAAATTTCCCTTTAACGCAGGCGCAAGCGACGCCAACATAGTCAAGTAAAAGCCCCCATAAACAATGCTGGTGGCTAAACAGTTTTCAATGGCTGTCTTTAGCCCATCTACTGCTTATTTGTGGTGGATGTTTCTTAAAATGGCCAGTAAGTTTAGAATGAGTGTTTATACAGGCATAAGCAATGAATGTACTAGACCAGTGGCTCCCAACTATGTCCTTGAGCACCGATGCCCTTTGGTGTTTTCTCAGCTCTCAACCCAGCCAGCAAAACAGTAAGCGAACCTTCCTGAGTTGAGGTTGGTGTTTTAGAGCATGACAACACAACAATGTGAGTGCTAGGGGTGCTCCAGGGCCAGAGCTGGGATTACAACAAAAGTGCTCACCCATTAGTTTCTAGGAATCCTGGATCCAGGAATGTTTGGGTGACCACATTGCCTAGACACACGGCAACATCGTGTTGGAAGCGTTCCACGTTGTGTGGAAGGAGGAGGTGTGATGAAGTGAGATTTACTGCCGCAAGACACACCTTCTCCTTTCTGATTTGTCACGCTTGACATGCACACCCAATCAGACGCGCTCCATTTAATTCCACACTGAAATTGTACCTAATCCAAGCATCATTGCGGAACTCGTGATGGCTGGAATCCAAATGACTTCAAAGGCAACTAAAGTGAGAGTGAGGTAAGCAGCTGAAAGAGGGTGTTGTGTGAGGTAAAGAGAGAGAGGCAGTCAGGCAGCCACACAGTCAGGGACATAAACACACACAGTGGAGAGTTAAGAAAATGTGTTGTTTCTCATGCGGCAAGGAGGCAGACAAAAGTACTACTTAAGTGGATTCGTTTTGCCAGAATAGATTCTGTAATTCAGTTTAAAAGAGACGTGACTGGCCAGTTCATACCGGACAAAGAGACTGTGTAATTTCTCCAATCTACCACTAAATTTCTGATTTTGAGGTTAAGTGATTTGAGATATTTTCTGTGATAAAATAATTTTATAGAGATCTAATTGTATACTGCACAGATTGGTTGGGCTCAGATTGGCCTGCTAACTACATCACAAGCACAAAAAATTTTAAGCCATAGAATTTATAAGCGACTTAAGTGTGCAGGGGAGTTTAGCAAAAGTCCCATCTCTGCTTATTTACTTTGATAAGACAAACCCAGATCCTAGATTGATCATCAGTGGTGGTTTTTACAAAAGAAGGCAAGTGACAAGAGACCACTGGAGGAGACCTATGGCGTGTTGGATCAAACGGCACTGAAATTGTTCCTGCCTAATTACTGCAGATACTGAACCCACATAACCTGAAAACCTTAAGTTCATCAAGGCATTTACCTACGCTATCATACTCTCTCAAAATTCCTAGGATTTACATGGTTTACAGTCACTTAATATTAGTTTAACCAAGAAACCATGAGGAGCTGTTATTAAGTACCACATGCTGTTGCTTATGAGGGAAAAACTGCAACCAAAGTGGCTGAGCTTTCGTCTGCAATCAGGATGAGGCTAAAGGTGCTTCCTGTTCAAGTTTCTCGTAGCTGCATAGCCACAGCACCCAAAGACTAACCGTTAACTATAGAATACTCACTCCTACCAGCTGCACGATTGTAAAGTCAGCTTCTTCGTCACTTTTCATGTTCCACCTTAATGATGTCTCAGGAGCCACAAAGTTTACCGTTTAGGATGGAACAAAAAAGTGGTGAAGAAGCTGACTGCACTCTCATGTGGTCGGTAGGTGTGAGCAATGTAACGTAATGTTAATGACAAAAGGCGTCATGGAGTTCTATGTTCATTGCTGTTTAATTCACAGCACAGTAACAGAAAATCAATCAACAGACATTGTGGAGTTCCTTGGCACTGAGCTTGACCCAACCAAACAAGCTGTACCTTAATACTTTGGTATGTGTTAGTTTGATTTTCTAAGCAGAAGGATGCATGGAGGAGAAGTAAGTCCTTGTATCTTAATCTTAATCTTTCAGTTCAGTTAAAATCCCTCTTTAAAAATATACAGAACACGTCTAACATATGCTGGAATTACATTTCTACCATAATGTGGTCTAAACTAGCAGAGTACAGGCTCCTCACCATCTCATTTACTCGGTTACTCACTTACTGCCCTCCATCTGGATTTTGAACATGGTCAGAATGACGTACATGAAAACAACCTATTACAGAAGATCATTTACTCCTGTGTTATTGTTGTCAGATTTCTAAACTGCACAGTCTGTGAATTCACATGGTATCATGATAATGGATTTTGTCCATAATTGTTCAAACTAAAGTAAATTTGAACTCAAACCAAGCTTACAACATCTGACAGACTGTAGACTTTAAAGTGTGTATGTATCCTCCAAGCTAGCGATAAAGCTCATGTTCCTATGGAAACTACTTGGGTTTGGTTTGTATGTTGCACAGCATCAGATATTCCTACAGGCCAATCTGCATGGCCTCTCTGCTAAGTGAGGAGTTTTAACAGATGAATAACCTTAAACCCCCATCAAAGCCTTCATCTCTCTTTTCTCTCTGTTGTTCTCTCTCTCTCTCTCTCTCTCTCTCTCTTTCTCTCTCTCTCTCTCTCTCTCTCTCTCTCTCTCTCATACATTCTTTTTCTCTTTGTCTCTAAGGGCTCTTCAGTGATGGTTATGTGTGTGGAACACGTCTCCCCCTTCAAACTGTGGATCAGAGCTGTGACTCACACATAGAGGTCACATACAGACTGTCTATCCCACCTCACACACACACTCCCACACACTCGGACATACAAGCACACACACGCACGCACGCGCACGCAGACAGCAGGGCTCTGCTGCAGGTCTGTCTGAGAGAGGGGAGGGGACATGTGTTCACTAATGAGCTGCTCTCCAGGGCCTATTTGCTAGAGCTCAGCCAGGCTCGAGTGCTGCTGTAGCGTGTGTGTATGTGTGGACAGGCGGCTCCTCTGACTGCGCTCACCTCTGATTGTCAGTCGTCGGGAGGAGAGAGCCCTTTAGGAGGAGAGAGAGAGAGATTTATACCCTGACAGATACAAAGACAATTCGTCTTCATTCCGCCATTCACTGGCACTGAGGACACGCTGGTGCAGGAGCACTTCAGTCTGGCTTTTAATCGACGCCCAGGTGCAGTGTCTCAGCTCACAGCTGCCCATGCTTGTGCAGCATTACGGTGTTTCGTTAGTACAGCTTATTAGAAGACCAAAATCCCCTCAAAATCTCCAGATCATGTTGTATCAAAAAATAGATTGTTACTGTCTAAAGAAAAACATATATCATATATATTTTTGGAGGTTTTTTGATTTTTTTTTAAATCAGTCCTTTGCAGTCCTTTGCAGTTGTCCTGTGAGAATTTCATGATGACTAGTCCAATAGAAATGCTCCAAAATCAATTGGAATCAAACCCCTTTACATTAACTTACAATGAAAAACGAAACTATCTATGTCCTCCTTTGTTAGTATTTTGGAGATATATGTTTTTCTCTGGACAGCAGTGATATGAATCAGAATCAGAATTAGAATCGTTTATGTCACACTAACAACTAATTTGTCTTGGTGAGGTACACATGTTTTACTATGGCTGTTTTACAGTGGGGCCAGTGCCCAGAGGCCCTTGAGGTCAGATCCTCTGACTTTTAGGGACTTTGACCCAGGGCCTCTTGGGGGCCTTAGCCATGCTTTTGGGGCCCCTAGCCATGCTTTTTAGCCCTAGCCATGCTTTTGGGGGCCCTAGCCATGCTTTTGGGCCCCTTATAAAAATGGATGAGGCGTTGTGGCACTGCTCTGACTTCAACTTCTGGCTAGTATTGGTCCTAGGAAAGAGGAGGGCATAATTTTAGAGGGGCCTGATTATAAGAGCCCCTACCAGGGAGCCCTAAAGAAGAGCAGGGCAAAGATCAGTCTTAGAAGTTGGTTGCACTTGAATTCCATTTTCTGACCGTCACAATCGTGTCAGGCCCATAATATTATCATCTTTTTTATCTTATTTAACTTGTACTTATGGTCATTTTGAGGAAAATAAATAGGAAGGTTAGTCTCTGACCTTTACACAGGCCTATGTGTATCTTCAGGCAACACATTCAAAGCTCTAACTGCTCAACATCAATGTTTTTTTTTTGATAATGAGACTGACTGACATCATGGCCTAGAGCTACAAAGAGAGCTGGCAGATTCTACTGGCTCCTGTTTGAGGGCTGTAAAGTATATATGTGCCAGAAACACTGGCAAAACACACTCATATGCAAAACTGGATGGGCTGGCTTGGCAGTCATAGGGCTTCCCAATAGTAAATCTTGGGATGTTTAAAGTGATGTTGGGCCAGAAATAAAACTTATTCCCGTTTCAACCTAAACCCAAATGAAGCCACTTAGCCAAGAGGTGTCTAGTATCCAAACTTTGCTTCTTTAGTTTTACACTAGAGATGGAGTTACTAATGTAGCTAAAAGCAATGGATGCTTAAAGAGGGTCACAGAATGGCTAATTTACATTGGCATAGTAGCCAGAATGTTAATATGGCACTGGTTAGGGCAGAAAGGGAGATTTGCAAAATAAACTGGCAAATAGGAAGCCAACTGCAGCTCCCACATCTTTAACGAGATCCTGAACAACTTCAATTCACCGTTGTTAGTTTGCTCTCGACATTTTACTCTGGACAGTATCTCGGGCCTTGGACAATATTGAAGGGCAAGAGAGGGGGAGTTTCACCTTTATTAGCACCACAACCCCAACCACATACTGTACGTACTGTTACACACAGTTAGTTGCCACTTTTTGAGGCTTAAAGCAGATCATCTTAAACTGAAAGTGCATAGTGACCAATAACTTCAATATCATTTGTGCTGATGTTGAGACTGAAAGAAAACAGCTAGTACAGTTAACATTAGAAACTAGCAAGCCTTAAGTAACTAACTAACTCTAACTAACTAAATAGTATGACGACAGCACATTTACACAGAGTTTCATTTTATTTTCTTGCTGGTGCCTATACGAAACTAGCAAATCAGAGCAGAGCTCCTCAAAAGAGGTCACTAGAATGGGAAACAGCTTGTTTCATATTAACAGTTTGTTTCAAACTGCATTTGGGCATTTTTTACCCTGACCAAAGGCATATACCTTATACAGCACATCCAGCCCAATATTTAGTTTATCTGAGGTTTGGTTAGCTGGAAAAGACAAAAAGAACCAGTAGTGTTGCATTCAAATAATACAACCAAGAAGTATAAACACAATTTTTATTGACACCCTGCATGAAAAGTAAAGTCAAATTAGTCACATTTTATAATGACAAATACTGATTATTAGAGCTGGGTATCGCCACTGATTTCCCAGATCGATTCGATCCCGATTCACAAGGTCCCAATACAATTCGATTTCTGATTTGATTCGATTAGATTCAATATCGATTCATTTAGGGATATTTCAGTTACAATAATATGTTTTGTTTGAATATGAAAAGAGATTTTCAGAGAACTAATGTGGTAAACGTACAAGGAACACTCAACCTACCATTACTAAAAACATTAGTGTTTATGCTAATTTTAAAGATCGATCTCGGGTTTATACGAATTGATATCGGATTATTCAAATGAAGACCGATTTGACCGATTTTTAAACACACCCCTACTGATTATATCCACCACATTGTCTAAATGTAAAAAAAAAAAACAAAGTACATTGTGGCATACTGTAATGGATCATTCATGTAATTCACTATTACATTACTACACATGAGGTTTCTGAAGTGTATAATATACTGTTATTAATAAAAATAGTTAGAAGATATGTAATGTAGCCATCTTAAAGCCAGAATGTCATACAATGTCAGAAGTCACATTAGACAGTAAAATGTTGTAAAAGAGATGTTTGGCTGGATAATTGCTTTAAAAGTTTCACTGATTAGAAATATTGTTTGTGAAAGTACATTTTTGAATGCGTATCTTCCTGTAAAGGTCTTGGTTTTTGCACCTCACTGTTATTCAGAGAGTCCCCAAAAACATGGCGTTAAGCTACCCAGAACATGTTACAGCCTACTAGTGCGAGAATGATGAAAAGTTTTAGAGGAAACTGGAACTGATGGGCGTGTAACACTAAGAAAACAAATAGAGAGAAGGAGAAAGAGAAAAGTAAGTTGCGGTTGCGAACAGAGATGAGCTGGCTGTCAGAAATTAGGGAGGAATTCTCATCACGCGCCCGAGCAGAACGCCACACGCACAACTCTACAGGCGTATTATCCTCCAGTCACAGATGAGCGATGAGCTGCTATACCAAGAGGGACAAGTGAAGAAGTTAAAAGTTCCCTTTTCTTCCTCTGATGACTATTTATGGCTGAAAATTAATAGCTTTCCTAATAACGCACACAAAACACACACACGAACACATTTCACACACTCTGACACACACGCACACACAGCTGACCTGTGGCGGTCTTTTATTATCGGAAGTAAAGAAGCGGCAGTAAAATTGCTTAATTAAAACATGAATTTTTAATCAGCCCTGAGGGTTCTGAGCAAGGCCAGTGAGATAGCGGGTTAGCAAAGGAACATCTTCAGCTTTTGAGAAACAGTGAGAGAGAGAGAGAGAGAGAGAGAGAGAGAGAGGTGCTGTCCATCCAGTAGAGATAAGCACTCTGTTCATTTCTCTGGGAGAAGTGCAAGTCTAAGCCGTGTGCTGATGAAGCCCCCAGAATGCCCCTGGTGGCCAAGCATGCACACAGCACCCACCCCCAGACTGAGCGGTGCCCTCACAAGCGTTTTCAGCTTCCCACACTGAACAACATTTGAGCGTGTATGTGGGTGCGTTTGTGTGCGTATGTGTGTGCAAATGTGTGCATGTGTGTAAGGGGAAGCGGGGGATGCTAAAGCTAGAGCTAGCCTGAGGATTTGCGCCACTTAGCTCTTTAGGGACAGTCATTTGAAATCACAGAGCAAACCCGGAGTTTAGCTGTATCAGCCTGAGCCTCAATCTCACTGCTCCACAAAGACAACGCACATCCATCATCTTTATCGAAACGTTCTGCAAACATCTGACCAGAGCATCTGACCATTCGCAGTTCTCTTCATTCCGCTATACTCACTAGGGTCCAGCTGATCAAGGCTTGAATGAAAATGAAAACAGGACTGGATGTTTTGCTGTGAACAAAAAACTATTAATTATTTTTTAATTCTACTGTAACAGAAACAGAACCCTGAAACAGTGAATTGTATTGCATGCATGTTAGGTGTGGCCATGCAGAGCGACCACACGAGGAGGCTCTGGGGAAGCTCACCCTCCATAAAAGGGACCATTTATGTTGTTTATGTTGTTGTCTGTTAGTTTAAAGATGTGTTATTCTGTCTGAGTGGGTTTAGTTAGTCTGGGTTGGATTTACCATTGGAGTGGATTATGTGTTGCACTGGGCTGCATCTCAACTCTGTACTACACACAGCATATACTATGTACTGATCTTAATAGTGAGCTCAGAACCCAAAATATTAACATACTACATCATTTCCTACTATGGATGCATGTCATGCCAAACTGGACTCTGAAGGCTGCTTTGGTGGAGTTTTTTTCTAAAAGCCAAATAAACAGTCACATTATTATGAAGAATATGTTTCATTTTTACAGACTATTGGGACAGATTTTGGTTGAGCTTACATGGTTACACCACTTTTGATCCACCGCAGCCATCATCGCATCTCTGTTTGTCTTTATTTCAGAATTTTCCAGATGTGAGAAGCTCCTCCCTTTCTGTTTTGCGAAATTGGACTGTGGGACAACAGTGTCCATCATTTCCATACCCAAAATTCGACTGTTTCTAAGTATGCACTGTGGATTTTTGACTATACTCAACTTTCACTCTATACTTTATATTAAAAACTAGTTAGTATTAGTGTGCAATTGGGACACAGCCTTCATGGTAAACAAAAGAGCATTTCAAGGCCTCTTCCATGTTTACTTATATGCTGACGCCACAGTGGTGTGAAGGATCGGGATGTCTCCCCTCTCCCCGCCCCAGCAATCTGGAGAGGAACGAATGATGCTACCATGTACTCCATGACGGATGGTGCAGAGAACAGGTCCCAGATGAGCACTGAAGCAAGGAAGATGCAGCTTGGTGAGGCCTTCTCTGAATGCTGAGAAGGCGATAAGGGGCCTCTACTGTTAATATTATTTTTCGCTGCCCGAAGGGACACGGTAACGTAAACAAAACTTTCTGAAGTGGACCAAAGTCACTACACATGGTTCTAAGATTACGGGAAAACAGGAATTTTGTCCTTTAAATGACATTCTATGATGAATGGTGCTTAATACGACAAAGGACATGAACTAACAAGGCCAAACAGATCAAATTAGATTTCATGTTGAGTTTAATAACGTAATTTTCTTCATTCCATGCAGCCCACAACAAGAATTCGAAGGAGGGAATTTATGTCTAGCCTGCTCTTTGTACATGCTGCCCAGTGAAGGAGGCAGCTATAGCTATTTTATGGAATTTCCAGCCTTTTTGACGCTGTGATCCATGGATGAAGTAATGTAAACTGAGTGTGCTATAAATACATTTCTAAGATAAACTTCAAATCCTTATGATTGGCTGATATGATATCATGGATAACCTAATGATTGCAGCATAACAGTACACATAGCAGTTATATGTTATACAGATAACTTGTGATTGAACTTTGAGCTTTTATTAATGTAAACACAATTGATAGGTCTACTAGCTTTACAAACCTGATATTTAATTAGGTCAGATCTACATACAGCCTATGGTAAGGGAATGATGACACTGGTGTTGGGATGTAAGAACACAATAGTTAATTCATGGGTTCTTGTTGAAACGGGTTTGTTTTTTATTTGGTCCTACTGAGGTGATTTTTTCTGGCACTAGAGAATAAAACCTTTTAAATCGTCTGAATTCAGCAAATATTATTCAGTTAATATCTAATGTAATCTAATACATAATCTTTGAATATATTAGCACTTTATTGTCAGGTTTTACACAATACCGGTCAATGCATGTAACTGTTACACCAGATGATTTTAGTGATATATTACTCACCGCCGGCCACACAAACCCTCATTTCTCCCATTGATTCTCTCGAACGCAGGCCGTAATCTGTCTCTGCCCTGAGCTTCCGAGCTCAAAATGAGTCTACTCGTCCTGCATGATGCCTCTGAGCAATGGGTCACACTCACACAACAGACACGCCTTCAGCATTTTAAAGAGAGGAGTGCTCACTTGCGCCCTCTTTTCTGCTCTTTCCCTTTCTCCAGTTCTGCTGCGGGCTTATTAGGAGGGATTTCTCTGATTTGGCCAACGGAAGACAGACAGCCATCCATTAACACTCTCATGGGTGAGCACACAGAGACCGAGGGAGCCGGGAGGATATAGGGGGGGTCGCACTGTACCGATTCACAGCCCATCTCCCAAAAAGACGTAATTGGTCATTTCATCTCCGCCTCAGCTCTCTTATCCTGTCTCACCAAAAAACTGGACTTGGTGCCAGTCGCCACAATGAATTAATTTTTTCCATCTCTTTCGCTTTGTCCATTTCTCGTCCATCACTTTGTTTCTCTCTCTGATTACATCCCCTCATCCATCAAACGCTTCTGGTTCATTTGACTTCTTTTTTTAAAAAATGTGTCACATTCATCTTGATTACATGCAGTAATAAAACCATATTTCAGAGGCTAGATGGATCTTCTAACTATCCCCTTAGGCACCGTCATATGTCCACAAGGCTTTACATGGTGAAACTTGGATGCAGCTAGCAGGCAACTTGACAGCTGCACAAAGCAATTCCAAAACAATTAAAGTTGTAACACATTTAAAAACTCTACTAACAAGCTAAATAATAACATTTTCATCCGACCAATGAACATGCAGTCTTCTGTCTTATGTCCTTGTTCGATACTCCAGTGAAATTTATTGCATGAAATGTGATCACATCATAAGTTATCAGTGTTTTAAATGTCTACTTCAAGTTGAAGTATTTGCTAGTGTTAAGGCTGAGCTTGTTGCCACTTTCCTTACATGACACTGAATTTCATGGGGGTTATATAATGTAAAGCCTCCTACAACTTATATGCAGCTTGTTCGAATCTCAGCCTTAAATCACAAGCTGCAGTGAGCTGTGTATTATGCAGTTCCAGTGTAGTTTAGTTTCATGTAGTTTCTCCATGTAAGACTAGCCTATTGTGTAGTAAGTACATGAAAAACAATTCAAGATATCTTAAAGTCACTGGTTCCCCTGTGATAAAACCATGATATATTAATGACAATCGTATGCAAATATTTAAACACCTTTTATATTATCTAAGAGAACTTTGTTGTGTTTAACTGTAACATTCTAAGGCATTCTGTGGTAAAAATACAAGTCCTTTCTGAGTGAAAAGAAATAGAAAATAAATAGCAATGTTTAATCACTTCCCGCTGCTAATTGAAAGACATCTGTGATGCATGAGGATGTGGGGACGGGGTGTGCTTGAATTCAGCTGTTGAGAAGATTGTCATCATGCTGCAGTGAATATGGCTGCAGTGAAGCACAGCTTTGGGAGAACACATAGGGTGTGTCTCAAAACCTAGTGAGCTGCCTACATAGACAGCATAGTATTCCCGCTCCCGACATGTGGGCAATGCTTCCTCAGCAGCTAAGGCAATCCCATGCAACGCAAACAAATCTACAAGCAGTGAAGGCATTTTAAAATGTTATTTCGATTCTCTCTGGTGTTTTAATGTGTTTCTTGTTATATAATCACACAAAACAGTATTTTATTTACAACTTTGTAACGAGTCATTGACCATTTTGCAGTTTTATACTGAGCCATTAGCATTTATGCTAGCGTATTTTTAAGCCTCGAGCAGTGACGCAGTTGCTCTTTAACTAAAGCATCTCAATAATCTGTCTTATGAAGAGAGATGTCAGAGAGAACGTCACCTACTTACACAGCTGCCTACGGAATCAGTGCCTACTTAGACAGCTCACTAGGTTTTGAGACACACCCATAGTGTCAGGCTAGTAACATTAGCAACTGGTAACCAATAGCCTTTGTTGTATATTTTAAGCCACATGTGATCTACTGTGGATTAATGCGGCCACAATATGCTATACTTACTCAGCAAACACACAGAAGTTTAATGTTAACCACTCTATATAATTCCATCAAAGACATATTAACCATGTGTACTTATCATAGACACCTCCTAGATATTAGCGTTGTAGCCTGATTAAAGTCATTAGGCTCAGAAATCCGAGTTCATGCATGTAGCCTCATAATTTCTTTGTTTTTCAAGAGCTTAGCCAAGAACTGATGCCTTTCATCAGAAAAGGGATCCAAACAAGTTCAAATGAAACACAGAAGCAAATGTGATTACTTATCTCTGCAATCCAGACTCGTGTAAACATAACTGTAAACCTAGTTTCAGTGATGTCACATTTATTCTTGTAGCACAGGTAGCAGTGAGGGCGGGGCTGATGGGTGCAGTTATTCTATTAAAGTGGAGGCTTATTTTGCTGTGACATAGAAATAAGAAGAACATTCCAACAGCTTTTCTCTTTCATTGCTTTAAACAGTTCAAGTTTTGTTGGTAAACTTGCAGACAATCCTTTACAGGAGGAAGAGTCAGTATTGTTCCACTCAGTTCAGATGCCTTTAAACAGTTAAACAACACTGCCAAAGTTAGTTTGTGCATAATGTGAGACTAAATATTCTCCACAGGATTTAAATCTAGACTTGGATCGGCCACAACAGTCAGGAAAAACACTGTAAAACAATGTAAAACACTGTAATCAGGAGAGATTCTAAGTAAGTAACTAGCAGGGAAAATGTAGGTTTGTTTGCTGGTCTTTTGTAACACATCCTCCACAAACAGTTTTATTTGCTGAATTTAACATACTGGAAAAAATAAAACATGCAACTGATATTGCACATTTATAGTTTATAGTTATTTTTTGTTCCAGTATATTAAACTCACACATAATACATAGACACTAATAAATAGACAATAATTATATATATAAATATTTAAGTGTGTTCACTGTAGATGATGTGTTACATAATCAACAAAATAATATTAAAAATAAAGAATATTCTACCAAAAATCACTGCCATCTTGTTTTCTTAAGTAAAAGAGGAGATATTTCACTGTGATTTGTATTTAAGAATATTTCATATTTCTTTGTGCAAAGAAAAAAACATTCTTTTTTAATGGTTTTATGTCAATATAATAAAAGTTTAGAAGTGAAGACCTGGAGCTGTAATTACAGACTGGGAATCGACTGTAAATGTAACTTTTTGTGTAACCTCATGGTTAAGCAGGTAATCATGCACTTGAATAGTATATATATATATATATATATATATATATATATATATATATATATATATATATATATATATATATATATATATATATATATATATAAAATAAAACAATAGTAATAACTCCTGACTTGGAAGGCTGTGAGGAATGGAAGCCTGGGGCTGTCATTAAGGGCTAAGGGGTTAAACTAGCTACACGAGTGGTAAAAGATAAAAGGAGGAAAAGGAGGAAGAACATAAGTCAGTCTGCTTCAGGAGGTCACACAGGGCAGAAATTCTCCATGGGTTTGGCAGAGCCATCAACTAAAGGATTGAGTTTCCAGCCAGCGTCCACTCTCTTAGGAGAAATCAGAGCATAGCGGCGGATTCAGTGACCAGCCTCGCCTTCCCATCCTCAAATCCCCCGGCGCAACCGCATCCCTATCCCGTATCAGCGGCTGCGGCTGCCTGCCACAGAGATCCTCCCACAAGTGCACCTGATATCCCCCCACTGAGCCTCCACGGGCAGCATGCGGCGCCAAGCAGCCAAGGTCACCTACTCAGGACACATCAGCTGAAATCTAAAACCCCTCCTTCTTTTCCCTCCTCCTCCCCTCTATCTCTCTCACTCTTTCTCTATCTCAGAGCACTTATTTGAGTGCTTATTTCTCTGCACTTTCGTTGGACAATAGGCAAATCTCTTCCTAAACAACAGAGGACACTTCGAGCCAGTCAAACATCTGTACTCACAATAGACTGCAACGAGACAGCAGCTAATGGTACCTGAACAGATATGACTGATTTTGAGCTCTTAGTAATGGTCGTCCCCTTTAGTGAATAGCGGCACCAATACTGATCTGATTCTCAGTAATTAGATGCAAATGTCATGTCTGATTTATAAAGTGTATTGTGGGTTATTTGGCAACTCATATATCATCTAGTGTGGCCTGTGAGGTTTCTTTTTTACACCTGGTACTGCCCGGATTTTAAGGTTACTCCCTTTTTACACTAAACCTTGAGCAGAGTTGTACTTTCTGGTGCAGGTGCAGTGAAAAAGCCTGATCTTTTATTTATTTTATATCTTTAGCATGTATTGCATTTTTCTGTACAGTGAGTTTCTCTCTGAAATGCTGTTCAACCCATTTATTAAAATAACTAATGGTCATTTAGAATAATGCTATTAGAAAGACTAGAGATTATCCAGCAGAAACAGCTGCATCATTTTTAATGATAAGATATCAAGCTTATAGAGCTGTTCCTGAGCAATCCAGTCTGGGCTGTTTAGCTTTCTTTTCTTCAGCATACAGATCTTTATCCATCGATTTCGTATTAGCAGCACTGAATACTTTAACACATCGCTCATTGAGTTTACAGTAGAGAAGAGGAAAGCTGTTTCTAGTGCCTGCACTGTTCATATTCATAGTCAATGCTGCATTCTAACATTTATTTTTTTTTGTAAAACCTTTTACATTTTCATGGAAGATGTGAAGAAAATAGAACGCTGTCTTTTAACAGGCTCTCTAGTGCCATTCCTGCTGAATGAAAGGTGACTCAATCAAGATAAATCAATATAATCAATTTTTTCCCCCTAAAGCTGTTATTAGAGGAAACAGAACTTTGTTATGCCTCTGTGTGTCAAATGCTGTGGCTGTGTTGAGATGCTAGTGAGCAATGATGGTAAAATGAGAGGACTGAAAACGATTCCACAATCTCTAAAAAGGAAGTTTAACTATGATAAAATAGATCACTCAACTTGAGCTTTCTGAAGCTTTCAGAAACTGTGTATTACAGCCAATATAAAAAATAAATCTAGTTTGCTTCTACTTTTCTACAATATGAAGGACCTTCTTCAAAACAAGTGAAAGTTTTATGGCTGCTGTGAAAAGTGGCTTATTATCTGAAAAATGGTGCTTAATATGACTATGGACACGACCTAACAAAGTAAAGCAAAGGCTTTAGGATCTTATAGGGTTAACAGGAAATTGTGGGTAGGAGACTCTGGTTCTATGCTTATATATCATCGGCGTCCAATAAAAAACAAGCATTACAGAACTTTACAGACGAGGCCAAAAACTGTTGTTACTTTCAATGCAAGTTAATGGAACCAGGATTTCTTTTATTTAAAGTTATTTTGGAGCATTTCTTTTGGTCTATTAATCATAAATCTTCACATAATGTAAGTGGCAGCTGTCATGTTTAAATGATGTAGAAAAATAGAAATGGACAAAAATAGACATTTTTCTTGTTGTTTCTGTGGGTCGCCTACACTGAGAGAAGTTAAAGTGAGTGAATGCAGAAGCTTCAGAAGCAGTTGTGAATGGTAGTAACTGAATTTTACTGTAATAACTTCAAAATACTACTGAGTATGAAGGCAGAGGAATACATATTTTGTATGGAAAACCCTCAATGGACAAATACGGACAAGTAGGTAATCAGGCAAACATTCAGCAGGTATGTAGTTAGGTAGTTGAAACAAGGGGTGCATACTGGTCTGTACTATCCTCACCAATTCTAAAAGCAAAAACGAGACCCACTCCATTCAACAGTGAAATATTAATAACCTACATACTTTCTTTCTTGCTTTCCTTGCATGAGCATCTTGCTAAAGGCAGATGAAGGTGGGTAGAATAGGTGAAACTGATGTATGTATTTTAGTTCTATGTCACAGAGGAAGCAGCATAGCTATTAAGAGCTGACGACTCACCGCTGGTGTCTGTGTCAGATGCTGGCACTTTCACAGTGGGCAGACAGTTCTCTAGGTAGACTCCATCTCTGTAGCATCCATTTTCCTCTTTGTCAAGCGGAGGAGGGTCCCAGCACTGGCAGGGAGTCTGCATGATGCCGCAGGGCCGGCTAGACGTGCTGTAGGTCAGGCAGTCCTCCAGCCACTGGCACAGCATCTGGCATGCGGCCATGCTGGGGTTCCGTTTGCCCACCACCAAATACTCCACCTTAAACTCCCCATTCCCCTCTTCGCGGCTTGAACCCACTTTGGGAGGCCCCTTCCGGATCTGAAGGAACTGCTTCCCTGCTTCCAAGAAGGCCATACGAGTGGAGGCATCACACAGTTTGACCACCTCATCAAAGCTCTCCATACCAAGGTAGGTGCGGGTGGTCTCCAGGAAGGAGTCGTACTGGAAGGTGCGGTGCTGCCGGGGCACACAGTCCTCTGTAGGTTTGGTGACCTTGATGAAAATAGTGTAGCGCCTCGGGTCTGGGTTCTGCAGGGTCCACGAACAGGGTGTGCTGGAAAAGACAAAGGAGGAGAAGAAGAAGCCAAAAAAGCGGTTCTGGACCAGCGTAGAGCACGTATCTGACTCTGGGCCAGAGGGGGCAGCGTTGAGCCCTTCCAACCGCAGCAGCAGTAGCAACAGAGGAAGGAGAAGTTGGAGCAAAGATGGACAGGTCCTTACAATGCTGGATACCATGGTCATAAAAGCTATTCCGAATAAAACGACAGGGGCTCTGGTTGCGTTCTTCTCCGGTTCTTCTGGGGTTAAGGTCAAGTGCCTCTTGCTTATGATAAGAGGAGCTTTTCTGAAGCCTGCTGAATTTCCGGCTCAGGATGTGGGAGGGCTTTGAGTCATTGATCCAGACGGATGTCCATGACACCTCAGGCCCTCAGATGGATCTGTAGGATCAAAACATACAAAAGAAACCATATAAGGCAGACAAAAAGACAAGAGAGGGACAAAGACCTGAAACAGAAATCGGTATAGACATTGGCATGTATTACACCTTGTGTTAACAGCAAGCAGGGCGAAAATGACAAAAGTGGAATTGTCCTATTATATACAACTCAGTTGTCTACAGGCAACACAATGCAACATTTTGATGGATGCCTTATTTCTCTTTTCCACATCTCATGTTGCATCACATTTCAACCTCAACCAAAATAGATGCCTTTCGTCAAAGCACTAGCCATAACTGTCTAAGGAAAAACTAACCCATGGAAAAGAGAGCTGTGTGACCGGTGTCAACCACCAATACTGCACTTCATCATGTAACACCAGTAAAACACACCGAGTTAAAACGTCCTGTGGTAACCTATGGTTATGTAGACAGCAAAATCATGTCAAGGTCCAACTATGGCCCTAACATTTAGCCAATTGAGTCAATGCTTAGAGTTTCTGTGACGTTGTGTGGCGTTTACAGTGGTATCACACATGCAGTGACAGCTTCTTGACACCAACTCAAAGATTACAAAAGTACTATACTATTCTGTGTAGAGGAAAGCATGTTAAACATCTCTTCGGCAATATATTTCTTTGTATTCCCTACTGTCTCCCATTTGTTGGGCTCCGGAGCTTTGGCAGTATTCATCAGTGAATATTTGATATGTGTGTGGTGGGGGTTTGTTGAAGGGTTGTTCCCTGAGAAAGTTATTTGGAAAATCTGTGTCTCTTTGTTTTGCAGTAAGTTAGAGTGGATCGCTTCTCCATACGCAGCACCTGTCCCACTTCCAACTGGGGCAGCTAGCTGATCTCCTCACACAGTAATGCGGTGCTCACAGTGCAGCTTTGCTCTGTCTACCGACGGTATGTCTCTCAGCATCGAGCTAGTGCATAATAGCACTTCACAGACTACAAGAACGTGCTGACAGAATGTGTTGTAGTGTTGCCACTCCATGTTGCAAGGAGTTGCGTTTTTTTAAAGAGAAGAAGTTTATGTTGGGCTGTTTTAGGTTACATACATGCAAGAGCTTTATATTGAAGAGCTTGAGTAGGGGTGGAGTGGATTAGTGCAGAACACAGTGTTTTTAGCTGATGGCGCTCACTGCGTTTGGCTGTCAATTACAAATAAAACTGTAATGGAGCGTAACTTTGAGTCATTCAAGTTTTTCCAGAAAACTTCAAACATTACAGCATTTTGCAGTTTGCCCATTATAAACAGACTGCATTTAGCCTAAAAAAATCTTTAAATATTTAAATCCCAAAATTGACAAGTGAATATGTACTTATGAACAAATATACAAATAGTTAAATATTCATGTCCTACTTTTTAGCTATATATATATATATATATATATATATATATATATATATATATATATATATATATATATACACACATGTATATATATATATATATATATATATATATATATATATATATATATATATATATATATATATATATATATATATAAATATATATATATATGAGGCTCTTGTAAGTTTGGTCTAGGCTGTTTTCCAAAGTCTGCATTAGAGACTGGAACTAGAACTTTAACTGTACATCCACAACTACCCCCCCCCAACCCCCCACCACCCCACATAGGTAAAATGTATAATCCTTCCTAACGCTACACATGAAAATAGAGACACTTAATGTCTAGATGTATCACATTCAGAGTAACATCTACATCTATGATTGATAGGTTTAATTATGCATTTGAATTTAATGCAGTCAGGCAGTTGCCTGCAGCCATGTGACAAAATCAAAGACCTCACCATTGCTCATTGTTTTTCTATTACAGAAAATGCTTGATTGGTTCATACCAATGAGAAAGCACCTAAATTAGTATGTGAGAAAGCACCTAAATTAGTTCGGCCACTACATTCATGTAAATGCAATTAGAGAATAAGACACACTCCAGGTGAAGTTTCCGAGCTGTAAGGTTTGTGGTTTGTTTGTAGTCCTGACATTTCCAGCGCTGGCATTCTGAATGCTTTGCGACAGGATCCTACACTTGAACACTCTCTCACTGTTAGGACAAGGTGTTACCAGTCATAATAAAGCAAGCCTGACTGATAGGAGAAATATTACTGCCTGGGCCGGCCATGGAATTTTACAGCATCTCTGGCGCTTGAGAGAAAAAAAAAACAACAACTCATTTCCTGTCAGGCAGCCACTTTCTACAAAATGTCACCCTCTCTCTCGTATTTCATCCGCGAGCCTGATAATTCATCCAATTATAGGGCAATTAATTACAAAAATGTGAACACCTGCAGTCATTCATTACTCCTGTGAATTTGCTGCTTGGCAAAATGATCAATAGCCTCAATCTTAGTGAATCATTAAGCTAAAAGCAAATGTACTGACTCTCCACGCCTGTGTGCCGCCCCTTCCACTGACAATTCAATAACTCTAACGGAGTATACTGACCGTGATGGCTACCGACAAAGCGAACCAGGCGGACACGTTGCAGGCCGCGCTACAGAGAAAGGCGGCCAGACAGCAAGCACCCGAGGAGCCGTTGCCATCGGACACCATGTGGGCTTCCATTCCGGATTAATCAGCCTTATCTAAAAGCTTTACTCTCCCTCCTCACTCGCTCTGTGTGCGCAGAGATGACTGGAACGGCGATAAGCGGAGAGAAGAGAAGAATCTGCATTATGCAGCTTTGAAGACATTAAAAAAGAGCATTGTGGGGAAGGATAAAGAGAGATGAGAAGACTCGCATAGAGTGATGTGTACTTTGTGACGCGATTGAGTTTATCAATGTGCATTATTAATCGTTTGACAAGCGCGATTACTTGGCAGTCAACTATGGGGTGTAATGAGGTGAAACTTGGCATATAGGCTGGGGTATGTACTGTGAGGAAACAGATTGGTATTGTGGTCAATCAAAGCACATTTTAATGAATGGCAATTGTGATGCTTTGGTAAGTGTTTTACCCAACTGGTTTCTATTCTGCATCACCCCTGGGGAGAACATAAATGGAGGTTTTCCACAACTATAGCATTTATATCTAAACCCTGATTCCAGTTGTATGTTTTCTAGACACTTCTTTGCACAGAAAATGCAAAAATAATATATGGACATTATAAACTTGTTAATTTACAAATACTTTTTGTAGTCTACTATTTGTTCTGCCTTTATGCAACACTAATAAAACTACAAGAAAATAACCTACTGTGCACTTATTTAATGTGCTATTCAGAACAGCATGGTGTCTAAAGCTGTCGGAACAAAACCTCATATGTTTTGTAACCTAAGGTGGGAAAAGGTCAAGGTCCCCAGAATTTTGGGTCATTTATTTTGGTCCAAGTATGATGAAATTTACTATATAAAGGTCAACAGGTTTTTTTTTTTTAATTAATAAAAAAACCTTAAAATGGATAGAAATAATTTGTACATAAACAAGAGTAAAAGTAAGAGTGACAGTATAAGGGTGTGATAGATAGAGGAAGAGACAAAGAAAATAGTGTAACATCAGAATGTCACTCTATCTACTTCAAACACATTGACAGTGAAGCTAGACCACGCATTAATAGAGCAATTAGACGCAACTTGTCTAAATCAACCGAACTTCAACCAATAGGGGGCAATATATCACCAGAAAATGCACATTTCCTCTTCCTCCCCTTTCAGTTCTTACCACTCTAGAAGAAATGTTGTGAGCTCAGCATCAAACTTCATCCCTTTACTCACCAAGAGCATCTCCAGCAGTGGAAAGCAGTGCCAGTGTTAACTCTTATTTTATTTTTATCACTTTTTTTATTTGCCGCTGAACATGGATTCTTGCTGAGTGCGGGCGTCAGCGGTCTTTATAATGGTTGCAGGCCAAGAGCTATAGCCATCGTTTACTCGTTACTCTTCCTTTCACCGGCTACATGCTCCTACAAATGATCTAACTGGGAGCAAAACCTTTAACATGACTGAAAAGAGGTAAGAGCGCCCCGTCGGGGCTGCTATGTTACTTCTTAATCCTCTCATGTTGGACTGACTGAACATGACACTTTAGTGACTCATTCTTGAGATACAAAGTGATATTATGAGACAGAATAGGGCGGAGCTAGCTGGTTGGCATGCTAACTTCAGTAGATGTCCCTGCAACACTCAACACTGTATTACCGTGATCAGAATATCCTAACAATTAGGATTTGGCCGGCGTGCAAGCACTTTTTTCTGTGTTGCTTCATGTGGTGATAAAACAAGGTCCTAAAAACAGAGCATGAGCCACTCCCCACATGAATATGACACTGGCCCTGGGCTTCAGCAGAGCAACCCTGAACCCAGTCATCCATGAGCCCTGTTTCACTGCAGGAGTCACTGCACTGTGTGATCCGCTTCCTGTGAACACAGGCTGATTTCCAGCAGTACAGACCCAGCATGTTGGTGTGGAGGGAGGAGGGGGGGTCTGGGGGTGGATTGGGGAGAGATACAGTCCTGGTGGATGTGGCTGAGCATTAGCATTGCTGTTTGGCTTGCTTCGTTTCATTAGAGGCCATGTTTCCCAGGGAGCTTTAATAAAGCGCAGAATGTAAAACACCTCAGCACTGCTGGCACTACAGCATGACTTAGAACGCTCATCCTCACACACACACACCCGCACACTGCCACGCATCTGCCTAGTTGTGCCTGAGCCGTGTACTAAGTGTTCAGTGTGGAGGCTCCTGGGTAAATGAGTGGGTGAAGGAAGAAAACCACCTCGCTCTTTGCACACACAGCACAGTATAGTAAATAGACACTTCATAACACTACAGCTGCAGCTAGCGTTTTTAAGCCTGGGCATGGGTTAGCGTTCTCTGTAGCTCTAGGCATTCATAAGAGAAGACTTAAAGCCTTCACCCTCAGTCAACTGTGTCAACCCAAACATTTAACCGCCTTTAATGTGATGCTTGGTATCCACTCTTAGGGCCTCTTCAGGTCTGTGAAAGCTGCTATCTCAACATGTACTGAGTGTGCTCTCAACACAGCCTACAATGGTTATGGTTTTATGCTCTTATGTTAGTCTTTGTATATACCACCGGTTCCCCAACAGCAATATACGCTGAAACTGGTAAGCTTGAACACGAAACATCATCACAGTTAAATAATACTTAGTTAAGTTCTCTAAATATATGTAGTCATGTGCATTGTTTGGGAACATCTGGTCTAACAACTGGTCTAATTGATTTTCTAAGTCAAAATACTGTTCAATACTAGTTATTCGTTGACTATAACGTATTAGGAAAATGTGGCCCATGCAAAAGTTGAGGCACAAAACATGTCATCAAACTTGTTGCATGCGTCTGCACAGAACTGATTAAGACACATTGCAGTTCACAGTTTTAAAATAGACACATGATCTGCAAATTACAGTAGCCATTATTAAAGTCTTTGCCTTAGACAACTTAAGCTTGTGTTTACAGCTTGCAGTGCATTCAGTGGTAAAACTTCTATGGTGCACTTGCATCAGGGCCCAGTACCCAGAAAGCATGGGTAATGCTAACCTGATTCACAGATAATACACTCTTTATATAACTACAGCACTGCCCACATCAACTACTATGACTACACTCAATGAATGACTATTGCACTTCTGCAATTGTAAAAATGTACACAATAACAAAAGGGGTTTTACAGTAACAAACATGTTGTATTACATTTACACACATGACTGTAGAACCCAGATTGGTGCAATATAGAATTATTTTCAAAAGAGCCATATACAGTAGCCTTTCCATCATACAGAGGAACTCTTTTAACCTCTTTATACAGGTCTCAAGTGGCCATTCTATTCCAACATTTTAATCAAAATAATGAAATAAAAAAAATTAACATGTAGGTTCTCTGTGTGCAAACTGAATGGGTGTTGAGCTGCCAGTGAGCAACGAGGGGTAAAGGGGGGAAAAAAACACAATTTTTCATCATACAGGTGTTTTCTTGACACAAAACAAAAACTATCACAATATTCACTTTCACTAATGTTGACTTGCTTGCTTTCCTGTGATGATGAAAGTACAGTTCACATCTGGTTTTGTAGATAATACATAAGTGTATCTAAAGAATATACTATATATACATTATATTGAAAAAAAGGCTTACCATGCAGGGAAACAGTCAAACATCGGTGCTACATTACTGATATTAGTTGAGACTTTGTGTATGTATAACATATTTCAGTCCAAGAAATTTGATTATTGAGTATTCACAGCTGATAAAACCTTGAGTTGAGTATCAAGCATCATTTCCCTACTCATGAAGATCTGCTTGCAGTGGTAGAAAGCAATGACAATGTTAACTCATATTTTTTTATAGCACATTTTTTTGTTTGCTGCCGAACATGGTTTCCTCCCGGGAGCCGTGCTTACTTTCATTGGCTACCCGTCCTTAAATGATCTAACAAAGTGTTGCACCTGCTTTTTAATTCTCATGTTTGACTGATGGCAGACTCAATGCAACAGTGACTCACTATCACCCCTTCAGAAACACAGTATTATAACTGGGGTAACTTGAGTAGATATCTCTGCCATGTGAAAACTGTAGAAACTGTTATTTCTTTACATTGTGTTGGTCATTAGTGACTTTTTTTAAAACAAAACAAAAAAAAACTAAAACTAAAACTCTTGCAAATGTCACTCAAACTTTTTTTATGTCTCCCAGCATTGCATGATGCTAGTCTAATAGTTAAACAGTTTTTTTTTTATCAGGAGTGGTTCAATAACAGCAGACGGAGTGCATCTATTCACTTATTTTAAGCCACTTCTACCTGCGTTTTGTCAAACAGAGTGGCACAAAGTTCTCAAAGCTCTTTTACTGCCTGATTAATGGGCCACATCAGGCTGGGAAAAAAACACAGCGTGTAAAATATCTGATTGTTTTGGCATTAAAGTCATTAGTATGAACAGAAAAAGGCACTTTACATGTTAAGTGGTTCATTACTCTGTCGCAGGGTTCTTGAGCGCAGTTCTTGAGGACACTGAGTGTCAGCCCACACGTTTGATTTATTCCATCTCCTAATGAAACGGACCGCCGATGTCTACGCCATGCTCAGATGTGTTGCCAGCTAGAGCAGAACAGAAGTGTGGATGGGCTGAAGGTCCTTGAGTGTAGAATTGATGACCCCTGTTCTAATAGAAGTCAACTGTACTGAGCTGAAGCTGTAACACTGCGGTGCCACAGGTGGCAGGTTGAGTCACGCACATATGAAGTGTTCACATTTTCTTAGTCACCACAGCTCACTACACTCTCTTTAGCAACCGCTCAGTCAGTGTAGAGAGGTGGTGCTCTTCACCTGCCTCTGCATTCACACTGATGACTGAATGTGTGTCTCAATGTGAGGTTTGTGAGGGTGAAAGCTCTCTCATGCACACACTTAAAGAAGACGCTTCTGTGTGAGGTTCTTTAGCACCGGCCGTTATTTATCTTGAATGGCATTTCTACATAGAACCGTTTTGCTGGGTCACCCCAAAAAGGTTCTTCTATTGTTTCAAGGTCAAGCCTGTTGCGCAATAGTAGAACTAGTTCAGGAGCTATAAAGAACTTCAACCAAAAACAACAAAAAAGTCTAAACTAAAAGTTTCATAAAGAAATCAAACATAAAAATAAAAGTTAACCTTTATTTTTGCTTTAACTGGTTTTAGAATTGTTTATTGAAGGTAAACTAGACTTGTAAAAAACCTATAAAAAAATAAAGTTCTGTTCGATGTGAATTGATTGTTTTACCAATGAATGCATTGCAGGCCGTAAACACAAGCAAACAAGTTCTGTTTAAAGGTCGTTGATTGCTTTTTTAAACCCAGTCCTGAATCCTGGACAGCAGTGATATATGTTACAATAGGGCTTGTGTTTGATCTCTATTAGGCCAGTACAGCTGAAAGGACAAATAACTGTGCTGCATATAGGAGACCTCTGCTCTCTGCCTAGCTGCAGACCACAACATCTGTCCATCGAGAGTCTCTTCATTCTTTTCATCCTGTAGTGCCTTATATAGAGTTCATGTAAAAAATTACATCAATCATAACAACATGCAGGGAGAACATAAGGAGGCGAAAGAGACAGAGAGACAGAGTGACGATTGCAAGACAGAAAGAAAGAAAGAAAGAAAGAAAGAAAGAAAGAAAGAAAGGAAAAAGTGAGCATGAGAATGAGAGCATGAGAGGTAAAAATAGAAAGAAAATGGCAAGGGAGAATGAGGGACTTAAATGGAAAGTAATAAAAAATAAGAAAGAAAGAAAGAAAGAAAAAAATGAGATGACAAATTCTAATTAGTTAAAATTCAGCAATGAAACAACAACATTGCTTTATTATCCACCGACACTGAACCGCCATCAACTCACCACTTCATCTCAAACCCAGAAACGCTCTGAGTGCTCTGATGGAACACTAATTCAACACTTTTGTGTTACTCCACTCGTGCCTGAAACGGTTTTATAATATAAGTGTCCTGTCCATCAAACATCAGCACAAACCCCTTCCAGATAGCTCACTTTGCTACTACTAAAAAATTACCATAATACATTTGGAGTGCCGAGCCTGTGTTTATCTATAGCCTAAAATAAATAAAGTATGGGTAAACAAAAAGCCCTCTGAGAGCTCAACCCGGGAGTTCAAATGAGGAAACCAGACTGGGACAATCAGGGAAGACATGAAAAAATATAATAGGTTTATAACAGAAGATCATGGTGAAACAGAGGAGTTACATTTTTACATAAAGACATTCGTGGGCATTATACCATGCAGGATCCTTCATTGGAGGTCCCTGGAGTGCTCGGGCAGAGGGCTCTAGTGGGCTCTTCATTTAGAGTCAACCCTTTTAACTCACTGAAGAAACCAGATTTTATACTCTTTTGTACACGGAGCTCTTACCAGCTTTGGAGAAATCCATGCTCTGCAAACCCCCAGCAGATAGAAGTTGGGGGTTTCCAAGAGCACATGGAGTAATGCACAATTCCGGAAATGGCACGCAAGCCAGTCCACCAGATAATGCACAGGTAACAAAGGTAGGCCCTTAGCACACTGGTTTAGTTACCCGTTATCTGCAGTTGTTTATCTCTGTAGCTGATTGTTATTGCCCTATGCTTAAATCAGCCAGGTCCGTATTTGTTGTTATGGTTGCCACCATTGTATTAAAACAATCAAATTGGTGATGAAAATAGGGCTGAATAACAATGGTTCATCTAACCCACAGTCAGCCTCATTACACCTTGATACCTTAAACAACCTCTCAATCCACCAAATGTCGCAAGTAAGGCCAACCCAGACTAAATACCAGGTGCACTGCCCTCAAGAAACAGTAGCTTCTGAGCAGCTTGCAGCCTCACAGACTTTATTCTGCCTGCAACATGGATGAGCCCCCTTCATCCAGAGCCAGGCAGCGCTCCAGATGGGAGCCAGTGGTGCCCATTCCAAAAAAGACTACAAAAGCCTTCAGAATGTGTTGTACCAGATCTGCAGAGGGGTCTAACACTGTCAAGCGATGCCACAACATAGACGCTGCAAGGTTGTTTATCACGAGCACTGTTCTCCGGAATGATAGCTGGGGAAGAATCCGTCTCCACCTCGGAAGCCTGCTGGGGATCTGTTCTCTCAGGCCCTCCCTGTCGCTCTGCTTAAACACATCTGTCCCAAAATGCACACTAAGCACCTTAAACCCACCCTGACTCCAGAAACACTGCTGCGAGAAGCTTGGGGGTGGAGGGAGAAAGAAAGAAAGAAAAAAGAACAAGGAGAATGAATGAGAGAGAAAAAAAGATTCAGAATAATAGGAAGAAAAAGAGAGATTGAGGGAGATACGGTGATAGAAAAGAGAAAAAGAGTGTGCATCAAAAAGAAAGAAAGAAAGAAAGAAAGGAAGAAAGAAAGAAAAAGAACAAAAGAAAAAATGAAAGAAAAATTAATTAAGATGCAAAATAAAAGGATAAAAAAGAGAGATTGATAGAGAGACAGTGACAGAAAAAAGAGAAAACGAGTGCAGTAAAAAGAAAGAAATAAAAAAGAAAAAACACAAAAGAAAAGATTTATGAGAGAATAAATGAGAGAGAGGAAAAATGAGAGAGAAAATTGAATAAAAATGAAAAATAAAAGGATAAAAAAGAGAGATTGATAGAGAGACAGTGACAGAAAAAAGAGAAAACGAGTGCAGTAAAAAGAAAGAAATAAAAAAGAAAAAACACAAAAGAAAAGATTTATGAGAGAATAAATGAGAGAGGAAAATGAGAAAGAAATTTGAATAAAAAATAGATTGATAGAGAGACACAGTGACAGAAAAGAGGAAAAGAGTGTGTAACAAAAAGTAAGAAAAAGTAAAAGAAAAAAGTGGGGGTAAATGAGAGAAAAATGAGACAAAAATGAGACAAAAAGAAAAAGAAACAGAAAGGAAAAAAGAATGTGAGTGAGAGAAAAAAAGAGAGAGAACAAATGTGAAACTAAGAAAGAAAGAACAACAAATGAGAATGTTAGAGAGAAAAAATACAGAGAGAAAGAGACAGAGAGAGGGACTGTAGGAAGAATGTATTAAGGAACTAAGTACCACACCTGCTTGTCGTTTCTTTTCAATGCTTTCTCTCATTCATCATCTTCTGTTCTTTAGTTCATCCCACCCTTTTTTCTCACATGAAATTAAAGAGCTCCAATGACAACTCAGCGCAAACAAGGTTATTTGAACAAGCAGAAAGCAACAAGCCGCACGGCCTCTTTCCAGACAATTCGCATTCTCCTCTATCTGCGCTGTAATGTCTATGACAACCTGCGCGGGAGGCCTCACACGGCTGTGGAATTAAAGAGATAATTATCTGTCTCTGGTGATGAATGTGTTTACTGTGCTAAATGCCAGGGCTTTTTCATCAACTCAGAAACTACTCATCGGCCTCCCAGGCAAAAGCATTACGATACGCTGCTAAACGCTGCATGTCAGACATTTCTGATCCTTAATTTTCAAAAAGTCATGAACTGAGAGGCTACTTTCACCTCTGAAGGATGTGATTCATAACTGACTCTCAGAGAGTGCAACGGTGGACATAAAGGTTGTCAGGTGGGCTGTAAAATGAAAGTCCATTTGAAGGACAACATTTCAGCATTCGCTGCTTTTTCTCCTGTTGCTGAGTGATTTTAAATGGTTTTAAAACTAATGACTCAAAGTCCTCACCAAGTCAGGCAGCCTACTCAAGAGTTCTCAGGCCAGAGATTGGAAGAACTCATGCTCTGAAGTCTACAGCCCAACAAATGATCTCCCATTAACAGCTAAAAAGAAATATATACAGACCAGTGGTTCTCAGTGCTGTTCCTGGAGTATCATTGTCCTCCATATAGAAATGTTTTTCTTTAAACATGGCAGAACGTGCTTCTTAGGGGTGGATAAAAGTTTTATTGAAAGGCCTCCAGTCCAAACATTTCAGGAGATATTTCTACGGAGATGGGATATACACTTAAAGGTATATACGCCTGTAAAAGAATGGAGAAAATAAAAAAGTTTTCAAAATTAGAGAAAAAAAAATGCAAAGAAACTTGAACTCCAAAGAATCATGCAACCCCTGGTAGACCACTAAAACCATCACCATCACATAATCAGTGCTTTACATCTTTGAGATTCACCTGGAAGGCTCAGCATTGTTCTGTAGGTACATGTACAACAGAACAAACACGAGCGCAACAAAAATAACAGCAACCAAACAATTAGGAACCTGAAGGAAATTCATGCTGTGCAGAGCAAAGCTTCGCCATCTAGCTCCAATTGTGATAATATTAATGTCTGTGTAAATGAAAGCCGGCCTCGTGGATGTGATAAGCACGGCCAATGAGGATGTTATGGATGTGCAGGCATTCATGGGAATAAGGACAGATTTATTCCTCTCCGCTTTGAGAATTGGCTATATTTTGAGAACAGTCGTAACACATTACGAATAGAAGAGGCATTGGAGAGTAAGAGGAGAATGTAATCAACAAACAAGGTGATTGAGTGTCTGGAGGCCCTAATTGCTATTGGCTTTGTGTCACGGGATTGCCAAGCAGCTGGTGCCAATGGTTCTAAGGCCAGGATAAACAACAGAGGACTCAAAGGGCACCTCTGATCTGTTCTACATCCCAAGCAAAACAGAACAGACAATTAACGACCAGTTTGTGGCCTTGTACTCCTGAGACCACTGTTATCTTAGCTAATGCCAGCAATTTACTTACTAAACTACTTCAAAATCAGGATTGTTTCTCTTGTGAACACAGACTCCATGTGTACAAAAAAGTCAATGCCCTGATTTTCCGACTGCTCACTTGCTCAGATATGGTATTTTAAGTTGTCTAATTTATAGTACTAATTCTGTGTTTAATGGGCATCAGCCTCTTATTTCCCTCCACACTTTTTGTCAGATATAGGACTGTCAACATAAAATAACAAATTAGCTTATTTGTAAAAATAAAAAAAATATATGATCAAATATGTGCATTTGTTTAACGCTACTTCTTCCAGCACGTTTTAGACCAGTAAGTCACATCTGATAGCCACCGAATGCACAGAAGAACACTCCATTGTTAACAACAAAGAAAAAAGCTCTTTGGGAACTCTGAATGATATGAAACGATATTCAGAAGTTAATATGCAGAAATATGTGGGTTACTATTTCCAATAGTGATGCACCAGTCCCTTTAGTCTTTAGACAATATAGTCTAAAGCTAGGTTTGATCAATGGCCAGTAAACTAGCCTATAAGATAGTATAGTGTGCTGCTGGGTTAGCTGCTTGGTGCTGTGGTTTAATCTTCCTGTGCGTCTTGGTGAATCTACATTTCATTTTCTGGCATGAAATAGGATAACAACAGATGAGCCACCAGCCACAAGACATGGCGGAAAAAAAACAACGAGACCTGTGAGTGGCTTGAGGATGATGTCTGTGCCACAAATCCCACTTCCTGGGCTCCAAGGCCACTGTATAATGCCTGACGTTCGTTCCCAGTGGCCGAGCTAGGAGGCTGAGCTGGTGACAGAGAAAGAGCAATTCTATGTCCCTTTTAGCTCAGGAGCCCTTAATGAAAGCTGATTGGGCTTTGGCAGTGCCGGCCCTTTAAAAGAATAGAGCACAGAGGGAACAGAGCGAAGAGAAGATGGACAAGCAGCACCAACTGACCAAGCTGAAAGGCTTGGATGGGAGAAGCTCTAAAAAGTTAAGCTGGAAATCACTAAGAATTGGCCAGCTTTGAGTTAGGTTTGGTTTTTGCTTGATTAGTAGATGATTATGAGTGAAAACATAGTCAAATTAAGTCAACTGGAACCATCTCTCCAGCCTCAAGCATCCCTCTTTCCCCAAGGGTCGAACAGAGCATGCTCCACTCTACCATTTTGGGCCTACAGGCTTAGAACCACTGGTTTATGACACTGTGATCCTTGATACTCGAGGGCCCTCAGCACTTAGCACTGCTGAACGCACATAAAGAAGAGAACTGACTGCCCAATCATGTGTGAGGTGCATAGAATAGGCTAGTTGTAATGAAGCTATACAAATGTGAGTGAACTTTTGTAGAGAGAGAGGAAGACATTTCACTTTCTTTGTCAGACCAAATGACCTTGGAGCTTTTAGAATCATAGAAGAATGCCATTTTTCCCCCAATTGAAAACTCAGGTAATTCAGCTTGTTTCTTCTAATGGAAAATGTGTCCAATGTCCAAAAGTATTCAGACAGTGAATTAAGCTCATTTAGAGATGGCATTGCACGTATTGTATAATCTCCATAGAAAAGCATTGTCAGTTGAATGGTTTGGTCTGGAGCAGACACACATGTGCCTAAGATTACCGCTCCCTATAAATACCACGCCCACGGGTATAAATTCCCCCAGCATTGGGCCGTAGAGCACTCAAACTTGTTCTCTGGTGTGATTGAGCTCCAATATCCAATACCTTTAGAATAAGTTGGAAAAGAGTTTGTGATCCAAAACCAACACCATCCAACATCAATAGCTGACCTCACCAATGCTCTTGTGGCTGAATCCAATCAAACCCTCACACCAACATTCCAACATCTAGTGTAAAGCCTTCCTAGAAAAGTAGATGCTGTAGCAAGGAAAGAACAAACTCTCTATTGACTCACCAATGTTGGATGTCCACAAACATTTAGACATATATTGTATTTGCTGATAGAACTGAAGAGAGCTCTGCAGTGGATCACTGCCATTTCAGTCTCCTTCATATGATGCTCTGTTTATCATATGCAGATTAGCAATTTAGATGATGGCTTGAGGCTTGGTCCCCTGTTGCTTCTCCATGAGATATGCCCTCTCCACATCAGTGATATGGTCTGTACATGCTGGGGCCAGTTTTGCTTGACTAGCCTGTAGAAAGGTATCACAGCATGTGGGTGTGGCTGTCTCTTTGTGAAACATTGAAAGCTCTGTGTTATGAGAAACTTTCTCATCGTACTTTTCCAGCTCTGTAGGGGCTGTTAGGACTGCACGATGCGGATGATTCCACAATGTGGTTTTATTGCTACATATTGCAGTTATGACACAATTGCTGTTTATTCCCTGAAATTAACACTGTGGGGGGTTATGTAATATGTAACATATAATATGTTTTATTTTTTTCCAATATGCTCAAGCAGCACAATTAAATATTTCATGTTGTTACAATCTAAAGCAGCATACTTCTTATTAAAAAAAAACATAATAATAATAATAATGCTAAAATGTGATGTATATGCATGAGTTGACCTGTAAAAGCAGAAACAATTATTTATTTATTAAAGGCCAGAAGTCTTGGAGTGGATTTCCTGGATTTTTTTGTGTCATCTGTCTTTATACATTAACGTCACAGGCTCTGTTAAGCATCATGCCTAAGACCACCCTTCTCCTTTATACAATGGCTCATGGCTTATTGTCTAATTATACTGATGAAGATACAACAACATATCCTTTACCAAGTTTTGATGGAGTTCTCTTTGAATTCTTTTTACAATCATCATAACCATCACAATCATCAGATTCATTTGCTCGGGGAAGGGGTCAGTTTAATTTTTGTTGTTGCTTTGCTGGACCCTCTTCCTCTAAACTGTCAATCCTTGCTTTCACAGCATTCATGTCTTTGTGAAATGCTTCTCGTTTCCAACATCGTTTTCTTCCTTCGATTGTGTTCATGCTCAGTGATTGTAAGGAAGCAATCACAACTGTGAATACTTCAGACAGGGCCTTTCCTCTTTTCTTCTCTGTAGAGTGGGGAGTTATGTTTGAAAGAGGCAGCAATCTCTTTTCTGGAGTGTGCATTATTAAAATTCAGCCCGAATAAAATCAGACTTCAAGTTCAGGGGGTTAGGTTTTAAGCTGCCATCTTGGTTTACTGCGCTGCTCCTCACTGCCTTTTATTCACGCCTTTGCTCCCCGTAAGCCTCGGCCCTATTTTACAGATCAGAATAAATAGAGCTGATCTCATCTGATCCTGTGCGTAGAGAGCCACGCTCACTCAATCACCAGCTCTAGTCTGGAGTTATTACTGTCCTTTTGCCCCACGCATAATTACACAATAACATGATTAATTACATAGTTACATACATTGGTATACATGCTATTAACAGATTTGAGTCTGTGTCTGTGCGGCTTGTGAAGTTTTCCATTTGCTTCAGTGTCAACAAATGGTAAGCATGGAAAACAAATGTAAGGGATTGTTGTGCCTTTCATAAAATCTCACAGTGTATACAATAGTTTGATCAAATGATGATCAAATGTTGCTTTTGAAATTACCTCAACACGTCATCTACAGGGGCACTTCCCTGCATGTTTTAAGGCACAATTTCTTTGCTGATAAAAATAAATAAATAAATAAATAAAATAAATATATAATAATAGCAATAATAAATGTTTAATTCTTCCTGTATATCAAAACAAATAAAGAGAAAAAAATAAAAAAAATACACAAAAATAGCTTCATATCAAATTGAAAGCATAAGAAAATATCTCCTCCTCCACCCACGGATACAAATCTGGCATTAATTAAATTCAAGATTTAATATGTACACTTTCAGCAGAATTATGTGTGAGAAATAATTAATATGAAAAAATTGCTTCATGCATTTTGTATGGCATGTTGACACAAGCTGGCCCAGCGCGGTCACTTTCAGTGCTGTTCAGCAGCTACAGCGACACTTCTACACATCCAGCCAGAACAGAGACAGTAGAGAGAGAGAGAGAGAGAGAGAGAGAGAGAGAGGGGTAGATGTAGAGTTAGACAGACAGGCTGGGGATTGAGAGAGCAGAGGAGGGATAGGTGGATGAGAGGAGAGAGCGAGCTCCACATCTGTTTGTGAAATGATCTAACAGGCTGCATCTGCACGCACCCTTTCCCTCAGCACCCCCAGCCCAGCTCTGTTTGTTTTCATTGCCACCGAAAGCCCAGACGGCTGTTTACCTGACGCTAATTTCAATTAGGTGTCTAACTGTCTGAAGAAATGGATGGAGTTGAGGAGGTGCTCCTGGGAGATGGAGGCGTCTCTCTACAGCTTCAGATTATCAAACTTTCACAAACAGCCATGCTACGCTGGAGGAGAAAGAATCCATCCCTTCGTCTCTTCAGAAATTAATAACCTGCTCAGTCTGGTATAAAGTAAAGACACAAGATTCTCCTACAGAACTTCACTGTTATAGACGACGACCTCCAAAAAAAACACATTTCAGTGACTTGGAATAAAAATTGGAGGGCAGATGGCAGGAGCTTCGGTTACAAAGGCTGCCCAACTGACTAATGACATTAGTACTGAACAACAGAAATTGTGAAACACACACTGAAACACATATTTAATGGGTGTGATGCTCATGCAATAGTGTGATACGTAAGGAGAAACAGAAGAGCGAGTGTTGGCGAAAGTCAAGCAGGTTTAAGATCCAACAGTCAGCAAGAACAGCTTGTCTAAGCAGGGAGGGATATTATAGTTGGGTTGCTGTGCATAAACCCCTCAGTACAAAGACAAATGTATTGTTAAGAGCAAGGACATGGGAGATAGGGATGCTAAGGGGGCTGCAACATCCCTACTTCAGGACTGCAACCTGTTAATAACTAAATGATAGCTAAATTACGATCATGATAAAGAGATCTGAACTTTATACTAATGTGAATAAAGACCCATGTGTGTTTGGTTTAGAGAGGAGATTGTATTTTATATTTGATGTATATATGTTCTAACCCTGAAGTAGCTGTGCACAGTTGAAATTAACACTTCCCTTTCATTAAAATAACCGTTGGCTGTTCGCAGGGGGTGCTATAGCACAGTGCTAAAACACCCACAGATTGCAGTGCAAGAGAAAGACTATGCAAAGCTGTAGGTCAATTCTGAGACATGTATCAAGAGACTGAGATCTGAGACCATGTGATCATCAACTGAACCACAAATCAACAATCTGCTCTAGTCACCGCCTAGCTTGTCTGCATACTGTTCATACAGAAGGAGAGAGCAGAGAAAAGGTGTAATGTCACTAATATGGTCACCATATTTGCATGTTGCCATCATTCCCATCACATATAGGCTGCCTACAATTTCAGCAGCCTCAACTTAAAACACGCTGCCGCATTCCTGTTTCAGTGTATTGCAAAAAAGAGACGAGTGGGTGAGTTCTTGTGCACATCAGCGAAGCAGTCAAGGCCTGAATGCTTGACCCCTACAGTAAGGGCGTCGGGTGGCTCCGTTAGGCTGTGCAGGGCCATTTTGCTTGCATGGTTTTTGTGCCCCCTTGTCCCCTTAGGGCAGAGGTCTTTAAACCAGTCTTCTGGGTCCACATGGTTTTTCTCTATCCCTATGTATTGTATGTTAGGTTTGGGACTGCCCCCAAGGACTGGATATAAAGACCTCTGCGAATCAATACAAAGTTATTCTGACTTAATTCTGTGAAGAAATGAATTCCTATTCTGGTGGGAGCGTTCTCTCCTGAGATGATAATGCCCCCGTTTACAGGGCATGAGGGGTCACTAAATGGTTTGAGAGGTATCACAATGACGTAAATCATATACTATAGTCTTCGCAGACTCAGATCTCAGTCCAGCTGAACACTTGAGAGATTTCATACTGACTTTTGTTGACGGCGCTCTCCACCACCATCATCAAACACCAGTCAAAGGCAAATCTTTTAGAGTAATGGTGTTCCAGCTCTCCAGTACAGTTCCAGAGATTTTGTAGAATCAATGCCAGGATGCACTGAACCTTCCTCCGGATTGGTCTGGCTATTATTTAGTTTTTATTATGTCTTTCATTTCTGGTCTCGAATGCATACTTGCTTAAGTTTCAGTTAAGCTGATACATCAACAGAGGAAATAGAAGGTGCACCATAAAGAAAATTTTGCCATCTTTAATCTCACCCCTCGCTTATTCAGCAAGCGGCTTCATAAATGCCTCTCTCGCATGTGATGCCGCACTTAACGAGTCTGCTTCCTGCTCTTTTCATGGGCAGCTAAAACAAACAGATTTGATACCGCGTCACCTTCATTACCTCCGCTGATTGATTATACATGTGGACCAACAGTTCATTAAGTAAACACATTCTCTTATCCCTGCCCAGCATCTGTGCCTGCGTGGTCCGCCCGTTTTGTGGAAGACGCTCAGTGGCACTGTCTCTTCACACGAAAGAAAGCAATTATCTCCTGCATAATACGCCCTCGCGAGGCTTGGAATGGATGCAACATTTAATATAGCCCTAATTGGGTTTTATGCCAGCAGAATTTACGACATCTGTAACTCGGATTATTGTGGAACCGCACAAAGCAGATTACAGAAGTGGCTTTGCAAACATTTTTATGGGCTGTTAATGACAAGCTGATTCATTGCAGGAGCGTTCAGTCACTGCTGATTGAAAAGCAAAGGCCCTTCAAAAAAAAAAAAAAGAAAAAAAAAGAAAAACAACACTGGCCTGTTGGTAGCTATTTTCTCTCACATGCCAACAAATCAAAGGTAGACTATGTGGTCTGGGTGCGGCGTTTATATCTGAGTGTGTATCTGTTTGCAGAGAGTTTTGTGGATGAAACGGCTAATCGCTCATAATTCGTCCATCTCGCAAAGGGGATGTTGCAGATGGCGTAGCGACCGACAAAACAGCCCTTTTTCTCTCCATCAGAAATAACGCCACTAGATAATGAGTGCTTTGTGCCACAGCACAATCATACACATAGGAGAGGGAATTGCATCGGATAGCAAATCAAATCAAGCCATATTGCATTCAGATCAAATGAGGCAGGCAGCTCGTTACTTTTTTAAAAGCTGAAGAACAGATTCGGGCTCCGGGGTATTGTATTCAGCTGCTGTAGCCCCCTTTCCCTAGAGTGCATCAGATGGGTTCATTTAGGCAAATCACCACAAGCTCACATTAAACAGCAACTTAGGACAAGAAAACAATCCTAAGTTACCCCCGGAATGCCACAAATTAGAAAGCAATCATGATATCAGTCTGTCTGAGGACATTTCTGTCAAAAGCACACAACAGGCCTATGTACACTCTTAACGCTTGGACCATAACGCAAATCCAGACAAATCATTATTGTCTGTGGAACTGTTGCGACAAAAACAACATTACTGTCATCCAAAATCAGTGACTAAGCACCACATATGAGTATTACAGAGCCCAAACCCTATAGCTTTCACACCCCCTCATTGTTATGTAATTACCATGTAATTATCAACTGGGCTCTATTATTACACAATGACTTACCATTATAACCATATGCATGTTATCAACTGGCTTGCATTCATGGCATATGGATAGTGTCCCAACATTTGTTTGTTTGTTTCTTTAAAACCAAAATACTGCCAAACTGGTGAACTGGCACACTTCTTTTGGACAAGCTCATCCATTCCATTCTCTATCCAAGAGCTGATCTCCTGTACTGAGTTTCTGACGTGTCTCTCCTGATGATGATAATAGAGGCTCTCATCTCAGGCTCTCAGATGAAGTACAAGACGGTCCTAGCCAAGCATGAGAGTGATTTCGTTTTAAATGTATATAGGAATGACTATAGAAAAAAAATTTTAAAAGAAAGAAAAATGTGAAAGAGAACAAAACAATGATCATTTGCATTATATTGCAGATATAGTATGACTGCAATACTCAATTACATCTGCCTCACCGCAATATTAATATTATGCTAAAAGATTCTGAAGCTGGACATATCTTTTTAAAGGTCAGTTTTAAGGCATTCAGCATTCAGTGTATCAAAAGCTCTTTTAACTGCTGATGTCTCTATCATTTCTAATGCACATTACTGAAGACAGAAATGTGCTAATCACTGGGAGCTTGACCCCACCAGTCAAAGATTTGATGACCTCTGGGGCCTTACATCAGCTTCTGACGACAGTGGGGTTAACAGACAGAGAGAGACTGTTCACACACACACACACACACACACACACACACACACACACACACACACACACACATACACCCACACCCACACAGTGCTTCACAGTGTTCAATTAGCTCCATAACTCTACTGACAATCACACTCTGTTAGTATGACTCAACTCTGAGTGACTGGCTACAGGGAACACTGCTAAGAGAATAAGAATAAAGGTTTTTTGCAGATTGGTTTCCATACATGGACTGTATGAACTGGGGAGTGAATGGATATTACATCACCCTATTTACTTCTTAAAAAGCAGGTGGAATGCCATGATATGAGCCCTTTACAGAAAGACTATGTAAGATATGAGGATTTGAAGACCTCCCTGGTGGAAATACGCAATTGAATATTTTATAATGCTAGTTGTGCTTCAGATCCCAACAAGTGGATGAATCTGACGTTTGTGAGAGAGTTGAAAATGTATATAAGTATTGAGGGAAAAACTAGTGAAGCTAGGCTGTACCATTCTTTGATACTGCAACTTAAAGAACATGAATATTAACCCCTTAAACTGTAAGCGTGTCATTCAGGAACTACTGTGAAACTAATATGTACTGATGCAACAATGCAACCCATCGTATTGTATTAAACTGTACTGCTGCATATCATGTTGTATTACTGTATCATGAGAAGCATGTTAACTTACAGCTCATGGCTAAGTATCAGATCATACCAAATAATGAATTGTGTGAATGGTTACACCCCTAGAAAGTTATGAGAGTGTTATGACAGTAAGGAATCGAAGCGCAGGAGTGCAGCAATGCAGGTTCTAGTCATCACACTCGGATGTCCCTCCTCCTCTGCAGCTATCATCACTACTGTAAGAGACTGATGTTCAGGAATCAGGAGGAAACACTGTGTCACAAACTCACCTTCGTTTGACCTCACCATCAAACCCATCAGTCCTCACACCCAGCACCTGTCCCTCCTAAAGGTGGAGGGAGACACTGTAGCCCACTGACCTCACCGCAGAAAACAAGTGTCTGAGTGTGTTTGTGTGTGTGGGATCTGGAGGAGGAGGTAGGGGGGTGAGGGGGTGGGGGGAGCCGGGAAGGGTCAGAGCACAATGCCAGCTCAGTGCTGCGGGAGACAGGGAGGGCACAGAGAAGAGGACTGAGAATCTGAGTGTGGGAGAGAGAGGAAGAGCGAGGGACAGACAGAGAGCGAAAGAGAGAGAGAGAGAGAGAGAGAGAGGGGGAGAGAGAGCCTTAGAGAGTGTGGGATAGACAGAAGGGAAGGAGAAGCTGTGGTAAAGCAAAGCTGAAGGGAGCCATTGAGCGCCTCTGCCTTCATTAACATGCAGATGGGAACAGCTGTCGACACTCTGCTGTGACGGCTGAAATATTTACGACTCGCTGTTTACCAAAAGAGACCCTGACTGACAAGCCCGTGGGTTCATCGTTTTCTTTCTCCGGCGTCTCTCTTTCCCGCCCTCTCTCTCTCTCTCTCTCTCACTCTCTCTCTCTCTAACCCGCGACGACTCTGTGCTCGCCCACTCTGTGCGCTTGTTTGGCCGATAATGGTGACTTTGAGTGACAGTTTTTAATCCTGCCCTCCTCTAATGATATTTGCTTTTCCTCTGCGCGTCGGCCCGGCTATCAAAATGTCACAGGCAGATTTACAGGCGCGTCCGGCCCACCGAACAAAAGCTTATTTTAGCCTGCCGCTTTACAGGGAGGATAGGAAAATCCATATCTACCAGAAATCAATGGGGGGAAATTCACGCGGGCTGACGTCTCCATGCACGCAGCTCTGTGAAGAAACAAAGGCATAAATAAGACGGGGCATGCGGGCTTGCTGCGGGCTTGCTGCGGAGCTGCGGCGGCAGATAAGGAGGCAACGCTGAGAGTTGTTTTTTCCTCGAGATGGCGGGGGCACAGCCATACTTTAGGTCATGTCACCCATCCTTGTCATGGGATGCGCGATAAAGGGCCGGACGGAGTCTGAAGTGTAAGCAGTTTTACATACGCTGTGGGTCGGAACGTATTAAACGCTTACCCGTGCAATAAGTCTAGTGCGCAATCAGTGATATAACACATGAAAGGATAACCTCTCTAACTCTTCCTCTCTTTTTTCCTCTCTCGCTCCCTCTCTCTATCCGTCTGCTGCTATCTGACTGCTCCCTGGCTCAGGCAGCCGGAGGGGTTTTGATGCAATTGCTCATCACGAAGCTGAATAAAACACGACAGGCCTTCAGGGCACAATTACCCAGTGTCAACAATTAGTTCTCCACGCAACCACTTCACAGCGAGGTCTCTGCAGGCTGAGCGCATGTTAACCATAGCCTGCTTATCCATATGCCAGCTCTATATCCTTAACTCATCCCAGCCTGGGGGACCGAATCAGCGCTGCTAGGCTGCCCCGTCAGTAAAGACCCTCGCCGGCAGTGACGCCCGTGTCACCTCGGCAGTGTTTTATATACCAGAGGAAAGATGAAGAGGACGAAGAAACACTGTACCGCTCTTTGAGACCCGACAGTCAGACGATCAGTGTCAGCTGACTGAGAGACGACCTGTTCTGTCCATCAGATCGTCCACAGAGAGAGAGAGAGAGTGATGTGAGGGGGGTGGAAAAAGTGAGAGAGATAGAAGGATAAGAAAAGGTGTGAGAAGATGAAAGTGTCAGAGTAACAACAGAGACAGAGCATTAGAGGGGAGCCAGAAAGGGAAGAGAAAAGGCAAGACACTAGGAAAGAAAGAAGACTGAGAGAGAGAGAGCATGATGGAGAGATAAATAAGCGTAAACAGGATGAGACATAGAGAAAGAGAGAGGAAGCATACCAAGAAGTGAAAAAGGGAGACAGAGAAAGTCTGAAAGTTTGAGATGGAGAGAAAAAAGGGTAAGAGAAAGAGAGAGAGAGAGAGAGCATAAAGAAGACAGAAAGAAGTAAAAGACAGAGACAGTGAGAAAGAAAGAGAGGGAGATGGATGAAAGAGAAAGAAAAAGCCTGACAGGGGTTGAGAAAGAAAGGAGAGACAGAGAGAGAAAGAAAGCCTGAAAGCATGAGAGGGCGAGGAAAAGAAGGGAGGGAAACGGAAAAAAGCATAACCAAGAGAAAGAAAGACAGGAGCGAAAGAGAGAGAGAGAGACAGAGAGAGAGAGAGAGAGAGAGGGAGAAAGCATGACAAGTAAGGAAAGAAGAAGGGAGACAGAGAAAAAAGCCTGAGAGGCTGAGAAAAAGATGGAAGAGAGAAAAAAAAGGTGCATGACAGGGAGAAAGAGAGACAGGAGCAAAAGAGAGAAAGGAGCAAAAGAGAGACAGGAGCGAAAGAGAGAAAGAAGTGAAAGAGAGACAGGAGCAAAAGAGAGACAGAAGTGAAAGAGAGAGAGACACAGAGAAAGGGAGAAAGCATGACAACGAACGAATAAGAAGGGAGAGAGAAAGAAAAGGTGCATGACGGAGAAAGAAAGACAGGAGCGAAAGAGAGACAAAAAGAGGGAGAAAGCATGACAAGGAACAAAAAAGAAGGAAGAGAGATGCACGCCTGAAAGCATGAGAGGGTGAGAAAAAGAAGGAATAGAGAAAGAAACAATGCATGACAGGGAGCAAGAAAGACGTGAGAGAGAGAGAGAGAGAGAGGGAGAAAGAAAGATGTGAGAGAGAGAGAGAGAGAGAGAGAGAGAGAGAGAGAGAGGGAGAAAGAAAGACGTGAGAGAGAGAGAGAGAGGGAGAAAGAAAGACGTGAGAGAGAGAGAGAGAGAGGGAGAGAGAGAGAGAGAGGGAGAAAGAAAGATGTGTGAGAGAGAGAGAGAAAGAGAGAGAGGGAGAAAGAAAGACGTGAGAGAGAGAGAGAGAGGGAGAAAGAAAGACGTGATAGAGAGAGAGAGAGAGAGAGAGAGAGAGAGAGAGGGAGGGAGAAAGAAAGACGTGATAGAGAGAGAGAGAGAGAGAGAGAGAGAGAGAGAGAGAGAGAGAGAGAGAGGGAGAAAGACGTGATAGAGAGAGAGAGAAAGAGAGAGAGGGAGAAAGACGTGATAGAGAGAGAGAGAGAAAGAGAGAGAGGGAGAAAGAAAGATGTGATAGAGAGAGAGAGAGAGAGAGAGAGAGAGAGGGAGAAAGAAAGATGTGATAGAGAGAGAGAGAAAGAGAGAGAGGGAGAAAGAAAGACATGATAGAGAGAGAGAGAGAAAGAGAGAGAGGGAGAAAGAAAGATGTGATAGAGAGAGAGAGAGAGAGAGAGAGAGAGGGAGAAAGAAAGATGTGATAGAGAGAGAGAGAAAGAGAGAGAGGGAGAAAGAAAGATGTGATAGAGAGAGAGAGAGAGAGAGAGAGAGAGGGAGCATGTCTAACTAGTAATGATGTGTGCTTGACTCTTCATAGGCTCTGGGGAGACAGCAGCGTCAGACAGAAAGGCACAGCGTGGAGAGGAAACAGGCCCTCAGTGCTGCTCGCCGCTCCGCTACCAACATGCACACGCGCACACTCGCCTGTACACGCGTATGGACACACACGACTTCAAATGTGCGCAGTAAACACTAACATGCAGCTGCAGTTCGCCTCAAGAAAAACAACATTTGTGCAGAATTTGGGACTTAATGGGATGGAAAGACAGAGGTCGCTGCCTCGAACGCCTCACTTCACCACAGCCTCAAAACGCTGACAGCACTAGATTGGACAGCCTGCGTTTCTGCAAACAGCTGCTTTCCCTTCTCCCCTTTCTCTTCATTGAGGGGAAAACATGTAAAAAATATACTCACGGTAAGCAATCAGATGAATTCCAGCCTGATTACTGGCAGATGTATTCTGTTTAAAAGGCTCTTTCTGTCCTGCCATGTTACGGGATGAAGAATTCACAGATGAACAACATTAGGGTACATCTGCTCCACCGCCACACGCAAAAATCAGCACGAGAGAGGGGCAGTGCTTGGCACAAGATGATAAAAACACCATATGAGCTCAGAAAGAAACTGAGAAATAAACAAAGACAGAACATAACAACAAAACAAAGCTTGAGGAATAAATAAATAAGATAAAGGCAGGTCGGTGCGCTGCATCTGAATACTGCTGCTACATCTGTATCAAAACGAGGTTACTCTGCATACGTCTTTTCAATTTACCACAGAAAACAGAATTGTTCTTTCTTTTCTTTGATATAAGAGTTAATATGTGGTATATGAGCATAGTTATAGAGTCACTGAGGCTGATTATAAAGAGCTAAGAATTCAACAGGCTTCAGTAGGTTTTGTTAAAAGGCTAATATCACAGAAAACTAAACTTTCAAAAACATACAGTTTACTTCCCAGTCCATATATGGACACTTCTTGAATTCGTCGGCCTAGTGATGTCTAAAACAACTCATTCACATGTATGTGTCTAGTTAGACTGCAGCAGTTACTGAAACCCATTCATTTCAGCCCAGACTGTTTCTGATAGAAACACATTACAGAACAGCCAATCAGAACAGGGGTCTTTCCCAGAAATCTGCATGTAGGGTAAAAAAAACCTGTTTGATTCTTAGGAGTAAGGAGAAGATGGAAAAGGATGCAAAACTGAATTCTGACAGTTATAACAGCATCTCAGGTGTGTAGGATATGCACCAGTTAGGAATTTTAAGTGCCAGTTGAACCCATTAAACAGTAAATGACATTAATAATGATGTTGGGCAAATTGGTTGTGAATAATTGCTTCATTTAATCATACATGTGAATTTTGTCACCATCTTGCAGTTATGCTCATAAACACTTCTTCTTCTTCTTCTTTCTAGTGACGCGCTCTGTTAGCGCAAAGGAAATCTGAAAGAAATCAGAGTAGTACATGCACCCAGAAACCTGATTACTGAGCTAAAATTCAGCTCACTTTGATTTTTGGGCGGCAATCTGATTTAAGACTATGTTGTATACATGACCATTTGAATAATCAGATAACTGTAAAACTCTGATCGGATTATTAAGTGCATGTAAACACATTGCATTCACTTGTTGTTGTCCAAAGAAAAACATGTGTCTCCATTTTTGTCGATTTTCATTTTTCAATATCATTTGAACAAGACAGATGACAGCTGTATATACCTTGGAGGTTTTATGATGAATCGACCATTAAAATGCTCCAAAATCACTTGGAATAAACCCTCTTTTACTTTACTTACATTGAGTGTTTTGTAAAGTTCTCTCTTGTAAAGCTACTATTATGGATAAACATAACTTTCTTTGGAGGCGGCACAGTGGTGTAGTGGTTAGCACTGTCGCCTCACAACAAGACAATCAGATCAATGTTTGATTCCTGGTCTGGGCCGTTCTGTGTGGAGTGTATGTTCTCCCCTTAAGTGGGTTTCCTCCGGGTACTCCGGATTTGTCCCAAACGTCCAAACGCATGCATTATAGGTTGATCGGTCACTCTAAATTGCCTGTAAGTGTGAGTGTGTGCGCATGTGTGACTGAATGTTGGCCATGCGATGGACTGGCGAACTGTCCATGGTGTACCCTGCCTTCGCCCAATGACGCTGGGATTGGCTCCAGCCCCCGAATGACATTGACATCTTTCTTTGGACAGTAAAGATATATATGTGGTTTACTTTAGTTAGACAAAGCATTGAGTCTCCGAAATGTATCATTCGTTGTGAAATGTCCATATAATGTAAAGCTCATCTGCTGATGTGAGGCCTTTAATATAGGAGTGATCATATGTACCATATAATAATCTCCTAATTCATTAACACTGTTAGCACAGATAATGTGACAGAGGCTCAAAAATATCATCACCCAGTGTGAGTTTTGACAGCAAGTCATTTGATGCGCCGCAGTGGGAGAGTTAACAATACTTGTTCTGGAGAAAGAGGCCTCCTGAGATAGGCCACGATTTGTACGGAGAAGGAGATGCTGATGTCAGATATCGAGGATTATGCATGCACTTCACATCAAAGCCACTCTTGTTCTCGCAAGAGAACACAGAGGGTGTGAAAAGAACGACTATGTTTCATTCATATCCTATTACAGCTGCTTTGATTGAATTCTGTACACAAGGTGGTCCTAAACTGGTACTGCAGAACAATGAAGCCATACGGATAGCTTTGATTTATTGTATGAAATTGCATAGGCACTCCAAGATGTAATGATTTAGAACCATTCAGGTTATACTCGGCCTAGTGTGAGCTGCTGCTGCTGCGAGAGAGAGTCTCGTTTCATAAGCATTTATAGCATGAATAAGTTCCTGTCCTTTCGGATAACAAATGACCAAAGAACGGAGAAATAATTAAGCGTACTGGTCTGAACGAAAGATAAAAGCAAGGCATTTTGTGCTGCTGGATTTCTGGTAGACTCCACATGTAAATGAAGAGTCAGAAGTTTCATAAGATAAATGAGGAGAAATAAAACGCTAAGCAACTTTGGCGACCACTGTGTCGTACACTGTAGGCCAAATGTATGTACGAGTGCAGGCACTGCACAAATGCCATCATAATATGCACCCACAATGCACCTGAGTTCAACATTCCATTCGCATTCAATTCTGACTCTGAACTCACGAACACTCTTAAAAGTGTGCATGCTCAGTACATCACCTGATACTGACACAAAAGGCTTAGCATACCACCTGAAACTATATCAGAAAGTTCAGTACAATCACCTGAAATGGATATACAAGGCACAGCACACCACCTGAAACTATATCAGAAAGTTCAGTACAATCACCTGAAATGGATATACAAGGTTCAGCACACCACCTGAAACTATATCAGAAAGTTCAGTACAATCACCTGAAATGGATATACAAGGCTCAGCACACCACCTGAAACTATATCAGAAAGTTCAGTACAATCACCTGAAATGGGTATACAAGGCTCAGCATACCACCTGAAACTAATTCAAAAAGTTCAGTACAATCACCTGAAATGGATATATAAGGCTCAGCACATCACATGAAACTATATTAGAAAGTTCAGTACAATCACCTGAAAAAGATATAAAAGGCTCAGCACACCACCTGATACTAATTCAGAAAGTTCAGTACAATTACCTGAAAAAGATATAAAAGGCTCAGCACACCACCTGATACTAATTCAGAAAGTTCAGTACAATCACCTGAAAAAGATATAAAAGGCTCAGCACACCACCTGAAACTGCTACAAAATCTTCACTATGTTACCATAAACTGCTACAAAATATTCAGTATGTCACCATAAACTGCTACAAAATATTCAGTATGTTACCATAAACTGCTGCACAATATTCAGTATGTCACCAGAAACTGCTACAAAATCTTCAGTATGTCACCATAAACTGCTACAAAATGTTCAGTATGTTACCATAAACTGCTACAAAATGTTCAGTATATCACCTGAAACCGCTACATAATATTCAGTATATCACCTGAAACTGCAACATAATATTCAGTATATCACCTGAAACTGCTACAAAATGTTCAGTATATCACCTGAAACCGCTACAAAATGTTAAGTATATCACCTGAAACTGCTACAAAATGTTCCGTATATCACCTGAAACTGCTACAAAATATTCAGTATATCACCTGAAACTGCTACAAAATGTTCAGTATATCACCTGAAACTGCTACAAAATGTTCAGTATATCACCTGAAACTGACCCTCAGACTGACTCAAAAGCTCAGTGCATTGCTTGAAATAGGTGTAAAGCTCAGTATACCAGGCTCTGTGTTTGTGAGTGTGTGTTGTATGCCTAGAAAGAATAACTGATTATTTTTTGTGAAGATGAAAAATGCCAGTATGCAGTCTTTGAAACCGGAGAGACAAATTACAGTGAGGACATATAGCGCAATAAATGCTTCACTACAGAAATGCTTTGATTAGTAGGTGACCCCATATTGCAAACGTAATTGCTATGGATGATTCCTAGGCGTAAGCAACTGCAACCCAATTTAACTCCTGCATGTATCTGCTCATCAATAAAGGCCAGGAGTTGATTTGAGCTAATGCCTCCAGAGCTCATTTTCATCTCATTAATAGCAGTGAACTATCAGTGCTTATCGACTGTGTGTGCTGAACAGGCAGCTTCATGGAAGAACAAAGAGTGTGGAGGAGCCTGGCCTTGGCGGTGGCCGTGCACAGAGCACTGCTGTGTTATCTCTGCCATCAGCCCAGTGGCTGAGGGAGGACACACACACACACACACAAAAACACATATATACACACACACACAAACACTGACAGTTAAAAATGTGTAGAGGTGTACGTAGGGGAGCAAAGGCAGGAACTGCTGGTACATAATTACCTGTAATCTGCAGGGCTACACTAATATTTCATTGAGGAGTAGTCTGGTCTAAAACTAACATTAATATGTTATTTCTCATGTTATGTAATGTTCTGTACCACAACCCTGCACTACTTCAGTTAAACAGAATTCACAACACCTTTTCCATTCTCTCACTACAATTCCCAGCATGCACCCACTCACTGCTATAAAGAAATCCTGACTGCTGGCATAGCCACTCAAGCAGAGGTTAATGAATACAGACATGATATTCAGCCCCCTAGCAGAAATATTTTCTATCTGTCTTCCTTCTGCAATTTTAGTTTTGTAGTTTTGGAAAACTTCCTCCCACCTTCAAGATACATCATCAGAAGGAGGTCTTCAGCGTAAGAGGAAGATATATTTGTATAAATATTATACACACAAAGGCTCCATTCACAAATATGATGCTACTGTTTATAGCAGAACATATATTAAAAACCGGCTCTTATTTAAAAGAGCTTTATGTTAGTACCTTGTTTTTGCTGTTTGGGTTTAAGAAATAAGACAATTGGGAAGTCATAGTCTTGCCATCATGTCAGTCAGTAATGGGTAAGCTGTTTTATGAAAACACACTGTACAAAAACACACTTCAGCACATTTTAATATATAATTAGATTTTATTTTACTAAATATAACATATCAGGCAAAATCAAAAGATGTGGCCTGTGTAGAATTATGGAGCCTTATATATTTTATGTTTTTTTTAATACATAACGACAAATAAATATAAATATTGCTCTAAAATTGACAGAAAAGTGTATTAAGTTATGTCCCCTGTAGAGGATGTGTTAACTTAGTCATCTGACCAGGTATTCAAACTTTAGTTTATTGTTAGTTGTTTAAATTGTAGCTTCTTAAAAGGTGGTATTTATGGTTTTCTGGATTTTCCTCTGTCTGCTAAGTTATAAATGACCAAAGTACACGCCAGAGGGAGAAACTCTCTCCTACAGAAACCACGTTTCTCAGCTACCTGAAATGCCTTGTTGGAATTTCAGCCCTTTTCTCCCGTTTCATAGTGACATCATCTTGTAACATAATCCATATTTCCTACCTACCGCCAAACAGGACACAACATAACACAATGCTACCATTTACACTCTGGCAGCTGCCCAACCAGAACAAAGTGGGGTAGCTGAGCACCAGAGCACACTAGGCTTGTCAGGACACATAGGAGCTCTAACAGACAGAGGGTGAATACAGATGTACAGTATTGATCAATGTAATGTGTTTTTGGGAGAATTGAGCATTATGGGTTGTTTTTTTAAAATACGATTAGACCTTAGTAATCAGCTAACATATGTATCAAATATCTCAGACATTCTTCGCTCACTGATGCAAAATTCACCTCCACCACCTCTCGCGGGGTTACGCTGCTTAATTAGAGCAAAAGCTGTGCATGTGATAGAGGTGTGTTCTCGGCGAGATTCTCACAGCTTTATTTTCGGCTCTCTCTGCTAGGGCGCTAAAAGAAGCCTCCGTGGCTTTTAGCTCAGTCATGCCCAAGCTAAGACAAAAGGCTTCATGAATTATCTATGTACCTCATCTTGGGGTGGACCAAGTGCAGGGAAATGAGTGAACAATCATGTTTATTCCGAATCACATGCAAGTCAGAGTGGTTCCTGTGTTGCGTCTTGTCCTGGTCTACTCCTCCAGGCTCTAGTTATTATAATGGCTTAGAAAGACTGCATAGAGGAGTGGAGAGTTAACAAGGTGAATGTTTCATAAAGGTCAGCCGTACACCCACAGCATTAAAAAACAAATAATCACGCTCAAACCAACAGGACGTGTCTTGCATTCATATTAGTGTGCGACAGCTGAGGGGAAATTAAAGGTTTGCAATGCCATGATATCACATTATCGCGATACATTACTTCACAATAAGCCTTTGTAAGCACATTGTAGGTGTTAGGAAACTGACCAATTGCATGTATCATTAAAGCTAAATGGTGTAGGTGTATATAATTTCACTGTATTGTCCAGAGGATCACAAGTGCTGGTAGGTCAGGGGAGTATAATTATATATGTTTATATATAGCAACATCTTCAGCACCTTCAGGACAGTACTCCTCACAGGAGAACTATAGATGAATCAAAGAGCAGCAAACTAACAAAAGCAATAGTAAAGTGCAACGCTACAGTTACTTTGCTACAAAAGAGTGGAAACTATTGGCTGGATATATGATATATATAATATGTATGCTTGTTGGTTGGAAAATGCATCCATCGGGGCTCTAGCTGGACATTAGTGATGAAATCTGGCGACTGTGTTCGCTCTGAGGAAATCATTTGATCATCATTTTCAGATTAATCAACTTTGCACTCACATGATGAAAATAGTGTTGCTGAGTCAGTGAAATGAATAAATACGTTCGAACATACGTTCGCATTTTTTTAAAACAAAATGCACCGGAAGGCATTTGAATGACAAAAGCTTTCAAATCAACATTGAGCTAATAGGGCCATTCCAAGTAATTATGATTAACAAAACTAGTCATTTAACAATCTTTACTGAGAAAAGGAAACAGACAAAAGACAAAACCATTTCCAAATCGAAGAGAAGCTGCTGCTGTTCTTAGACCAACAGACTCAAGTAATTATATATATATATATATATATATATATATATATATATATATATATATATATATATATATATATATATATATACACTTAAATAGCCATTGAATGTGTTTTGAACAGTGTAGAAAAATATGCCTGCAGATTTCATTGGAAAACTAAAAGCAAGTCTTTGGAATATATATATATATATATATATATATATATATATATATATAGTGAAAGACAGAGCTATAGGAATCACATGAAAATGTCTTCTGATGAAATATTTCTGCCACGTCGTCCTCCACCACTACCGGAAAGTCTTCATTGTCTTTGACGATACATAAGGACAGCTACTGCTTTCTATCTATCTTCCCTGCCCTCACTCTAATCTAAGCCCACGTCCTGTGTCCCTTAACGCACTGCCTAAGCTTCATTAGATAGAAACACTGGCCCTGATTTAGACCTTAATTAGAGGAGAGAGCGGTCAAGCCCTGATCGCTGCGCCCGCATAGGACGGCCAGAGGCTATGAAACTCTCCCTGCATGGTTCCACAGTTGAGCCATTAACACATGAAAACACTGAGCCTTCTAAAACTGCCCTCCCTCTCCTCATCCCCACCTTTGACACCTCAATGAGGGGTCAAAGTCATCAGAGTACATCTGTGGGACGCCAGAGCGTCCAGCCTGAATTAGTATAATGAGAACAAATTCTCTTTGCCTTCTGATTGTACCAGACAAGTATTTTCACAGAGGAGCTTTGATGCAGGTAAGCGGGGCTATAGTAGTTCTCCTTGAAACAAGGTTGACCAATAAAATCAGCTGCTGGCTCTGGGCTGCCCTGTATTGTTCCTAATTTAAAAAGCAATCAGGAACACACCTTATAACTTCAGCATGAATGATCAGAGCTAGAAATGGCAACTTCACAGGAGAGGATAGGAACTGTCTTTTCCTTCAACGCAAGTCAATGGAACCAGAATTTGCTCCAAGCTGATTTAGAGAATTTCTGTCAGGCAATTCATCATGAATATTTTACACAATGTAAACGCCAGCTGTCGCGTTCAAATGATGTAAAAACATTTACAAAAATGGAGATGGATGTTTTGCTTTGGACAGCAATGGCAGGTAGGTGTGTGAAGGCATCTTTGCTTCTGTGACACTACAAACACAGTTAATTCCAGTACTGGCTGTTTTTCAGTGTTTTATATATGGATTGTACAGACTGGGGGGTGAATGGTAAAATGATAAACCATGTTTCCATACGACATCAAACGCTTTGCATGAGAAATAGTCAGTTTCCCCCCGAAAAACTAAACCCACTGAACCAAGAATATTTAACCCTTTAAAACTGACACCTGACAAAAATGCTCATATCCCTCGAGGCCTGCTTAAGACGTCTGCTGAGGTGCTAGAGTGCTGCTCCCCCTTCAAGCCCTGCTGGTGTGAATGGAGCTGACGTTATGGTGAAGAAGGGAAACACCGAAAACACCTTTGCAGTGAAGTGTCAGGAGCGAAAGCCTGCAGCAAACAGATTGATGAGCAACTTGAAGAACGAGGAATGTGTGTGTGGGTGGCTGAGTTTTATGGGAATATAAATAAGAGAGGTAGAAGCCCTTTTCTCTCCGTATGGTCCTGCTGCGGAGGCGGAAGAGACTGGATTCTCCCTGAGCGCCGGTGACTGGATACGATGGAAGCAGGGAAAGATAAGAGGAGCAGCGGGTCTGAGGAGGCGGCTCGGACAAAAACAAAGCAGGACATCTAGGTCGAAAGGTACGCATGGCTGCCCTCCAAAAGGCGAGCATGCCGGCGAGCCCCGTCTCATCCCCTTCTGTGATTAAAAAGCGTGCTGTCAGGCTGATCCGGCATGGGCTATTTTTACTCCTAATGTATCACTCTTTCCTCTTGCTTTAGATTGAAAAAAGAAAACAGTGCCTGCCAAAATATCTGTAACCACAGGCTAAGTGCTTTGTCCTGTTCGCCTCTCCAGCTGAAAATAACCCAGTGACCCACAACAAGTGAGCTTTTACAGGAGAAAATGAAGCTACATAATGATTATTACACTGACATCATCATCAAAGTACAGTACAATCATTACCAACAATAACATATTAAGTAACTATTAGTATATATTTTTTTATCATATAAATAATAAATTGAACCATATCAATATCAGCAGAAACAAGTAGCAGCATCTAACTAATATTTTTTTAAAATATATTTGATGACATATTCACTAAACATGTATATCCATTTTTGTCGATTTCTATTACTCTACATCAATTAAATGCATCAGCTGTTGTTTACATTGTGGGAACATTTCATAATAAATGGATGAATAGAAATGCTCCGAAATAGCTATATATATATATATATATATATATGTGTGTGTGTGTGTGTGTGTGTGTGTGTATATATATATATAGTATAGTACAGCCTAGACTAGCACAGTGTTTCTCTGTGTATCTCTTGTAATGCAGACATTAGTGGATTAGGTCACAATTTATCCAATTTAGAAATGAAATGTTTAGTTTCTGCATCTGCACTGGCAGATATGCACATAATGTTATAAGTATAATAACAATACGTTTTTTAAATACCACCATTGTTATTATTATTATTATTATTATTATTATTATTATTATTATTATTATTATTATTACAAATCCAGAAAATACTGACCACTTAAAAACTGCTTTTGCTGACGAGGTAAATAAAGTGTAATGCAATGCAGAATGCTGGCTATGACTGTAGTAATAGCCGTAATCCCTCCTGCACTGGTCATCCTGACATCGCAGTGTGTGGAGCTCAGGGCTGTGTCTGTGTGTCTGTGTGTGTGTGTTGCTCAGAGGATTCACATCCTTTAGTTTGCTGCCGTGTTCCTGCGGAGGGAGGGGTGCCTACACAGCTCCCCCTACCGGACACACACACTTGCTCACACACACACACTTGCACACACACATAAAGTGAGCACAGTCAAAGTGTCAGAGCACATCACCTTCTTCAATTTGATTTGCAACACATATATTTCCATATATGTGACCTATATGTATATTTATATCTACTGGAAGATCGTTTATTGTTCTAAATCACAATTTGAACTGCTACATTTATAGAGAATAATATGCATATTATATATAAAATACACAACATGCATGTATATGATCATATCTATCAATATCTATATACACAGAATGACCTTTAACTCTTTCAGTGCCTCAGTGGATCAGTGTTGTGGCCGGACTACATGTTTCAGTGCTCGGACACACAGCGCGCGCACAGAAACTGAGCAGCTGGCTCTCGCGTCGCTCTCGTTGTCGTTTACAACTACAACAACTGCTACAGGGAAAAGAAAGAGCTCTGAACCAAACTGGACTGAACAGCCCAGCGAGTCGCCCACAATCAAAGCCCAGAACATAGCGCGTACACCGCACCATCATCATCATCATCACCATCAACACGCAAGTGCGGCAGCTCCGTGTGCCTGTGCGGGTCCGCACTTCAGAGTCGCACCTGAACAACAGGGCTGTGGAAGCAGAGAGCACGAGCGTCCAGCAAGTTAGGTCCATTTAAAAGCCATTAGCGCGCGAGAGAGTGGACAGAGGAGACAGTGAACGGACCGTCATCACGGACGGAAAACGACAGCGGGACACAAAGGCAAGGGAGAGGTGGAAGAAGGGAGAGGGGAAAAGAGACTGACGCCCATCCAGAGGAGCGGCCAGCTCGTGCGTAAAATAGAGTCAAATGAAGAGAGGGAGAGAGAGAAAGACAGAAAGAGAGAAAGAGATACATGAAAAATGCTACCCTGATTTAATCTGTTGCACGTTGACTTTAATGTGTCCGTTTAAATACAAAGGCACATACAAATCCCCCTGCTTCCACTCTGCGGAGGTGGCGGGCTGCAAGCCCACCAGAGCCTCTGGCGCGCGAGCGGACGCGTTAGGGCTTCATGCAGCAGCTCCTGAACTCACTTCAGCAAAACTTAAAGGCACTTTTCCGTCACAGCGTTATTCACTGCAAACTCACAGCGCAGCTCACTTCAGAAAACGCGCGCGCGAGCGAGCACCAGGGAGCCCGGCTGAAGTTGTACATTTACCGCTCCACCTTAAACGGAGCAGCAGTTCCATCCTGGCGCCCGAGGCTTCTTCCTGGGATTTCTTTGTTTCGCTCCACCTTAAACGGAGCAGCAGTTACATTCCGGCGCTTCCCAACCAGAAACCAGAAGTCGGCGCATAACTTCAGCCTCGTGAGAATAAAAGCGACCTTACCTGGTAAAAGTTCTCTCTCTGTCCATCGTCCGTTCACAATCTGTCCATCACAGCCTCCAGCTCTCCGCCAAACTGTCCAAAAATAAGTCCCGCGTTCATTTCTCTCCGCGAGCCGCGCGCGACTGAGAGCGAGCGAGCGTTAGTTTCCTCCCGCTGGATTTGATTTGATGGGGGGGACACGCCACAGGCTCCCACCAACTCGGAGCGAAGGGAAACTCCGACACACACTTCACGCGCTCCGGCAAAGAATGACGTCCTTATAATGTTGCTTTAGTGTCTCAAGAGAGAAACAAACAAACGAAAAAAGAAGAATAAATCCTCACGTGGAAGAAGCAGAGGAAGCGCGCGCGCTCTGCGACTCTCCCGCTTTTATTATTACAGGGTTTTACTCGGACGCGCTCGAGATGTGTGGAGGCAGGGAGAGAGGGAGGCGCACTGAGGGGACTCTCTCTCTCTCTCTCTCTCTCTCTCTCGGGTTGCTTTTGTTTTGTTTTGGGGCACAGCCTCGCTCTCTTGCGCGCCTCAGGCCACTGCTGGACCTGTCCGCCTGCACCTCCTCGGGCTGTGTGTCTGTCTGTCTGTCTGCCTGCCTGCCTGCGTGCGCGCGCATTAGAGAGGCAGTACAGGGAGAACGTAGTCGGTGTTTTGTATGTTTAAAAAAGCGGGAAGGTTCGTCACTGAAAAGACGAGAGAGAGAGAGAGAGCGAGAGAGAGAGAGAGAGAGAGAGAGAGAGCGCAGAGAGCACAGCAACAGCAGCGAGCGCCACCTGGTGGGAAGAGAGAGAGAGAGAGAGAGAGAGAGAGAGAGAGAGAGAGAGAGAGAGAGAGAGAGAGAGAGAGAGAGAATGCTGTGGAAAGAGGCTGAGAGAAGTAAAGGAGAAAGAGAGAAAGAAAAGGGTGGAGGAAAGACAGCAAGAAATGGAGCATAGAAAGACAAAGTGCAACAGAGGTGCAATAGAGTTAGAGGTGTGTGTGTGTGAGAGAGAGAGAGAGAGAGAGAGAGAGAGAGAGAGAGAGAGAGCAAGAGAGAGAGAGAAAGTGAGAAAAAACACATAATGTTGAAAGAAGAAAAAAGAGAAGCAATAACTGGTAAAAACAGAAAAATAGAAGGAGAGAAGTGTGGAGAACAAGATAAAGAGAATTAGGAAAGAAGAGAGAGAGAGAATGGGAGGAGAGAGAGACTGGAAATGAGAGAGAATGGCAGAAGTTTAGAAGAAAAGGTAAAAGACACTAAGAAGTAAAAGAGAATGAGATAAGATAATATGAGACAGAGAGAGATGGAAAAGAGACTACGAAAATGAGAGGAGAGAAAGACAAAAAGATACAAATAAGGAGAAAAAAATGAGATAGGTGAAAGATGGGGAGACAGAAGGAGAAGTATAAGAAAATGAGACAAGAGAGAGAAGAAAAAGAGACTGAGAAAACAAGACAGGGAGAGAGAGAACAAGTAAGTAGACTGAGAAGATAAAAAGTGAGAGAGGATTGAAAGAATGGCAGAGAGGATGAATAAGAGAGATAATAAAGGGCACTTGATTGAAAGAAAATGTTGAGGAACTTGTAAACATTTCCAGTATGAATCATATTACATACATATTGGGATGGTTTGAGTAATGTGTGTTATATAAGACTGTTTTAGCACCAGCAGCGTTTTACTCCTCATTGTTAAGTTTTAATTTGTGGTAAAGCTTTTATATAAGCGGCACAGTGAAGACGTAATTAAGGTTTATGTGTTCTGAATGGATTTGAGGATCATTCAGCTTTTGTGAAAATGTCCACCCTGCACCTCCATGGCGCAGGACAGGTTCAGGGATTTACCAGTTTACTGAGTGACTTATGAGGCTGTAAACTCAGAGTTAGTTTGAGACGGGTCAGGGCAGCGTGTTAATAACACTGATGCAGATGGACCCCGCTGTGCGGCGTTTCTTGTGCTGGGCACGTGGGCGGCCACCTGCTCACTCCGCTCCTGCTGCACCGGCCGCGTGGGCGGATCCTCATTTTAATGCTTCTCCTCACATTATACATATTCAGACAGCACTGTGAAGCAGGGAGTTGGGAGTTGGTGGGGGGTTGTCTATTTACATACAGTCTTATCAATGTACCTCGGTACAGTTTTGATTTATTTGTAATTTCCTGGGCGTGTTCAAATTTCATCAAGGATTTGATCATAAAATCATGAACATATTACAGTTGTAGCCCCCCAGCTAAACAAAACCGGCTTCTTCTGTGGGGTATTTAAATAATTAAATGGTTTTGAGCTGTTTTCCTTCCTGGCACTCATCTATCAGTACCATCTATCAGTTCCACAGTCAATACATGAAACACTTTTTAATATCTTGGTGCATTAATACAGAATTCAGTTGAGGAGTGCTCTCATAAGTGTACATATATCAAGTATTTACAGCAACTTTGAACATGGCTCAGCCATACTATCAGCTTCATAACTGGTATTTTCATATATGCGCTCTCCTTACTTTTAGACTTGCAAACTAATAACAGTTTTTGATCAAAAATGTTGCCAACATTTGCCTCTCTAGTTCAAAGAAAAACCCTTTATTTGGAGTCAAATATTTATGTGAGGATTGTATTATGTATATTATTTATGTATTTACAAAATTTGTTTACAAAACCTAAAGAGCTTCTATGGCATCACTCCAAGAAACCTATTTTTCCAATTGTATATTTAATCTAGGTATACTTGTGAGGATCCAGTCTGCAACTTCCAGTAATCCACATTAAGTCACTAATTCATGGTTTTATTTATTTATTTTGGAAACAACATCTGCTTGGCTTTGTTGTTGTTCATGCTTTTATTTTTTGAGGTTTATCATTTAATTTTAGACCAAATGGAACCCAAAGACAGGAGAACAACTGATAAACACTATGTACCCACTAGGAACCACTAGGATTTGCATATAGGCACTGCAGAAAATTAATGGCACATATTTGATGATTACACTGAAACCCAACTCTAAACAACCATGAAAAAATATCTCCGATACTCCTCATCAAGCTGATTAATGAGCTGGAAACAACAATATGTGTTCCACTAAGGGAGCGTACCTATATTCCCATGGCTTTATATCCGCATAACCCATAAAATACAAGATCAATTCTCAATATGATACATTAAGGGGAAGTGTGAAGGGGTTGTTAAAATCACAGTTATGATTCTGGGGTCACAAGCGGTCATACAAGAAACAATCAAAGCCTACTCCCAAATGGTGCACTTGCAGCCCTACTGTCTACATCTATGCATGCACACAAGGACCATGAGGCCATCAGACAAGAGTTTTGCCTTTGTCAGATGGGTTGTTCCTTGTTTAGGGTTAATAGTTCGCTGCACAAATAGCCCTTTTTGTCAGTGGTGAAAATATTTAGTAAATTAAAATCAGCCTTATATTAGCTGCCAGTAGTTATTTTGGCTAGCCTTGAAAAGGTAATAAATAAACTTGCAGTATAATACATGTTAATATATTAATGAACTTAAGCAAGTGTGGTCACAGTAATGGAAACATGTAAAATAGACAATATTGTAGATTTTTTTTTAAATATTCATTCATTAGCTGAGCCACTTATCGTCCTGTGTTGTGTATGTGTGTGTGGTGGTGGGGGGGGGGGGCATCTCAGCCCTCGTTGGCCAAAATACAGGAAACACCCTGGACAGGTCATCAGTCCATCCCTAAGGGGCAATTTAATATGTCCAACTTGCCTGACAGCATGTCTTAAGACTGTGGGAAGTAACCCACACTGACATGGGGAGAACATGCAAAACCCGCACTGAAAGAACCATGCTGCCAAACATGCTGCTTTCAAACATCTTTTACATCAATTCAAATTTCTCCTCTTTACAGTCTTCAGTAATGTAAGCCCATCAAAAAATGCATTGTTGCATCCGTTGAAAGCATCACTGGGGGGCTGTAGCTAATTTTGCCAGTTTGCTACACTGCTCCGCCAGCAGGTACTTGATGGTTGCCATCTAAGCTTCTGTTGCCAGTCCTTTTCATGTTGTCTCATCTGACATCTTCAACCCCTGTCCTCACCGGCCCCACCCATCCCCTCCAGTTTGCTGGTGAAGCTATCCCACCTCTGACACCAGTGTTTTGTTGGCATAGAAAAAGAGTCAGTAGTGAGATGCTACACCATGTTTCAAAAAGACAAGAAACTTCAGCAGAAATATAGAAGTAGCAGCTCAAAAACTTTAAGAACCACAGTGGAACTTCACAGTACACCCTGCCTCTAACAGCACAGCAGGTGATATTTGTTAGGAGGCATTCTTCACATTTTGCTGTAAATTAAAATGCTAAATCTCAAAGGTGAGAGGTGTGAGCAACAGCAGTCCAGATGCTGTCATCAAGGGAACAGAACAAAGTGGTACCCAAACACGAGTTAGAAACTATAAGTGAAGGACTACTGCTAATGTGGGGTCTCAAATTTGGGTCAGGTCTCTAATTTCATGCTCATGCAGACCTCTACTCACCATTACTGACATAGGAAACAGATATGTGGAACAGAAACAGAAAGCCACACTTGCACAGTCACAGTGACCTCCTTACCTGCATTCCACCACATATACACACAAACACACATAAGCCTATTCATATATATTAAAAAAGAGTAAGGTGCTTGAGCAAAGTGCAAAGTACAGCATCTGGGTAAAATGAAACAATTAATAAAACAAGATTAGAAGATTAGACAAGAACAATGAAGCGGCACAAAACACATTTTTATTTGTAGGTCTGGGTCATTCAAGGGTTTTATGGGCGCATTTTCAAAGACAAACATGAATAAAAGTGTCAGCCTAAGTTGGCAAAAAAAAATTGCGGTCTCATTGTCTGTGGTGATCTGTGAACCTACTTCAAAGGTGAGATATAAATGCTATCATATAAGCTACTGTCTTTACACAACCATATATATATATATATATATATATATATATATATATATATATATATATATATATATATATATATATATATATATATATATATATATCAGCGTGTCCAACATCATGGTGCTACACAGTTCTCATGTATGCTATAAAAAATTCCCTGACCACCAAAAAAGATATTCAGGTAGAAGCCCATCGCATATTTGTGCCTAGGGGCCTATAATTTGATGATCCAGGCTTGCTTAATTGGCTTGCAAAGGGAGATTTGTGCTACGCATGCATATTTGTCATGGTCCCCCAACCCCCCTTAAGTACTCACATATACGTCTATGTATAGTATTCTTTTAAAGGTGCATCAAGAGGTTAGATTTTTTTGTTCTTACTTGAACATGTATCCTGGAAAAAATGCTTTAGTAACGTCAGCAGCACAAGTGTGTGGCAGTTTTATTCAAATTCAAATGCAAAGTGTGTTTTTGCATTTTTGTATTTGATACCTCCTAAAGACAATGTAATGAAGCAAAATCCATTGTATGTTTAATTTGTATTGTCTTAATAGCTCATTTTTAAAAAGAAAAAAATAGAATTCGGTCATGGTGGTGTTCCAACTCTTCCAAAATCCTTGAAATCCTGTTTGCGTTTGCTTTTTCGTGTCAGTATAGCTTTCTGACAGTCAAGCCCTGTGGGTGGGGAAACGGGAGGGATGTTTCAGTGCAGGGTGTGTTTGGAGAAGAAATGACGTGGCACAGTTAGATGGTTTGCAATATGAATCTAGCATTAACTGCTGCTAGTGGCGCTCACCGGCTTGAGAGTTGTTTTGTCCAAAGTAATTTTCATGTGGATGCGATTCCCGGCCGACTAGGAGAGCTCTCCTTAAGAACATCATCACAAGTTTCTGAATATTTAGGGTACAGAGATGAAATGTCCTATCATATCACCATATCACATACGTACCTCTATACATAAAACTCTGGGGAGGATATTTTTGCTTAAATCATGTTAACAAAAACTAAATTAATACGCTGAGGTCGATGTGGATTCTCCAGTTCCTTGTCTTCTTTCCCTTTCCACCCTAAATCAAGACCTGCTGCCTCATTTAAGATGGAATGGGCGTCGGGTCGTAACTGCTTCAGGCTTGCAAGGCTGTCGGAGGAAAACATTGGTGTTGAATGAACACTCCCTCGTTTAACACACCCGTTACAGATAGTCAGCAGTTGTTCAAGCTGACTGTTTGTGTGGAAGAGATTCTTTGCTGATCAAGAGAGCCTCATGGTGGTGTCACAGGGGCTAACGCTAGTGATACCGTGAGCAGAGGCTTGCAGGACTGCCGGAAACGCATGGCTCTGCACATTGCAGTGCTTTCACTGCTGTAACACATCCATTACAAACAGTCAGCGGTTGTTGACAAGCTAGACAGCCAGTGTTCTAAAATCATCTTATTGTTAAGTTCCTCCATGAGCAAAGCTAGGAAACACTGCGCTAACCCACCCACGGTGGACCTGCAGCTCCTTAACAAGAATATCTATCCAGTCAGTCCGGTCTGAGGCCCGGTCACCATGCCACTAGCATTGGCGTTCACACAGACAGGAGCTCTCCTAGCCAGTCACAGAGAAATCACTTTCCATACAATGTTCCTCTGCCTGGTTAGCAAGTGTTACAAGCCACTAGCAGCTGTTGCTCATATGCAAGTAATGTGCAGGTTAAGTAGCTCATCACATCAGTTTTAAACACGACCCACACTGAAACAGGATCGATTCTCTTTTAAAAATATGTCCAATCATTAACACAATGGGAATGAAATGTCAAAAGCACATTGCTTGTCCATGTTACCTTTAACAGACATTATACACAGAAATGCAAATGAAAATACACATTTTGCATCTGAATGTGATTCATCTCTTTACTAATGCACACTCACAATGGAAATGCAATTGTAAATACACAGTATGCATTTGAATTTTCACATTTGCATTTGAATGTCAATAAAGTCCTTTTATAAGACACTCCCCGACTCCTCATAAGACCACCCCCACCTCGGTGTGTTCACCCTCAGATTCTAAAACCATGAGGAAAAACACACTCCTGCCAACATTTAAGACTAAGAAGCATGCTAGATCAAGAATCAACAAGGGAAGTGATTTTTCTGAGAAAAACATTGTGTGAAAATTTCATGGTCAAAGGACTTGGAACTTGGAAAACATTCTGGTTCCATTAACTTACATTGGAAGTGAGGACAGGTTTTGTTTTCTAGTGTAAAGATTATGGGAGATATTTGTTTTTCTTTGAGCAGCAATGATATATTCCTCCTGAAAAGTTTGTAAATACAGTATCTGTTAATTGATCTGTTTTAATGGCCAACTTCAGCTAACAAATCATGTGGATAAGTCTTTATAAAGCAGTCAGGTAAAGTAAGACCTCAAATGAACCATCTTTATAGTTCAGATGAAAAGACACTGAATAAGTGAAATTTCATGGTATGACATCTCACTTATCAAAATAGTATATTTAATATTTTTAGCTGCGTTTCTGAAAGCAAGCACAATCACCCTGAGATAAAACAGCCGGTAGCCATGGTATTAACCGTTATTAACAGCTCGTGAAATTTTTGTTTTAGCTATGATGAGGGTCTGCACTCAATGCACTCTAGATGTAGGTTACGAGTATTTTGGTATTATTAACTCTGAAGCATAATACTATATTTTTATCATCTCTATCTAACTAACCACAGCGGGAGCAGGAGAGGAATGCAAAAATGGTTGTAATTCACTTAAGAGTATGTCTACGTCTGTTTCAAGAGGCCACAGCTGATATGGCTAAAGGGACAAAGCGTTTTTGCAAAACAATTTTATTGGGTAATGTTCTAAATCTACAGCCAGATGGGAGCAGGGTGTAAAACATGTAGCAGTGAAGCTCCGGGTCTCGTACTATTACTCATAACAGTGCATATGTACGTTAATTGTGCCTGAGCGTAGTGGAGCATGGAAACACACATTTCTAGAGTCTGGTCCTTTTAACCCTTAATTTGACTGAAGCACCTGCCTGAGTGGGGGGTAGACACAGGTGATGTCCAGGATATGATATGTCAGTCATGGTTTTGTCTGGTTAGGGTTAGAATAGACAGGAATTATAAATGAACATTCTTGTTTAATACAAGTATTTAATGTTATACATATTATAAAGTATTTTGTAGAACCAACACTGTATCAGCATCATTGGTTTGACGGAATTCCCAATTTTATGTTGTTTCTAATTCATGTTTTTTTTCTCGCATTCAGTTTGCAAAGGTTAGTGGGAATTCCCAGTAGGAATTTTCAACTAGAACGATCTCAAAGTCCCAGTTTGCTGCACATTAAAGATGTTGCATTATATTGTTTATTAGCAGTGTCCAATTGAATCGCACTAACACTACTGTCCAGCTTTCTGTGGACATGCTGTTACAGTGTTTGGATTCGGTATTTTGGATACAGTTGAAGCTGTATTCTGAAAGAGGTTTTCTCTTTTAGTTTTCCAAATGTTTCACTGAAATGCAGTCAACTCAGGTGTAAAGTTATCCCACCACTGACATATGACTCCCCAGCTAAATGGAATCCATCATTACAATTGAATATTCCTTTGGTGTCAATCAAACCTAACTGCTAGCCTAACTGATCTATAGGCTTATAAATACAATCGAGCTAGCGTTAGTGTAACTCCTACCTCGTCATCTTTCCTATTTTTATTCAATGCTAAATGGATACAAAAGACAAGTTTTTTGTTATTTTTTTACCCCTCAGTCAGAGAAAAGGAGACAAATAAGACATTCAGCTTCCCAGCTGCAGTATTAGCTATCTGCCTTCTATTCTGCAACTGGCAAAAAAAAGAAAAGATCAAACAGCCCAAAGCAACTGTAGTTTTTCAGAAGATACTGCCAGCTTCAGGAATATGCTTAATCAGAAGAGGGTTTTCCTCGTCTTTAAACCAGAAAATCTGCTGTAGGCAAGTAGACATGTTTACAACAGATGTAGCAATGGGTAAATTTTCCCTTCTGGCTCTGGTGTCCTATTAAAGGTGCCACAGAATACATTTATTCAGTATTTTAACCAGTCTACACAGAAATACGTTAGATTAGTGAGGGCAGAAAATCACCAGATGCAGTTTTACATGCCCTTTTATAACTCAGTGATTTGGTCCTAGAATGAAATGACCTGTTTTCCTTTATTTGGTAAGATCGCACTGAAGCAATGTTCAGAAATAACCATGGACCAGACAATAAAACCTCTGTGTCACCAAATATTGTATATACAGCTTCTTGTATCTGCTCTAGTGTAAATAAGTCAGGTCATAAGACTGTCTAGTTACTCTGAACTTGCTAGTAGTATCTTTACCCACACTGGCTACTTGCTTTCGATCCTGATGTCAATTAAAGCTGTTACTCATTATAAAACCACTGACTGTGATCCCATTTAATTCTTTTCTTATATTTAAATCAAAAAGTGTTTAAAATCACACAGCATGGCTGCTTGCGATGCTCAACATTGTCCAAGGGTTGAGAAACTGTCCGGGGTGAAATATGTAAAGCAAACTTCCTTCTTGGAAAGAAAGTTGTCCAGGTTCTTGTTAAAGATGTGGGAGCTGAAGTTGGCTTCCAGCTTGCCAACTTGATTTGCACATTTTCCGTTCCACCTTAAACAGTGCCACAGTTACAACCTGACATTCGTACAGGCTTAAGGTGGAACAGAACATTTTATTACCAACGATGAACAACATCACATGCCAGCATCACCTTCCCAGCAGAGTTCTTCACATAGTCTGTCAATTTAGTAGTAGGTGTTGCTCTGTTGTGGTATGTAAATTTGGGGGCTGTAAATATTAATTAACTGTAATGTCACAGTCTCGGATTTTGGAATTGGCACGTTTTACAAAAGCTGGATGGATGTTTGAAGGAGGATACAGCAGCATTATGGTAGGTCAGTTCTGTGTACTAAACCCTAATAATTTAAATATGACAATAAATATAGTTTTCCATTCCACACTTTAACACCAGTGGACCTGATGATGCACTGCACACAGAGCTGCTCCAGACTGTGAAGGAAGTGTTGATGATGACAGACTCTATTGTCAATTTTTCATTTTTCCTTTTGCTACAGGCTACCTTTCCTTGTCCTTACGTCATTGTTTCTGTGAAGTAATAGTACTTTCACTTGAGCGTAGTGTTGTGCTACACTAACGGGGGTCATGAAGACGGACCAGACTCTACTGTGTGGTGTGGTTTGTTTTTATGTGAAGGATGACTGGAATGCAAACCAGTGTCATATGGGGTACAGCTAAGCAAGGAGCAGGTATTAACAGCCTTTACACATAGCATTATCACCTTCATGTGTGTGTGTGTGAGAGAGTGTGTGTGTACATTTATAACCTGGTGTTGCGACTACAGATTCAGGGCACTATTACATTTGAACACTGAGGCCTTAAGAAAAAAAATAACTCCTACATGACATCAGTTATTTCTTTCGACGCTCCTGTCTCTCGTCCAGCACACACACACAACACAGGCTGCAGGCAGCGAGTCCCTGTCATCGTGTCCAGGCTCAGTTTATTTATTTGAGTTTTGCCCCTGGACAAGACCTCACAGCTCGGGAAATCTTCTCATCTCAGAGCTAGGAGGATCTGAGGAGGTTCCACAACACAAACAAATACTCGCTCTCTCATCCTCTGCCTCTCTCCTCCTCTCTCACACTCTCTTTCACTGTCTCTTTTTGTTTCTGTCTTTCTCTCACCATATGTCTGCCTCTCTCGCTCCCATTCTTTCACTTGCTCTCTTTCTCTGTGTTGTTCTTAATCTCTCTCCTACTCTCTCGCTTTTTCTGTCCCCTTTGTTCTCTCACTCTCTCTCATGCTCAATTTTTCTCTCGTTCACTAATTCTCTCTCACTCTTTTCTGCTCTCATTCTGTTCTCTGTCTGTCTGCTCACATTCTCTTTCTCTCTTAGGCTTTCTCTCTCTCCCAAGATATGTCTCTCAAGCTCAATGTCTCTTTCTCTTACTCTCTATCTTTCTCTCTCGCTCTCTCTCTCTATCTCTCTTTCCTCTCACTCCATCTTGCTCCCACTGCATTTCTCTCACTCTGTATTTTCTGTTTCTGGCTCTTTGTCTTACTCTTTCTTTCTTTCTTTCTTTCTTTCTTTCTTTCTCTATTTTGCTCTCTCAATCTGATGTCTTTCTCTTTCTCTTTTACGTTGCCTCTCACACTGTCTTGGTCTGTCTGCTTGTCTTTCTCTCTCTTTTGCTCACTCCCCTTTTTTTCTCTCTCTACCTCTCTACTTTATTATGTCTTCTCTTTTTTTCTTTTTCTATTCTCTCTCCCTTTTTCTCACTTCCCTTTCCTTCTTCTCTTGCTCTTTTTTGTCTTTAGCTCTTTTGTTCCTGCTGTTTTTCTCTTGCTCTCTGTCTATCTCTCATTCTATGTTTCTCTTTTTCTCTTTCTCTCTCTCTGTTTGGATGAAGACAGTATGAATTCTGTTGCTGTACTGGCAGGTAAGGTCTAGTGATTTTTTTAGTGTAATCAAATCCTGAGTAAAGGAAGCCTAGCTGTTTTCCAGCTGCTTCATAAATGATATTTACTGCTGGCTGATGGTGCATTTTCAGAGCACGTTTGAGCTGGAATTATCTGGAGCTCCACTCTTCCACTAGTACAGTATATATCTGGAGTAAAGCATCTGTAGAAACAGCTGAACCAATGAAACAACATAAACAATCGAATGGACCAGAACAGCCCCAACCTCTTCACAGTGTTCCAGCCAGCACAAATCACCTCCAGCAAACCAGATCATTTCAGCAGCGCAAGCTTTATAAGTACAGTTTCAAGGGTGCACAGTGATGCACTGAGCTACAGCAAAACTGTAAAACTCAAACGTTCCAGTCAGAAAAAAAAGATCTATGGGCTGGAAGTGGGAGGGATAAAGATAGATTTAAATACTGTATCGTATTTACAGTTTTGTGTTAGGAGAAATAAACTTTTTGCATGTCTCTCATCTTTGAGAGAATACCAATGTGTTTAGAACAAAACTGAACACAAGTAGTATAAAAGGACTTTCTGTCTTTTACTGTAGAATTAGCACTTTTCTCTCTTTCTGTTTTGGTGTGAAAGAGTATAGACCAGTCTTCTAAAATCAAGCACTGGTTTTAATCCATACATCCAAAAATTCTTTGCATGATTTTGGCAGTGTTTGGGATGTAACAATATGCATTCTTTTCAGATTTGGCAATGAAGGAAATGCTTCTGAGCTTAAAAGGTGATTTTTAATATTTGCTAAAATGTCTTAAATAGAATACAGACTGTATTATTGATACACTCTTCCAGAAATGTCCTCAGGATTTGCAACACAATCAATTCAAGAAGAAAAGCCAATATGTGAGTGCACAGCCTAAGCTCCAATCCACTCCCTGCTCACTTTACTGTCATAGGATACACCCAGAAGCTTTGTATTGATCACTGATCACCTTTTAAAACATTAGTGAAATCGTTACAGTGTGTTTTCCACTTTTGGAATGATTACACTGATACAATTCAGAATGACTGTCCTGTGTATAGGCTGATTGTAAAATGTAATACAAATTATTTCATTTTAAAATACAAATTATTACAATTATTAATTACAACTTTGCCCGTTTTCTACTACTGTTTATGCCAATAGTATTTAAATTGGCTGTACGTCCTCGAGTGCCATTTTCTTTTTTTCCCTGGTTGTCTCATTGGATATTTTGCTTGCTAGTTATCTTATTTGTAAACTCAAACTAGATAACACTAACATGAAATGATATGCTGTGCTCTTCTGTGGACCTGCACAGTCAGGCAAATGTCCACACTTACGCTGAGTCATGTTGAGCCGAGCAAGGCCCGCGTTCTTCTCACAAGAGTGATAAAACATGAGTTAAAGCTTTAATCCTATGTCTTCTTACAAAGATAGAATGTTACTCAGCTTCAAGTGTTTCTAACGACAGAAAAAGACCTTCCAACAGTACAATGTCAAGTTAACACCACCGCAACAGACCATCGGGCTTGTCCCAGGGATTTCTCCAGATTTTCAGAATCTTTTAATTATATTGTGTACTGTAGATGATAAAATAACAAAAGTCTTTGCAATTTTACATTTCCAGGTTTTAAACAGATTGGTGAAACTATGCCTTTGCTTCTAAGAGACTCTGCTTCTCTAAAACGCTTATTTTAGACCCAGTTGCTTTTGAGAACTTGGTTGCAAATTGCTCTTCCAGCTGTTTCTTTTATCGCACCATTTACTTTTCCAGCCTTTTGTTGGTTCTGTCCAAACTTTTCTGAGATGTGTTGCTGTCAACAAGTTCTAAATGAGTTAATAATTGTCATGAAATGATAAAATGTCTCACTTTCAACATCTGATATGTGTTCTATGTTCTATTGTGAATAAAATATGGGTGTATGAGATAACTGCAATCTGTTTTTATCTACATTTATTTGTTTACAAAGTGTCCAAAACCTTTTGGAATTGGGGTTGTATTACTATTTTACACTCCTACTGATATAATTTGTTACTTTATTCTGATAACTTTCTATTTTTTTACCTAAGGGCAACACATCCCACAAAGAAATGAAATAAGGGAAATACACTACATTTAAACCAAACACATTTTAAGTGCATTCTGTAAATGCATTCTACACGGATTTCCAAAAACCTATTTGTGTTACCATTTGCTTAGCTAAAGAATTAACTCACGGAGGCTAGGATACATGTGTTTCTATTGAGAATTCATTTCCTTGTTGTTCCATCTATCACTTTTGGTGACCCTAATATCCTACCCTTCCAAAAACAACAGCACAGACCAGCATGCATTTCAAATAGGTACACCTCCAAGTAAGCAGTCTACTCAACATCAAACTGGGTAATTGCAGCCATTCCAAAACAGTTCTTATTCAGTTTGTTACACTGCAAAGATATGATTGTGAAATGTAATGATAGTAAATAAAAGTCAAAGTATGACTTATAAAATATAAAAGTACACACTAGTACGTGAAGTAAAAAAAAACAACAACAAATATTTCTTTTAAAATGATTTCACATATTTTTTATTAGGATATCTTGAGGGACACAAACATGAAACGTACATAATGGTTTATGGAACTTTCACAAAAATCCACTCGCCAACAACGCTCAATACTTTCCTTTTCAATCATTTGAGATGGACATTGTTAGAACCCATAATAGAAAATAAACACAATTCAGTCAAAACACCAAACACCAGATCAAATCATTCCTTTAAGTGAGACCAGGGCTGGATTGGGATTGATTTCAGACAAAGAGTTACATGACATGTGACCTGCAATGTTATTATATTAGACAATCTTACAGCAGTGCAGTCACCATACATACTTTAACATCTCCAGCCTAATACCAAGCAATAGCAATCTGTAACGTGGAAGTAGGCAAGAGAGGTGGATACATACACAGGACTTGTATATTTCACACCAGAACAGAGATAAAAAATAACAAAATCAGAAAACAGCATAACCAAATAACATATGAACAATACTAGACCAGGACAGGGAGGTATAAGAAGACACAGGAAACATGGAACACCTGGGAACAGGAGGAGACACAAACGAGGAGCAGGGCATGACTAGAGGAGGCAGAGCGTGACAGTGCCCCCTCTTAAAGCTCTGGAGGTGCAAAACGAACATGCTCCAGAAGCCTGTTCAAGGGAGAGGCCAGAAAAGAGACAAAACAGGAACTAGATAGAACACCGGACAGGGAACTGGACGCGGACTCAACAGAACACGGAAAAGGAAATTTGGCAGAAGATTGGACAGGGAACAAGGCAGCTGATTGGACAGAAGAACATACAAGAGAGGAGACTGGACTGAAGACTGAACAGGGCACTGGACGGAGAACGGAATAAAGGCTAAAGAGAGAAGACAGTGGCACAGGAACAGACACAGCTGGAAACACTACGGCCTGGGATCCTTGGAGCGGGAACGGGAGATGCCCTGGGCACAGGAACGGGAGAGGGAGCAGAAACAGGTGCAGGAATGGCATGGGAAGCAGGAGCAGGAGCAGCATCACTGGGTGCAGACAGAGCAGCTTCGACGTCACTGAGGCAGAGCTGTTGTGCTAGTAGTAAATTGGATGATACTGTGTCGGACTTAATTCAATTCACTGATCTTAATAGTTCTACCTTAAAAAGTCCTGCAGTTACACGCTAGCTACACTCACCTGAATGTGTTCGATACATAATTTGGGGTGGAGCAGGACTAAAAGCTAAGCTAACTATCGAGATTCTAATCTTCTGTACGAGTCTCACTTACAGTCAGCAAACCAGGGCTGTATTAGTAGAGATGGGGTCACTGGTTTAACCCCTAAATTGCAGAAACACATCTGCATGTGATATTTGCAGTTTGAACATTTCTGGGCTTATGTGTGAGAGTTTATGCATTAGCTCACAGTAACAGCCCAAACCACTGCTAGCCCATCAGGAATTCTCCCCTCTTTACTGATCACTTACTTTGGAATCCTTTCTCATCTGTTTATTTTTCCCTTGTGTTCACTGCTGGGCCCTGCAAGCTCTGAAAGCAGCCAGTCACAGGTTCACTCTGCTCCCGGCTCTTCTCTCCCAACTTGGCACATCCAGTAGGATTCCAATTTTCACTTCATTTGGATGCATGATTAGAATTGCCTAATTTAATATACATGAGATACAGAAAAGGTGGCATGGTGGTGTAGTGGTTGGCATTGTCTCCTCACAGCAAGACGATCCAGGTTCAATTCCCAGTCTGGGAGTTTGTATGTTTTCTGTGTGCTTGAGTGGGTTTTCTCCCAAAGTCCAAATACATACATGTTAGGTTGATTGGTCACTCTAAAATGCTTGTAGATGTGAGTGAGCGTGTGTTGGCCATGCAATGGACTGGCAACCTGTCCATGGTGTACTCACCTTTGCCTGATGACTCTGGGATTGGCTTCAGCCCTTCTGTGACCCCAACTAGCAGAATAAAGCAGAAGATAGTGGATGGAGATACAAGAAATACAAAAACCTAAATAAATTAATTGTTAATACTAAAGTACTTACCACATCTGGTCTTTCAGTACCAGATTGACATCCAATGGCAAAAGCACAGGAGCGGTTTTCTGGTGTTAAAGATACTTTAGGGAGTAAAAAAAGTCCATTTAGCGTTAAGTGTAGACATTCTATGTCTTTCAGTTGATAAGTCGGAGTGAGACGGCGCTTTTACATGGACTATGGAGACCGACAGCAGGAGCTGTATTACTACATATTACATTAGTAACCATTATCACATATGACTTATTCACCACATGGACAAACAGCCATAAGTGTGACACTGAAATATTAATAACAGCGTAGAACATGTCTTGTGCATTTTCACCACTTTTCTTCTTTATAGGTTTTAAAGCAGTACATGTATAAATATCAGTTTGCAGAGAGTTTGGCTAGTTTTGAGAATATTTTAGCCAAAAGCAAACATAGCTCACTTTGGTTTTTTTTCAAGGCCACAGATTTACTACTATGACACTCAGAATTTCAGTTGACAATCTTTAGAAAAACCTACATGCCTAATGAATACTGCAGTCCTGGTATTCTGCAGTTGTAGGTGTAGGAACAGGTATCTGGCAAAACAGACATCATTATATTTTTGAGAAACTTTCACTGTGGAAAGCAGAGCATGCAGCTAACTTGGACTAAGACTGAACAGTGGAGGTGTGGAAAACATATCCCTGCATCACTTTGGCTGTAATAAACTGCTCAGTTCAGAAACTGGACACATTAGAAAACAAACAATTTTTTGTTATAAAATACGCTGTCTGCTAAAGAACATGTACTAAATAACACAGCATGTCAATTAATTATTATTTTTCATCTGGTCACCGTAAAAAAATAATGTATTAAGTGTCCAGAATGCTGGACATTTGGACTGTGTGAAATTTGAGAGTTTTTAAAAAATAAACCTTTTTATGGACTGATCACTAACTTAAGAAAAACAAAATTCAAGCACTAAGCTTGTCCTGTGTTCATTATATATAAAGCTGCATGAAAAAATTTTGCCTTTCAGAACCAACTGGACTTCTGCATGAACAGCTCCTAACATATCCAATAATCTTCATTCATAAAGGCTTTTAAATGAGGCATAAACACAGATTCACAGTGCTATATCTAAAAAGAACAAATGGTTAAAACAGTCTAAGTCACTGAAGAAGTGATTAGATATTATATGATATATTATATATTACACAGATTTACTTGTAAGCCCAGTGACGCAGACATAAAAACAAATTCTGTGCTTCAAAAATTACAAGTTTGAGATACATGTTATTTTTTTTTAGTTGTGGATAATAATAACAATGTTTATTTTACAAAATCTTATACTGGAGAGTGAAATCCTCTTTAATGAAATAAAGTAAAATGCTGAATGATTGTGTTTTGTAAAAGAAGCATTTATTAGTGTAACAGATTGCTGCAGAAGAAACTTTATTCCAATATTTGTTTATGTAGAAATAAAGATCTACTATTTCCTTTTTTAGCTGTTACAGGAGGAACCTTCTAGAAGATCGTACATACAGAACCATTTCTGAAATGAATACAGGATTATTCAGGGTCTGGGTTTGATTCGGTCTTATAGGTGGTGAGCGTCTATCTCTCCAGCTGCCATAGTTGTGTTAGTTCATAACAAGATAAAAAAGAAAAAAGAATTATTTTATTAAATAATCAACAAATACAAAGACTGAGTTCTGTAAACATATGTAAAAGTAAGTGTGGTGACATACCTGCTTCTACAGGGCTGAGACACCTGGAGAGAATTATTTAAAATATGGCGGCAGGGTGGTGTAGTGGTTAGCTTTGTTGCCTTACAACAAGACGACCTGGGTTGGATTCCCGATCTGGGCTTGAGTGGGTTTCCTCTCACAGTCCAAAGACATGCATGTGAGTTTTACTAGTCACTCTAAATTGCCTGTAGGTGTGAGTGTTGTCCCGAGCGATAGGTTGTGTCAGGACAGGCATCTGTTTAAAATATGTTGTCCACTTTTTTCTGTCATGGAAAAACAAAAAACTCTACTTGTCGATTTAGACTGAAATTTAAATAATATATTTTACAATTATACAGTGTGTCTAACGACAGTAACACCACACCCAACCTGATATACCATAAAGGCAATAACAATTCTTAAAACTGCTAAATGATATGTAAAAGCTTTTTTTTAATCATAAGTAAACGTTTGAGTTGTAGTTTTTCATCATTGTTACAAATAAGAGGAACAAGTATTACGTGTAATCTCAGAAGAGGAAAATCTTGTCCTCAGATATACACACACTCGAAAGGTGCATTTGTGTTGTAGCGTATTACACTTTTATAGTGCCATTTATGGTTTAACAGTGTAGCAGCGTGTCCTCTTCAAAGCTCAATCTTGCTAGAAATCCCATTACAGACATTAAAGTAATGGGTATTGGGCAGACCTTAGACATTTAGTGCACCAATTGCCCAGAGTCGTTTCAGTTTTTATGATTAGAAGCATTTATCTGTGGCGTCGTGGCATTGTGGACAGCGCCGCTGATTCAAGATATGTGAAAGTCAACAAACCTGCAGTAAATTGTGTTAAAGGGGACTCCGCCCCGATTTTAAAACCGCAACCACTACTGCATCCACTCTTAATGTGTGCAGCCTACTGTGATGCCCCAGTTGTGAGATTTTCCAGGAAAACCCTGTTCTAAAAACTACACCTGCTTTGTGTAGTAAAGTCTGAAACTTTGTTGTTGTTAGCTGTTGGGCTGTTGAACTGTTGAGCTGTTACTTCAGTTCAGCTACATCTCCTTTGCTGAAAGTATGACCATCCTTGATGTTTATTTTGTGCTAATCTCTGTTTTCTTACACATTTCTTAGAAGACCACCTACACTTGGTTGTACATATTAGACCAGGGGTATTTAATTAGAATTCAGTAAGGTCTGGTTAGAGGAAATTTACTCAGGCCGGTCGGATCATCATTTCTAACTTGTGTTATAATTCAGTGCCATATCCTGTATACTGAAATAGCCTAATATCAACATCTTATACCATCAGCAACTGAAAGATAAACACATCACAGATCAGTATATTTCAACAATATTTACTGTTTAAATGCTGAACTGAATTAATTATTTATTAATTAAAACTTCAAATAAATGTTTTTCTCCTCACTTCAAGTTAAAACAAAGGCTGCATTAATAAACAAACAGAATGCTTTTGAAAAAAAGTGCATCTTAAAATGTTTATTTTATTTATGAATAAAACCTTTTAGAGCAGGTCGTCTGAATGAGCCTTTCTTTGACTCTCTTTATTCTCCGACTGCTGCTTCTCGGGTCGTACCTTGCCTGTGTGCGCGCTGCCGAGACCACCTTTGGTGGTTTTACAACGTATGTGATTGGTCTGTGAGGTTACTGCCCTTCAAAACCTGTATACCATAAAGACAAGAAACGTTCCGCCTCTTAAAATAATCCCTGTCGAAATTAAATCCTTCTTAATAGTTTATCAGTTTGGGTCCGCACTGGACAACATCTGGGTAAGGACGCCGATGGCGGCCTGTCTATTAGTGACCTCTGTATTAGAATATAAATCAGTTGCTAGACTAGCAGTCATGATGGACTGACACCACTGGGATCCCTAATAGTCCTAATGTGCTTTATGTAATGCATGCTAGATAACTGAAGTGAATCAAAATTATAATAAAAACATGAAGTTGAATATGAAATTGTGACTTCTGTGGAAAGCAAAATTGAGAGAACAGAATATACAACAACACATAACGTTCAGCTATACTTTTAGACTATTACAAAGGTCTGGGAGATATTTCACAGTAAGCAGACAATCAGTCATGTACTAGTCGTGTTGGATGCAGGAGAAATGGGCAAACATGAAGACCTGAATGACTTTGAAAAGAGTTCAACTGTGGCCAAATGACTGGGTCAGTGCATCTCCTAAAACGTCAAGGCTTGTGGGGGCGCAGTGGTGAGTACCTACCAACAGCGGACTGAGTAGAGACAAACTACAAAACGGTGACAGGGCGTTGGGCAGCCAAGGCTCATTAATGCTCAAGGTCAATTAAGGCTATCTTGTCTGGTCTGAACCGACAGATACACATAAAAATGCAGCGCTCCCCGCTGTGTAGCTGCAAACCAGTCAGAGTGGTCCTGTTAACCCCTGTCTGCTGTCAAAAGCACCTACAATGTGCTTTTGAATGTACAATGCAAGTGTTGGAGCTAGACTTTTGAAAAAGGTCACCAATGAGTTCCTTTGCCTTTTATATCATGTTGATGTTCAGGTATGTATGCTATTTATCTGGATAGGTGATGTCACGAGAATGCACTCTGGGAAGAAGACAAGCCAGTGGAGGAGGATTATTCCTCTGTGCCTTGTTCTACAAGGAAACACATTCACGTGGACACCAAAGTTGTGGACCAAGTATCCTTTCATGGCTCCTTCATTAGGATAACGTAGCTCCACACTGCACACACACAAAAAATAATAACAGTCAGAACGTGTAGTCCTTTCAAGATCCATCAAGAAATAATTCAAGCTGGCGTATAAGGGTTTGTAAGCCCTCGCTCCACAGACGAAAATTTAATGTCATCCTTTATGTGAAATTTTATGCCATTTTTTTCCCGACAGCTACAGGGCATGCCTCGTTCAATAAGTGAATGTGGCAGAAGGGAGCTTCGTCTGCCAAAAGCAAGGAAAAAAAGCCATCACCCAGCTCCAAATGCATCAACACTGAAGGCGTCATCACATCCTCCATCATCGTCTGGTTTAGCTCCACAAACGCCCACTGCAGAACTACACTATATAGTGTCACTCTTCCTATCTTCCTGCCTTCCAGTCACTAAAAAAACTGCACAAACCAAGTGATAAGGTGAATGTCAAGCAGATGTTCAACCCCTCCTGCCTGTTGATACTAAATGTAAAAGCTCAAAATATCTAGCAAATCACTAATAAATCCTGATCCAGAATAAACAGCCTCCCAACACCAATGACATTTTGAACTCCATAATCAGTCTGGTACATGTTCCCAGTTCTGTGTCTGTAAATCGGCATTTTTCATCTCCAGCTTAAGCAGTGTATGGTGTGTGGGTTACTGGTGTAGCATTGTGCATTGTTATTCCTGCTAAACTAGCAGCCATTAAAACAGAGACATATGGACCAAACACTAACTTTAACACTACTGTAATAACTTTCATTCGTTTGTCTGACACTTACGCTCATCTCACACACACCTGCCCTCCACACAATAAAACACATATGTCCAAGAAATAACAATACAAAATTAGCTGGGTTGGCAGATACTGGAAATGAAGAATCTCAGAATGTTTATACATAACATAGAAGTAATATACAGCATTGTGCAAAAGTCAGAGACTTATCTTTATTTATTTAATTCCCAGTAAACTCATTTTTGATAATGAAGTTGAATAAAGAAAATAATGCTGCACTACAGAATCATGCATACAACAACACAATGTTAAGTTATACTTTTACATCTGGGATACATTTCACAGTGAGCCTTGCAGTAGATGTGTTGGATGCAAGTAAAATGGGTTATTAATCTCATCTCAGTGTTACGGAGCTTTGCTAAAGTCTGAGTAGACTGATAAATCAGTATGATCAGTTATTAGTATCACTAATTTGAAGATATTTAGGGATAATAAACCAATTTGAGGATATTTGGGGATAATAATAATTTAGCGTAGGCTGTGCAGTTTGTAGTTTTATACATGTCTTACATACAAAATGTTAATGGATGAAAGTCACATATATTTATAGTCAAAGGGTGCGTTTAAAATCACCTACTAAGTCAGTATGTGCTAGAATAGAGCCAGTATGTGTATGTACTGCTCGAATGGTAGAGTAGTAGGCAGTTTGGTGTTGTTATGAACCTAGGGTGGTAGGTTCATAATCATTTGTGTGTGTAGTGTTTTTGCTTCTTGTTGCCAATGCACTGAGCCACCACCAGGGGTTGCCGCGTATAAAAAGGGGCGGGTGCTCTTGCTTCTGAGATGTTTCTGTGTGTTCCCAGTTCCCTAAGCAGACGTGATGTGAAAGAGCTAATCTGTTTGTGATATGTTTGTGAAGTATGAATAGCTTGGTGGTTGGTGTTTATTGAGGTTATCATACAAAGGGCTATGTTTGTCCGGTTGACTTTCATCGTAATAGGTTGCTCACTTAAAGTTTATGTATGTCTATTTTTGGGGAGATAGGGTTATTTTGATTTATTCATGTTTTCTCTTGTTCTGCTTTATTTAGGGAATTATAGGTTAGACATTGAAATCCACAGAAAAGAAATCCACATTGTATTTGGTTTTCTTTTTGTTGTTAGGTAAGTTTAGTTTTCCCTTTAAACCTTAGTTAGCTTGGTTTGTTTATTATTTTATTTTTGTTCCATTTTCTCCCCCTCTCTTTTCTTTTTGTCTACTTTATCTCATTATTTGAATTTGATAAGTCAATAAACTTGTCTGCTATCATGGAAAATGGTTGACGTTCTACTGGGGGAACCGGGAGGGCACATACACCTTTTAGTTATGTTATGTTTTGTCCTAGACCAGGTCATAACAGTATGTGAGTTTTTAGTATTCGCATATTACTTCTGTCCTCTTACCAAAGTCCTGTGAGGCAAGACGTCAGAACACCTCTGTAAAAGTATTGTTATTAATTTAAAAGCTCCATTTACAGACATCATTTCTGAAACTGATTGTGACACCGACCTGTGTTATTGTCTGAATCTGTACTCACACAGTGTCGAGCTGTAGCTTCGGAGAAGATGAACTAGGAGGAACTTAGTAATAGTAATATTTTACCTCAGAAGCAGTGTTAACTTCTGTTGCTATGTAGCTATGGTCACACAGCTGACGTAACACTTTCCACCGTTTTCTTTTCTCTGCTTTGAACTCATCCGCGACTACAGTTGGATTATGGGATAGCACACTGTGTGCAGCAGTGTCTCCCAATTCAGTAGATCACTTACTGGATCATCTACATAATACTATATGATTTCTGAGTATTTGGACACACTAGCTGTGCTTGCCTACTGATTTCACCTACTGAGTAGTAGGCAAGTAGGCGATTTCAGACACACCTAAAGAGTTACTGAGATATGCCAGATTAATGAAAGAAAATAAATCCAGTATAGTAAGTTTAATTATAAAAATAATAATAATAATAATAAAATAATAATAATTAACTAATATAGCGGTGAAAAAGAAAAGCTGTGCCTCTATTCTGTTCTGGACTGAAGCAGTTAATGACAAACTCTCAAATGAATTTTGCCACTTCATTCAAATGTACATTTTAAAAATGCTGGGTTATTTCAGTTGGTTCACGTATATGTGTTATTTTGTAGTTTGTTGGGAGGTTTCAGGTGACTTAGCTTTCATTCCCATTTGAAGAGGCTGCAAAAGAAGATCTGCGAGCTAAAGAAAGCTAATGACTGGAATTAGTTTTTAGACATTATTATATTATTATACCATGTTCTGTGAAAGTTAAGGTGGCTATGGCTTAGCTATAAAAGTTTAAACAGGTGTGAAAATGTAAACAGTTTTGTTCGTATTTCTAATATACTAAACATTTTAAATTGTCAGAGTTCACAGGAGTTTCAAACTGGGCTCCTACCCGGCAGATGTACTGGAAAGGTTGTTATTCTAAAACTCTGAATTCAGCTAAAGAATCCTTTCTAATAAGCTCAAGACTTGAAGCAGGTGTCTTCGATGAGTAAGAATGCTAAACTTCACAGAGGTACGGCCCAGAAGTCTTCTTTAGAGACTGCACTTTGTGAATGTTATACAAAAATCCTGAGAACTTGTAGAAAATATAAAAGAATGTTTTATAAAAAAGGCCCCAAGTTTTTTTTTATCTTAGACAGACAGGTTGTACTATTGCTCCCTTTTTAGGCTATTCACTGTTTGGTTCTGAAGTTAACAGGGTGTCTGTGGGTTCTTAAAAAGATTTAATTTCCTTTTTTGTTTTTTTATCATTACCCACATATAAAGACACAACAAAATGAGTATACGTAATTTGAAGAGTGTTATTATATTTAAATGACGTTTGAAGTGGTTATTAAAAGGATGAGGCTGCCTGCAGACATTTTGATGTTCTAGTTTAATTTATTTAAAACATCACTATACGGTGTGGCACGGTATTCTAGTGGTTAGCACTGTTGCCTCTCAGCAAGATGATTCAGAGTTCGATTCCCGGTCTGGACCACTCTGTTTAGAGTCTGCATGTTCTCCCTGTGCTTGAGTGGGTTTTCTTCCAGGTACTCCGGTGTCATCCCACAGTCTTAAGACATGCCTGGTCACTCTAAATTACCTATAGGTGTGGGTGTCTGTTGGCCATACAATGGACTGGCGACCTGTTCCCAATTACGCTGCAAGTGGCCCCAGCCCCCACTCGTGACCCCATCTACAAGGATAAAGGGGTATATACAAGATCCTTTACATCTTATACGAGCAAGTTTGAGCATAAGCCTGTATAAAATATCTAAGATAGCTATTTTATTCTATGATGGATTGAATAGATGGGACATTGGCAAAGTGACTTCTTTGAAAGTTAAACTCAACCACAGATTTGTTCTGTAACATATGATTAGGTGTGAAATGCTTATTTCCGTTGTGTTTGTGTTGTAAACACAGCCATTCCTGCATCCTCTTACCACCACAGTAGAGTATGTTTTTTCTTTTTTTTTTAAAGTGATACATTTTTATCAAACTCTCTGACCTTGGTTACATCTCAGCTCATGAATAAGCAAGCAAGTAAATACTGCATTACTCTGAATACTTTAGTCTTGTAACTGTTTATGTCTGAATGATTAAAAGCTGTAGTTTTATAATTTAAGGCAGTACATTTATGTCTCACACACATAACATATCCCTTAAATTGATTGTTTTTCTTTAAATTTCTTCCACTTCATGAAACATATCAAAAGATGATGATTAAATGTGTTAAGGTCTGTATTACTATTATTAAAATGGAAATTAGGAGCATATGCCTTTGCACAGTCAATATTTGTTTTGCTGTACTTAAATTATGGTGCATTTGCAATCTTTTATATACTGTATTAGCACATCAGACGCTGTGCCTGATCCACTCATACCAGTGTAGCTCACACTGACACACCACCACCACTGTCAATGTTGCTGCAACGCTGAGAATGACCATTACACCCGCATAATATCTGCCCTGTGGTGGTCCTGAATACTGAGGAACAGGGTGAAAGAGACTAATAGATTATGCAGAGAAACAGATGAACTGTCATTGTAGAAATACAAAGTGCTTTTATATGGCACATGGAGCTGATGGACAATGACTGTACATATCGTCACTGTCCAATGAAAAACAAGTATCTCCAAAATTGCAAAAGAGAACAAAACCTACTTTACTTTCAATGTAAGTCAATGGAACCAGATTTTTTTCCTAGCTGTTTTGGAGCCCTTCTGTTGGTCCCTTCATCATGAAATTGTCACACAATGTAAATGAGCATGGGCATGTTTGAATGATGTAGAAAACTCAAAATCAACAAAAATGGATATACATTTTTTTCATTGGAGAGCAACAATATCAGGAGATGTACCTAATAAAGTGGTGTGAGCGTGTGTATGTGAAAATGTTTTTTTCCTGACCTCGTAAAAGTAGTAATGTTGTGCTTGTTTGTTTAACAGGTGACGTTCCTGTCGTTTGTCATCATTAATGGATGATCTGTGGAGCAGGGCACACTTGTTGAAGCAGTTGATATCGTTTTCAGGGAATTATTTTGTGTTTGATGTAAATCCCCACCGTGTGCTCCAGTTCAGGATTTTAGTTTTGCCACTGAACAGTGACGTCCATCCATTACAAGCTTCCAGAATAAGAAGAGAGAAGACTCTGTGAAAGATGTTGGAAACACTGGTAAGTAACATTGAAAATGGGAATGGGAATCTATGCCAACAAATGTTTGTCATTATAAAATGCATCAGAAAGAAAATTTTATGTCATTTTACATATTAAAATGTATTAATAAGTATATATATCAGTGAGTGTTATACTCCATGAATTGTATATACCAATTAATATTTTCTAGATGTTTTTTATAATAAGTTTTTTGGAATCTTTGTTGGAAAAGTGAATTTTCTTTTTTGTGTTTAGGTTTGTGTTGTTGTGTAAGAATATACTTTTATATATAATATAATATAATATAATATAATATAATATAATATAATATAATATAATATAATATAATATAATATAATATAATACAGCAATAGAAAAAAACTAACAAATCTTTGGTTCATTTAAGACAGCAATGTAGTTAAGAATTCACAGATTTTAGGTTATTTATAAATAAATCATTTAAAAATATAAAATATAAATATACATAAATAAATAATAACAATGATATCCCAGTAATAATACAAATAAGCCAATATGCTCTGTCCATTGCTGCGTTTGTGAGTTGTGAAAATGGCCTGATTTGGGTCAATCTGTTAGCACATTTTTTTATGAAACAAATAAAACGCCCACATTTCTTAAACCATTTCAGACCATGTGTTCATTATTCAGCCCAACTTTGATAATTACACAGCTTGTTTTACATGTTTGTGCTAATTTCAGTCCAGAACTCTGTACACTACAGGACAAATGATTAAAATGCTAAAGGGAATAAACATCTAAAAGCACATTAGAATGAAGAACAGATTACACACATTTAGTAGAGTTACTCCTCTCATTGCAGGTGCTACCTGGCTGCCTCCAACACAAACTCCAACAGCGCTCAGACATCGGTGAGCTCTTGTCCAGCGAGCATTCAGAGCGAAACAGCTGCTGGCATCACTTATCTTGCATTTGTAGGCAGGCTGTAATAATCTGAACATCTGCTGTGTTGATATTTGACACATCTGTTTTTCAGTAATATACAGCTTTAGAAGTATCTCGGCCATCGTCCAGCCATAGTAGCAGCAGCAGCAGCCAGCCAGCACAAGTCAAAGTTTTCATTAGCGGAACTGCATTCATATGCTGTTTTAAATTAAGCCTTAGAAGTTTAAAGATACTGCTGTTCTTTTACAATGCATGCCGTTTACATTATATAATTACATAAATTATCACATATTTACAAGTTATATTTACATTTAACGTACATTCCTGAGCCTGTACTTCAGCATTTTTTCTGTTTTAGTGCCAAAAAGAGTGCAGAGTCTACGCTCGACAGACAGTGAGTTCTACGAACGAGAAATAACATAAAATTCATGACGCTCTTTCTTTTAAAGCTTCTGCAGCTAAGTGCTAATCTAGAGCAGTAGTGGGCTGAAGGTTATGGAAACGGTCTTGTCTCTGGTTTCGATCCCCTGGACCAACAGAACACGACTAAAGTGCCCTTGAGCAGGGCGCCTAACCCCCAACTGCTCCCCGTGTGCTGTGGATGGGGTTGCCCCCCACTCCAGGCAAGTGTGCTATCTGCCCCCTAAGTATGTTTTCATTAGTGTGTGTATATGTGGGAGCTTCACTGCACAGAAGGGTTAAACGCTGAGGTCGAATTCGGCTGTGTGCAAACACAAGTGGCAAATAATTCCATCCAATCAAAAGCACTCTTCCACATATTCCATAGTAGTAACAGTATAGTGCTTAATGATGATGATACACTACAGTTCAACAGTTTTAAATCATTTGCCATATTAATGATTTGGTAATTTTATGTATAAACATTCAAGTATTTTTCCACAATCTAAAAAAATATATAATAGAATTGAATAAAAAAATCTAACTGAGTAAAAGTAAAGAGCTGTTTTTTATCATCACCTGTAAAGTTATCATTATAGCTTTTACTTGATGCTGTTTTTAGACAACAACATTTTTTTAATGTTGTAAATATAACGTAACTGTTAGGGTTGTTAAATTTAGCATGTTAATAATGTGTTAACACAAATCATTGACAGCACCTTTTATTTAATACCGTAAACACATTTTCCTAGTTTTTACCGTTCAAACCATCTGTGGCAGCCCAGATGGACGCAATATTTATTAAACAAACAAAAACAGTTACTGGCTGATTGAAAAGTAATGAATACAATCTAATCATCATGTCCACTCATAACATGATGTCCACTCTTAGGGTCAAATTTGAGATGATAAGACAAATTCAATTTCATTTTTTGTCATTTGACAGCTTTAGTAATTTAAATCTGTTGTCATTCAGGTTTTTGCCACATTACCTTTATCTTTTTATCATTATCTTTTTGCCTTGGCATTTTCACATCATACAAAATATGGATACTAATTTTATTAATATTAATATTAATATTAATATACAGCACCAGTATTCATTATATTCTTCTGTAAAATAATATCCTAATATCATAGTAACTATTATAAAACCGGTAAAGTTGATCAAGATTAGCATATTAAAATGATTCTGTACACCAAATTATAATCAACAACGAGTCCAAACCTCTGAACTGTGGTGTACATGAAGTTGTAAGATTTATTATAAATTCTTTCCACCCATTCTGCTGAGAATGTGTTGTGATGGCATGTGGGATGTTAACATATTTAACACAGCGCTATTGTTTTTGCTCAAAATGTTATAGTTGTGTACATAGATAAATACTAAATGTGGGTAAGTGCACACTTGCTGAGAATCATTTTCACACACACACTTGCAAACAGTTTGATTCTCGGCCTTTGGTACCCCTCACTGAGTCCAGCATGTTGTGGAAGGGTCAAATTTAAATTGGCAAAGTGTTGCTCTCCTCCTGTTGTGAAACATGCTGCAGTGGTCGCTCGGCTGAGTGCCTGCTCTGCTCTGCTTCTGCTACTCTTTTCCCTAACTGCTTACTTTTCCTCTGAGACAGAGCAAGAGAGTGACTGCGTGTTCAGATGAGTGTCAGACAGAGTGACCCTGGGCTGCAGAGGTCAAGGCCAGAGAAACAGAGTAAGCATTTCATGTGTGACTGCAAAGACCTGTGGCTAATTCTAATGCTCCCTCTGTAACAGCTACGTGCTATCAGCACTCCCACAAACTCACACGTACCAACCGCTAACCCATATGGCACTGCAGCCAAGAAATAATATCTAACGAGGTTTTAATGATGTAAAGTACATTTGATAGTCACATATATATATACACATATAGTACACATATAGCCCACATGGCACATCTTCTCATAAAGCCTACATGGCATCTTCTCATAAAGCGAACATTACACACATTCTCATATAGACTACATGGCATCTTCTCATATAGCCTACATGGTACACATTCTCATATAGCCTACATGGCACACATTCTTATATAGCCTACATGGCACACATTCTCATATAGACTACATGGCATCTTCTCATATAGCCTACATGGTACACATTCTCATATAGACTACATGGCATCTTCTCATATAGCCTACATGGTACACATTCTCATATAGACTACATGGCATCTTCTCATATAGCCTACATGGCACACATTCTCATATAGCCTACATGGCATCTTCTCATATAGCCTACATGGTACACATTCTCATATAGCCTACATGGCATCTTCTCATATAGCCTACATGGCACACATTCTCATATAGCCTACATGGCATCTTCTCATATAGCCTACATGGTACACATTCTCATATAGCCTACATGGCACACATTCTTATATAGCCTACATGGCATCTTCTCATATAGCCTACATGGTACACATTCTCATATAGCCTTCATGGCATCTTCTCATATAGACTACATGGCACACATTCTCATATAGACTACATTGCATCTTCTCATATAGACTACATGGCACACATTCTCATATAGACTACATCGCACACATTCTTATATAGCCTACATGGCATCTTCTCATATAGACTACATGGCACACATTCTCATAAAGACTACATCGCACACATTCTCATATAGCCTACATGGCATCTTCTCATATAGACTACATGGCACACATTCTCATATAGACTACATGGCACACATTCACATATAGCCTACATGATACACATTCTCATATAGACTACATGGCACACATTCTCATATAGCCTACATGGCAAACATTCTTATATAGACTACATGGCACACATTCTCATATAGCCTACATGGCACACATTCTCATATAGACTACATGATACACATTCTCATATAGACTACATGGCACACATTCTCATATAGCCTACATGGCACACATTCTCATATAGCCTACATGGCACACATACTCATATAGCCTACATGGCACACATTCTTATATAGCCTACATGGCATCTTCTCATATAGCCTACATGGTACACATTCTCATATAGCCTACATGGCATCTTCTCATATAGACTACATGGCACACATTCTCATATAGACTACATTGCATCTTCTCATATAGACTACATGGCACACATTCTCATATAGACTACATGGCACACATTCTCATATAGACTACATCGCACACATTCTTATATAGCCTTTATGGCATCTTCTCATATAGACTACATGGAACACATTCTCATATAGACTACATGGCACACATTCTCATATAGACTACATGGCACACATTCTCATATAGACTACATCGCACACATTCTTATATAGCCTACATGGCATCTTCTCATATAGACTACATGGCACACATTCTCATAAAGACTACATCGCACACATTCTTATATAGCCTACATGGCATCTTCTCATATAGACTACATGGCACACATTCTCATATAGAATACATGGCACACATTCTCATATAGACTACATGGCACACATTCACATGTAGCCTACATGGCACACATTCTCATATAGCCTACATGGCACACATTCTCATATAGCCTACATGGTACACATTCTCATATAGCCTACATGGCACACATTCTCATATAGACTACATGGCACACATTCTCCTATAGCCTACATGATACACATTCTCATATAGCCTACATGATACACATTCTCATATAGCCTACATGGCACACATTCTCATATAGCCTACATGCCAAACATTCTTATATAGCCTACATGGCACACATTCTCATATAGCCTACATAGCACACATTCTCATATAGCCTACATGGCACACATTCTCATATAGACTACATCGCACACATTCTCATAAAGACTACATCGCACACATTCTTATATAGCCTACATGGCATCTTCTCATATAGACTACATGGCACACATTCTCATATAGACTACATGGCACACATTCTCATATAGCCTACATGGCACACATTCTCATATAGACTACATCGCACACATTCTTATATAGCCTACATGGCATCTTCTCATATAGACTACATGGCACACATTCTCATAAAGACTACATCGCACACATTCTTATATAGACTACATGGCATCTTCTCATATAGACTACATGGCACACATTCTCATATAGACTACATGGCACACATTCTCATATAGACTACATGGCACACATTCTCATATAGCCTACATGGTACACATTCTCATATAGCCTACATGGAACACATTCTCATAAAGCCTACATGGCAAACATTCTTATATAGACTACATGGCACACGTTCTCATATAGCCTACATGGCACACATTCTCATATAGCCTACATGGCACACATTCTCATATAGCCTACATGGCATCTTCTCATATAGACTACATGGCACACATTCTCATATAGACTACATGGCACACATTCTTATATAGCCTACATGGCATCTTCTCATATAGACTACATGGCACACATTCTCATATAGACTACATGGCACACATTCTCATATAGCCTACATGGCACACATTCTCATATAGACTACATCGCACACATTCTTATATAGCCTACATGGCATCTTCTCATATAGACTACATGGCACACATTCTCATAAAGACTACATCGCACACATTCTTATATAGCCTACATGGCATCTTCTCATATAGACTACATCGCACACATTCTTATATAGCCTACATGGCATCTTCTCATATAGACTACATGGCACACATTCTCATATAGACTACATGGCACACATTCTCATATAGACTACATGGCACACATTCACATATAGCCTACATGGCACACATTCTCATATAGCCTACATGGCACACATTCTCATATAGCCTACATGGCAAACATTCTTATATAGACTACATGGCACACATTCTCATATAGACTACATGGCACACATTCTCATATAGACTACATGGCACACATTCACATATAGCCTACATGGCACACATTCTCATATAGCCTACATGGCACACATTCTCATATAGCCTACATGGCAAACATTCTTATATAGACTACATGGCACACATTCTCATATAGCCTACATGGCACACATTCTCATATAGCCTACATGGCACACATTCTCATATAGCCTACATGGCACACATTCTCATATAGCCTACATGGCATCTTCTCATATAGACTACATGGCACACATTCTCATAAAGACTACATCGCACACATTCTTATATAACCTACATGGCATCTTCTCATATAGACTACATGGCACACATTCTCATATAGACTACATGGCACACATTCTCATATAGCCTACATGGCACACATTCTCATATAGACTACATCGCACACATTCTTATATAACCTACATGGCATCTTCTCATATAGACTACATGGCACACATTCTCATATAGACTACATGGCACACATTCTCATAAAGACTACATCGCACACATTCTTATATAGCCTACATGGCATCTTGTCATATAGACTACATGGCACACATTCTCATATAGACTACATGGCACACATTCTCATATAGACTACATGGCACACATTCACATATAGCCTACATGGCACACATTCTCATATAGCCTACATGGCACACATTCTCATATAGCCTACATGGCACACATTCTCATATAGCCTACATGGCACACATTCTCATATAGCCTACATGGCAAACATTCTTATATAGACTACATGGCACACATTCTCATATAGCCTACATGGCACACATTCTCATATAGCCTACATGGCACACATTCTCATATAGCCTACATGGCACACATTCTCATATAGCCTACATGGCATCTTCTCATATAGACTACATGGCACACATTCTCATAAAGACTACATCGCACACATTCTTATATAACCTACATGGCCTCTTCTCATATAGACTACATGGCACACATTCTCATATAGACTACATGGCACACATTCTCATATAGCCTACATGGCACACATTCTCATATAGACTACATCGCACACATTCTTATATAGCCTACATGGCATCTTCTCATATAGACTACATGGCACACATTCTCATAAAGACTACATGGCACACATTCTCATATAGCCTACATGGCACACATTCTCATATAGCCTACATGGTACACATTCTCATATAGCCTACATGGCACACATTCTAATATAGACTACATGGTACACATTCTCATATAGCCTACATGGCACACATTCTCATATAGCCTACATGGCACACATTCACATATAGACTACATAGCACACATTCTCATATAGCCTACATGGCACACATTCTTATATAGCCTACATGGCATCTTCTCATATAGCCTACATGGTACACATTCTCATATAGCCTACATGGCATCTTCTCATATAGACTACATGGCACACATTCTCATATAGACTACATTGCATCTTCTCAAATAGACTACATGGCACACATTCTCATATAGACTACATCGCACACATTCTTATATAGCCTACATGGCATCTTCTCATATAGACTACATGGCACACATTCTCATATAGACTACATGGCACACATTCTCATATAGCCTACATGGCACACATTCTCATATAGACTACATCGCACACATTCTTATATAGCCTACATGGCATCTTCTCATATAGACTACATGGCACACATTCTCATAAAGACTACATCGCACACATTCTTATATAGCCTACATGGCATCTTCTCATATAGACTACATGGCACACATTCTCATATAGACTACATGGCACACATTCTCATATAGACTACATGGCACACATTCACACATAGCCTACATGGCACACATTCTCATATAGCCTACAAGGCACACATTCTCATATAGCCTACATGGCACACATTCTCATATAGACTACATGGCACACATTCTCATATAGACTACATGGCACACATTCTCATATAGACTACATGATACACATTCTCATATAGCCTACATGGCACACATTCTCATATAGCCTACATGATACACATTCTCATATAGCCTACATGGCACACATTCTCATATAGACTACATGATACACATTCTCATATAGCCTACATGATACACATTCTCATATAGCCTACATGGCACACATTCTTATATAGCCTACATGGCACACATTCTCATATAGACTACATGGCATCTTCTCATATAGCCTACATGGTACACATTCTCATATAGACTAGATGGCATCTTCTCATATAGCCTATATGGTACACATTCTCATATAGACTACATGGCATCTTCTCATATAGCCTACATGGCACACATTCTCATTTAGCCTACATGGCATCTTCTCATATAGCCTACATGGTACACATTCTCATATAGCCTACATGGCATCTTCTCATATAGCCTACATGGCACACATTCTCATATAGCCTACATGGCATCTTCTCATATAGCCTACATGGTACACATTCTCATATAGCCTACATGGCACACATTCTTATATAGCCTACATGGCATCTTCTCATATAGCCTACATGGTACACATTCTCATATAGCCTACATGGCACACATTCTTATATAGCCTACATGGCATCTTCTCATATAGCCTACATGGTACACATTCTCATATAGCCTTCATGGCATCTTCTCATATAGACTACATGGCACACATTCTCATATAGACTACAATGCATCTTCTCATAGAGACTACATGGCACACATTCTCATATAGACTACATCGCACACATTCTTATATAGCCTACATGGCATCTTCTCATATAGACTACATGGCACACATTCTCATAAAGACTACATCGCACACATTCTCATATAGCCTATATGGTACACATTCTCATATAGACTACATGGCATCTTCTCATATAGCCTACATGGCACACATTCTCATTTAGCCTTCATGGCATCTTCTCATATAGCCTACATGGTACACATTCTCATATAGCCTACATGGCATCTTCTCATATAGCCTACATGGCACACATTCTCATATAGCCTACATGGCATCTTCTCATATAGCCTACATGGTACACATTCTCATATAGCCTACATGGCACACATTCTTATATAGCCTACATGGCATCTTCTCATATAGCCTACATGGTACACATTCTCATATAGCCTACATGGCACACATTCTTATATAGCCTACATGGCATCTTCTCATATAGCCTACATGGTACACATTCTCATATAGCCTTCATGGCATCTTCTCATATAGACTACATGGCACACATTCTCATATAGACTACATTGCATCTTCTCATAGAGACTACATGGCACACATTCTCATATAGACTACATCGCACACATTCTTATATAGCCTACATGGCATCTTCTCATATAGACTACATGGAACACATTCTCATAAAGACTACATCGCACACATTCTCATATAGCCTACATGGCATCTTCTCATATGGACTACATGGCACACATTCTCATATAGACTACATGGCACACATTCTCATATAGCCTACATGGCACACATTCTCATATAGCCTACATGGCACACATTCTTATATAGCCTACATGACATCTTCTCATATAGCCTACATGGAACACATTCTCATATAGCCTACATGGCATCTTCTCATATAGACTACATGGCACACATTCTCATATAGACTACATTACATCTTCTCATATAGACTACATGGCACACATTCTCATATAGACTACATGGCACACATTCTCATATAGACTACATCGCACACATTCTTATATAGCCTACATGGGCATCTTCTCATATAGACTACATGGCACACATTCTCATATAGACTACATGGCACACATTCTCATATAGCCTACATGGCACACATTCTCATATAGACTACATCGCACACATTCTTATATAGCCTACATGGCATCTTCTCATATAGACTACATGGCACACATTCTCATAAAGACTACATCGCACACATTCTTATATAGCCTACATGGCATCTTCTCATATAGACTACATGGCACACATTCTCATATAGACTACATGGCATCTTCTCATATAGCCTACATGGTACACATTCTCATATAGACTACATGGCATCTTCTCATATAGCCTATATGGTACACATTCTCATATAGACTACATGGCATCTTCTCATATAGCCTACATGGCACACATTCTCATTTAGCCTACATGGCATCTTCTCATATAGCCTACATGGTACACATTCTCATATAGCCTACATGGCATCTTCTCATATAGCCTACATGGCACACATTCTCATATAGCCTACATGGCATCTTCTCATATAGCCTACATGGTACACATTCTCATATAGCCTACATGGCACACATTCTTATATAGCCTACATGGCATCTTCTCATATAGCCTACATGGTACACATTCTCATATAGCCTTCATGGCATCTTCTCATATAGACTACATGGCACACATTCTCATATAGACTACATTGCATCTTCTCATAGAGACTACATGGCACACATTCTCATATAGACTACATCGCACACATTCTTATATAGCCTACATGGCATCTTCTCATATAGACTACATGGCACACATTCTCATAAAGACTACATCGCACACATTCTCATATAGCCTACATGGCATCTTCTCATATGGACTACATGGCACACATTCTCATATAGACTACATGGCACACATTCTCATATAGCCTACATGGCACACATTCTCATATAGCCTACATGGCACACATTCTTATATAGCCTACATGGCATCTTCTCATATAGCCTACATGGAACACATTCTCATATAGCCTACATGGCATCTTCTCATATAGACTACATGGCACACATTCTCATATAGACTACATTGCATCTTCTCATATAGACTACATGGCACACATTCTCATATAGACTACATGGCACACATTCTCATATAGACTACATCGCACACATTCTTATATAGCCTACATGGCATCTTCTCATATAGACTACATGGCACACATTCTCATATAGACTACATGGCACACATTCTCATATAGCCTACATGGCACACATTCTCATATAGACTACATCGCACACATTCTTATATAGCCTACATGGCATCTTCTCATATAGACTACATGGCACACATTCTCATAAAGACTACATCGCACACCATTCTTATATAGCCTACATGGCATCTTCTCATATAGACTACATGGCACACATTCTCATATAGAATACATGGCACACATTCTCATATAGACTACATGCCACACATTCACATGTAGCCTACATGGCACACATTCTCATATAGCCTACATGGCACACATTCTCATATAGCCTACATGGTACACATTCTCATATAGCCTACATGGCACACATTCTCATATAGACTACATGGCACACATTCTCCTATAGCCTACCTGATACACATTCTCATATAGCCTACATGATACACATTCTCATATAGCCTACATGGCACACAATCTCATATAGCCTACATGCCAAACATTCTTATATAGACTACATGGCACACATTCTCATGTAGCCTACATGGCACACATTCTCATATAGCCTACATGGCACACATTCTCATATAGACTACATGGCACACATTCTCATAAAGACTACATCGCACACATTCTTATATAGCCTACATGGCATCTTCTCATATAGACTACATGGCACACATTCTCATATAGCCTACATGGCACACATTCTCATATAGACTACATCGCACACATTCTTATATAGCCTACATGGCATCTTCTCATATAGACTACATGGCACACATTCTCATAAAGACTACATCGCACACATTCTTATATAGACTACATGGCATCTTCTCATATAGACTACATGGCACACATTCTCATATAGACTACATGGCACACATTCTCATATAGACTACATGGCACACATTCACATATAGCCTACATGGTACACATTCTCTTATAGCCTACATGGAACACATTCTCATAAAGCCTACATGGCAAACATTCTTATATAGACTACATGGCACACATTCTCATATAGCCTACATGGCACACATTCTCATATAGCCTACATGGCACACATTCTCATATAGCCTACATGGCATCTTCTCATATAGACTACATGGCACACATTCTCATATAGACTACATCGCACACATTCTTATATAGCCTACATGGCATCTTCTCATATAGACTACATGGCACACATTCTCATATAGACTACATGGCACACATTCTCATATAGCCTACATGGCACACATTCTCATATAGACTACATCGCACACATTCTTATATAGCCTACATGGCATCTTCTCATATAGACTACATGGCACACATTCTCATAAAGACTACATCGCACACATTCTTATATAGCCTACATGGCATCTTGTCATATAGACTACATGGCACACATTCTCATATAGACTACATGGCACACATTCTCATATAGCCTACATGGCACACATTCTCATATAGCCTACATGGCACACATTCTCATATAGCCTACATGGCACACATTCTCATATAGCCTACATGGCAAACATTCTTATATAGACTACATGGCACACATTCTCATATAGCCTACATGGCACACATTCTCATATAGCCTACATGGCACACATTCTCATATAGCCTACATGGCACACATTCTCATATAGCCTACATGGCATCTTCTCATATAGACTACATGGCACACATTCTCATAAAGACTACATCGCACACATTCTTATATAACCTACATGGCATCTTCTCATATAGACTACATGGCACACATTCTCATATAGACTACATGGCACACATTCTCATATAGCCTACATGGCACACATTCTCATATAGACTACATCGCACACATTCTTATATAGCCTACATGGCATCTTCTCATATAGACTACATGGCACACATTCTCATAAAGACTACATCGCACACATTCTTATATAGCCTACATGGCATCTTCTCATATAGACTACATGGCACACATTCTCATATAGACTACATGGCACACATTCTCATATAGACTACATGGCACACATTCACATATAGCCTACATGGCACACATTCTCATATAGTCTACATGGCACACATTCTCACATAGCCTACATGGCACACATTCTCATATTTACTACATGGCACACATTCTCATATAGCCTACATGGCACACATTCTCATATAGCCTACATGGTACACATTCTCATATAGCCTACATGGCACACATTCTCATATAGACTACATGGCACACATTCTCATATAGCCTACATGGCACACATTCTCATATAGCCTACATGGCACACATTCACATATAGACTACATAGCACACATTCTCATATAGCCTACATGGCACACATTCTTATATAGCCTACATGGCATCTTCTCATATAGCCTACATGGTACACATTCTCATATAGCCTACATGGCATCTTCTCATATAGACTACATGGCACACATTCTCATATAGACTACATTGCATCTTCTCAAATAGACTACATGGCACAAATTCTCATATAGACTACATCGCACACATTCTTATATAGCCTACATGGCATCTTCTCATATAGACTACATGGCACACATTCTCATATAGACTACATGGCACACATTCTCATATAGCCTACATGGCACACATTCTCATATAGACTACATCGCACACATTCTTATATAGCCTACATGGCATCTTCTCATATAGACTACATGGCACACATTCTCATAAAGACTACATCGCACACATTCTTATATAGCCTACATGGCATCTTCTCATATAGACTACATGGCACACATTCTCATATAGACTACATGGCACACATTCTCATATAGACTACATGGCACACATTCACATATAGCCTACATGGCACACATTCTCATATAGACTACATCGCACACATTCTTATATAGCCTACATGGCATCTTCTCATATAGACTACATGGCACACATTCTCATAAAGACTACATCGCACACATTCTTATATAGACTACATGGCATCTTCTCATATAGACTACATGGCACACATTCTCATATAGACTACATGGCACACATTCTCATATAGACTACATGGCACACATTCACATATAGCCTACATGGTACACATTCTCTTATAGCCTACATGGAACACATTCTCATAAAGCCTACATGGCAAACATTCTTATATAGACTACATGGCACACATTCTCATATAGCCTACATGGCACACATTCTCATATAGCCTACATGGCACACATTCTCATATAGCCTACATGGCATCTTCTCATATAGACTACATGGCACACATTCTCATATAGACTACATCGCACACATTCTTATATAGCCTACATGGCATCTTCTCATATAGACTACATGGCACACATTCTCATATAGACTACATGGCACACATTCTCATATAGCCTACATGGCACACATTCTCATATAGACTACATCGCACACATTCTTATATAGCCTACATGGCATCTTCTCATATAGACTACATGGCACACATTCTCATAAAGACTACATCGCACACATTCTTATATAGCCTACATGGCATCTTGTCATATAGACTACATGGCACACATTCTCATATAGACTACATGGCACACATTCTCATATAGACTACATGGCACACATTCACATATAGCCTACATGGCACACATTCTCATATAGCCTACATGGCACACATTCTCATATAGCCTACATGGCACACATTCTCATATAGCCTACATGGCACACATTCTCATATAGCCTACATGGCAAACATTCTTATATAGACTACATGGGCACACATTCTCATATAGCCTACATGGCACACATTCTCATATAGCCTACATGGCACACATTCTCATATAGCCTACATGGCACACATTCTCATATAGCCTACATGGCATCTTCTCATATAGACTACATGGCACACATTCTCATAAAGACTACATCGCACACATTCTTATATAACCTACATGGCATCTTCTCATATAGACTACATGGCACACATTCTCATATAGACTACATGGCACACATTCTCATATAGCCTACATGGCACACATTCTCATATAGACTACATCGCACACATTCTTATATAGCCTACATGGCATCTTCTCATATAGACTACATGGCACACATTCTCATAAAGACTACATCGCACACATTCTTATATAGCCTACATGGCATCTTCTCATATAGACTACATGGCACACATTCTCATATAGACTACATGGCACACATTCTCATATAGACTACATGGCACACATTCACATATAGCCTACATGGCACACATTCTCATATAGTCTACATGGCACACATTCTCACATAGCCTACATGGCACACATTCTCATATTTACTACATGGCACACATTCTCATATAGCCTACATGGCACACATTCTCATATAGCCTACATGGTACACATTCTCATATAGCCTACATGGCACACATTCTCATATAGACTACATGGCACACATTCTCATATAGCCTACATGGCACACATTCTCATATAGCCTTCATGGCACACATTCACATATAGACTACATAGCACACATTCTCATATAGCCTACATGGCACACATTCTTATATAGCCTACATGGCATCTTCTCATATAGCCTACATGGTACACATTCTCATATAGCCTACATGGCATCTTCTCATATAGACTACATGGCACACATTCTCATATAGACTACATTGCATCTTCTCAAATAGACTACATGGCACAAATTCTCATATAGACTACATCGCACACATTCTTATATAGCCTACATGGCATCTTCTCATATAGACTACATGGCACACATTCTCATATAGACTACATGGCACACATTCTCATATAGCCTACATGGCACACATTCTCATATAGACTACATCGCACACATTCTTATATAGCCTACATGGCATCTTCTCATATAGACTACATGGCACACATTCTCATAAAGACTACATCGCACACATTCTTATATAGCCTACATGGCATCTTCTCATATAGACTACATGGCACACATTCTCATATAGACTACATGGCACACATTCTCATATAGACTACATGGCACACATTCACATATAGCCTACATGGCACACATTCTCATATAGCCTACAAGGCACACATTCTCATATAGCCTACATGGCACACATTCTCATATAGACTACATGGCACACATTCTCGTATAGACTACATGGCACACATTCTCATATAGCCTACATGGTACACATTCTCATATAGCCTACATGGCACACATTCTCATATAGCCTACATGGCACACATTCTCCTATAGCCTACATGATACACATTCTCATTTAGCCTACATGATACACATTCTCATATAGCCTACATGGCACACATTCTCATATAGCCTACATGGCAAACATTCTTATATAGACTACATGGCACACATTCTCATATAGCCTACATGGCACACATTCTCATATAGCCTACATGGCACACGTTCTCATATAGCCTACATGGCACACATTCTCATATAGACTACATGGCACACATTCTCATATAGACTACATGGCACACGTTCTCATATAGCCTACATGGTACACCTTCTCATATAGACTACATGGCACACATTCTCATATGGACTACATGGCACACATTCTCATATAGCCTACATGATACACATTCTCATATAGCCTACATGGCACACATTCTCATATAGCCTACATGGCACGCATTTTCATATAGCCTACATGGCAAACATTCTCATATAGACTACATGGCACACATTCTCATATAGCCTACATGGTACACATTCTCATATAGCCTACATGGCACACATTCTCATATAGCCTACATGGTACACATTCTCATATAGCCTACATGGCACTCGTTATTTGGTATAATATTAATAATTTTAAGTTTTAAAGGGGTACTTAAATGGGTGCATGGAGGAGGGGATATCACATCACTGAGATTAGAGGTGCATTCACATTAATTACAGATATTATCTAGCTGTTGTAGTCTTTAACTACATGTTGCCATCAGTTTAGTTAATTTTCCGTTAATGAAACAAAACTTCATTTTCGTAGCAAGGTCGTGTAAATTTCACTTAATGCAAAACTGCCGTTAACCTCGCGAGTTGGCCGAACTGATTTGCTAAACTGATGAACTGATCTGGATAAGAGACATGGATGCCTCTGAGTATTTTAGACCTCTGAGTATTTTATTCCAACCTAACAGTGGTGTACAAACAGCACTGAGTCTCAGATTAACATCATGATCGCTCTGCTATTTAAACTTTTAAACAGGACCTTGTGACAACATTTTCCTGCAGAGAATAGAAAGTAAAACTGTGTGAAAAGCTACATCAGTACAACTGCAGCTCTTTTGACTTAGGAGGAGGACAAAGATTGATAAGTTATCTCTGTGCTTTCCGGTTGTTAAGCAGGAAACTATTGGGAACCGAAATGACTTTTAGAAAGAGGAAAAAAGTGCTACAAAGCGGGAATGCTGTGTAAGAGTGGCGATTCACATCACTAGGACCTTTCTGTCCTTTCTGTCTGTAGGTTTATCACTATCGGCGTAAACTGGGTGCAATGCAGTCTACAGTTTTCATTGTTTTTTATGTGTGACTGGTGTTGGTTCATTTAAGCTCATATTGTATATTGTTGCTGTCCAATGAAAAACGAGTATCTCCAAAATTGCAACTTTACAGAAGAGACCAAAACATATTTTACTTTCAATGTAAGTCAATGGAACCAGAATTTTTTCCAAGCTGTTTTGGAGCACTTCTATTGGAAATTTTTACACAATGTAAATGACCATTGGCATGTTCAAATGATGTAGAAAACTCAAAATCGACAAAAATGGAGGTATATGTTTTTTTATTGGACAGCGCTGATATATTATAATGTCATATTTGGTTGACTATGATATTTCCGACTCTGGTTCTGGTTTTCGTAATGCTACAGAAAATTAGCAGTTAGCTACAGTCTTGTGTTGAAAGCTGCAAACAGAGAAGCCTGTTGCCTGAACTTGCATGACCCCTCAGTCATTTCTTGTTCCCCCTTGCCTAATTTATCTGGATGGATCAATCGGGTCTATGTTAAAGTAACTTGATAAACGATTGACTTGTTTTTCTTTATTTTTTTATTTCCTTTTTTTGCCACAAATACATTTTTCCCTGATAGTCATGTTGCTCTTACTGGATGTCAGTGAAAAACAAATCAGAGACTGTCCTCATCCTTACATTATGATAATAATTAATAAGTACATAAGTAATTAATGCCACTGAAGCTCATTTGGGGACTATTAATATTAGAGTATTGAATAGTTGCAGTAAATGCTGTTTTACTTGGAAAAAATGAAAATCTGGGACAAATGATGGATCTACTGGACCACCTATCTGAGATCCATGCTTTCCTCCTCAAACAAGTGCTTTATTGCTTCATTAAATTAAATTATTATTATTTCATACTTGATAGCAAGTAATGTTCTTCAGAAATGAACAGAGATCTTTTCTAATTCCTATTTTAGCAGAATACTGTCAACTTTGAATCTCTGATACATTTGCTAATAGCATCGGGAGTGGGAAGTGAATATTTGGAGGCCAAACATGTTTCAGTGCTAATTACGAGGTGGAGTTTTAGAGCTATCAGTCAAACCTTTTCAGATGCAATTATTTGTTGGACACACACAAATACACACAAAAATCTATTCCACACACTTCCATGATCAATTTCTAATGGATGTAACCTGCTTAGAACCGGTCCATCCATCAACAAGATCATCTTTTTTCTTTGTATTTTGATTTGTAAGTGCCCATACACCTTGTCTTAGTATTTCAAGGTAGTCTAAAAGAGATGATCTAGTACCTTAAAAGCATTTCATTATGCATGAATGACATTTTGAAGTGTAGGAATTCATCAACTGAGGAGTGTGAAAGACCACAAGTCCAATTTTTCTGATGGGTTTATAAAAGGGCTTTAAATTGACATCGTTTTGATGACAGAATGACACATACATGTACTGAAAACAATAATAATAATTTATATGTATAGTGGATTTATTGATTGACGTTTCACAGTAAAAGCCCTCGAGAAAAGACTCACATTATACCACACAGTATCACTATGACATGACTAGGCTTACACCCAGGCTGAAACACTGTGTCTCTGTAGAAGTCTCTACAGAGAACATGCTTAATTAAGGCATCTTAGACCAAAACTTACGTATTTGGGGGACTCGTGCCATAACGTTTACGTAGGCCACATTTTCAGAGGCTTTTTTATGATAAATGTAATAGGTTCTTATGTTACTGTGGAGGTTAAACCTATCAGTACTCAAGGGGGTGATAAAGAACCAATCAGAAGAGGATCTGCTTTGCCTGTTCTGCTGGAATAAAGTGGTGATAGGATATCAATTATATTTAGAGAAGTGAACCATTTTTATGCGAAGCTCAGCTGCTTGTCTGCTTTAGGAAGGTGGAGTCTGCATTTGTGTCCTTGCATGACGTCTGTTTCTCGCCTTAGTGTCTCTATATTGCACCCAGGAGCGAGTGAGCAAGCAAGTGAGAGACCTATAGCCAGTGACAATAATCCCAACCATTGACCTTTAAACGTATTTGCGTCATACTGTGGTGTGTGGAGATGGAGCATGCATCTCATTCTCAAGCGTTTAGTAAAAAAAAAAGGTCAGAATGCTGCTAAAGCCTATATCCTTTTCTCCCTGCTGCTGTGGAGACTGACTTCCCTCACTGGGTTAACATGTTACCCAATCAAAGTCTAAAAGAAATGAAGAAAGCACAAAGATTGTCCAGTTAGAGGGACAATGAAGCCCAGCTGGTGATGGATCACAGCGGGAGGGAAACTAGCATCTGCCACACACGTGCGAGAGAGAAGTAGGCTGCTCCACAAAAAAGAAAGACAACACTGAGACAAACATGCCCTGCCAACATGCAAAGATACTGAAGATAAAGCCTCAGTCGCAGCTCACTGTGAAAAAGAGGCTCTCAATAAACGGAGCATGAGCAGATTCCACTGACCAGGCTATGGTCGGATGGTGCAAACCCACTGGAGCCTTTTAAAACCTAGACCACAAACAACATGCACTGTCTACCTGCCTGTCTGTCTGTCTGTGCTCCATAGAAAACTTCACATAGAAAACTCAGTCAGAGGCTTAAAAGTCCAACTTCACTCCACTTCACCACTACAGCGTGACAGGATAGATAGGATGACACTGACAAGCGAATTTGGTGCTAGCATTAGTCGCTAACAGGCTAGCTTCAACTTATCGTGCCATAAACAACATGTCTGTACCTGTCTGTTCTCCATTTAAGTGGATCAACTTTAAACTAAAATCCCAGCTGGAGTCATTCAGTTTAATTCCACTGCTCCAATATGATGTGCTAGCCAAGACTACGCTAACAAGACAACTTAGCCCTAGCATTATCTGCTAACTGAGGCCTATAGGTATTGGTTGGTTGATTTAACCTTGCAACCTGGACGACTTCTCTTCCTCCTGGATGCTGAGTCAGCCTCAGCTATTCTGACTTCTGACTTTGAGTGACCAATCAGTCAAAACAAGCCACTCTGGCATTCTGTAGCACTATAGTGTGTGTGTGTGTGTTGTGTCATCCAGCAGGACAATACATTAGAAACTCTAAAGATCAGTAACGTTATGTATGGTATATTTGAATCATATTTATATTTATATTGGATTGCACACATACAGGCATAATTCATATACAGTCACGAGTCACACTGCACACGGAGGCCCTTAAAAAGATTACTGAGAGAGACTTCAGTTGAGCACATGCATCAGTGTTTTCCTCAGTATAATATAAAGCCTCAGTTTGTTTTAGCAACTTTCTTCAAATGTTCTACAGTATGAGCCCAAATTTCAACATCAAAAAACAAATCCCTTTTGTTGTCCAGTGTTTAGTGGGTCAAATCTGTATGTAAACTAAATATAAATCACATATAACAGGTTAGGTCAGGTTAGCTTGGTGCTATATGGTTAGAGGAATATTATCATAGTACTGTTTAAAAGAAGCAAGATTTCAACATTAGACATGGCTATATAATGTCATTGCTTTTCAGTTTTCCTACTGATTCTCAGTATGAACACAATTAATGAGTTTTAATGAAATGAGTAATTGGTGAATGCTATAAATAGAATCCTCTGATTATAATGTTTCTCCCCCACAGATTTAGGTTTCTGTTGATTAATCAATTACAAGCATCACCTCGACAAAAAATATATTGATATTTATATTTACTTCCACATTTCTGTCATGTTAGGATGTCAGGTAAACATTTAACATACTGTCTGTTTCCATGTCAACAGAAGTCCATAAGTCATTTAAAGTGTCATGGAGCTCAGTGAAAGTACAATGAAGCTATTGTAGCTGGCAAACTACTGTGATGTGTGTTAAGCTCTTTGCCAACATGTTTTGTTTGTTAACATTAAACAGCTGTGTGCTACTGCTTTGGGTATATTACCTTCAGCTTTATGTTTATCAGATCTCTATTGCTATAAGAAGACCATTTGGCAGTTTCTTTCCAAAGCTGTTGCTAAAAGCACATATGGACAATCTTCTGCCCTAAAGCATGGTTTAAATAAGGTCTGAAAAGTGATGGACAATGCATGCTTGTGAACCAAAATCTGAAAAAGTATTGTAACTGCTTGTTAATGTGAATCAATAAACAAATAAGCAGAACTTCCTATGTTTGAGTGACTGCTGGAAAAGAGGATAAGTGATGTTTTGTATTGTAAATGATCTCTTCAGGGTTTCCCAGTCTTCATCCCTTGGAGTAGCTCTGCACTCCACAGTTTAATGCTCTCCCTGTTTTAACACACTCATGGAGGGCTTTTTAATTACCTGATTGGATAGAGGAAAGAAGTGCCGGGAGCAGGGGATAAAAACAACCTGTGAACTGCAGGGCTACTTGAGGGTTCATGAACTTGGACACATTGCTCCAGAAAGTGCGAACCGGAAAGACGCCCTTGAAGTCCAATTATTCATACAGCAGCGCGCTGGATGCTTGTGTGAGGTCACTAGCACTCTGCCAACATATTAAGCCCACATTTTTTTCATAAGAGAAACATTTAAACATCATGAGTTAAAAAATAGAATAAAGCAAGCCCTGTTTTGATGTTTCCATTAGGTGAAAATGACAATAATGCTAATTAACAGGATTATAACAAAACATATTCTCGGGTTTGATATGATTTTCATTTCTACGGTCATGATTCATTTTTCATGAGCAGTTAATTTTATGTTAGAAAAAAAAGGTCTTGATTCAGGGTCTGTCGAGGGGCATGAGAGAAGCTTTGGCCCAAGCCTCAGGAGATTGCAAGGTCAGTCCCTGGTGACACCACATCCAGAAAGCCATAATTGGTCTTGCTCTCTCTGGGTGGTTTGGATGGTAACCCCTCTCACACCATTACTCAACATGATGTTAAGCAACACTGGCGTCTGTTATCTGTTAGCTGATGCTTGCAGTTAGTGTGTTTCTCCAAGTGTATGTAGGATGGGCTGTCCTCAAGTGTCTTTGAGAACTTGTGCTAGTCTGCACTGAGTAGCATTATGAGAGGGTTAGACCCAGCAGGTGGGAATTTTCCATGATTAAAATAAAGTAAAAGGTCTTGATTCTACAGAACTGTAAGTATACAGTAATGGTGCTGGCTGAATTGCCATAAACTGGTTTTGCTGGTTTCAGAAAAAATACAAGATGGAATGTATTTACATGCATCTAATAATTTCAGATATCTGATCATTCAGCTGGTCATGTAAACAGTGTACTCTGATTTCTTAGATCAGATAAAGCTTCTTAGAGCATGTATACTCTTACACAGGTCTCATTTGGATATCTCGATGTGCACATGTACATAAACAGAGGATTTTAACAGAAAAGGCAAGCAGTGTTTAACACAGCAATGGTGAGATGGCAACAAAACACTGTTGGAGCAACAGTGCAACATGCTTTACGAAATAAAGGAATCAAATATTCAATAGCTTCTCAGTGTATGTTTATATTTTCAGATAGAGTGACTTGATGTTTAAAAAAACCCACAGCAAGGCAAAAGGTTTTAGGCTATGCTTACGTCACCTTTTATTCTAGGAGTTTATTGGCTGGCTGTAAAGCAGAAATCCGATTACTGCCTGACTCATGTAGAGATTCCCATTATCTGATTACCTAGGTGCATGTAAGCACGGTGAATAGATTCCTGACAAAATCAGATTTTCTGTAGTTACGGGATTATCGAGTACAGGTAAACATGCTCAGTGTTTTAAAATAAGCTGGATTGCAAAATTATATAACCTTGTGCAAGAACATCATCTTATAGAACATTGCACCTGAAATGTTCACAAGACAAAAATAAAAAAAGATGCACTCAGATGTCTAGTTTTGATCATTGATAGTGGTTTCCATGGAAGGTGGTGAAGAAGAGACGCTCACAATAGAGCAAGGGGCGTAAGATTTTTCAATACTGTACTGAAATTGTGACATTGCTAGCAATCAAGCTGCGAAAATCACTTCCAATTATAGCAAATAGTCTCAGATCTGCGTGTGCATGTGTGTATCTGGCAGGCTGTGTGACATTGACATGTGATGTGACATGTAATCACAGTGACGCATGATAGCCTGTATAATCAGTGGGATTCGAATTTCACATCCTTAACTGATCCTCATTTCAGCTGTGTGACCCATAAGATAACTAACGGCAGCTTTGATTCCAGATAGACAGGGATGAGAAATGGAATGAGAGGGCCGTTAATGGATGTGTTGAGTCAAAGGTGTGTCTATTTGAATGCATACTGCCTTTATATGTAATAGTGGCATCAGCATTGCAGAATTCTTATGCATTACAGGAGACGTTTCACTGAAGATCTCTGCATTAAGACTGCTGCACAATTAGGTGACTGAGATAGAAACAAAGGCATTTGGAGTGTTTTTATGTGAAACAGATCATTGTAGAGCATGGTCTGACTCATGTATTTACAGTGGGCATGATAGGAACCAGTGGTCATGAAGTCTACAGCACAAACACATCAAACGGTCACTTCATCATTAATTCATTCTCCTCCTTGTATCCACACTCTATTTCTATTTTATCAGCTCCAGTTAACATGTATAGGATCACTTTGTTCTACAATTACAGACTCTACTATAGGCTCTTTTTCTGCACAATTTTTAGCCTGTTCTTTAATGGTCAGGACCCCCACAGGACCACTACAGAGCAGGTATTATGTGGGTGGTGGACCATTTCCATCAATGCAGTGACCCTAGTGAGGTAATGGTGTGTTAATGTGTGATCTGCTGATATGAGTTGATCAGACACGACAGTGCTGCTGGAGTTTTTAAAGACTGTGTCCACTCACTGTCCACTCTACTGGACATTCCTACCTTGTTTGTCCACCTTGTATATGAAAACCAAATTCATGTTGTTTTCCAGATTTTCAGATAGTGTTTTAGATTCCATAAATATTAATACCCTGACAGGATCCAGCATCGAGCGAGTCAGCGAATATAAATACCTTGGCATCTGGCTGGATGAAAAACTCTCCTTTAAATCCCATATAAGCAAACTCGCCATTAAGTGCAGACAGAAGCTCGGATTCCTTTATTGGAATAAATCCTGTCTACCCACGTACGCTAGGAAAAGAATAGTGGAGGCAACCATACTTGCAGTCCTGGACTACGGCGATGTAATTTATAATAAAGCGTCCGCCAGTGCCCTCAAACCGCTAGATTCAATCTATCACTCTGCTCTGAGATTTATAACTGGAGACCCTTACAGTACTCACCACTGCAGACTCTATGATAGAGTTGGTTGGTCCTCACTAGCTGCACGAAGAGAAGCTCATTGGCTTATTTTTATCTATAAATCACTCTCCGGCCATTTGCCAGCTTACATCTCTTCTCTGATTTCAATAAATAACAATAATTACCAGACTCGCTCTAGTGGCTGGATCACCTGTCAGGTACCGAGAGTTTTTAGTGAACTGGGAAAATCTGCTTTTAGCTACAGTGCACCAGCGAGCTGGAACTCTCTCCAGGAAACTCTGAAGCTCAGCTCGCTGGGATCACTAAACCATTTTAAACTTTTAGTTTCTAATCACCATCAGAAAGCCTGTGACTGTTTTAAATGAATAAATCTACTAGGATTTTATTTTTATCTTATTATTATTATTATTATTATTATTTATTTATTTATTTAATTTTTATTTTTATTTAATTTTGTTTTTTACGTTGGTTTTATTTTACTTTTATTTTAGTTATTTTTTTATTTTTTTATTTATTTATTTTTTTTTATTATTACTATCTTTTTATTTATTTATTTATTATTTGTATTATTTTTATTATTATAATTATCCATTTTTTATCGTGATTGTTTTATTGAGTATTTTTTATTAGCATTTCAACTTTTTATTATCTTGGTGTATGTAATATGTTTATTTTATATTCTTTTATATTCTTTTATAATAATTTTCTAACATTTTTTACATTGTATTTTTAATGCATCTATATTAAATGTTTATTTAACATTGGTATTTAATTTATTATTTTTGCTCATTTTGTTTTCAATCCCTTTAACTGTATATGCTCGTCTGCATTGAAAATGAGGGTCATCCCTCAATGTATTTCCGAGATTAAATAAAGGTTGATTGATTGATTGATTGATATGTAAAGACAATAGCTCATCTGTTGCAACACAGTGTGTATTGAGCATCCTGCAGTCCTGGTGGGCTGGATTCCCGCACAGTTTGGTGATTTTCCAACTCATCAGCTAATTATCATGTTTGGTTGGTGTGCTAGAGCAGACAGTGTTGGCTGGATAGGTTTGGTTGGTGGACTATTCTCAGTCCAGCAGTGACAGATGTGTGTAAAAACAGTGAAATACAACGGCTTCCTATGGGCAGGGTCTTGTGGCCACTGATGAAGGTACCGAGGGACAAACCTCTAGCTGTGTCACTGCATGGCTGAGAATAATCCACCATCCAAATAATACCTGCTCTGTGGTGGTCCTGTAAGGGTCCTCACTTTTAAGAAACAGGGTTAACGGGGATAACAAAGTATGCTGAGTGACCGATGGACTACAGTTAATTGTAGAACTACAAAGTGCACCTATATAGTAAGAACAGCTAATATAATGGACAGTGAGTGTAGATACAAGTAGACATACATAATAAAGTGGCTTGTTGATGTAAATTTAGTATATTCATTTTATTAAAGTAATACAAAACACAATATAAAATACAAAAATAGTGGACCACAAGGCACCACAAGGCAGATCGTAACCACAGGGTGGACTCTGCTCGACCTCAGTTAAGATCAGTCATTGATTAGAGGTATTGACAGGTTACACTAGATCCAGTCAGCACACATCTGACTGAAGTGTGAAAGAGCAGTGCTGGGTGTGTGATTGTACGTGTGGGCCAGAGATAAGGTTAAAGGTTTGTTTAAAACATATGGTAAAGGAGATTGTTTTGTGATGGTTTTATTGTCACATTCAGGGCCAACCATCATCATATATCTGCTTCTAGGTATTGAAAAAAAGCTAGGATTAAGACAAACAGCACTGCAGCCTCATGGCCTCATTTGGTTAAATCAATAAACAGGTTTAGGGAAAAGTGTTTAGACTAAAGTCTCTCTGAGCTAATCCTAATCACCTGCCATGATAATTAAAGGCCACAAGCAGATGAGGGGCAAATGGCAGAGATTTGTGAGAGCTGAGTGGAATGAAAGGACAGTCTTTGAGCACAAACACTTACTGCTCTACATCAACCTTGCTACTCACATCAAGCTTCTCAGGCGAACCTGCAGAGCCCCTCTTTTATGCACCAAATGACAGAGTGCATGACATGCTGTGTCACAGTGAAAATGGTCACATGGAGCACTTTTGGATGCTACACGGTCGCTATAACAAGTGCTATATGATTCCAGGTGTCTCCATTCTGCCTTAGACACCTGGACACCTGGGGAGAAGAACACTATTACCTAAAGGGAAGAGACATGACTGTATAGAACTGTACTGCGTTGTTAAAAAACTGTAGTTAAAAGAAATCATTTTAGAAAAAGAACCATTTTCCATTATCTACTCCAAAATCAAATTACTGTATTGGCATCTATGAAGTTTTAAACTGCATCGTTAAATGTGCTTTAGCAGAGAGAGCTAGAACAGCTTGACCGCAAGAGTGCATTTGTACTGTGGACCTCACAGGCCCACTGCCTTCACTGCCACAGTGATTGAGAGCCAACAGTGGGGACATAGCTAACAGCACTTAGCCTGTCTGTTGAAGCACAGCAGACACATCATAAGAAGGGCAGCCCCAGGAACACATATTCCTTAGACTACTGCACTGGAAAATTCTGTTTAATAACCAGCGAGGGGAAGATTCAGACCTCTCCATTTGTAAATTACTCTCAACTGGCTAAATGAGATTTCCTTTTCTTTAGAGATCTGCCTTTCACTGCAGGCTAGAAGCAACATTTAAAGGCTTTCAAACTGACAGAATGTGAATCTTCAGACTAAATCAATTCCCTCACAAGAGGTGACCATCTTCTATCTTCTGTCATAGCTTTTGTCATATTCAGCATTACATAACAGCTGGATAGAGCAGCCCTGATGTGAAACATAGCTGTGTTCAAACTGTGCAGAAACCTTTTTACTTAGGTCAAAAACAATATGTTTGGAGAAAGGAAAACACTGTATTCCACCATAAGAACCTTAGCTGGTTTGTATGCAGAAATTGGCTAATATTTCTCAAAACGGATCCAATACATAAATGACCAAGTATAATATTCTCATCACGGTGGTGAAGTGGTTAGGGCTGTCACCTCACAGCAAGAAGATCCTGGTTCAATTCCTAGTCCTGTGTGGAGTGTGTATGTTCTCCCTGTGCTTGACTGGGTTTCCTCCAGGTACTCTGGTTTTCTCCCACAGTCCAAACACATGCATGTTAGGTTTGTCTGTAGGTGTAAGTGTGTGTGAGTGAATGTTGGCCATGCAATGGACTGGCAAACTGTCCATGGTGTACCCCGCCTTCACCTGATGACGCTGGGATTGGCTCCAACCCCACCATTACCCCGACTAGTGGAATAAAGCGGAAGATAATCGAGGGATAATATTCTCGTCTCATTTGTTTAATTGGGTTCTCTGATTATCTGATTATGTTTAAGGTCATATTTATACAGAAAAATATAGACAATTCTATGAGGTACACAAACTTTCAAGCATACTGTATATATACTGTATATATATCCCATATATATTATAGGTCACCACTTCAGACTTTCCACCAGGGAAACCACCAAGACCCCATTTTGAACTGAATGTTTAGTCCTAATTCATTGCTAAATAATCTAAAGCATATTAAGCTCCAACACAAATAGTGACTTATATAAACTCAGTATTTTCATTAGTTTTTTTTTATGCTGACATACCACCAAATGTTTGTCTGTTGTGAATCTCCAAACTCAATTCATTCAGCTGATTCATTACTGAAACCTACATCAGCATATCAAATACTGTCTCAATGCAAAGATATACTTTAAACTAGTCAACTGGTGTGGTGAAACAGGACGCTCAGTCTTTGCTAAGGTCCGGTCAGTCCGTAGTAATCTGGATTATACGAGTAGAATTTTAACGCAGGTAGATTCATACAAATTCATCTGAACTACAAGTACACCACTGATTTGAATCAGCTGGGTTCACCCATTTCCATCATCACACTAATAACAAGTTCCGAATAAAAATTCACCATTACAGGCTGAATGCCATTACAGTGAAGATCACGAGGTAAAGGCATTTGCTGAAAATATTCAAAAGTGGGAGAAAAACAAGATGAGAGAGATATACTTATATGCAAAACGTGACACCTCCCATCAAATTACCCCTCTCAGATCTGTGACAGGGAAAATAAATTAATATATTACACATGTACCCTTCTGCACACTGTAACACACAATCACTGTTTATTTACTGAATTTACCAAAAAGCAATAATAATAATAAGAAGAAGAAGAAGAAGAAGAAGAAGAAGAAGAATAGTAATATCAACATACGATTTGGCCTGTTCCTGTTTTCCCAGCTGACCATCAGCAGATTTAAAAAGCTTCTACACACTAACAAACCCCATGTACAATAGTGAGTCCTTCAAGAATCCTTCATTAAAGGATTCTTTAGTGAGGCAATAGTGGTAGAGTCCCAGCGTCCAGCACAGATTGGTTATTATGCTATTACGTCTAAAATGTCTGAAAAATAAGGCTCAGCAGGCTGATCACATCAGGAACATTAGATGTCTATAGGCATATCATACTTTGTTGTAGATTAAGGTTTGTAGACTAAGGTCTGAACCTGTGATAATAATAACATATTTAATAGTTCAGTTATTGTTTATTATTATTGGTCAGTTCTTTTTATCCAATCATCATAAAATTTACATACAACATAAAGGACAACATATCAGCAATGCATTATATAAGTTGTACATTTCATTTACAATGTTGGTTTTCTGTACATGTGAGCGTAGAAGAGCCTGCCATTACTCCCACTAGTCTATCAAATACAGTCTCAGACAAAATAACTGCTGATAACCATCCTCTGCTACCAAAAACACTATACAATTCACTGTCCTCAGTCATCCTCCCCTTGATGAATACTATGTTCGGCTTTCCCAGTGATCCACTTTTGTGACCTTAGGCTTAAGTTAATTACTTGCCGGCACCTCTTTTTCTGATTCGCCTGTCAGACTCTAAACTAGGTGCATCAGTCTATAAGGCAGTGGCTGTAGTCATACAGAACTAGAGAAGTCTGTTAAATAATAAAAGAGAATTGCACTGTGATTAAATATGCACTTCAAGCGGTTATTTAATATAATAAATCTAAGAAAAATCTAGACCTTAACAAGCACACAGTTTAGAATGCCCACCTCAAGATTCATCATTAGGCTCCTTTGTTTGGCTTAGTATTTAGTAACTACATGGAAAACCAGGGGTAGAAGATACTTGAGTAGTTGTACATTGCTACTATATTTAGTATATATTGCATTATTTTGGGAAAATTGTACTTCCTATTACTTTAACTTGAGCTCCTGTGCTTTTCAGTGCATTATCTTTATTCAAACATCCAACAAATTTTAAATCAATGTAAAATTAAGCTTTGTTAATGTCTATTTCTAGTACCTCAGCATAAGCTGCACTCAACCAAGACTCACGCCTTAAAATTACTCATTACTTGATTGGAGACCTACAGCTCTCAAAATTCTGCTTTTACAACCATATGTGTGACTTAACATGTCAGATGGTTTTGCACACCTATCAATCTACTGTCACTGTCCTGCAGCTTATAGCTGCGTCAGGTTTGATACATCTTCAGTTGATGAAATTTTCCATACAGAAACAGTAAATCCAGTATGTAAGAGACAAACAACTAGAAATTGTGGCTAGCATGTAGTTTGGCAAGCAGGTATGGCAACCAGTGCAGTAGCCATTAGAGCAGAAGCTCTAGATCACCTCAGTGGCATAACTATGATCTAATGGCCCTGGTAAAAAAAAAGTGGGCCCACCATACAAAAATCAGCAATTAATAAATAAACTGACAATATGCATGTTTGTTCTGGTATGTGTCAATGCCACTCCACCTATTAACATTTAATACTACATGTTTATTAGACATAGGTGAAGTGATGTGTTATGTAGATTTGAATAACTACTGCCATTTTACTGCACTCCAGTCATCGCATGGATTTGTTCAATTTTATCAGCAGCACAACGGTATTCATTTTATGAAGGATATCCATCTATGAAGTATGACAGGAACAGTATAATCAGTTAGTTGTACCACAAACGGTTTAGTGTCCAAAAATTAATAACAGAATCTCCGTTGGTGGTGCATCAATTTATATCTTGATGGAGGGAAAGCAGTAGTCTCTGAACTAATGGCATTTATTATGTGTGGACTGTATATACTTTAAGAAGACCAATCATGTGGAACATCAGGGGGCAAATGGCCGGGGGAGGGTTTGTTTACATATAAATGAATATGGCTGTGCTGTGCTCTTGTTTCATTCATCGTTATTGCAGTGATCCAACTGTCTAACTAAGTGATCAGATTATCAGCCGGAAAATTGGCCAGGTACTACCAATGGACAGTCGGAGCCTGAGGAGGACCAATAAAACTAGTGGTAAAAATAAAATTGTGGTAGCTGGCCTCTCTAGGCTTAGACTGTTGATTGAGAATAAAGACTTTTAACTAAAGATAAAGAACTAAAGATTTTCAACATGGACAAACTGCACCAAATAACAAGACTGAACGAAATTAAATTCTCGACTAAAGCCACGTTTTACAAGTCAAGTCCAAGTAAAGCCCAAGACCGGGAGGCTGAGATGAATATAAGACTGACACCAGATGAAGATTTTTACATAATATAAGCATTACAAAGAAGTGGGGGGTATTATGCTTAAAGTTTCTTGTGCATTATATTATATTTTATTATTAGTCTTTGGACTGCAAATTTTGAAAGCAAATCATGGTAAGGTTGTTCTCTGTCCAGTTAGTCTCTTAAGTGCATAGCTAAAATCACAACCTAAAATCAACTGAACATAAATTAAACAACATACATTTATTATTAAATGAAAAAACAACTTTCCATTCTGCCCTCAGTGGATCACTGAATTGTGAAGTAATGTAAGCAAATTACCAAATACCCTGTTAGACTATTACAGACAGGATCCATTATTTGTCTAAGCATGTAGAAGAAGGATTGTTTTATTCTGCTTGTAGGTGTTGAAAAGTTCATTTGCCACTTACCTCAGATGGAGGCATCATACTCAACTGGTCCAGAACAATTTCTAAGTAGACCTTACCCCAAAACTGAGATGTTGAGACTGAGACCGAACTGGAGCACTAGAACTAGGGAAGTAACGATGCATCATGAGACAGGTAATATGCCACGACTGAAATCGATTGAGATGTAAAATGAATTGTTAGCCTTTTAAAACACCAGAGCTGCACACGCATATTGATGTTTTTCGCTCTCGCGATTAGATATGTTTCCTTTCGCGCAAACTGAATAACGTCAGCTCCTCTCTGCGCGTGAGTCTTGACAGGGACATGAGCCGAATGCTATTGGTTGATGCCACCTAGTTTCGTGACTGACCGCTAACTACGAGCAGCCTCTCAAACTACAACAAACATGGTGGACGAAGAGAAGCACTGACAGGAGACAAAGATTAAAAGTTTTTTTTTTCACTTATAATATTGATTCAATAGTCTTACCACTTCTTATAAGCACATACTCACTTCAGTGTACTTTGATAAAGAAGAGATTTAAAAACAGCATTTTGTAGTTTTGTTGTAAATTAATAATAAAAGGAAACATAATTTGTCTTCAGTTTGACTAGGTAAAAAAAAAATCGGGAGAAAATCATATCGGGAGGCCAGCATCGTGAATCGCACTGAGAGTGTATCATTACATCCCTAACTACGACACTAGTCGAGACTTATTTCTGACTCATGAATAGACTGGGTGAACATCTTCCAGTGTGAGTTTTTCATGCATATTCTGACTAATATAGTTTCTCTGAACTTTTTTAAGCCCTGGGGAAAAATGTGAAACGAGAGAGTGACAGTGAAGTAATAGGATGCATGCTGCATTTAACTGAAGCTCATAACTCTAAATTCCTTACCTCTGATTGGGAAAGATCTAAAAAAATATATATATACTCTGTGAATTTGTGAACAAACTTTTTAGCTTCTGATGTCAAATTGACAAGGCTGCTAACATCGCCAATAGCAACGCAGAATCATTCCTCTGACTTTAAATGCTCTTTGCTTTCTACATTAGCCAACATACAGACATAGCAATTGGTTAAATCTGTTGACCGGCGTAAAGTGTACATTTCTGAGAAGGTAAAAACATTGAGAACATGAAAGTTTCCACTACAATCACTAATGTTAGCTGAAAAGCTACTACTGTCGAAAAATGCTAAATGACTAAGGAAACAGAATGTATGTCCAAAAAGGTTACAGGCTTCAAACAAGCACATCAGCTTTGAGACACAAATCGTTGCAACCGAGGCAAGAAAACCTGGACAGAGCAGCTTGTCCTTCTAATCTCTCAGGACAAATTCCTCCTACTAGCCATTTCCATGACCTGACATTGTAGGTGACACTTCTTTTTGTATAATGTTTTTGATATATGGAAATTGTGTTTGCAAGAGGTCACACACACACACACACACTGTGTTTTGGAGCGCTTACCCTCACTGCCTGTAAACGACACATAGGGCCAGTCTGAGAGCTCATCCATTCAGGCAAGGTGAAGGTGCCTGGGGAGAATTGGACTTCACTTTGCATTATTTATCACATGACGCTGTAAACTGCTCAAAGATTAATGCTGAGAGAGCCTATTGTCGAGCCAAACAAAAAAAATGCCATCAAAAGAAAAGTGTACTTGGAAATTTGTGCAGAGGACAAGTGGAGAAGAAGGAGCGGTGGAGGAGGAAGGTGTGACAGAGTGAGCCGCAGAGAGGAGGAAAAGGACACTCAGAGGTTCACTCTCCTCCTTAACTCATCGCAACCTTTAGCGTGACTTCACACTGCTCTACAGTCCAAACCTTCTAGAGTTCTACACTGTTGTCCTGCAACACTTTGACACTTCTTGCACACAGTTTCTGAAGAACCACTGTCACATAATCAGAACTTTCACAATTAGCTTTTTATATTAATACAAAGATTAGAATATAATCTCCTGTCAGTCAAGCTACTTTCTGTCAAACTGCTCAAATATACACAGGACGTGCACTGCCGATAGACTGCAACACAGAGAGGCCGCTCTATAGTCTTATATACTAGGGGTCTTTACTAAAGAAGAAATTTAAAACTACAGCACACTGAGTAAAATCTACACTGGCAGTTGAAAAACAATTGCATGATGTTCACTGATGTTTAGCAAATGTTCTGTCTGTTCACCTGCAAGGTACAGTATACATTTTCAGTCTAATCTAAGAAAATTACAACACTATTCCAATTTTCATGCTCGTGCAGAGAACAAGGGAAGGGCTGGGGCCATGTGCTGAACTCCACACTGTGTCAAGAAGGAGAGCTGCCTAGAAACAGCCGAAGAGGAGAAGAACTGTGTTAACATCAATAAGCCACTCCAATAGTGGAGCAATCTCTAAGGGATTACCAAGGATCCAGAGTTGGTTTCCCATTCACCAGCTTCTGGTTCGAATTACCTATTCCACCTTAAATGATGAAGTTAATCTACTTTTTAATGTGTTAGCTTTTTCTATACATCCATCAGGCTCGACGGTGGTATCTAGGAGAACAAGCAGAGCAGAGTAGTGTGAAAGCAGCAAAGTGTCGTTACCCGAGTTCAGACTGGAGTCTCCAGGCATTGGTTTCCTGTAACAGCAGAGAATATAGCAAAATCCTTAAGATACGATGTGTTAATAAACACAGGCGTGGTTTGACTTGGCTTAGTTTGGCTTGGCTTGGCTTGGCTTGGCTTGGCTTGGCTTGGCTTGGCTTGGCCTGGCTTGGCTTGGCTTGGCTTGGTTTAGCTTAGTTTAGCTTAGTGTAGCTTAACTTATCTTGCGTGTGCTTGGCTTCATTAAGCAAAGAGGCTTGGTATGAACACACCGGATACAAACAATACCACATGGTGATAGTGTGAGGGGTTTATGTATGGAACAGCTGATGAGGAGCAGGTGCAGTGTATTCTAGGCTACTCAGTACTCTAGACTGAAACTTCTGGTGGCGCTGAGCAGGATTGCTTACACTAACATCAAACCATTCTAGCATTTCTTCAAACATTTGTTTTTTGGATAGTAGTAATTTGCTAGATGTCCCTAATTCCACATCTGTATATTTGTAGGTAGATATTGTCATAAGCCACCTCTTTATTTTTTATAACTTTTTATTATAACTTAAGTTAGTTTTAAGTCTTTATAAAGCAGTTCAGCACTTGTCAGTAGGTAGTGTGTGTGTGTGTGTGTGTGTGTGTGTGTGTATTAATGAACTATGTTAGTAGGTGCGTGTGAGGGTATGTGAGGGTAAAGAAAAGAAGAAATGACATATTGTTCCCATCCAGTTTCCTCTGTCATTTCCATTTTCCATCTCCTCGGACTGTTACTGAATCAGACTTGAGCATGTGGTGACAAAAGCAGAGCGAGAGCCTGAACACAACAAGCAGTGAGTAAAGGAGAGAGATGAACATATCAGAGTAAAAACCCAAAAGGCGTCCAGACCTGATTCTTTCTTAAAAAGCTGCACAACAGGAAGAACTTGTATTCTCAAGTATCTCCCTCTCTAGACACTATAGTCTTATTAGAAACATCTCCAAATGACCGGTCTAACAGGGACTTAGGCAGAGTTTTTCAGGCATCATTAAATGTGTTATGTTTTCCTTTTTTTCCATGTTTCGTGGATTTAGACGCACTTCCACCAGATGCTCATTTGTTGAAATTACAACACCAGCACATGAATTAATTAACAGAACACCAGTAAAGATGTGATACCATTAAGCCAGACAGTTAAAGCACACTTCTTCCACCGATTGCTTCTATGGTTTAATATATTACTAAGACTAATTATCAGTTCTAGTAGTAAGTATATGAACTGGTAACTACTAGTGATATCAGGACACACATGGTTACCCCCTGGTGTCCACAAATGTGCCTGTGTGGTAAATTCAATGTTCCTATATATCAACAAACAAAGAAATCTCCAAAATAGTAACTTTGCAGGAGAGACCAAAAATTGACTTTACTTTCAATGTAAGTTAATGGAACCTATTTTTTTCACCAGAGCTTGTCTATTGGTTCAGTCATTATGAAACTTTCAGAGGACATAAAGGGCAGTGATCGGGTTCAAGTTATGCAGAAAACTAAATATCCACAAAAATGGAGATACATGTTTTTCATTGGACAGCGACAATATATTTCTCTATCTTTGTAATAATTCAGTGTAGAAATACAGTTTAAACATTTCCTGAAGTAGATTCTGCTCTTAGTTATACAGTTATGAGATACACATCACCTACCTCTCACCATGTATCTGGTGGATTTGTATTTCCATCTACATATCTATCTGACGCATTGCGAGTGACCAGGCTGAGACGCATCTGTAAATCATTCGATGGAAATTGCAATTTAAACCAACACAAATGTCTTTATGTGTAGTCTGTCATGTTATTTTCCTGTTTATGTATTTCGTGTTTAGCATTTGTTTTGTTCTTATTAAAGTTTGTGTTTGTGTTCACCTTCCTGTCTGTCCTGCTTTCTCCTCGTCTGCTTCACGAACCCTTCGCTACAGGTACGTGCTTTTATACCGGCTAGTTTTGCGCTGCTGCTACTGAAATTATTCAGTGTGTATTTCAGCTTTGACTGATTTTTAAAGAAATTATTATTTGTTATTTTTGTTATTATTTATTTGTAGTATAGCCAATAATTGCATAATAATAGCATGGTCAATAATCTCTCACGCACACACTCACACACACCTAAGGGCAATTTAGAGTGACCAATCAACCTACCATGCATGTCTTTAGACATGTGGGAGGAAATCCGGAGGAAACCCACACAGAACGGCTTGTCTTGCTGTGTATTATTATTATTTTTTTTTTTTTCCTCATTTTTATTTTCAAGACTTTCTTTGACAAATAAACCACATTAAAAAATAAAATGTTCTCATGAGTTATAGGATAGTTAGATCAGTACAGAGTGTACTGTAAGTCTTCTTGCAGACAAATGTGTAAATGCTGTACTTTGGGAATTCAAATTTAAAGGAGATATTCTATCATTAGTGTTTCATAGTGTTCCCAGCTTTGCCTATTTTTTTTTTAAGTAACTACAAATTCCTTGCATTGATCTCACCTGCACTGGTGTGCGTCATTATTTTATAACCTTCTCAAATGTGTCTTTTAGATGCTGAGTTCATCACAAACCAGGACCAAGACGGGCTTAATCCAGCAGCTTATTACATTATAATATGCCCTCCGAGGCCTATACACAGGCAATCATAGCATTCTCTACATCACAAAGTAATACAGAACCTGACGGCAAAAACTTTAACGTCTCATCTGAACTGTCTGCCAGCCAGTGCAGCAATAAAACACTTGACCTTGTGTCCCCGTCTTTCTGCACATCTTAGACGGTGCAGATGTGTTAGACTGCAGGTAGAAGTGAATTAGCAAACAGTAACGTTCTCGATTGTAGTAATAAGTGAGGAGTTTCATGCAGATCGATGGAGTACACTGTGTTCGAGTTTATGGCCTACAGGGACGTGTTGGGCTTTACGAGCGCACGCACAATGCAATGAAAGGAAAAGCTGGTGAGAATCCCCAGGTCCTCATCATAAACCCCAGGAGTGACAGGAAATCCATTTCTGTCGCATGCAATTACAGCCATGCTGATTCTGTGAAAAGAGCTCCTGCATTCTATTTCATCAAGGCCGTAGAAAAGCTGAGGTAGACCTCACGCTCACAGTCACACTCTCTGACCATCGCGTCCCATGCAGAGACAAAAGCATTACACTGGAGGTTTGCTCAATAACAACAAACATTACAATCAGAAATTAGTGGCAGAATTGCTTGGTAAAAACTGCGGTACAAATAAGGCACAATGAACAAAAAATGTCTCGTAGCAGCTTTTAAGACGATATCATTCAGGATGTAATGCAGAGGAGAAAACTCAGAGTCTATTAGGCCTTCAGAGAAGACTGCTTAGGCCTTCAATAGCTGAATAGTAGCCTCACATATTAGATTAACTACATAATTAGTATATAATTATCATATAAACCTTCACTCCTCAGAAAGTCATTATTTTTTTGATGGCACAAAGCCATCAATGGGCAGAGCAAATAACGATGCATCCTTCTAGAAGTCCTACATGCATCACTGACTACAACATCAGCAATATTAGTCCAACTAGGTTATATATATGCTAATATGTGACAATATGTTAGGAGCTCCAAATGAAACATGGAAGGTCTTTCACAGATTTAAATGTCCATGTTTAATCTACTACTAGAGCCCCAGCCCAAATGAGCTTCATCCAGGAGGTGGGTTTTGTTGTTATTTTCTGAAAGCCTAGAACTAATAGTCACTGATTTAAAGATCTAGGTATCTATGTCAGTGCACAGCAAACTAATGAGGCTGAAGGTAGGAGCTGTACCTCCCACCTGGAGCAGGCAGTGTGATGTATGATCCTAAACATGCCAGTGTCTAGCTGCAGTGCCGCAGGCCAAGCCCCGGTTTGGATAAAGCATCGGCTTATGGAAATATAAGTTAACATGGCTGCTTATGTTATAGGCTAGGGTTACGGTAAGTTAGTTCCTGAACCACGTTACACTGTGAAAATGAAAAAAAAAAACTAAAAATGACCTAATGCAAATAAAAAAAAACATACTTTGAATTTAAGTTGAATAAAACGAGGTCGATTACTTGTGCATACATGAGGTCAATTTTTTAGGTTGAGCTGATGGACCATTTGGTACAGGGATGCTTGTGTAATGTGTAGCGTAGTTTAATGAATGATATTTTATTAGTTAGAATATATTATAGGATATAGATTGTAGGCTTTATTTATTAATTCTGCTATCTCTTTCACTGAACATTGTTTTTCTCCTTTGTCTTGAACTTGCCTTACTACTTCTCTGCACCTTTAAAACCCTTCTTCTCATGATCTTGCAGGTAACAGGTGCTCGCTGCATAGTTCATTTCAGCCTTAGTAAATCTTACCCTAAAATAAGAGATTGCATCAAGACGTACATCTGGCCCTGAACAGGCTGCTGTCATAGTTTTAGTTATAATACAATGTAATTGTTTTACATGGCTTAATGTATAATGAGGGATCAATCCAACTCTGCAAATAACTCCAGTAATAATATCTCCAACCCTGTGAAACAAACAAGAAACTTAATATGTATATGGAGTGTTTTAGGAGAGAGTGCGTTTGCATGTACTTAATATTTCTATCCTTATCGGATTTCTGCAGTTATCTGATTATTCAAGTGTTCATGTAAACAGCATACTCAGATTTCAAATTATGGCCTAGGAATCTGATTAAGAAATTCATGTATTTCAAGTTAGCCAGTCAATATGTTATGCAAACTGGGATGGGTTTCTAATGAATTATTGTGCTTGTCTCTGTGGTTCTTTTTAGAGATGTGAGTCATACAATAAACAGGCAAGACATGAAAATATAGATACCCTTGAACTATGGTGTTGGTAAAATCTTTGAAGAGTACCCAGGACTGCAAAGAAAGCAAATAAACAGATGGATCCTGGATCACATTCAGCCTCACCTCTCTCTCAAAGCCTAGATAACCATAATAATCTTATTTGGACTTACCATGAGAAGAATTGATTAGTTGGAAGAGACTGTTATGCTTGGAAGTGTTGAGGTTAGAAGAGAAAGAAGACAACCAGCTAAAGATGGATGGATACAATCTGAAGAAGCATTAACATTAGACCCATCTGTGCAGTAAAACACCCACATATACACACACTAGTGAGCAGTGAGCAACCCCATCCATATTACCCAGGGAGCAGCTGGGGGTTAGGTGTCTTGCTCAAGGGTGTCCTGTTGATTCATGGTATTGGCAACCTTCCGGTCCCTGACCTCCAGCCCATGAATGCCAATGACTACCAATGACATCACAGCCCTCAATAACAATGATAATATCTGTTTTTTGAGTACAGCATTGTTATAATGACAATGACATACAATCTATAAGATTACAGCATATTATATACTTAGACTGCATAACTTTTAATTGATTTCACTTTTAAAATTGTTATTTTTGTTTGTTTCTGTCATTTATTTAAAATTTAGAGAGCTTTAGAAAAACACTGGGAGAGAAAAGAACTACAAATATAATGTGATAGAGGGGTACCAAGACCCCCATGGGTGGTGTGTAGAGCAGTAGGACTGTGTTGGAGCTCCATCCAGTACCTTAGGAATGAGTTGGCATGAAGTTTGTGATCCACAACTAATCATCTAACAACTGTACCTGACTTCACTGATGCACTTATAGCTGAATGCAGCCAAATCACAGCAATGTTAGAGCAGTGTATGGTCTTCTTAGAAGAGTAGATAAGGGGGAACAAACTCCTTATTAGGGACGAGCGGATCAATACTTAAACATTCACACTTTTTAACTTTTATCATATTTAATAAACTTTGATGTAAATGTTAAAATTTTACTCTAATGAAAACACCTTTAGTTACTAAATTTTCATATATAACAAGTTTAAGTGAACATACAATTTGAGCATTATTAAAAGCTGAATTGATTTATGTTATGTTAAGTGATAAATTAATTTATGTTAACTGATTCTCCAAAGGTTTGTTTAATATTAATATAAGATTTTATTATAATTTTGTTCATATTTACTATTTGTCATTCCTGAAAATCACAAAGTATCAGGATCTTTGCCTTGGTATTACTTGGTATCAGATCAGTATGTAGTATGGCCATTCCTACTCATTGTCAATGCTCTTCTTGAAGTCAAGAAGAAAAGAGGTTTAGAAAAACACTGGGAGAGAAAAGAACTGCAAAGATAATGGGATAGAGGGGTACCAAGACCCCAGGGTTGGTTTGTGGAGCAGTAGGACTGTGTTGGAGCTCTATCCAGTTCCTTAGGGATGAGTTGACATGAAGTTTGTGATCTACAACTAATCATCCAACATCTGTTGAATGTTTAAGTATCGATTCACTCATCCCTAATAAGGAGTTAGTTCCCCCTTATCTACTCTTATAAGAAGACTTTACACTTAAAACTTGTGCCCAAGCCAAATATTTGTGGTTGTATACAAGGTAAAAACATCACAGAACTGTATATTTAAAGACGAGGTGTTGAGAGACCTCCCTTGAAAAAGCCAGCAGACAGCAATTAGACGGTGGCGTGAGCCTCAAACATGCATAAATAATATTTGTAATCAGAATAACTCTTAGAACCATATGTACAGAAGATTCTGCACAAAATATGTTATGATTCAACTGCAATATGCGCCCACAGACCCCATCACAAACTCTGTTTTCTTAGCCACAGTAAAATAACAGCCCTGTATACTGTTTCAGTGGGAAAGAACTTCATTTATCAACAAACGTTTGTGAAGGGTTTCATTATTTCACTGCCTATTTTAAACTCTGCCCCTCATCGTTATCTGTGGAGGCCACATGACTGTAAAAACCATGTCCAATCATTTCATTCAGACTAAACTAAATGACTGGATGGCCTGACTGACTGTCTGCCCACCTACCTGACCTGCCCACATGTGCGTGCTCTGCATGAGTACTCATTTGCACACATGTGGAGTCTGTCACAGCTAAAAGGTAGCTTCACAAGAGTTAGACTCACAAGAATGAGAAAGTTACTTGGATACCTACATCAGCTTGCACTGCTAAAGAGAGAAAATCGAAAAGCCTTCACACAAAATAGGGTGGATAAAGCAAGAGGTCAAACCAGAGTGCACAGGAGCATTGGCTTTCCAACGGCTGCGAAACCTGCGGGAGTTGAAAGGCCTGAAGAGCGATGCCAAGGGACGTCCGTTGGACAGGCAATTATCTGCGTTGTTTGGTTTATGGGGGAATTTCTTATTTGCTGTTTTCATGGCTCTGTGTAGGATGTAAACAGACGGGAACTGAACCCCTTTTCACCTCAAGCACTTATCTCAAGGTTGGTCTACCATATATATCATTTTAATAAAGCACCCAAATGCAGCAAGTGTTTTAGCCTAGCAGCTAACAGTTTGAGAAGGGAGAGCCAGCAGTGAGTAGAGAATGTTCTTTTGCTTTCACCTGTACCTTGGCAAGATTTAGAGTAAAGCTGAGGACAAAAAGCTCCTTTTCTTTGTTGAGTTTCTTGACACAGTCACACACATATCAGTATTTGTTGTATGTTGGTCTATATTAGATTTAAATTAGACAATTTACAAATGTAGTGATGTAGCTAGCTTGCTAAATTATTTGTGTTTATTTGTAGCTATAAGAAAAATTCTTTACTTTCTGTGACAAGTTGGGCATCTCCAACACTCTTGTCATAGTTGGACCATGCATGTTAATGTGTTTTGGAAAAGTGGCTTTGGAATTGTCTTCTGCTAGCAACATTGTTGGTTCTTAAAACAGGAGTGATGACTTTGAGGGAAAAGAAGTTTTATTTGTGCACTCTTCCTTTCTTATTGGTCTAGTTCAGTTTACCAACCGCTCGTCTTAAATACAGCCATAGTAAAAACCACACCTCCTGTACCTCTACCTTTTGTTACGACCTGGTCTAGGGTCAGGCCGTAACTGAATTTGAGAGTAATTGAAATAGAGGGACTGAGGAGGGGGGTGTCTCTGAGATAATACTCAAATGCTAGATTGTAAGATAGGCTACCCGTTTGGGGGTCGTTACATAATAAAGGAAAAAACACAATAGAATAAATGAAAACAAAAACAGAAATATATTGTTGAAGGAGACCAGTTCAGAGTATAAGCTTTATTCTTGAGGATACTGTGGTACAGTCATTCTTGGAGGAGATCTAAACATGGTCTAACATGGTCTCTGCAACTGCGGGGTCTTATAAGCCTGCCTCCATGTTCCATCTGGCCCATGTGATCCGTCTAGCCAAGTCGTTATCTCCTGGGTTTGGGTAGCTTACTTGGGGGTTCCCTGCCTTAAATGACGGGATTCACTGAACCATAAACTTCTCGTAACCTCTGTAGCATTAGTGTGCCCACCTGTATAAACAAGCAGACGCCATAGTATTCATAACAATATTAAACATAAGAAAAAAAATTAAAGTAAGCAGGAATCTTAAAATACTAGCTTACACTTTTCTAGAAAACCAGGCACACTGCAGGTGCACATGTATTGTGTTCGTATATGTACACCTGGCCCAGCGTGTGTCTTTGAATATCTCAATGAATTTTAATGACTTCATGTAAAGCAAATCAAAGCCGTCCTCTGGACTGGGACTTAAAGAGCGTGACTGATTACACCTGAGGTGTCACCTGCTTGCCAGTTGTCAGTGGCCTTCTGAGGACAGATCTACGGTTCTTTGATGCTGTTCCCCATTCGGAGTCTTCCAGCAGGAACCAGCTCCCCAGCCAGACAGATTACACACCAAACAGGAAGTAGAGCCCAGCTCACACACAAACACACACCCTCCCCCTCTGCCCCACCCCCCTGCCAGCTTCTCCCGTTAGTCACACACTTCCACGCCAACACTGCCTCAGGCAACACAGGAGCTCGAGCTGGAGCTGCACCAAGTGATTATATACGCTTATTTTCATACAAAACATACACACTGTTACACACACACACATACACACACACACACACACACACACACAAATACACGCCTTCTCATAGATAGGTGTTCTGACTCATTGCATTACAAGCAGTATTATCATTTGGCTAATGTGTCATTAAATGTGGATTTATCAATAACAGTTCATTGTTTCTGAAATCAGGGAGCCGCTCATTAGGCCTGTGCTGATAACACAATCCTCTTATTCGGATAACCACAGGATACAGCCATGGTAAGCGGGTAAACCAGGTTCGGGCAGCAGGAGGGTTATGGTTTTCCTTTGCTTTACCTTTTCATTAACGAAGATTCAGCTTCACTTTCTTTGCCTAGAAACTGTCAAAAAATCACTGGATACAAAAAGTGTTGCTATAATTATCAGCTGGTGCACCTTCCAGCTACATCACTGACGTGTCCAGAAACATGACGTTCAGAGATATCACTGCTTTTACTAATTATTATAAGAATAGCCACACTTTTGAAATTCATAGCTTATAACTCATGACACATAACACATGTGAGAGCAAAGAAAGCGAGAGTACAGGAGCTTAGTCGTTGTTTAATAAAGGAACTGAAAGCAGTTCAGTAAAGGTAGTGATGGTAGTTTGCTGTCATCTTTATTTTGAACATGAAACTGTAATGAATCTAGAAAGAATGGAATTCCCAAAGTCAAACATCGTCCAATGAGGCCGCTTAGCTTAGCCTGGTTGTAGGACTACCGAATAGCGGCCATGTTTTATCGAAACCAGATGACTTTCTTGTATGAGGTCTGAAAGCTAATGCTGTTCTGTGAGGGCGACAATGATTCAGTTTCTTTTACGTTTCAACGATGTGTTAACAGTTATTGTGAAATTCACAATAACAACTGCGATGCAAGAAATTGGAATATACCTCGCAATACTATAATACTTACCTAACGAAAGAATCATTGTGTCATTTGAAAACAATATGATACCCTTCTAATGCATGGGTCACTCTTGACCCATATTCATTTCCTATGTTATTCTATGAATTTCTGAGTGTCTCTTTATATTATCTTTTGAAATCAGTTCATTTGTCATCCTGATTTGTATATGGTGATCTGTGTTATTTATTAGCATTGTTGCAAAATGTTGCCTTAAGGATACAAAGAAAAGTCATTTTTGATTTTAATAAACAGTCAGATTTTATATAATATACTAAATAAATAAATAAATAAATAAATAAAAAACTAACATTTCTTTCAAACGATCCTCTCACAATGTGTGCAACAGTAAGATTCCTCTAGTCAATAAGTTTATTCCATAAGAACGGTTCAAGGGTATGTCCTGAAATGTACACCATATCATAGGTGGCTTCAGATTGCCTGCACAGTTTTAGCTCGAGCATTACATTCCATGGCGAGAGACACACTAAGATTACTCTGATGGTTTTGCTAGCACGGTATCACACTAGTCACATTCATTTACCCGCAACTGTATGACACGCTCCCCCCTCCACATAGCATATCTAATAAAAAATAAGCCTTTTTGTTTCAGATGATACTGAAAAAAAGAGATTCTGATGTATAAACATCATGAAAGTCCTTTCCAAACGTCATTCAGCATAAAGACTGTGGCAATCTTCTCTAAAGCACATTTGTCACTGCTTTATGTAAAGTGACAAAACATTGCACACTTCAGATTAGATCATACCTCTGTAAATGAAGACCACTGCAGAGCTTTGGGCAAAAGGAGGTGACATCATTATCACAGGCCACATCTGTCACAGGCATAAGCCTACAGTAGGCCTGTGTGTCTCACTTACATTCCGCAACCCAGATTTCTGTTTATTTAACTCCTTAAGCCCAGCATTTTCTACCTAATCTCTATGTGCTGCGTCTGTAGCATATAGTCGATTACCATGGACAAGAAATGTAATCCTTTTCCCCTGAAGAAGACAGAAAAGAACAGACAAGCTGCTAACCTTCTAATGCACCATGCTGCCTGAGGGTTACAAACCCAGTTTCAATCAAATATTTAAAAATGAAGACAAGAGTTCAAATAAGCCAGTAAAATGCTTCTACATTATCCCCTGGAAGATATTTTTAAAAATGCTTTTAGACATGATGCAGCTTGTGGATGACACATGTCTCTTCACCGGACAATCCTCAGAAATTCCTCAGAAAAACATTGTTCATCATGTTTTGTCCACCCAACAATTTAATTAGAAAACCTAAAATCTGATTGAATGAGCCATGATATACACATATACTGTTCCCAAAAATATACCCAAACTGTTCCCACAAAGTTGGGAGCATGAAGTTGACCAAAATCTCTTGGTCTCCTTTCACTGGAACCTTCACCAAACTTTACACTTGGGACAATGCAGTCAGACAAGTACCATTCTCCTGGCAACCACCAATCCCAGACTCATCCATCGGATTGCCAGACAGAGAAGTGTGATTCATCACTCCAGAGAACACATCTCCACTGCTCTAGAGTCCAGTGGTGGTGTGCTTTACACCACTGCATCTGACCCTTTGCATTGTGCCTGGTGATGTAAGGCTTGGATGCAGCTGCTTGACCACAGAGACCCATTCCATGAAGCTCTCTATGCACTGTTCCTGAGCTAATCTAAAGGTCTATATGAAGTTTGGAGCATCCACTGACACCACTCTGTCTTTTTACATGGCTACTATTTTGTGGTTGATGTGCTGTCGTTCCCAATCGCTTCCACTTTGTTATAATACCACAGATAGTCAACTGTGGAATATTTAGTAGCCAGTCCATTGTATGACCAAAACACACTCAGACACATAGTCACACCTACGGGCAATTTAGAGTGACCAATCAACCTGCACATGCACATCTTTGGACTATGAGAGGAAACCAGAGAACCTATAGCAAACCCACTCAGGTAGGGGGAGAGCATGCAAACTCCACACAGACTGGCCCGGCCCGGGTATTGGACTCAGACTGTCTTGCTGTCAGGTTGTTGCAAAATGTTGTCCCATTTTATGATAAACTTCTTTAAACATTGCTTCCTCAGTGTCTGAGATAAAAAAGGTCCCTTCAGCACTGGTCTACTAGCTTCTATTACAAGAATGGTTTAAGTATAATGAATGATTTTTCACAGCGTTAAATGCATAAACACCCAGACTACTATTTACTTATTCACAAAATGTCACTACCTAGAGTCTTTCTGACATCTTAGTCCTGGAGGAACCTTAGACTTGATAGCTTAAAATAAAATAATAAAAAAATATATGCTTTCAAAATCCTCAACGTTTTAAAAAATTTCAGCATCCATGTGAATTAAAATGTGATTTAAAAATGCATGTAAACATGCATGTAAGCTTGTTAGCACAAGAAGAATAGATAATTTACAAAACATCCAACAACTTTACACCAAATGTCTTCTGAATACCTGAAGAGCCTTACAAGAGCTTCTAAACATTGCAAAAGACAAAGAAACAAAAAATAAATAATAACAAAGGAATAGTGGATTAATAAAGAAAAATAACTATTAACTACTTGCTTTTCAAAGGAAAACAATTAGTTACAAGATGGAAGCTTTACAAGAGATGGTAAAGACGTGCACGGAGCTTTTGTTTAAAGCAGTGATGAGGAAAGTTAGCTCGTTCACAAACCACATAGAGAAAACTAATTTTTTGCTGGTTTGCTGGTTGCTCTAAAAGAGCAAAACCAATAAAACCAACTTCACTACATAACATCTGTAAATATGTTAAATAATCATATAATACTTCTACAGCTGTCTCATAATGACAAATCATGACATAAAACAACATGAATTACATTTATACACTTAGAAATATTGGGGTTTGTCCAACAAACTTATTGCAAATTTGCATTTCATGTTGAAGTAAAAAGATCAGTATGTTCTGAATATACTCTGTTTGATTCAATGGAAGCGTGTGCAGTAATGAAATTACAGAAATCTTCATTTGATCCAGGCTTTATGTCATGTTGTATTTTACGTTTGTAACAAGTGTATAAAGGTGTTATAACTTACCTCTATCTTACATGTGCCTGGTCATCACTAACCGAGCTAAGTGAAATGTTAAAAAGGCCATTCAGTGGCGCTGAAATTAAAGTGTCGCTCTGCATTCTCTGGCTGTGACAGAGTGCCACACCCCTGACGGGTCTATCCCTGCTCTCCTCTCCCCTGGCGAAGGAGGAAAAGATGACAGTGAGCCAGGCATTGTTTCTCGCTGCAGGTGGGAGCACACACAGCTCTGACAGTTGTCTGGGGGCTAAATATAGGCGCTTGTTAGCTGCACATAGAAGGTATCGATCCAGTGGCCCATGGCATCTGTCAGAGGGCAGGAGATGTGCCAACTTCTCTCTGATCAGCCCCGTCCCACATCCACTGCCTCATCACTCACATAACCCGCTCCCGCTCACGTACTGTAATAGCACACAGTCCCCGGATCACACGCTACTCATGTGTCTCCTTCTCTTCACTGGGCTGGACCGCTGGGGTGAGGCGTCAGCAGTTTTTTATTTGGATGATATCTGGAGGTTGGGGCTATCAGTAAAAAAAGAATGAGTGTTAGCAGGGGCTAATGGGTGGTTCACATGCTGAGTGTGAGAATGGTCTCTCATTTAGTCTGAGGGAGCGACAGTATTAGTCAGTCCAGGCGTATTCACTACTGCGTGCATCCTGGAGCTTTTTTTTCTCTTTGATCAGTCTTTGGCCTCTTCCACCTGTTGGCTGTGTCTTGCTCTATATCTCAATGCCTATAAGCTGGGAGGGTAAAGGGTAGCACATGTTTTTCTTCGAGACATGTAAAAACTGGCCAGTACAGCCTTCCAAACAGCCACTAACGCAATGTAGCCTCACTGGCGGCTCAACATGCTTGAAGGAGAACACTAGCATTGGGCCTACACATCATGATGAACAAAATCTAAAGTGATATTCCAAGTCAGGAGCACAATCGGAAGCGAGAGCCAGCTTGGATGAACGGGCAATGTGAAAAGAAAAACAAGTCACTCTTTGTCCTTCGGATCGAGCTCTGACGTCATCGTAGGCTGTCCAATATTTTCAAACATCATTTTTATCACTCAAAATGTTCAGTCCTGGCATATGGCAGATGGTCAGCAATGACTGAATGAGTGATTCACAATCACTAGGAGGAGAGCTAGGAGGGTGGAGAAAAAAATTGAAGAGAGACATGCATGCTGAGCTGTGGACTATGGAGACAGAAGTTGTGTTCATTTAAACAATCAACGTCTATACAATTTCAAGTAAGCAGTCACTCCATCTCTGATTACGACATACGCATTTCCACAATATCTGTTAAAATGTTAACAGCTGGTAGACTGGACCGTTCAGTTTGTTTCACTGACAGATGCCTGGGTAAACTAACACTGTGCCTGGCTTTTCCAGTGTTCCCCTTTTTGTTTAGAGTGGTGTAGCTTTTTGTGCATGCAAAGTATTTATAAAGCCCAAAATACACATCATAGAAATCACTTTTTCAGCTGTCTGAACAAATTTCAGCTCTTTTCTCCTGTTACACAATGATGTCATCTTGTAACATATTCCGTATTGCTTGCTAACCTGCAACTTCACACAGTGCAGCACTTGGAGGCAGTGCTCAAAGACACAGGAATACTAACAGAGCGTAAATACACATACAGACATTTAACATGTGGACTTTTGGATTGGGCTGATCATATTTATCATTATCACGATATATAGTAATTCATCGATATCAGCAGAATAAAAAAATACTTTCCAATACTGTATTTGATTAAAAAGATATTATAATTTGTCCTGTTTAAATAGATATAGCGAAATGTTGAATAAAAAAATGCATTGCAGTAAATGCTGCATGACATTTTGATAGTATATTGTAAATGCATGTGTACATTGTGAAAACGTTTAGAAGTATTGTTTACATTGTGAAAACGTTTAGAAGTATTGTCTTCATTGTGAAAACGTTTAGAAGTATTGTCTACATTGTGAAAACGTTTAGATGTATTGTCTACATTGTGAAAACGTTTAGAAGGATTGTCTTCATTGTGAAAATGTTTAGAAGTATTGTTTACATTGTGAAAACGTTTAGATGTATTGTCTACATTGTGAAAACGTTTAAAAGTATTGTCTACATTGTGAAAACGTTTAGATGTATTGTCTACATTGTGAAAACGTTTAGAAGGATTGTCTACATTGTGAAAACGTTTAGAAGGATTGTCTACATTGTGAAAACGTTTAGATGTATTGTCTACATTGTGAAAACATTTAAAAGTATTGTTTACATTGCGAAAACGTTTAAAAGTATTGTTTACATTGCGAAAACGTTTGAAAGTATAGTTTACATTGTGAAAACGTTTAAAAGTATTGTCTACATTGTGAAAACGTTTAGAAGTATTGTCTACATTGTGAAAACATTTAGAAGTATTGTCTACATTGTGAAAAGATTTAGAAGTATTGTCTACTTTGTGAAAGCGTTTAGATGTATTGTCTACATTGTGAAAACGTTTGTATGTATTGTCTACATTGTGAAAACGTTTAGATTTAAATATCACGATATATAGTAATTCATCGATATCAGCAGTATAAAAAAATACTTTCCAATACTGTATTTGATTAAAAAGATATTATAATTTGTCCTGTTTAAATAGATATAGCGAAATGTTGAATAAAAAAATGCATTGCAGTAAATGCTGCATGACATTTTGATAGTATATTGTAAATGCATGTGTACATTGTGAAAACGTTTAGAAGTATTGTTTACATTGTGAAAACGTTTAGAAGTATTGTCTTCATTGTGAAAACGTTTAGAAGTATTGTCTACATTGTGAAAACGTTTAGATGTATTGTCTACATTGTGAAAACGTTTAGAAGTATTGTTTACATTGTGAAAACGTTTAGAAGGATTGTCTTCATTGTGAAAATGTTTAGAAGTATTGTTTACATTGTGAAAACGTTTAGATGTATTGTCTACATTGTGAAAATGTTTAAAAGTATTGTCTACATTGTGAAAACGTTTAGATGTATTGTCTACATTGTGAAAACGTTTAGAAGGATTGTCTACATTGTGAAAACGTTTAGAAGGATTGTCTACATTGTGAAAACGTTTAGATGTATTGTCTACATTGTGAAAACATTTAAAAGTATTGTTTACATTGTGAAAACGTTTAAAAGTATTGTTTACATTGCGAAAACGTTTGAAAGTATAGTTTACATTGTGAAAACGTTTAAAAGTATTGTCTACATTGTGAAAACGTTTAGAAGTATTGTCTACATTGTGAAAACATTTAGAAGTATTGTCTACATTGTGAAAAGATTTAGAAGTATTGTCTACTTTGTGAAAGCGTTTAGATGTATTGTCTACATTGTGAAAACGTTTGTATGTATTGTCTACATTGTGAAAACGTTTAGAAGTATTGTCTACATTGTGAAAACGTTTAGAAGGATTGTCTACATTGTGAAAATGTTTAGAAGTATTGTCTACATTGTGAAAACGTTTAGAAGTATTGTTTACATTGTGAAAACGTTTAAAAGTATTGTTTACATTGCGAAAATGTTTAAAAGTATTGTCTACATTGTGAAAACGTTTAAAAGTATAGTTTACATTGTGAAAACGTTTAGATGTATTGTTTACATTGTGAAAACGTTTAGATGTATTGTCTACATTGCGAAAACGTTTAAAAGTATAGTTTACATTGTGAAAACGTTTAGAAGTATTGTCTACATTGTGAAAACGTTTAAAAGTATTGTTTACATTGTGAAAATGTTTAGATGTATTGTCTACTTTGTGAAAACGTTTAAAAGTATTGTTTACATTGTGAAAACGTTTAGATGTATTGTCTACATTGTGAAAACATTTAGAAGTATTGTCTACATTGTGAAAACGTTTAGAAGTATGGTTTACATTGTGAAAACATTTAGATGTATTGTCTACATTGTGAAAACATTTAGAAGTATTGTCTACATTGTGAAAACGTTAAGAAGTATTGTCTACATTGTGAAAACGTTTAGATGTATTGTCTACATTGTGAAAACATTTAGAAGTATTGTTTACATTGTGAAAACGTTTAAAAGTATTGTCTACATTGTGAAAACGTTTAGAAGTATTGTCTACATTGTGAAAACATTTAGAAGTATTGTCTACATTGTGAAAACGTTTAGATGTATTGTTTACATTGTGAAAACGTTTAGAAGTATTGTCTACATTGTGAAAACGTTTAGAAGTATTGTCTACATTGTGAAAACGTTTAAAAGTATTGTTTACATTGTGAAACGTTTAGATGTATTGTCTATTTTGTGAAAACGTTTAAAAGTATTGTTTACATTGTGAAAACGTTTAAAAGTATTGTTTACATTGTGAAGACGTTTAGATGTATTGTCTACATTGTGAAAACATTTAGAAGTATTGTCTACAATGTGAAAACGTTTAGAAGTATTGTTTACATTGTGAAAACATTTAGATGTATTGTCTACATTGTGAAAACATTTAGAAGTATTGTCTACATTGTGAAAACGTTAAGAAGTATTGTCTACATTGTGAAAACCTTTAAAAGTATTGTTTACATTGTGAAGACGTTTAGATGTATTGTCTACATTGTGAAAACATTTAGAAGTATTGTCTACATTGTGAAAACGTTTAGAAGGATTGTCTACATTGTGAAAATGTTTAGAAGTATTGTCTACATTGTGAAAACGTTTAGAAGTATTGTTTACATTGTGAAAACGTTTAAAAGTATTGTTTACATTGCGAAAACCTTTAAAAGTATAGTTTACATTGTGAAAACGTTTAAAAGTATTGTCTACATTGTGAAAACATTTAAAAGTATAGTTTACATTGTGAAAACGTTTAAAAGTATTGTCTACATTGTGAAAACGTTTAAAAGTATATTTTACATTGTGAAAACGTTTAAAAGTATTGTTTAAATTGTGAAAACGTTTAGATGTATTGTCTACATTGTGAAAACATTTAGAAGTATTGTCTACATTGTGAAAACGTTTAAAAGTATTGTTTACATTGTGAAAACGTTTAGATGTATTGTCTACTTTGAGAAAACGTTTAAAAGTATTGTTTACATTGTGAAAACATTGAGATGTATTGTCTACATTGTGAAAACATTTAGAAGTATTGTCTACATTGTGAAAACGTTTAGAAGTATTGTTTACATTGTGAAAACATTTAGAAGTATTGTTTACATTGTGAAAACGTTTAAAAGTATTGTCTACATTGTGAAAACGTTAAGAAGTATTGTCTACATTGTGAAAACGTTTAGATGTATTGTCTACATTGTGAAAACATTTAGAAGTATTGTCTACATTGTGAAAACGTTTAGAAGTATTGTTTACATTGTGAAAACATTTAGAAGTATTGTCTACATTCTGAAAACATTTAGATGTATTGTCCCCATTGTGAAAACGTTTAGAAGTATTGTTTACATTGTGAAAACATTTAGATGTATTGTTTACATTGTGAAAACGTTTAGATGTATTGTCTACATTGTGAAAACGTTTAGAGGTATTGCCTACATTGTGAAAAAGTTTAGAAGTATCGTTTTCATTGTGAAAACATTTAGATGTATTGTCTACATTATGAAAACATTTAGAAGTATTGTCTACATTGTGAAAACGTTTAGATGTATTGTCTACATTGTGAAAACATTTAGAAGTATTGTCTACATTGTGAAAACGTTTAGAAGTATTGTTTACATTTTGAAAACATTTAGATGTATTGTCTACATTGTGAAAACATTTAGAAGTATTGTCTACATTGTGAAAACGTTTAGAGGTATTGTTTACATTGTGAAAACATTTAGATGAATTGTTTACATTGTGAAAACATTTAGAAGTATTGTCTACATTCTGAAAACGTTTAGATGTATTGTCTACATTGTGAAAACGTTTAGAAGTATTGTCTACATTGTGAAAACGTTTAGATGTATTGTTTACATTGTGAAAACATTTAGATGTATTGTCTATATTGTGAAAACATTTAGAAGTATTGTCTACATTGTGAAAACGTTTAGAAGTATTGTTTACATTGTGAAAACATTTAGAAGTATTGTTTAGGTTGTGAAAACATTTAGATGTATTGTCTACAATATGAAAACATTTAGAAGTGAAAACGTTTAGAAGTATTGTTTACATTGTGAAAACATTTAGAAGTATTGTTTAGGTTGTGAAAACATTTAGATGTATTGTCTACATTGTGAAAACGTTTAGAAGTATTTGTTTACATTGTGAAAACGTTTAAATGTATTGTCTACATTGTAAAAACATTTAGATGTATTGTCTACATTGTGAAAAGGTTTAGATGTATTGTTTACATTGTGAAAACCTTTAGATGTATTGTCTACATTGTGAAAACGTTTAGATGTATTGTTTACATTGTGAAAACATTTAGATGTATTGTTTACATTGTGAAAATGTTTAGATGTATTGTCTACATTGTGAAAACGTTTAGATGTATTGTTTACATTGTGAAAACGTTTAGATGTATTGTCTACATTGTGAAAACGTTTAGAAGTATTGTCTACATTGTGAAAACGTTTAGAAGTATTGTGTACATTGTGAAAAGGTTTAGATGTATTGTCTACATTGTGAAAACCTTTAGAAGTATTGTGATATATTTTTTATATCTCTACTGGGGTCACCTACACCACAGTTAATGCTATCAAAATGAAATTCACTCAGCCCCCGTTTTTTGCTATGACTGATAAGTGTCACTGTTATGTTTTGTGTATGTATGTGTGTGCGAGTGTGTGTGTGTGTGTGTGTGTGTGTGTGTGTGTGTGCGTGTGTGTGTTTGTGTATGTGTGTGTGTGTGTGTGTGTATGTTTTGTGTATGTGTGTGCGTGGGTGTGTGTGTATGTTTTGTGTATGTGTGTGCGTGTGTATGTTTTGTGTATGTGTGTGTGTGTATGTTTTGTGTGTGCATGTGTGTGCATGTTTGTGTGTGTGTGTGTGTGTTTTGTGTGTGTGTGTGTGTGTATGTTTTGTGTATGTGTGTGCGTGTGTATGTTTTATGTATGTCTGTGTGTGTGTGTATGTTTTGTGTGTGCATGTGTGTGTGTGTGTGTGTGTGTGTGTGTGTATGTAATGACACTAACATTAGCATGGTGGCTAATTTTAACCTGCCTAGTTTCACTTTGTTATAACAACACAGTTTAGCTCAGACCCCTAGCATCATGAACTGCAAACTCAACATTCTGTAGTGAATCTGAACACAGAACTCATTATTGGGATTTTTGACAAAATTCTGTTGTTTTTTTACACAGTGTTTCTCTCCGCTCAGTTTCCACCCTCTAGTTAGGTCTCCCTGTATCAAACAACGCTAGCAAACATTGTGCTGAGTGATGGGGCCAATTATGCTGTGTTGTACTCCTGGCCACAGTTGGCAGTGGCATCACCAGGGATTGAACTCCTGATGGTGGAGCCGTTGCTTTGACAGTAGTGCAGTTTGGAATTAACTAATCAGGACAAAATACAAGTAGAGACAAACTATCATAAACTATCATAAGCAGATTAATGGTGTGGTCAGATCTGGCAGGTTTGGTCTGATTGAAACGAACCCTGGTGCGACTGCCCTGTTAGTGCGGTTCGTTACAGCAAATGCTGAACACTGCCCTCCACATTCTGCTGTGGACCATATAGCGGCCCAAGACCCTACGAGCAGGTCGATCTCAGTTCACTTTAGAGGATTAAAGTATAAATACAACATAAACCAAAAGTGTAATTTGAGAAAATACAGAATGAACCATTACCTCCTCTCTGCACAACTTTTTTGGTACCTGCAAATAACAAGTTACACATACATGTGTTTTATCCTCTCTTCATTAGCTCTGCATTATTAAACACAGTTTCAGTTTTAAAACAAGCTTGAAGGACTTTTTAAATCTCAATAAACACATATGACTGCATACATAAATTATATTATACATTAAGTTGCCAATGTTTCTCTATTTTTTAATAGCAGTAAGCCACTCTATGCTGCGTTACAGATGCTTTGTGCAGAACCACAGTAATGCAGGGTGTCTCGTAGCTTATTAGGTTAATATTAGAAGACAGGAAACAAAACATTAATAAAACCTACAAGTCCACATAAAAACTAAGAAAACATGATTCAGAGAGTACTTCTAAACATTGGTGGAGATTATCACAGTTATTTTATATAAAATCCACCCATTCAGTTGTGACTTTTTACCCATATGACTTGTGTATATCTTTTAGTTCAGTGTTGCATATGTCAGTGTAAATGCTAAGTGAGCCAGAACTAAATTCAATAATGAATAATTTCTTTTTTTGGTGTAAATGCACTCTAAAAGAGCCATGTGCATGGTGTACACCTTCAGCCAACGACAGTAGGGTTGGCTCCGGCCCCCCCATCACCCTGACCAGTGGGATAAAGCGGAAAATAATGGACGGATGGATGGATGCACCCTAAAAGGGCTGTAACTGCTCTGTGTCACCTTGATAGCAATATTAACTACAATAAAAAAAAAGATAAATGATTTATACCGATCAAGGCAAGAGTATCTTATTCACATGAGTGCTTACAGGCTATTCTACAAAGATATATTCAACTAAGAACCAGAAAGAGTCAGTTGCATCTAATGTATTGATAATAATCTGGAAAAAGAACTAACATATGTTGACAGCCTTTACCTTTAAATATTCAACCAGTATTGATTTGTCGAGCTACTGAATCAATTCAAATAAGACACTTCAAATATATTTAGATAAAGTGTACTAAACTGGAAAAGGAATTCCCGTTGGCTGAAAATAAAGCAGAAATAAAATAGCAAATAATATAAAAAAATTATTATTATTATTGCTAACCAAATATGCACTCTGTTCTTTCACTGAGCTGCAACACTGGAATGCTTTAGAAGTCGTACTGGTTTATGTTCAAGTATGTTCTAAAACATAAAACAAAAAAAAGTAATACATTTTTCAGAATTGATTAGTGCTTGGTTTGACCCACTGAAATAATTTGTTGGGTCAACATTCAACAACCCAGCGTATACATTATTTCATAGCTTATTCAATGTTCTAGTACTGTGGATACCATTGTTAGTGTTGGTGTTCTTGTGTGTGGGATGGTAATGCTTGACCCCATATATCAAAAATTTCAGTTCCACAGTCCAATGCACACACGTTCTGACTCAATGGGCTCATTCAGACAGTGCATTGTATGAAACTGTAGCGTGCTGCATAATAGAGTAAGATAAAAGGGGACGAATATAGATGAAGTTAACATCCGAATCTCCCCCTCCCTTCTCTTCCCATCCTGCCGTCCGGATACATGTGATCTCTCCGGCTAAGAATAGTCATTCCGAAGTTCAGGAAGCGGTCAGTGTCACTTCCGCAATGGATGGAGTAAACAAATCCCAGAGAAGGCGAGGGATAACGAGGCGGCGATGACTCCATTACTAGCCTGCTCTCCACTGAATGTCCCCTTCAGGCCGGCCACTGCACATGAGCGGCCAGCGGCAAATCGATACACAAAACGCAGAAATACCAGCAAGACGAATGGGCTCTGAATGGGGAAGTGAAGTGGGAAATGGATTTTTAAGTTGCCCTGGAAAGCATTTGCAAGTGGCATTTAAAACAGAGGGGGCTGAGGGAGACACTGCTCCTCTGCCAAAGTGCTGGATGTCCATTATAATCTCATTCATTACACATGCTCGAGTCCCCGCACGTGTTTTCTGCTTGTTGATTCCTTACTTAAGAGAATAATTGTGGACCTCTGCCTAATGTCAAGCGCCTGTGTGCTACTGGAGGTAATAAATAAGCTTGATCATTGAGCTGGCTCCAACGTGCATGCAAGGTTGTAACTAAATCACTAAGCCAATATCTTTATAATGAATTAGCCTTAACCTTGAGAGAAGCAAACTATTCCAGCACAAAGGTAAGAAAACAGATCATAGACAAACGATCCAGCTCCAGCAAACACTAGAAGGCATCCCGCTTGGTTGTTTCTGTCAATGTAGAGCAGGCTCCTGTGATGCTGACTGACTGATCTTGAATGAATGCATGACTCCGCTCATCCCTGTGATGACATGAGAGTTGACGTGGTATGTGGAGAGCTGGAGGTTTGTCTGACTCCCAAAGAAAACCCTGAATTAGCTTCATTAGAAGCAGGGCCACTTCCACTTTTCCCCAATACCAATGTCATTAATTAAAGCAGTATTGATGCTCCACGTTCAAGCAATTAATCTTTTCCTCTGTCACACCTTTGTAATTGTGAACAAAATTGATTGCAGAGACATAATGGAGATTTAAAGGTAGAATATTTTATGATGAGGGATGAAAATGAGTATTAATGAGGTTCTGACACAGGTTATGGCCCAGTCCCATTTTTTATTTTTACCACTACCTCTTGTTTTCCAGTGTCACTGTGGCCCTTGGAACATAGTTACAAAGAGTATTGGTTGAAATCATCTCCTACAAAATAGGACAACCCTTCAGAAACCCCTAACATCATCAGGATAATAAAAATATCATTACTTCATTAGTCTAATAGCTCTGTAGGCAAACCTGCCAGTCTGCAGTCAGGTCAGAGTTCACCAGTTGAACTTTTTCATTGGTGCAGCACTTATATTCTGGTGCTCTGAGCTTAACCACTCCTGCGGCATCATTTAGTGTGCAACATGAAAATTCGAAAAATTAAGTTGGTGCAACTTCTCCCTCGTCTTAATGTAATCAGCTAAACTTCAGCTTCATTACATTTAGAGAATTACATGCCTTTAAACGAGGAAGGATGTGCCCAAAGAAAACAAGTATGTCCAAAATAGCTTTTAATGTAAGTTCACTTAGGATTTTATTGTCACTCTCCAGCATTTCTATTGGTCCATGAAACTTTTACAGGATATAAAGGACAGCTGTCAAGTTCAAACCATACAGAAAAATTAAAATCAACAATTAGAATATTGAACTAGAATTAGCCACATGTGTTTTGCACACAGCGGAATTTGACCTCTGCATTTAACCCATCCATGCAGTGAAACACCCACTAGTGAACATGCACACTAGGGGGCAGTGAGCACACGTGCCCAGAGTGGTGGGCAGCCCTATCCACGGTGCCCGGGGAGCAGTTGGGGGTTAGGTGCCTTGCTCAAGAGCACTTCAGTCGTGGCCAGACGGTCCCGGGGATCGAACCGGCAACCTTCAGGCCACGACTGCCCAAACAAAATAAACTCAACAAAATTTCTCCAAACACTTCATTTGGAATGTGTTTCTAACCATGGCTGGATTACTGACCGGGCCAGTGGCTCAAAACATTTTGCGATGCCAATCAACATTTATGATACAAAATTTTTTTATTTCCGAGGGCCCTCCAGGATCCTTTGACTTTTAGGGACTTTGACCCCAGGGCCTATTGGGGGCCCTAGCCATGCTTTTGGGGGCCCTAGCCATGCTTTTGGTCCCTAGCCATGCTTTTGGGCTCCTTATGAAAAGGACGAGGTGTTGTGGCAATGCTTTGACTTCTGGCTATTAGGACTCCTATGAAAAACGGGGGCTTATTTTTAGAGGGCCCTGGTTATGAGGGTGGTGGGGGGCAAGGGGTAAAATGGGATTGGGTTTAAGATTGTGTTTATACTTGAAGTTCAGTTATTTGGGTTCTTTGGGTTTTTGAGATCCAAAACAAACAAATGTCATATACACAAATCCCATGTTTTCTGATGCCCGAGTCATCTTACTTCGCAGTTGGTGGGCTGGTAGGCACTCCAGATAACCAGTACCCCAATATGTCAGCTGTAACCTAATCTAAAGACTTGTACGATGGATAAAACCTTTGACAGCAGTGCAAACTCCTTCCTGGAAGAACATAACCAAAGCTTGTCATTGTGAGTAAATTGCAGTAAAAATTGGCAAAAGTTAAAAAGAGCACATCGTTGGCAGCTTTTCAGCAAACTGTGTTTTAGTTTAATGAGCTCCTCTTTTTAGAAAGCCTTCTTTCTTCGTCCACACTGAAACAGAATGACTGTCTTCTAAGTCACTGAAAATGGAACTTCTGGAAAATGCTCCCCAGGGTGAAAATTTGCTAAACTATTTTCTGTGTTTTCATGTGGATGGATGTTTATGGAACACGTGCATGATTGCTGCTGTTTCCAAGTGCCAAGCCTGCTTTATCGCCCTGCATGTCTGACATGACGGATGGCCATCCTGCTTCTGTGGTTATGCTTACTAGTAGCCATGTAGGACTTTTTCATGCGTTGGTCCTCTATTGTTCCTTCGTCGTTCACACTGAGTAAAACAGCATTTTGAGGGCTGTGCAGAAGGCATTAGGTGTGATTGTTAATCGTGACAGAAGTATGATTTTGAAAACAGGGTACGTGTTCTATTTTTGAAAGAGCGCTGTGGAAAAAGAGAGCACGGCTTGTGCTATTACTTTGTTGGAAGAAACTTGTATGATGTGAAATCTTTAGTGGACAATTAACCGATCGTGGAAGTTGTGTGTAGATCTATATCATGTTAATATATCATCACTGTATAAAGAAAGGCATCTATCTCCATTTTTGTAAAAAAAAAAATTTCTACATTTGAACATGACAGCTGCTGTTAACATTGTGTAACAATGGAAAAATGATCAAAACAGTTCTAAGGGGTGCTGTTAAGTCTTATGAAACAGCTATTGCATGAAAATATGCTCTGATATTCAATAATATTGACAAACTAAAATTGTATAACACTCTGAAAAATGGATTTTAAACATGTTTACAGGATGAATCATCTGCTGAAAATTTACTGAATATAAAGGTTGAGTCAATTTTCTAACTTGGCACTTAATCAGCTATATGTAAAATACCAAATCACTTTTCACTGCACAATCATCATGAAAGTTTACAGGCACCAGCATTAGCATAATGCTAACATGCTATTCGAAATCCCTTAAGAGAGCTAGCTGAAATTAACCTTATTGTTTTTTTGATGGACTGATGCTTATACAGATCACGATTCACCACAAAGAACAAGCTGATGAAAAAATGAACAAAGCGAAGGTTTCTGAATTAAACACAGCTGGCATGTTCTCATATTTTTTTCTGGCTAGTATGAACCCAGATCTAAAAGAAGCAGAATAGAGAAAAAATAATAGGCTAGAATGCCTAAACATTTCCTACCACTAAGAAAGAAATGAACCAAAAAATCAACAAAATAATATCCAACAGCATCAGGGTTATTAAGAATGGCAAAACTATATTAGGGCTAAAAATTTTATTCACAGCTATGAAAAGCAAGCAAAGCTGAATTAAGAGCAGCATGTTATCTTTACTATTCATTTCTGGAAACAGTTTCTGGAAATAGACCTGCACAAATAGCCTAAACGTAATATCCGTTCCCAGCTTCTCAGCTACGCACTGCGGTGGCTATTCTTGAGTGATTAACTTTTTCAGAGACATCAAATACCGCATGTCTTGAAGTCCCAGTCTAATAAATAATTATCATGTCAATACTCTTATACACTTTCCAATTGTCTTTCAAAGAAACTAAAAACTACATTCAATTAAAACTGAAAAAGAGTGAAGTGTATTTCCTTCGAGACAGCATTTATCTTGAGCATTTATCGTGTTGTACTTTCCAAACCTTTCTAAAGCTTACCTCTGCAGGTTTATAGTCCAGCACTGAGAGTAGATACATTTGTTGGGTGAATCTGACTCCATTGAATCTGGTTTAGATAAAGTAGCATCCAGAGAAAACTTACAGCAATGTTTCACAGCACAGAGCTGTAAATAAAAAAAATGTGAATAACCAGAGATGGAAAAAGAAAGTGTAGAAAGAACACAAACCAATTTCATTACAAAGGTCATCCAATATACAATATACATCCGTCTGGCAGACCACTCTGAGTTCTGCAAATGGTTCACCCACTGGCAACAATGTGCCGTATGAGAAATGATGAAGTGAATGTAGATTCTTTAGTGCTTCATGAGACATTATAAATTAACTAGTCATGTAAGATTGTAAGTGTTGAGCTCAGTAATGCCAGGATCAGATTACAAGATATTTCTATCTTTCTTTCTATGTCAGATTAGGTAATCAGAGTGCCATAAATTCTTGTCATGTCCTGGTCAGGAAACTGCTACTCCATTCTGACCAATCATCATTCACGTGCGTGCACAAGTTCATAGGTTATGATAAAGGAGGGTCAGTCGCTATGTGTGATACTGCAAATGTTGTGCTCCTAAAACAAAAAAAAAAAAAAACATTGTCAATCTGTTCCTTGGTGTCATAAAAAAGGTGTGTGCTGTCAATCCTTCAAAGAGAAACAAATGCACAGTTTCACTTTCACAGAAGTTGTGGTTGTAGTGAGCTTATTATTATTATTATTGTAACACTTATGGAGACTGAGGAGGTGAATACACACACGGATGAGGATTCAGAGTTTTAATAAAGTCCATGGTGAGGATAAACAGTAAATCCACAGTAAATACACAACAAAGTACAACAAAAGGGGATATATCTAGACAAGAAACATGAAACATCTGGACACAGGAGGGGTAACAGATACGAACCAGCGGAGACACAGCGGAGGCACATAATCAAAACAAACAAAACCACATGGCAACCAGGACTGTAAACAGTAGCACATGGGGAAAGACAGGACGTAAACAGGCGACAGGACAGAGCGTGACAATTATTATTATTATTATTATTATTATTATTATTATTATTATTATTATTATTATTATTATTATTATTATTATTTCCTCACTGTTCAAATAAAGACATGTATCTCCAAAATAGTAACTTTACAGGACAGAACAATGTACAATGTATCATTTGTGTAATTTAAATATAAAGACATTTATTTGATGTGTTTTTGGAGCATTTCTATTGGTCCATTCATCATGAAACTTTCACAGGATATAAAAATCAGCTGGTGTGTTCAAATAATATATAAAAAAATAAAGATAAACAAAAATGAAAATACATGTTTTTCTTTAGACTATGGCTATACTGTATATGAGCTGCGGCTCTTTGTTCCGCCTGATAGCTTTGGCAGCATCCGTCTTTACCATGATTTCCTATAAGCTTCAGAGACCACTCTGTCCTCCTGTTGGTCAATGTCAAGGAACATAAAGTAGGATTTGTCTAAACAGATGAAAAAAAAGGTCTGGCGTAGTAGACTTTGAATCAGGGAGTTGCGGGACCGCTCAGATGCTCTGCACTGCCTGTTCTTCATTCCCCATGATTATATACTGTACTGGACATTTGAGCTATGACAATACCGTGTCAGAATCTGATTGGATTGAATATAGTGATCCTGGCATGAGATGTGTCAGAGGTGACATGTGAACCTAAGTGTCTTCATTTTAGCCAAACCCTTTCTATATAATATCTAAATAGCATTATATATTAAGAAAAAAGCGGATAGTATCCTCTGTTATCTGCATGTTCAATACCAGGTTGTGCATTAATGTAAAAAAGTATATCATTACAGATACACATGATGTTGTATAATGTGCTAAAAATATATAACAGCAGGGCATCGATTACATCAGTAATGATAAAATACCATTGCACAGCATGCATTATTATTATGGGTATTAATTCCAACTTTAAATTCCTTCTGAGGTAATTGAAGTTGTCTTTGTTGCTAAGAAAGCTCCTGCTGAGCGAAGATGGAACATCTGCAAAGCTTACACTTATACACACAGGATGTGTGGCCCAGCAGCCAGGCAGCGTCTCCAATGAACAAAAACAATTGGATTACACTGTGTTCACCCTGCTCATATTTGTAATTCCTGCTTACAGTCTTCTCCAGTTCAGCTATGCATGAAATTCTCCATGCTCTTCATTCAGTGTGATAGAGACAGTCTGTGACTGAGTGATATCAGAATAGAATACCTCTCTGTCCATGTGGGAGGACTACCAATGACCCCTCAATCAAAATAGTCAGTCTTGCAGACTATGCCATGCACGTACGTCTAGGCACAGATGGTATTCTAAAAATGTTGATTGTGACACTACAACAAATCTGTCACGACTGGAAATGGAACTAGCTCTTCAAAGCACGGACAAGCTGCCTAGATGAACCGCACCCCGCAAACACACCCCACAACAATGGCTCCCAATGGCTCTCTTTTTATATATATTCATACTCCCCCCAAGCATTAAACATGCTCCTTACATACACATTCACATTCACTCACATTCAGCAAGTAACCCACCATAATCTAACAAACATGTTTACAATGCAATGATACACCATTCCAGATGTACTGAATAATACTGAATAAACATATTACAGCGCTTGGCAACACAACAATACTGTCACATGTGCTAGGTGAAATAAATCCTGTGCAAATATACAAGACATCAACGTCACACATGTGTTAGATCCTCATTTCCATTTTAGTCCCAGTGCTCATGGAAGCAGCATTCAGTTCTTCATGCTCAGTTATTCCAATATCAAACAACTCAATACTAATAGTTTCCCAACTGCCCAAATGGGGGATACTGCTGTTTGTGTATACCGTGATGTAGAACCATGAATGACAGCAGCCATTATACCCTCCTCCATTAAAACAGGCCCACTTTACCTTTAAACTGACTGGTCGGCACAGAAAACGCTCAAGATACCCAGAAGCGTTCTGCCACAGCCATGCACACAATAGAAACCACAGAAAGAGGCACCTCGACCCTCTAGAAACACATCATGTGTCAACCTCCATCTGCTGTATGACACCATGCAAGCTATGCCACAGATTCACTTCTGGAGGTTATGGTAGTTGTAGAAAAAGCTTCTCACAGGAATACTGTGCATAGTGACAGCTGCTAGGATGGACCAACTGGGCAAGCCAACCTGCTACAGCGCCACCCTGAGGGCGACCACTGTTGCAGCTCAAAGAATAACAGAAACAGAAGCTCACCATTTTGTGGGTGAAGCAGCTAAACAATGACCTTCTCGAAATATGAATATTAAATTTAGATTTTGAGACATTCATGGGATTCAAGTGGTTAATTAGGGGATCTTGGACCACCCGCCCAGTACTCCCAGCATTTTACATCTTCCATCAGGTAACAGTATCAACCAAATCCAGCGGTAAAGAAATATGTACAAAATGCCCAGAGGTTGTTTTGTTTGTGGCTCTAATATCACATTGGTAACAGGTTACTGTTATCACCTGACAGCCTATGACAGTGGCCATGAAATGTCTATGGCATAGGTGGGTCATTGTAATGTGGCTGGGTACTCTCATTCATGTGTACTCTCTATTTTTAGTCTATCATTACCTACACTTATTTTCCATTTCCAGTCATTATAGCCATTTCTTCAGCACATGCAATTAGTAGAAGGATCCAGAGTGCAATGACTTCTTGCTCAGGAGTTGGTAAGTGGAGTGCAGCGGTGAACATTGGTGTGGTCAATACTGGGGAGGTACCTGTATAATTGCATGGCTGGCTAACGCAAAGAAATTGAGTATTTTAAGTATGAAACTAAATGAAGGCTAAATGAAGTGTCAGACTTTTACAAACCCCAGTACCACGGGCCCACTTATAGAACTCCTATCCCTACTGTGCTTCTGTACTCTAGTAATGGTATACATAACCTGTACAGCAATGTTTACCTTAGTGCACCGTAACTAAAGTGTTTGTGGGAGGAAAACGTCAGATATGCCAAGACGAATCGCAGTAAGTGATGCATAATGGGGACTGAGAGTGGTGCTAACAGACATTGTGCGATGAAAATGTAGGCCTTAAACGTACAAGTGAAACCCTTCTCATGCCTATTTCCGGAGATGTAAGTGTTTAAAGCTAAAGCACATTTGAGAGTCCACAGTGCTGACTACGAAGTAAATGTTGTTACAGTATTAGCGGGAAGAAGCCTGGCCTCTGTTGGAAAAAAAAAAAAAAAGAAGCAAGAAAAACATTTCTGTAATATTCCCTAAATGTGCTGAGCATCTCTGAGCCTGGCCTGCATATATGCTGAGGTGAGCCTGGCGAAATGTGCCCTGTAAGAGGTTTTCAAAGCGCCTCTGTCTTGGTGAGAAATGATAATGTGATCTGTGGCATGTGAATTTAGCAATTTCAGAGCTGCATCAAATGGAATAAAAAGGAAATAAAAGCTCGGGCAGGAGCGTTTAACTTATTTATTATTAGCAGCCTCTTCAAGCATGCAAGATTCATAAAGTTTTCATTTTCATTCACTTAACGGAAGTCAGAGACAAAGAACAGTGTTATTAAATCTTAACAATAACAAAGTTTGCTGTTTGAAAGTAAAGTCAGATGCAACACACACACAGACACACACACACACACACACACACACACACACACACACACACACACACACACAGTCCCTACCTTGCACACAGAATCGGAAAATATTTTTACCCCCACCCTGAACTCCTGCGTGTCACCTCATTTATCTCTCACTGAAATTCCCTCTTGGCCCTGCGCTGGACTTAATCCATTATCTAACTCCCACAGAAACAATCCAGCCGACTGCAGCGCCGCAGACGGGGCACTGAGCTGAGAAGAAGGCCCTAACCTTTCAGCCGGCTCCTCCCGAAACACAAACTGTAAAGTCCACACATCATGTAAATCACGCCGCTACCGCTGGCACCTCCTCGCCAGAGCTGCGCCGGGTCCATTTCATTCGCTTTAATTAATGTCATCTATTTCCCTCCTCCATTTCTTAATTGTGTCAGCATTCTTTGAGGAAAATCACAATGTAGAATGGCTGCCAGTTGAAACATCTGACCCGGCCGCTGATTGAAAACCCAAGGCCGATGGGGAGACATTGTCTGTGGGGAGCCGTTTAAAGCTGCAGGCTCCTTGACTGCCAGCGTGTGACCGGCCCACTGGAAATAAACTCTAAATGCATTGCGTCTGTGTTAAAGAGCTAAAGATGTACCCCCCTCATATCTTAGTAATAGTATAACACCAGTTCTTTTAACTGAAACAGAATCTAAACAGCTCCCTAAGAGCTCCTGATATACAATATTTTTTCCCTCCTAGTTCATGTGTCTGCTTATACACAGTCCAATCACATTATTATGACCACCAGCTAATATCCAGAGTGACCGCTGTGTGCAGCACGGACAGCAGCTATCTGGGCTGGGAGACTCTGTAAGTTCCAGGTAGGTTGTCACAGGTATCTGAGGTCATGCTGATTGCAGTGCTTCCCACAGCTGCTGGAAGGAACATGGAGGAGGATGCATAAATCCAACATGACAATCAAGGTGGTCTCACAGATGCTTAACTGGGTTCAAGTCTGGGGAATTAGGGGGCTACGGATAGAACTTAGATGTCTTTGTGGCGCTCTTCCATACTATGTGGGACGTTTCCAGCCATGTGACATATCATGTATCGCCCCAGGGAAGACAATCATCATATATTGCTGTACGTCATCTGCAATGATAGATTCATACCCAAATCAGTAGAGAGTGCCTTCCACATGGATGAGTGTGCCCAGAGAATGACATAAAAACATTCCCCAGACCATAACGCTTCCATCAGCTTCAAGTGGTCGTAATAATGTGATCGACTGTGTATAAGTTCCATTTATCATTTACAAGGCAGCACCTTACATGTGAATATTGTCTTTCCTTAAAAACAATCAATATCACAACAAATATTGGCCAGTTAATCACTGTTATTCATAGAAGTATGTTTTGTATCAGAAGTTTTACCAAAAATTACATTTAAATGTGGAAATTTAACTTAATTTAAAAATAATCAAACATGTATTTACCTATATTGAATTAAAAACTATTATTTGAATGATGTTGAATTACATGCTTCATTGTGAAGACAGACTGCAGAGCATTGATATAACAAAACTGGTTGCAGGAACCGTTTCATTGTTTTGTATAAAACACAATTCACTGTTTGTACAAAATGTATTTTTAAGGTCATTTTGCAGTACAAGGTGAATAAAATGAGCTAAATGTAAATGTAAATAAAAACAGAATGCAACGATGAGCAAATCATTTAAACCCTACAATGAATTGATAATAGACTTGAAAATTGAAAAATTGCCAAATTTGAATGTGAGGCTAGCATCATGTTTCAAAAACATTGGGGCAGGCTCATGTTTACAACTGTGTTTACATTAACTCTTTTTTTAACAACACTTAAAGTGTTTAGGAACTGAGGAAAGTGAAATGTTTTTTATTCTTGCTTGATAGAGAATTTCAGCTGCCAGCAGAATGTGGTTTGACGCTGTCTTGCTGAAATTATCAAGACCTTCTCTGAAAAAGACGTCGTCTGGATAGCTGCATATGTCGCTCCAAAACCCGTATATTTCTTTCAGCATTTATAGTGTAATGACAGTGCGAGTGCAGGTCCCCCATGTCTTGTGTGCTAATGCCCTCCAGTACCACCACAGATGCTGTCTTTCTCCTCTTTAGTCTAGAGGATATGGGGTCCAGAATTTCCAAAAAGAATTTCCTATTTTAATTACCACAGGACACTTGTCCACTTCTCCTCAGTCCATCTTAAATCAGCTCAGACTCTGAAAAGGCAGAGTGTTTATATCTGGTTTCTATTTTGCATAGTAGAGTTTAACTTGATTCACAGATGTTCACAGATGATGGTTTTGAGTTTTATTGAGAATTTCTCCAGATTCTCTGGAGAAGGTCTTTGATATTTTAAGTTGAGAAACATTGTTCTTGATCTATTTTACTATTTGCCCATGCAGAGTGGTGAGCCCCTCCCTGTCTTTACTTTTGAAAGCAATGCTATTTTGTTACTCACGTGTTACCCATTAACTTCATCAGTTGTGAGATGTTCCTTTTTTAGCATTACACAATTTTACCAGTCTTTTCTTTTCCCATCCCAACTTTTTTGAAACATGTTGCTGGCATCAAACTCAAAATGGGAAAATATTTTGCAAAACTTGATAAAATTTTACAGTTTCAACATCTGATATGTTGCCTTTGTCCAGCAAACTTTACAGTTGGCACTATGCTCTGCGAACCCAGATTCCTCCTTCAGGCTGCCAGATAGTGAAGTGTGGCTCATCATGCCAGAGAACGTTTCCACTGAGTCCCTTAGCATCTCGTATAGCCATCTTAGACTTGTGTGCAGCTGCTTAGCTATGGAAACCCATTATCCCATGGCGCTTCCAGTGGCAGTTTGGAACTCTGTAGTGAGTGATGGAGCAGAAGCTAGGTGATTTGCACACACTACACACCACATCACTTGACAGACCCACTCTATGAGGTTACGTGGTCTAGTGCTTCATGGCTTGTTGTTGCTTGGAGTTGTTGTTGCTCCTATATACTTTTATTTTATAATAATAGCGCTTACAGTTGACTGGGGCAGATCTAGCTGGAAAGTCTTCACAGACTTTCTTGTAGCATCCTATGATAATGTCAAGGAGCTCTCCAGTATGTATCAGTGTCAATGTTTATATATATATATATATATATATATATATATATATATATATATATATATATATATATATATATATATATATATATATACACACTGATTAAAGAAGACATGCTGGATATGCAATGTATCCAAAAAAATGTTTGCCATGTGTTCTTATAATCAAAATGTAACAACTTTTGCCTGCCTCTAAAATCTCTTTTGAGTTTTGATTATGTCACCATGCACCAGTGAGCAGAAAAACTCCCCACTTCTAACCACTTTTGAAAATGCTCAGCTTGCTCTGAGACCCTTCACCACATCTTGTTTCACTCAAAAACGAGACACGAGAAATTTGAGAAAAGAAAATTTCTGATACACATTGACTTTGAATGCGGATTCTAAGCTGTCTCTGAGCATTGTCATTTAGTCTTTCTGAAGCTCTGACTTTATGTTTTATGTAGTTTAATTGTTTACATGGTAATCTAGGTAGCATTAAACTAATAACACACTCATACACTTAGCCTATACTATTTAAACTGCCCAACTGACATGTGCACTACAGTTTCTCATTAGCTCATTAGTCTGTCCAACCTCATAACAGCTGGTAGGAAAGCTGGTATTTGTGGCTTAGAGCATGGATAGTTCAGTTATGGCTTTGTTGGAACCCTTGCCTGAATAATGTCATTTAATGTTAACAATAATGTTAATACTGTTCCCCATTTTTCATATTACTGGTGTTTCTGTTACTGTCATGAGAAACAGTAACTGTCAACTGTCAATTTTACAGATATATATATTACACATACCAGATACAATAATAGGCACATCAGGACTCACACTGATACAACATTTATAAGAGCTGTTTTAAGCATCAGGCAGGATTTGAGTCCTGCAGTCAGTTTAAATGCATTTTAAGGCTTTTGTTAAAAATAGCTTTTAAAGATTAAATATATGTAAGTATTAAGTATTAATATGCGCCGCATGCATAAAAATAGTTTTTAATAAAATTTCACTTACAAAATATATATAATAATAACTTCAGTGTTTAGACCCGATTTTCCTCTAGAGCTCTGTTTAATAAAAAGGCAGAAATAAAAACCATTATTGACGTTCAGAGTCAGGTCTTTGCTGGATTTTGTTGGCAGGCTTACGAATGGATGTGCTTCTCTGTGGCCTGTACACTATAAAAAAAGAAACATTTTTATTTAATTTCCCCCTCCCCAAAAACAATATGAAGATTAAGGTTTTACCAACAGGTAAAAAACTCATTTTACCATTGATATAGAAGAAGTGGAAATGATGGACAGCTTTTGCCTCTTCTTACCAAATTAACAACAAAACTACCACCATTCCCAAAAATACAGCACATGATAAAGACCACAGAGCTTGAAAATGTCTTCAAATACAAAGATGTAATGATTCACAAGACTCAAAGGTAAGATCCATAAGCAGGCTATTTAATGAATAGAACACTGGAATGTTTAGAGCAGAGTACTGGGCTGTGCGAAGAGGCGGTAGCCAGGAAACCAGGCAGGCCTTGCAGAGATTTCCAGGCGGGCAGACTGAGCAGAGTAGAAGGTGAGTAGAGATAGATTGTTGCCTGAGCTCAGGCTGGAGATTCCAGGTGTTGGTTCCCTGTAATAACAATGGTTAGAGCAGGCCCCCTCAGTGGGGTAAAGATTCAGGAGATAATGCCCTGTAGGAGCGGAACTTGACTGCGCTGTGTTGTGGGTGAGAGGTGTACTTAAAGGGACAGGGCCAAACACTGAACAGGAAACACCTGGTAAACGAGAGAAAACACAAACATGAAACAGGTGAGGGGCGGAGACAAGACACACGAGACACAACATAAACACAATCATGTGGCACTGACAGGGGAATGTATATAACACAGACAGACAGAGCAAAACCAGCAGACAGAGCAAAACAGACAGACAGACAGACAGAGAGCACAAACAAGATAGAGCAAGACAACACAAAACATGACAATACCCTTATAAAAACAGAACTGTGCAGGTCATGTACGTTTTTTATGGATGGAAAAAATTCAAAAGATAGGCAAGACTGAAAAACATTAAATCATCTGTAGTCTACCAATACCTTTGACGGCAAGATAAACACAAAAATGAACATTAGTTTGGACATATTGTGAGAAGAACTAAGTAATTGGAAAATGCTATTATGTTTGGAACAGTTGAAGGTAAAAAGAGACAGGGGACCACCAAAAGATGGACACAATCAGAGAAATTATGAAGCAGCCAGTCAGAAGCCTGAAGAAAAGGTGTGATATGTTGGAGAAACACTGTCCCTATAGTGGGCAGTTGTTGATGGCACTCAGTAATGATAATAAATTCCCTCCACAGGTCCACAAGATGATTCCAGGCTAGAACGATGATAGCTGAATGTCTCCTCCTTACAAATCAAGCAATGGAGGATTGCAGCATCACTGGGATTTAAACTCATGATCTCCAATAATTAGGTGACTTGCATCATTTAGGGGGGAGCTGTGAAATTACAGACCAAGAAAAGAAAATATCTCAAAATGTTTAATTACATGATTTAAGAATTTTCTAACACTGCTCACTGAGTGAGCTTGTTTAAGCAGACATCTGTTTTCTAATTACAGACGATGCTCTCTGTCTGTTCATGGGAAACTACTCATGAACAAACAATATGGCCAAATGTTTGTAGACACCTGCTTATTTAACATTACTTCTGGAATCAAGAATGTGTTTCCCTTTTACTGCAGTGACAGCCTTAGCTCCTCTGGGAAGGCTTTACACTACATGTTGCTTTAAGGACTTGACTGCACTTAGCCACAAGGGCATTAGTAAGGTCAGGTGCTAGCGTTGGATGATAAGTTCTGGAATACAAACAACACTATGAGTCTCTGACACATCACAAAGACATTGGATGGAGCTCCATCACTCCATGGAACGCAGTACTACTGCTCCATAGCCCAGTGTTGGGGGCTTTATACCCCTCTAGCTGACACTTGGCACTGTACATGGTGCTGATGCTCCAGAATGTTCCATTCTATTAGCAATGCTTTTCTATGGAGGTTATACAGTCTGTGTGAGGAATTAAACACTTGTGTTAGCAACAGGTGCACTTGAACGTTCATTATCAGATCAGATAAGGGTCAGATAGGGGTGTCTGGATATTTATGGACATCTTGTATGTCGTTGTTTTCTTCATACACAGGAATGTATAGGACCATACAGCTTCCTCAACAGTCTAGCTGAATGAGGAGTTCAAACCTCAGCAATGCTGCAGACGCCACAACTGTATATAACAGGTTTTAGGATGATGCTGGAATCCCAACCTGCTGAAATTAGTAATGACCAATCTGTAGTTTTAAAGAAAAAAGTAATTTCATGTATGAACCATGAGGCATAATAATTATGTGTCTAACCCTCAGAAGTAATGCTACATGTAAATCTGGATGTGAAATTTCCCTATTTTTATCACTACTTTTTGTGATTGTGATCCATACAGGTACTGCAAAAGCAAGAGCATAGGTGAATGCATCCCTGCTGCAGTGTACAGATGTACCGTGTACTTAAGTAATGACAAGGCAACAATTGAGTTTGATATTTGCTGACATAGAACAACTACTTTGGGCAAAGTGAATAACTGAAAATAGGCCCGGGAGCCCATCTAGACAGCTTTTTATTAAAAGGACATAGAACTGGACCATCCAATTGAATTCCAGCTATCTGATAGTGGAACCTGACTATTCAATGGAAACATGAAAATGAACTACTAAAAAAACATTACAAACATTTAAAAAAGGACTATCCAGTGGAAACATAAAATCAGACTAGAAAGATGAAACCAGACTGTCCAAAGGAAACATAGAACTGGCCTTTCCAAAGAAAACATTTAAATGGACTATCCAATGGAAATATACAACTGAATTATCCAACAGAAACTAACTATCTAACTATCCAATAGAAACATCAAACTAGACTATCCAATAGAACTGTATTATGTAATGGAAACATGGACGTGGATTATCCAGTGGAAACATGGCACTGGACTATCCAATGGAACAATGAAACTGGAGAATCCAATGGAAAAATGGAACTAGACTATCTAATGAAAAAGTAGAAACAGACTATTCAATTGAAACATGAAACCGGACTATCTAAAGTGGACTAATTACTTATACATTCTCATGAATTCATTAAAGCAACGCACTGTAAATCACTTAAAATGAGTGACTTTTTCTATGTTCAGTAAGTCAGTGTGATAGTCACTGATGCTCATTTTTTTAAACAGAGCTTCAATGTAGCTTCTAGCATTGCTTAGTTATTTCCTTGGTCTGCCTGTAGTCAAACTTGGAAAAAGGTATAAAAATAGAATAAACAGACTGTGATAACACCTACACAACAACACCTACGGGCCATCAGGGAAGCCTTCCTAACCCCAACACCTTCAAATGCTCAGAAGCTTACATCTGCTAGACTTTCAAACCAGAAGCCACACTCTTACAGGATAGGTAAGTATGAGGTCCCTTATACATATATATATATATATATATATATATATATATATATATATATATATATATATATATATATATATATATATATATATAAACAGCTTTTGTAACGATTAGCTACATCCTCTTTATTAGAAATCATACCTCTAAATTAAAATTGGTCCCCCAATAACCACTTTAAGGTTTACATCCCTTAAAGCTCCCCTACAGACTGTGCCCCTCTCAACGAATCAGTCTCACTGCTAGACTGGGAGTGGTCCGCCACCTAGAAATATCCCAATATGGCTCTATGGTTAGACTCAGATTATTATTGAAGAACTAACACCAACCGTGCAATAACAGGTGATCTACAGTCTACAGTAAGAGGCCTAATGGTTTCTGATAACTAAATACTATGTCTGTAATTATCAGCTGAATTTTCATTTTCCTTTCTCTGGTTTTGGGTTAGAAGCTTTAGGGGCACTGTATGCAAAGGCCCATTTGTTATTGTTTGATGCTGTCAGTGTTATTGTTGTGTAAGGTATGTGTATGTGGTATTTCTGTGTTATTGTTTCAAGCTGTGGGTTGTTTTGTCTTGGGGGTTGGTCACCATGGAGTGGGAGCATATGGCTAATGGTGACCTCCCTGTGGGTTTTGCTTGATGCAAGTTCCTTTTCTACTGTGCATCCTTCTGCGCCATGACCCTACAATAGAATCATTGGGCTTGTTATAGCCTATGTGTTTTTCAATAGTGGCCATGAATGATAACATTTAATTTATTTTTGGATGGATTTCATTGTTTATAGCAAATTCTTTTGTATGCCACATGCATCCATGGAAAAATAGGTTATTTTCTAGATGCCATAGCACTACAGCACTGCTTGCACTTTGAAACAAGAGGTTTGATGTTGCTCACAACACAAAGAAGTAAAATCTGTGATACATCCTCTAAAAAACTATTTGTTCTTTTCATGGTTCTCCTTCATGTGGGCGTGTGTGGCCTCAAGCAGTTTTTATTACATACCTTTTCCATTTAATCACAGCAGATCTGACACATTAAATACGAATACCATATTCTAACAGATTAGATAAAAGCATGTACGAAATGGAACAAATAAAAGTGTGTGTGTTTGTAGTAGTATATTTGTGAGGACCAGTTTAGGACAATATCAGATATTTGTCAAAGCGAGAACATTTTGCTGGTCCTCACTTAAGCACATGTTGTTTTCACCATAAATCCCTTTTTTGGGGGAGTTTCTAATACAGCAAAAAAAAAATGCATGTTGGGTACTGAGAATTTGGTGAGCTTCTGTCTTTTATGACTAACCTTGCTTATTGTTCGCTTTAAAAATAGCATGGTGTGATACAATGATTAGCTTGTCTTTTATGACTAGCCTCAGCTGCAGCATTGATCTGCTTCTTGGTTCACCCAGTTGGTCCTTCATAGACGTCTCTGAAAAACTGTGCAGTCTAGCACAGAGAATTTTCCAAGACATTTGCAAAATAAGAATTGTTAAACCAAACATTTTGTTGCCATTGAATCACTGTCATGATAAGTGAGCAGCCAGCCAAAGCTGGATTGACCAGCCAACATAGGCCCCCTCAAATATCAGGGGGTCATTCCTGCCTTTTTCACTGCTGAAGTCAACTAAACATAGAATTATTCCTCACTGTTCAAATGAAAACAGTGAAATATATAGTTTTTCATATAATACTAACATGTAAATGCAGTATATTAGTCACAGTTCACCACTAATGAGCCACCTGTACCTGCAAGAAAACAAGTGTTTCTAATAAAGTGGCTGGTAAGAGGACAGTTTACAAAAAACTGTATGTGTTATGATCAGTGACCTGCACTGGGAAAGTGGGAGCTTAATCACAGAAGATTACAGCCATGATAAAGAACTGTGTGTTGTAAACAGACATGTTTGACACTGGCAGCTAGCAGTTTGGGAGCAAGAGAGATCTCTGCATGGTTGCAGCTGTGAAATGGAGCGCTGTGTAGGATGATGTAATGCAGAAATTGCAGGGTGATTTCTTCCCAGCATAAGTAAGTGTTTTACATTAAAGCAAGGCCCAGGTAGCTGCTGAGAGTGAGTGATAATCTGTGCTGTTTTGTCCCACTCATTATTCTGAACAGAGGATGGCCCATTACATTTCATTACCTGCACTTTATTATGTGTTATAATCGGGCCCGCAGGTTCGCCGTACTGTTGGAGCTCTGGCGATAAAACACACAACTCGGCACAGTCCACACTTCCAGAAAAAAAAAAGACTGTGTGTAAGCACTCGCCTCTCCTACCTGAGTGCTTCTATCTCCGTTACAGATTTTAATTTGTCTTTTCTGTCCGAGCTGCCTTCTCAAGGCTGGCAGTGTAGTGTGCTGTTGTGTGTAAGTGATTATTCAGGGCGAGTGGGAGTGGGTGTAATGGTGCTGAAGCACCTCACTTTATGGTATTACCTCTAAAGTCCACTTACTGCTGCTGCGAGATGGCTTCACATTAGCTGATTTTTCCATTACAGTTTGAAACAGCATAGTTTTACTACGAGGAGTGAAAAAATCTCCTTGTATTCCAGAGAAACATGGTATTATTTTCATGGATTATTTGAAATAATTTTGAATGTGTTAGATAATTTGTTTCAGATATCTTCTGGCATGACAGCAATATTTAAACAATCTGATTGAGGTCATTCATTCGACTTTAATATAAGCTGTTAGGTCTGACAGAGCTATATAACATGCTACCAGTATGCCATGGTAACATGCTAATTAGCTCTCAGCCAGGCAGTGAGTGCAATTACTGCTCAGTTTAAATTCACCGCCTCAGTATAACACGAGGCGAGGTTTATTTTCACAGCACATTTCATACACCAAGGCAATTCAACTGATTCTCTGATGTCTACATAGAAGATATGTGACTTTGGTCAGAGTGAAAAAAATCCCAGATGTGGCTTAACATGCCAATTTCAGCCACACCTGTGATTTGGTCGTAGAATTAAGCCGCCTTTCCTATTGTGGTTGAGCTCATGAATATTCTGATGTGCTCTGCTCTGATTTGCTGGTTTACAGTGAAACACCTCAATGACTGGAAAACAAAATTAACTGTATATAAACTATAAATAAAGTGTAAATTTTGGTTGTCAGACTATTTAGTTAGCTGTGCATGTTATTTGGAGCAAAAGCGAACACTCCCTATACTAGCTACTCGCTTCCGATTTCACCATCAACACAAACAAATTAAAGTTGTTACTCAGTGTGAAATTTTTATTTGAAGGTAATCGGACTTTAACCATCTCACAGCATGGCTGCTGCTTACAGCTTGCGGTTGTGGTTGTGATGCTAATCAAGGTGGAACTGTTCTAGTCACCTCAGTGTGAAACTCTGAGTAAAGCCTGCTCAGTATTTCCCCAGGTTTGACAATCAAACAACTGTGAACTAAAGTCGTCTGGGATTGTGTTACAGATATGGGTGATGAAGTTGATTCCCTATTCGCCGGCTTGTTTCACAAATTTTCCGTCTCACCTTGAATGGTGCCACAGTTAGAGTCCGGAACCTGTACAAGCTATAACATTTAAGGTCGAATGGAACATTTGATTAAGCAGCTGGTGAAAAGGAAGCCAACTTCAGCTTTGACTATGAAAAGCATTGACATTGATTTCTTCACACAGTCCGTCACTGTCATTCCTGTTGCTCTGTTGTTGGTGTTGTGCTGGTGAAACCTGACTCTGTAACGTAACAGTCTAGGATTTTGGAACTGGCCTGTTTTACTGTCCCCTTTGGTAAATGTAGGATTTGTATTAGAAGGAGGAACAACAGTGTTTAGGATTTGAGATGTACTGAACTCTCTTCATTCAACAATAACAATACAAATACAGTTTTCCGTTCTATGATGCCCTTAACAGACTTGCTGCGTGACTCGTAAGACTCCAAAACCTTCAACCTTTACTTCAAACACTGCATTTATCACATCAGTTCTGTAAAAGGCTCACTATATGAAGCCACGTCAAACTGGCAGGCTGTAGGAGCAATTTTACTTTTGCGCAACGCCTGCAGCTAAAACCACAAATAAACTATTCAGACCACAAAGACTCACATCTAAGAAATACTACATCAAAAGAAATAAAAGACTATTAATAATCAAAAAAGGAGCACAAAGACAGTGCTTAGGTGTCAAAGGCACATGAAAACAGAGGTCTTTAGTCTGGACTTAAACAGCTGGGGCATATCTGATATATTCTGACAGCTGATTCCAGCTTTGCGCAGACACAACAGCTAAATGCTTCCTTACATTGCTTGGCCCTAATTCTTAGCACTGCTGGGTGACCAGTCTGAGTGATGTGCGAGTAGATCAGAGATGTATTTTGGTGATTTATTGATATGCAGCAACACTTTAAAATCTGGTGGGAAAAGCAGGGATTTTAACAGCGAGGTAATGTGCTCAGTTCTCTTTGCCCAGGTTAACGCACCAGCTAGTGCGTTTTGAAGCTGTCTGGTGGTCTATTTGTGGAGGAAGGGAAGGAGACTGTTGCAGTAGTCTTGAAAGAGAAGTATATAATTTTCTTGCACATACTATACACAGAATGGATTTCAGATTACCCTTGTACCCACTGGATATGACAGCAAGAGGCTCAGTAATAAAGTGTAGTTCATTTGCTTAAAAGGCTGCATGATGCAACATTACAGGAGGAGAAGAACAAAAAGAAAAAAAGTAACACCTTTATTCAGCTCCACTCTCAAAAATCAACATGCCGAAGGGGCTTCTTCAGTGGAATGTCAAAGAATAACCTATTTTAGTTTTCTAACCTTTCAACCTTTTAATGGATCTGTGTGTGTAAAACCTCATCTTTTAAGAACCGCACTTGTAAATGAGATGTGTGAGTTTGAAGAAGCTTTTCAAAGACCCTCTACATAATGCAAAAGCTCTATACGGGTTAAAAGGCCCACATCCTGCACTTCTCTCATATTCTACTCATAACATTTGTCTGGTTTTATGTTGCTTATTACATGAAAGTTTTCCATGATACTTTATCATTTATCTTTTTTTAGACTAATATATGTAAAAGTTCTGATTGGGTGCCTCGATCAAAAAGCAGTTCATGATTAAACCACTCATCATCACTTCATTGTTAATGGGGGGAGCTAAACTGCTTTAGCATGGATAGGCAGATGTATGGAAATGTGTTGACTTCGGAGATATCACAACAGCAATGAATTATAAATGGACATAATGAAGTAGCTACAAAGAGTATGTACGTAGCCACTTGAGGAGTTAAGGTTTACCTTTTTCAATAATATATTTACTCTTCACTCTACATGTATCTTGCCTTTTATTGCTTTCCTCAAGGAATTTCCCTTAAATGGTTTTGTGCATGACCATTTTTCATCTTCTCTTTAAGGCAAAGCACAGATGTTTATTGTTGCAGCATGATGTGATGCAATGACAGTGAGCCTACATAGAGCATGAGTGTGATGTAAACAATAGATCTAGATAATAGTCACATCCAATCACAGAGGACATACTAAATTAGCTCTACAGCTAATAGCTAACGGTATTAGCCCTGCATTAGGTTTAGAAATAACTAGAAATAGCCATGCAAGTTTAGTTCACCATTATGTGACCTAATGCACCGCCTCTGACTGCAAGACCCTTCAGCTGAGAAGATCATCGGGGTCTCTCTTTCCTCCATCATGGACTTTACACCACACACTGCATCCGCAAAGCCACCAGCATTGTGGACGACCCCATCCATCACTCACACTGACTTTTTCACTGCTGCTGTCCGGCAAAAGGTTCCAGGGCATCCGTGCCATCACTGCCAGGCTCTGCAACAGCTTTGTTTCTCAGGTTTTAAACTCACAGGGACGGATTTGAATACCCCCTCACACTCATACTCCTATACTTGCACATACACTTCTTTTAATGCTCTACTTGCACTTGCACATTGTTGCTGTCACTGTGTTTACACTGTTTACTTCTACCTCTACCAAGAATTACCTCAGTAACAGCTGTGTATGTTATCTGACTGCATAACTCACAAATCACAGAATGTTAAATATTTCTGCACTTTGTTTACTACCTCATGTTCAGAAATGAGTGCTGTGTTGTCCTGTCTGTTTACTGTCCTGTCTGTTTACTGTCCTGTCTGTTTACTGTGTCTAATGTCTGTTAATTAATCATATTTATTATTTCTAGTTAAAAATGTGTCTGCACGTTTGCACTTTGTACTCTTTGTTCCATGTTGCACCATGTTGTTCCTGGAGGAACGAAATTTCACTTCACTGTGTATGGAATAGCAATAAAAGCCTCTTGACTTGACTGACTTGACTTGTTTATAATAGCCCACCTTATATATAGCAGCTTTTTATGTCCTTGTCACTAGATAAGCAGTGTGTCAGTCCATAATACACAAACACATCCTATAAATCTGGGTATTTCTGGACCTGATGAAAAAAAATACTGTATGCCTTGAGTTTTTCTGAGTTTTTCCCTATTAAAATGTCCAGTCACTCTACGGTTGGCCATTTAATTGGATGATTGACCCTCTGACCCAACAATGAGAGCAGTTCAGGAAACCTCACCCATTGTTTGGGTTTAGCTTATCACTGTACGACAGCATGTTTTCTGCTGGCAAACCATTAAAATAACTAGAGAAGACGTCTTGATGAACCATACTACTATATTTTTATGCTATGCTAACTGTCACTGTCACCACAACTTAAGGTCTGCCCATAAACCGTGTCATCGCTGTTGAAACAATGCTCTGTAGGTGGACATATATGCAATTGTGTTGGTATTCTTGACCTCATAAAAGAAGTTTTGTCTTTAGTTTCCACGTCTGTATGAACCGGAAAGTGAACAGTACATTTTAACAGTTGGCATACTACAACAAACAATCAAATTTTCCATGAGGGTTTTTACTAGGAGCCAAGAACCGTGTAGGACTCTTTATTTTTTAAGAGTGTAGATTCTGGATTCCCTTATTTTCCTACAATTGATAAGTCAGGGAGTGAATCTGCATGCCTTGAGGAGTGCTATCACCTCATTCTGAGCTAAATTGCACTCTGGGGTATGGCAGCGCTCCGTATCTGCTCATGCTTACAGCTCAGACGGCTCAGAGAGATGACACAGAGGAGGGGGATCTCCTCTTTCATGGGGAGGTGACAGTGAACGGGACAAGATCGCTTAGCGCATGGAGTGGTGACACTGAGGAGGCCTGACAGACCGGCCCTCTGTCAGCAGATGGGAGCCATCTATAATTCAGGATCGAGGCTGTTGCATGCTGTTTCATTTCAAATCCCATCACCACCGCTCTTCTCCGAGACGCTGTGAGAGAATGCAGCGGACAGCTGGGGGGGTCCACCACACCAGACCTTTTACTACTGCGTCCCTATAGATAGAACTGTTGGATACACGCCTACCAAAGGTCATTAATACATTAACCTTTACACATCCACCAGCACGACCAGAAATACTAAATCATTTTGCGTTGTTCTTCATTTAGGTGCTGAAAAAGCAAAATACATAAGCCCATTCCCACCAGGTACAGGAGAAAACGAGAAAAAGAAAAAAAATATTTTTCATTTGGATTGGACATCATGGTTACATCTCTGGTGGTGAAAAAAAGTTCATGGAACAGCTGTGCTGAAGTAGTTGTGATGCTGAATATCAGAATAGAAATGAAAAAACAAACGACCTTCATTTTTTTTAGAATGTCATCGTCGAACATGCCCTTTGAGGCAAAGCACAGATGTTTATTGTAGACTTAATAAACAGCACAATGTGATGCAATGACATCAATAGCAATAGCCTAGATAGAGCAATAGTGTGATGTAAACAATAGATCTAGAAAATAGTCACATATCCAACCCACAGAGGACATACTGCATTAGCCCTACAGCTAATACCTAACTTGTCACTAGATAGGCAGTGTGTCAGTCCATAATACTCAAAAACATCCTATAAATCTGGGTATTCTGGGTATTCCTGGACTTGATGAAAAAATACCAGCCACTCTACCTTTGGCCATTAAACCCACTCACCCAACAAGGAGTGCAGTTCAGGTCATCAGACTTAATGCTGACTGAGTCTCCAAATACTACAAACCTGTACAAAACCCATTCAGCCCAGATAAAACCCATATGGTGCCCACATGGTCATGCTGAAGTTATTATTTTGAGATATTATGTCTACATTTGAGGAAACATGCCCTTACTTTCAGTAACAAAGCCACAATTTTAAGAAAGTGAAGTGATTATTTTGAGATATTAGGTCAATATCTTGAGAAACATCCCAACAACTTATGCAAAGTCTTCCCAGTAGAGTATAGACTGTTATTGCAGTAATGGCGGACAAACTCACTATTAATACCCTCGAATTTAGAGCAAATCATGTCTCATGTCTCCAAAGTAATTTGAGGTCAGGTAATGTTTTGAATCTTAACTCTACTCCTTAAACTATGTACATAATTTCCGTACGAATGCAGTATGTTACATCTAAAGAGATGCAGACTTAAGGAGATGTAACATATGCGTGGTGCTTTGAAGAAACCTCTTAGTCAAAGCCACCGGCATCATTGCGGTTCTGGGTGTTGGGCTGACGGGGACTGTGCATGCCCAGACTGCCAGCGTGTGAAGGTCGCGAGGGCGTCTGCAATAACATCACATTCTCGTTAATGCACTTTCCCTCTGCCCTGCCCCAGTCTGCCACCTGTATTTAACACGTCTCCCCTCTCTCTCCCCTTCTGTTGCGGAACTGAGCGCCAGTGGGGGTGTGTGTCCATGTGTGTGGGTAAAGAGAGTGGCTTGTCCCCGAGGATGTTCCTCACCCTCTCTCTTTCTCTCTTAACCCACAGGAGCAGCCGGATGCTGACCCCGACACACACAGGCTAATGAAATATTAACAGCCACTCTCTGTCCCCCCTCTCCCCTCCCCGAGTCCAGGTCTGCAGCCTGTGCAGCCCCATCTGAAGAGGTCACATTCTCACTTCACGCATCCTTACAACTTTCAACAATAAACTTTTTCATTCTGCTATTTGGCATGATGTAAAGAAGGAGGCAATCTTGAAAACAGAGTCACAACATAAACAACGCCTCAGGAGACACAGACGGATATGATGGGTGGAGCATTTTTGGCTGAGACTACTGGTGGCTAGGCTGAACTCAACTGTTGCAAAGAAACTGATTGTCATCAGATCTAAATGATAGACGGAAGTTTGGTGACTTGTTAATATTAAGGCCCCAGAGTTTGCATACAACAGAAGAACAGCAATGAAAACAGCACAGAAAGTATCAATCCAGGATGTGAGGGGGATGTGGGCCCTTTTATACCCTTCCCGATATACCAAACTGCAAATGGGGTGATCTTTGGTCTAAAGTTTGTCTTTAAATGAGGCTGAAGCTGAGGTTCATTTAACTTTTATCTGTGTGTTTATTTCTACATGTTGCTTCTGTGTGATTATTGCGGTGCCTTGCTGTAAACCAGCAAATAAACTTAACAAAAAAGGGACCTTGTATCTTTCCAGGGTTAAATCATAGGGTTGTAAATTTTCATGTAAAACAAATGCATTCAACATCATTACAAAAAAGAGAATGGATTAGAGAAATGACAGAAATGACTCATCACAGTAGGCCCAGGCAGATTTAGTGATTCTGAGGGCTGAGGTAAATGACAGGAATGGGGCCTGCTGGATGCCCATTTTTACTACACTGCATATGTCTTGGCAAATGCATTGCTTGTTACATTTTGAAAGACGTAATTAAATAGACTATGTTTGTTGAGCATCTACCCCAACACTGTAGCTATTTGTACACTAATGCAGATATTACGTACGCTCTGCTGAGCTTGTGCAGTTACAAAGGTTTTGCATTCCTTTTTACTTTAGTGTCTTTTTACAACACTTATAACATTTTATAAATTCCACACTCAACATCTGAAAATTCAGACTTATACCTATACATGATGTAACATTACTGCTTTATTTTTTATAGTAGTTTTTATGTTTAATGCAGTTATGTCCACATTGAAATAATCACTACAGAAACAAATAACAGCAGTTTATATTTACCCTGTTTAGTCTCATTATTATGACCACTATTATGATCCTTCATTCGACGGTGGCAGCGTGTGGGTGGCAGCATTATGGCCTGGGAAATGTTTTCGTGGCGTTTTCTGGGCCCACTCATCCATGTGGCAGTTGCTCTCAACCAGTCTAGGTATTAATCCAGCCTTGCAGATCTCGTACATGCAGATTGTCTTCACTGGGGCGGATGAGATTCTCCAGCAAGACAATGTGACATGTCATATGGCTAGGAGCATCTGTGGGACCACCTCGATTGCGATGTTAACTCTATGGATCCTCCCCGACATGACCTTCAGCAGCTGTGGGGTGCTCTGCAGTTAGCATGGCTCCAGATACCTACTTTTCATACTGTATAGATATACTGTATACTATACTATACCTTTCCATACTGTATATCTATACTGTGTACTATACTATACCGTTTCATACCTTACCTGGGGCTTCTTTCATCCAACTGAAAGGGAAAAAAAGATCGAATTTACATCAAGATTTTGTTAGACGATCAAGAGTGACACAAATTTTATATATATATATATATATATATATATATATATATATATATATATATATATATATATATATATATATATATATATATATATATATATATATATGCTGGGTACTTTAGTGAGAGAACATTAGCAAAGAAAAACATTTAAAAAATTATAAATGTGCCATATGAAGCACAGCATAACTAGTTTTAGGCTGAGCAGGCTATAGAATATTGGCAATTTATGTCTCCACATGCAGTTACATACTCAATTAAACAACATTAATAATAATAATAATAATAATAATAATAATAATAATAATAATAATAATAATAATAATAATAATAATAATAATAATAATAATAATAATAATAATAATAATAATAATAATAATAATAATAATAATAATAATAATAATAATAATAATAATAATAATAGAACAGTGAACTTACGGTATAATTACATTCACAGTACATTTCCTACACTCGTCTTTATTGTAGACCACACATCCCAGAAGCTCCCGTTCTTATATCCAGGTCACATGACCAGGAAAGACGAGCAGGTGGTCGGTCATGTGACGTTAGCCTGGGCTGAATCTGGCTGCTGCTCTGTGCGTCTGGTGTGAGTGCTAAAGCTAAGTGCTGTTTCAAGGAAACAAAGGTAACGTTTGAGAATCCTTTCACTTGTGTTTCTCTCAGTAAACGCGTTGTTCTGGCTGCTGAGGCTCGTGCAGGCAAGGGGAGGGGAGTGGGGGTTGATGGAGGAGGCGGAAGGAGGGAAGGCCAGGGAGGATGCTGTCTTTCTCTTTCTCTCTGGTGCTGCTGCTGGGTTTTGTGTACGTGTGCATGTGTGTGTCTGGATGAACACATGTACAAAGCTGTATAAGGGTCCTTCTCAGGCTGCAGTGGTCTCAGGATTGGAAGCAATGCTGTTGTAGTCGCTAAATGTGGGCCTTGGTGCTCAGCAGCATCACCATCACCATCACCATCACCATCAGCATCAGCATCAGCATCACCATTAGCATCAGCCACTTCTTTACCCACATCCCCCTCAGCTGGTCAGGCACATATACACCAGAATCATAAGCTTACTGTTTCTGTCCAGTTCACTGAGCAGAGTCTGATGTGCTTTTACATTCTGATGTTTTGCTGTTCAGACCCAGTCTAGAACACTTATAGGAGTGCAGTGACAGCAGTGTGTGTGTGTGCATGTGTGTATGTTGCTCGGTAGTTGCTGTGGTATTCCAGGTGGTTGCTAGGTGTTTGCTGGTGGCTGTTATAGTCTTCCATGTGGTTGTTAGGGTACTTCCAAGAGGTTTCTATTAGGTGTAATCTAAAATAAACTGGGCTTAGATATGTCATTAGATACATGGAGGAATGAGGTATGGTATGACTGTGGATTAAACACATAGAGGAGTGAGGGTCAATAAGATTGAATTGGACAGTAAGGTTGTGGATTAGATCCATAGAGAAGTGTGGGTCAGCATAACTGAATTAAATACATGAATGAATGGAGGTCAGTATGACTGTGAATAGATGCATAGAGGAGTGAGGGTCAGTACTATTGTGTATTCGATATAGAGAAGTGTGGGTCAGTATGACTGTGGATTAGATACATGGAGGAATGAAGGTCGGTATGACTGTGAATAGAAACGTAGAGGAGTGAAGGTCAGTACGGCTGTGTATTAGACACATAAAGTGGTGTGGGTCAGTACGATTGTGTATCAGACTCTTAGAAGAGTTTGGGTCAATGTGGCTGTAGATTAGGCACATAGAGGAGTGTGGTGCAGTTAGGCTGTAGATTAGGCATAAGTATAAATAAACAACTTATAGCTTTTCGCTAGCTGTACAGCTATTAGTGCTTCAGAGCGCAGCTGCTGAAGGCCAAGGCAGTAGTAGCAGAGCCGGATTGACGGAGCTCGTTAACCAATCCTGCTTTAGAGTAAGGATAGGACCGCCCACCTCACTGACATACAGACGGAGAAATAAATAAATGTATAAATGTGTAAATACGGAAATAAATGTAGAAATAAATAAATGAGTAAATAAATGTAGAAATAAATATTGAAATAAATGTAGATTTTTTATTTTATTTATTTAATTATTTATTTGTACATTTATTTATTTAGAAATGTATATATTTGTGTATTTAATAATTAATTTGTGCATTTATTTATTTATATATTTAACTATTTATTTGTACATTTATTTATTTATACTTATGTCATTTTTTGAGGAGTGAGGGTCAGTATGTTTGTAGATTAGACACATAGAGGAGTGAAGGTCAGCATGTCTGTGGATTAGATACATTGAGGAGTGTTGATCAGTATGACTGTTTAGATACATAGAGAAGTGCGGGTCAGTATGTCTGTGAATTACACACACAAAAGGGTATAGATCACTATGACTGTGGATTAGATACATGGAGGAATGAAGGTCAGTCTAACTGTGAATAGAAACATAGAGGAGGCACAGTACGACTGTGTATTAGACACATAAAGTGGTGTGGGTCAGTACGATTGTGTATCAGACTCAGAGAAGTGAGGGACGGTATGATTGGATTAGACACATAAAGAAGTGAGGGTCAATATGATTAGACTCCTTGAAGAGTGTGGGTCAGTATGGCTATGGATTAGACACATAAAGGTGTGTGGGTCTGTATGACTGTGGATTAGACACCTAGATGAGTGTGGGTCTCTATGGCCGTGGATAAGAGCTTGGGACCTGCCAAAAATGTGTGTCTATAGGAAGAATAAAGAATGAAAAAACAACACCTAGAGGAGTGCGGGTCATTATGGCTGGTGCTGGGGTGGATGGGGTGAATGGGATTCTAGTGAGGAATGAGGGATGAAAGAAATGACCAACAGATGAGTGCAGGTCAGACTTGCATTGATTATAGTGTTATGGTTAAATTAGGTTAAAGATCTTTTGTCCAGTATGTGTCCTTCTGGCAGGGACGACCAGGTTGTTCAGTACTTGATGATGTGGTTGGCAACAAAGCAGCTCCAGAACGTCAAAGGATCTGAAAACTGCAGTGTCAGTATGTTGTTTTTGGAATGTGCGTCTTATGCCAGTCACATGTCGTATCTTTGATGACTGAGACCAAAAAGTCTCGGTCTTAATGGTTTTACTTTGCTGACCACAGCACATGCTGAAAACACAGCAAACATTGTGTGCTTTTATTTGTTTCTTTGCAATGCAAGGGTCTTACTTCTGGAAGCTCCTCCAAAAATGCTGTTGCTATGGAGATGGAAGGACCTCCAAATATAACCAATTTTTGTAATTCTGTAAACATTAGTCTTTGCCACTCTTTGCCAAGCCTTGCTGCTTACGTCTGTCTCCTGACGCAACTGCAGTTCTGGTGCTGCTGAGTTGTTTAAATGCTTTATTACTTATTATTTATTTATTTAAGGCGTGTTATTTTTTGTGAGGGTCGGTAATGATTTGTCTCATGGAGATTTGCTAGTGGATGTTTCATAAATGTATATCTGTTTCTTACCATTTGTATTATATATTAATTATTATAGTTTCAGTTAAACCAAACTTTAACGACTCATATTATCAGTTCTCTCACCTCTTAAACTCATTTAAAGGAGCAATATGTACGATGATGTGAACTGTTGAATGATGCTCCTCACAGTTCCTTCTCTTACCTGTTGCATCAAACTTAGACAAAATCTCCTTAACAGGGTACATGCGTGGCTCTGACATACCGTCAAAACTGTTCTTCCTTCACGTCCCATTGTTAATTTTAGTCCAGTTTGGAATTTTTTTAACCAATAAGAAATTAATGCTATTTTACATATTGCTCCTTTAAACAACTCCTTTTTTGTGCAGCTTTGCTTTCTAATATTTTTGTGATATTTCATGTAATTCTATCATTAAATATTTATGTTTGGATACGCTGTACATGTTCCTACTAGTGTTAAGAAAAAAAGAATAATTGTCAAAATAGTTTAAAAAGAATTCACATTTTTAATTCCATTCATTTTAATATTTTTAAATATTAAAGTAAAACATTTGTATGTTGACTGGCAAAATGTTTATTTATTTCTTTTTTATTTATTTATTTATTTATTTATTTATTTATTTATTTTTAAAGCTGATCACACTTTATGCAAACCCAAGTAGCAGGTTCGTCCTCTCCTTATGCTTTTTCAAGAAATCAGTGGTGGCTGTAAACATGCTGCTGGTGCCATCCTGCAACTGGAGTTTAACTAGATTAGATTTGGTTTAAGTTTTGGGTTGAGGTTATAGGGTCAGGATTAGGGCCAGGGTTAGGATTAGGTTTTCGATGGAAGTTAAGATTAGGATTAGTCTGAAGATTAGGATATTCAGAAGATTAGGGTGAGGTTAGGGTTGGGATCAGGATTAGGGTTAGGTTGAAGACTATGATTAGCTTCTGGGTTGAGGTTAAGGTTAGGTTAGGGATTAGGGTTAGGTTGAAGGTTATTATTAGGTTCTGGGTTGCGGTTAAGGTTAAGTTAAGGATTAGGGTTAGTCTGAAGATTAGGATTTGGGTTGGGGTTAGGGTCAGGATTAGGTTTAGGTTGAAGATTAAGATGAGATTTTGGTTGAGGTTAGGGTTAGCATGGGGTTTTTGTTGAGGTTTGGGTTAGGCCCAGGTTTAGGTTTGGGTTTCAGGTTGAGATTAGGTTTTGCTTAATGGACATTTTAAGACCACCTAATTGAAATAACGGATCAGCAGTACATCTTCATATATGATGTATTCAGATGTTTCACTACAAGCGTTGTTGATGTGGTACTGGTGCTTTGTTTATAAATCATATACTGTATATGTGCCATCATCCCATATGGTCCTATAACAGCTCTGTGACGAGCCCAGATTTCATGATCATTTTCTTGATTACACTTTCTCTTGATTAGGTTGCAAAAACAAGTTGATACAATAGCCCTGTAATTATGATGCCACTTCTTCACATCTGAAAGAAAAAAACCCAACAACATGGTGCGTCATTAAAACTAATTTTCCTAGCAATCTAAAAACTATGTTGGGCTTGTGATTTATGTAAAATTGGATTGTAATTACTTGATTGCATAAGTAAGTTACTTGAAATCTCTGTAATTGGCCAGCATTGTGGAGCGGGCCACAGAAGAGAGGTGAGGCGAGGATTTAATTTGTGGACCAGTTGCAGATGAGAGGCCTAACCAATACAGATAACAAGCCTGGAGGTTTGGAAATGTCTGGATAATGGGTGGACAGGGCTTTAGACCTAATTAAGCTAATCAGCACTCAGAGTGATAGAGGATAAGGTCTGATACAAGTGTATGACACTCCGCTTTGGCAGGCGATGCTTGGAGGGCTGCTTCAGTTAGACCCTGCTGGCAAAAAGAGAGCTCATGACCAGACAGTGCTGATTCATGTTGGTGATACTGTTTATGCTCCTGCCTGAATATGAATGTCAGGCAGAGGCCCAAAAAACAAGACGACTGGCCCTAAGCCGAGAACGTCTGTCACACGAGCTCAAAGGCGAAAAGCATTGCCTGTTTTACGTAAGGAGGGTCTTTGCTTTTATCGAGATGAAATTACTTCTTTGCGGTTTGTTTGCTGAAGCTATAATTTAGGTCAAGGTAGAGACCCTCCAGGTCATCACTTTTTCTGTTACCACTTTCTCACTTTGGAGATATTTGCTGAAACACTTACCAAAATGCTTTCAGAGGAATAGATCGACCCTTGTGTGCACATAAACATGCAGAATAAAAAGGAAATTAATCTCGCAGTTACTGTGGTGTGTGTTTTGAGCTGGTTATTAAGCTCAATGAACAAAAACCCAACAAATAAGACCAACTGCTTTAAGGAGATTACACACTTGAAATAACCCAAAACATCTGTCGCATGTTTAGTCTGGCTGAAATGTTACATTGCTGGCTATGGAACTTCAGTCTAAATGACAAACAATGTACAGAATATATATATATATATATATATATATACACACATACATTACCACTCAAAAGTTTGGGATCACAGTGAAATGTTCTTGTTTTCAATGGAGTAGTCTTCCTCCCTTAACACAACAATGGACTAGCAGGTATGAAAGGAAAGTTGTTTCTTTCTGGCCATTTTGAGCAAGAGTGTCCTAACAACCAATTAGCCCAATAACATTCTTAACTTGGATTGGTGGTCATACCAGGAGATTTAGACAGAGGACTGAGAATTACTGATAATAGAACTATATGCAAAATAAGCCTCTATACAAAAATAAGACTTTAATACAAACATTTTTATTCTTTAAAAATAATCTGATACACTTGTGAAATGGACAGTATTGTTTGTGAATTACATGAAACTTGCATGAAATGAAATTCTAAAGTGATCCTAAACTTTTGAGCGGTAGTGTATGTATATCGTCGCTGTCCAATGAAAAACAAGTATCTCCAAAATTGCAACTTTACAGGAGAGACCAAAAACATACTTTACTTTCAATGTATGTCAATGGAACCAGATTTTTTTCCAAGCTGTTTTGGAGCACTTCTATTGGTCCATAAAATCGTCAAAAATGAAGATTCATGTTTTTCATTGGACAGCGATGATATCTGGTGATTACTATAATTATTGTAATAGTATTTTTTTAAAATCATTTAAATATCAAAACAGTGTTAATGGTGCAATGTAATTGTCTGTTGTGGTGACATTTGAATATAAACAAGGTGACTGATAAAGTTTGAATAAGTGATGCCTATATTAGAATACAAAATGTAGCACTCAGCATGGCAGCCTTGCTGCTGGCGTGATTCTGCCCTGTTATCTGAAGTACTCATTAAGTAGCACTTGTAGATTTATGTAATTGCTGTATGTGAAGGATGTAATGATTTCGGTGCAGTAATTCAAAAGTTAAAAACAAAAGTGAGCATTGTACAAATATGCTGCATCACTGAAACACTGAGGACGTTCATTTATCATTTGTTTATGGAAACTACTATCAGTGACCAATAATAGGCTGAAGTGAATTGTTTGAGAGAGGAATCTACACTGTACACACACTCATACTCAAAGAATTGTATTTTTTTGGGCTTACTTAATTAAACAGCTGGAGTAGCGAACACTGTAACTGTTGTTCTGAACCAAACTGATCTCTGTAAGATTGGTATAATGCACTACGGCAAATATGGCTAATCTTAAGCAGCCCCGTCCACAAGACAAGCTAAACATGACCTTACAGAGCCTTTAGACTAGTGTAAGTGTAACTGCGTCACTGGCTGTACTCTCTAGTGTTAATAATCATAGCCTCTCATACCGGCCGTGCGGCAGCATGCCACTAGAAAAGAGCTGCTGTAAATGCAAAGTTGTTACCGAAACTTCACCAGCTCTGTGTCATACAGCACTTTCACCAATTATCACTTTGCAGTCTTCCTGTTTCCAGTCTCTTGTTGTGCTCTGTTGGACGGCATGACCCCGACAGATGACATGAGGAAAAGACCAGCTCATAAAACCCACCTAACAGGTGAAGAACAGTAAACCTGGCAACAGCAAACTGACCTATTATTTTAGAGGCTTTCAGAAGCTAAAGTCTTGCTGCAGCCAAGGTGCAAAACTGAGTTGAGGTTGAGTCGGGAGGTCGAAACAGAACAACAGGTTGCAGAAGAGAAAGACGAAGAACTGATTCTGTTACATGTGAACTGAAGAAATTACTGGAGCGATAGCATTAATGTAGGCAATAACACAGTCAAGGACAGGAAAGCCTTTCAGTCGCAAACTGTCTCACAGTGTTTAATTTTATAGAGTCAAGAAAGAACCTTTGGTCATTTCCTCACTGTGAAGCAGAGGTGGGTGAAATAGCAAAAGTCACAGTACTTTGAGAAATTCTCATGATGCACAATATGTTGCAATATTTGTCTGATTAGACTTAAATACTGTCAAAGCGTATAATATAATATATATACACACTACTGGTTAAAGGTTTATTAACACTACCAGTCAAACATTTTTAAACAGTTCTCAAACGTTTGGCTGGTAGTGTACTAAAACGTTTGACTGGTAGTGTACTAAAACGTTTGACTGGTAGTGTACTAAAACGTTTGACTGGTAGTGATCCAAAACGTTTGGCTGGTAGTGATCTAAAACGTTTGGCTGGTAGTGTACTAAAACGTTTGGCTGGTAGTGTACTAAAACGTTTGACTGGTAGTGTACTAAAACGTTTGGCTGGTAGTGTACTAAAACGTTTGACTGGTAGTGTACTAAAACATTTTACTGGTAGTGATCTAAAACGTTTGGCTGGTAGTGATCTAAAACGTTTGGCTGGTAGTGATCTAAAACGTTTGACTGGTAGTGTACTAAAACGTTTTACTGGTAGTGATCTAAAACGTTTGGCTGGTAGTGATCTAAAACGTTTGGCTGGGAGTGATCTAAAACGTTTGACTGGTAGTGTACTAAAACGTTTGTCTGGTAGTGTACTAAAACGTTTGACTGGTAGTGATCTAAAATGTTTGGTTGGTAGTGATCTAAAACGTTTGACTGGTAGTGATCTAAAACGTTTAACTGGTAATGTACTAAAACGTTTGACTGGTAATGTACTAAAACGTTTGGCTGGTAGTGATCTAAAACGTTTTACTGGTAGTGATCTAAAACGTTTGACTGGTAGTGATCTAAAACGTTTGACTGGTAATGTACTAAAACGTTTGACTGGTAGTGTACTAAAACGTTGGGCTGGTAGTGATCTAAAACGTTTTACTGGTAGTGATCTAAAACGTTTGACTGGTAGTGATCTAAAACTTTTTACTGGTTGTGATCTAAAACGTTTGACTGGTAGTGTACTAAAACGTTTGACTGGTAGTGATCTAAAACGTTTTACTGGTAGTGATCTAAAACGTTTGACTGGTAGTGTACTAAAACGTTTGACTGGTAGTGATCTAAAACGTTTGACTGGTAGTGATCTAAAACGTTTGACTGGTAGTGTACTAAAACGTTTGTCTGGTAGTGATCTAAAACATTTGGCTGGTAGTGTACTAAAACATGTGACTGGTAGTGTACTAAAACGTTTGACTGGTAGTGTACTAAAACGTTTGACTGGTAGTGATCCAAAACGCTTGGCTGGTAGTGATCTAAAACGTTTGACTGGTAGTGTACTAAAACGTTTGGCTGGTAGTGATCTAAAACGTTTGGCTGGTAGTGTACTAAAATGTTTGACTGGTAGTGTACTAAAACGTTTGACTGGTAGTGATCTAAAACGTTTGACTGGTAGTGATCTAAAACGTTTGACTGGTAGTGATCTAAAACGTTTGGCTGGTAGTGATCTAAAGCGTTTGGCTGGTAGTGATCTAAAACGTTTGACTGGTAGTGTACTAAAACGTTTGACTGGTAGTGATCTAAAACATTTGGCTGGTAGTGATCTAAAGCGTTTGACTGGTAGTGTACTAAAACGTTTTGCTGGTAGTGATCTAAAACGTTTGACTGGTAGTGATCTAAAACGTTTGACTGGTAGTGTACTAAAACGTTTGGCTGGTAGTGATCTAAAACATTTGAATGGTAGTGATCTAAAACGTTTGGCTGGTAGTGATCTAAAACGTTTGACTGGTAGTGATCTAAAACGTTTGGCTGGTAGTGATCTAAAACGTTTGGCTGGTAGTGTACTAAAACGTTTGACTGGTAGTGTACTAAAACGTTTGACTGGTAGTGTATCTAAAACGTTTGGCTGGTAGTGTACTAAAACGTTTGGCTGGTAGTGTACTAAAACGTTTTACTGGTAGTGATCTAAAATGTTTGACTGGTAGTGTACTAAAACGTTTGACTGGTAGTGATCTAAAACGTTTGACTGGTAGTGTACTAAAACGTTTGACTGGTAGTGATTTAAAACGTTTGACTGGTAGTGATTTAAAACGTTTGGCTGGTAGTGATCTAAAGCGTTTGGCTGGTAGTGTACTAAAACGTTTGACTGGTAGTGTACTAAAACGTTTGACTGGTAGTGATCTAAAACTTTTGGCTGGTAGTGATCTAAAGCGTTTGGCTGGTAGTGATCTAAAGCGTTTGGCTGGTAGTGATCTAAAACGTTTGGCTGGTAGTGATCTAAAACGTTTGGCTGGGAGTGATCTAAAACGTTTGACTGGTAGTGTACTAAAACGTTTGTCTGGTAGTGTACTAAAACGTTTGGCTGGTAGTGATCTAAAACGTTTGGCTGGTAGTGATCTAAAACGTTTGGCTGGTAGTGATCTAAAACGTTTGACTGGTAATGTACTAAAACGTTTGACTGGTAATGTACTAAAACGTTTGGCTGGTAGTGATCTAAAACGTTTTACTGGTAGTGATCTAAAACGTTTGACTGGTAGTGATCTTAAACGTTTGACTGGTAGTGATCTAAAACGTTTGACTGGTAATGTACTAAAACGTTTGACTGGTAGTGTACTAAAACGTTTGACTGGTAGTGTACTAAAACGTTGGGCTGGTAGTGATCTAAAACGTTTGACTGGTAGTGATCTAAAACGTTTGACTGGTAGTGATCTAAAACGTTTTACTGGTAGTGATCTAAAACGTTTGACTCGTAGTGTACTAAAACGTTTGACTGGTAGTGATCTAAAACGTTTGACTGGTAGTGATCTAAAACGTTTGACTGGTAGTGTACTAAAACGTTTGTCTGGTAGTGATCTAAAACATTTGGCTGGTAGTGTACTAAAACGTGTGACTGGTAGTGTACTAAAACGTTTGACTGGTAGTGTACTAAAACGTTTGACTGGTAGTGATCCAAAACGCTTGGCTGGTAGTGATCTAAAACGTTTGACTGGTAGTGTACTAAAACGTTTGGCTGGTAGTGATCTAAAACGTTTGGCTGGTAGTGTACTAAAATGTTTGACTGGTAGTGTACTAAAACGTTTGACTGGTAGTGATCTAAAACGTTTGACTGGTAGTGATCTAAAACGTTTGACTGGTAGTGATCTAAAACGTTTGGCTGGTAGTGATCTAAAGCGTTTGGCTGGTAGTGATCTAAAACGTTTGACTGGTAGTGTACTAAAACGTTTGACTGGTAGTGTACTAAAACGTTTGACTGGTAGTGATCTAAAACATTTGGCTGGTAGTGATCTAAAGCGTTTGACTGGTAGTGTACTAAAACGTTTTGCTGGTAGTGATCTAAAACGTTTGACTGGTAGTGATCTAAAACGTTTGACTGGTAGTGTACTAAAACGTTTGGCTGGTAGTGATCTAAAACATTTGAATGGTAGTGATCTAAAACGTTTGGCTGGTAGTGATCTAAAACGTTTGACTGGTAGTGATCTAAAACGTTTGGCTGGTAGTGATCTAAAACGTTTGGCTGGTAGTGTACTAAAACGTTTGACTGGTAGTGTACTAAAACGTTTGACTGGTAGTGTATCTAAAACGTTTGGCTGGTAGTGTACTAAAACGTTTGGCTGGTAGTGTACTAAAACGTTTTACTGGTAGTGATCTAAAACATTTGACTGGTAGTGTACTAAAACGTTTGACTGGTAGTGATCTAAAACGTTTGACTGGTAGTGTACTAAAACGTTTGACTGGTAGTGATTTAAAACGTTTGACTGGTAGTGATTTAAAACGTTTGGCTGGTAGTGATCTAAAGCGTTTGGCTGGTAGTGTACTAAAACGTTTGACTGGTAGTGTACTAAAACGTTTGACTGGTAGTAATCTAAAACTTTTGGCTGGTAGTGATCTAAAGCGTTTGGCTGGTAGTGATCTAAAGCGTTTGGCTGGTAGTGATCTAAAACGTTTGGCTGGTAGTGATCTAAAACGTTTGGCTGGGAGTGATCTAAAACGTTTGACTGGTAGTGTACTAAAACGTTTGTCTGGTAGTGTACTAAAACGTTTGGCTGGTAGTGATCTAAAACGTTTGGCTGGTAGTGATCTAAAACGTTTGGCTGGTAGTGATCTAAAACGTTTGACTGGTAATGTACTAAAACGTTTGACTGGTAATGTACTAAAACGTTTGGCTGGTAGTGATCTAAAACGTTTTACTGGTAGTGATCTAAAACGTTTGACTGGTAGTGATCTTAAACGTTTGACTGGTAGTGTACTAAAACGTTTGACTGGTAGTGATCTAAAACGTTTGACTGGTAGTGATCTAAAACGTTTGACTGGTAATGTACTAAAACGTTTGACTGGTAGTGTACTAAAACGTTTGGCTGGTAGTGATCTAAAACGTTTTACTGGTAGTGATCTAAAACGTTTTACTGGTAGTGTATGTATATATCATCAAGAAAACTTGTCTAAGCATCATGGTGTTACAGTTTTGCTATATCGGGCTCCTCAGTGTGGATCAAAGGAAACTTACACTCTCACTTGTGAGGGAAGTATAAATGTGGTTTTACAGCACATCACCCACACTTCCTCCCAGCAGCTGTTCCTGTGACTCTTTATTTTTACTTACAGGTGCAATATCCCTTTTAATGCAGTCACCTTGACCCGCAGCACGCCTGAGATATCCATATGGTTTGATTGTATTCGGCTCTATTTCTCTGCTCTGTTGTGATTGGAGGGACCCATTGATTGTATCAGATTGGTTGAGTAATTGATTGTAACTGGTTATTAACCTCTGAGAACTTTGTGGCCGGCACGGCGCGATGTGAGAGCGGGCCTTAATCACTCACAAATGGCAGCCACTAATGAAATTAGTTCCTGGTTCTGCACCGCAACTTTATTTGTTCGAGGAAGCCTTGACAAGGGCATCCAGCGCTGAAGTTTACTTTGCTGAGGAATGATTTTCTCCCCCCCAACGTTTGCAGTTATTGCACTGAGTTTAGAGTGTGAGTTTGCAGTGTAAAAGTGTACATCGGTTGCATTACATCTCAGTTTAGCATTTCAGCTTGACTTTCTATTGGCAGCCATTCTGTTCATGGAGTGTAGTTTGTTCATGTGGATCTAGCTGTACACATTTAAATCATTCAGTTTATTCAGTGCAAAGTTTTCTCTACAGTACTTTTAATTTATATGTAGCTTCAATATGCAGCACACGTCTCACTGACCATTCAGTAGCCTGTGTTTTTATATTTTAGTAGTAAAGTTCAACCTGCATTGATTGAATGGGAATGGGAGATTCTGATTGGGGCTAAACAGTTTTACACTCTGCATTTTATTATTTGTCTCAATGCCCGAACATGGCAGTACTTAAAATTAAATTCAAACCATTTTCTGCATAATGCCTATATATAAGTGAACAAAGGTCTGTTCACACAGTGTGTGAACGGTCTACTGGTCAGTTTCAACATTTTTCTTTGGCAAATTTCAGCCAGGAATTCACTTTGCAGTTTTAGCCTATTTTTAAACACACAACCACTTCCCCACTCTGGGTGCAGACAGGCAGGCTAGCAAAAGAGAGGTGAACCAAAGTCAGTATATGTCTACTTTACTGAGTTTGGACTGAATAGAACTGTGCTAACATTAATAAAGTTGTAAAATTAAAAATCAAGTATATTGTCTTTATAAAGTAAGCTATAGACAGACCATATCGTCCTATGTCACTGCTTGCAGTGTGGAATGAAATAGCAAGCCTGCTGTAGCTCTATTTCTCAGTATACTTGCTCAGTACTCGGCTGTGCAGTGTGCTATTTTGAATGAAACAGTTTTACAGACAGAGTTGTGGGGGCTGCATTTCACGAAGCAAGTCAGTCAGACTAAGTTTGTGTGTCTGAAACAGTCCACTAGTTTACTCATTCCCTGATCACTATGTAGACTTTTTTATGTAGAACAATTTGGGTGAACAATTTCATGAACATGAGTTTATTTTATGAGTTCTCAAGCATGTGGTTACATTAACATTCTGTGACCGTTAATTTATATTCTTACTTATTCTTTTTAGTCGAGATGTCGGTTATACTGGTCATCTTGTTGCTATTAAAGCTTTAAGCCCTCAGACAGAGCCGCAGGCCTGCTGTAGAAGATCAAGGTTTCAGAGAAACCGCTATACATTGTCCACTGAAAACTCAGACAACGCTACAAAAGGGCCTAAATAGAACACTTCATTATGAATAGGGTGCAATTTCAGACACACCGAGTGTTTACTTACAGTATAAGCAAATAAGTAACTTTGTCTGTAAACAGTGATCTGTTCACACCAAAGACCAAGCCATTAACGTTTAACAATGTAATTATGTATGCTTTTAAAAACGTGCAACGGTATCCCGCTTTTAGAGTTGGCTGCTTTCCTAAACATTGTCAAGTGATTAATATTGTTGATAGAGGTCAGACCTGAGAGGCAGTCGATAAGCGTTAGTCATGAAGTATAATCTATAAAATTCTATAAGCCAATATCTAATTTTACGTTTCCACAGGCTAGAATAGTGCATGGGTCTGTGCTCTGAAAAGCCAGTGTTGTGTGGATTGTGAACTGAAGTGTGTTAGTAGTTGGGCTCATTGTGCACGACACACCAGGTAACATAATTGTACACTTCACCACCTTTGGTCAACCTTATAATGGCTTTGTTGTTCCTGTGGTAGGGATAATGCCGTAGTTGTGGCTCTGTTGTTTAACTCTGTTGTTAAACCAGGCTGTCTTTGCGTGCAAAAGGAATGTGCAAAACATTTAATCTACACAGTCAGAGTATTTCATTCAGGATGTTTGCAATATTTACACTATTGTATCCGTTGAAATGCAACATGTTAAATGATTGCCAGGTTTTAATAAGCTCTGTGTTGAATAGCCCAGTGAGCTGTAATGGATGAAGATGCTGCAGTCTTATTAATTCAGTGTTGCTTAATAATATCATTTCTACAGATGTATTGCAGGTTATGACGGGTGATTCTTTAGCTTAAGAAGAATGATGATCCCTGAACAACATTTGGAAGTGAAGATCTTTTATTTGTCTCCTTTAAAGCAAGAAATTAGTCCGAATTTTAGAATCAATATATGAATCAGTATATAAAATGATGCTAATATGCTCATCTAACTTTTCAGATTCTGAACAATTACTAGAAATTCAGAGCTGTATAAACAGAGCTGTAAACAAACATAAAATGATTGAAAATGAATTGTGTTTAAATAAGTTAATCTGGAATCCCTGCTATATGTAAAGAAAAAAGCAGAAAAAATACATGTAAAAAATATATATATATATTTTTAGTGATTAGTTTGTATTTAAATCCACATTTATATATTATTTTATATAAAATAACAAAAAAGGCTAACGGAGGAAGCCTTTCCAAACTTGGTAGCTATTTATGCAGTCACAGTGAGAGCTGAGGGGATTCTTGGAGGATGAGAGCTGTGAGTACACAGGGTCATGCACTGGCATAGCAGAAGGTTTTAAAGGTCCAGAAGGGTTCCTGGGGTTTCTTGCAGGTTTCTTACAAACCATGTCAACCCTGATAACAGTATGATTACAGTAATATTTAAAGAATTCTGTGGTGAAACTGGGGCAGCAGCTTAGTGGAAACTCCCTCATCCTATATGACATATGACTGGATGTCATGAGTAATGCCATTTCTAATCACTTGCCTCGTTCTGTAGTTTTGTGGTGATGTAAAAAATGTCCAACAAGATAAAACCAGCAAAACCTAATGACGGGAAAGAATTCTGCACTTCATCAGTAATCAGTTCCAAGGTATCTTTAAATGTAGAGCTTTCAATGCCAAGAAGGAAAACCCCTTGGCTCGTTCCTCACAGAACATCTTAGCTCGACACCACAAAGGTTTCCTTACAGTAATAACGTGTAAGATGTTTGGTGCAGTGTGGGAAACACTTGACAAGTCCAAGTGGCAAACTACTTCAGAAAGGCCACAATGAGCAGCACAGTCGTAGGTCACATAGCATTAATTAGTCATATCCACCAAACCACCAATTCAGAATATCTGCGGGATATGAGGGATAATCTCTCTGGCAAAACTCTCTTGGGTAGCATCTCCTCCTGCTTGCTTGGAGCAGCTTGGCTGCTGCATGAAATCAACCAGCATGTGAAATCCGGTTTGGATGTTTGGACCACTGGGGTTATATGTGTTCTGGTGGTTTTGACGGTAAAAAAAGGTGAATTATGTTTCTGTGTCTGCATATCTCGTGCCAGCGTACATGCTCATAATGTGAACGTGTGCACTACATCTCCAAGGATTAATTAGTGCTTCACTGTGTTTGGAACCTTTTGGTATTGGGTGGTGTTAGGTCTGTACCTGGTGATGTTAGATCAAATCAGTTCAAAGTTTATTTGTTGCATACATAGTCATACACGGTACAACTTGCAGTGAGTACACTGCACGGTACAACTTGCAGTGAGTAGTCCAGTACTTGCAGTCCTGGACTACGGCGATGTAATTTATAATAAAGCGTCCGCCAGTGCCCTCAAACCGCTAGATTCAATCTATCACTCTGCTCTGAGATTTATAACTGGAGACACTTACAGTACTCACCACTGCAGACTCTATGATAGAGTTGGTTGGTCCTCACTAGCTGCACGAAGAGAAGCTCATTGGCTTATTTTTATCTATAAATCACTCTCTGGCCATTTGCCAGCTTACATCTCTTCTCTGATTTCAATAAATAACAATAATTACCAGACTCGCTCTAGTGGCTGGATCACCTGTCAGGTACCGAGAGTTTTTAGTGAACTGGGAAAATCTGCTTTTAGCTACAGTGCACCAGCGAGCTGGAACTCTCTCCAGGAAACTCTGAAGCTCAGCTCGCTGGATCACTAAACCATTTTAAACTTTTAGTTTCTAATCACCATCAGAAAGCCTGTGACTGTTTTAAATGAATAAATCTACTAGGATTTTATTTTTATCTTATTATTATTATTATTATTATTATTATTATTATTTATTTATTTAATTTTTATTTTTATTTAATTTTGTTTTTTACGTTTGTTTTATTTTACTTTTATTTTAGTTATTATTATTTTTTTTTTATTATTACTATCTTTTTATTTATTTATTTATTATTTGTATTATTTTTATTATTATAATTATCCATTTTTTATCGTGATTGTTTTATTGAGTATTTTTTATTAGCATTTCAACTTTTTATTATCTTGGTGTATGTAATATGTTTATTTTATATTCTTTTATATTCTTTTATAATAATTTTCTAACATTTTTTACATTGTATTTTTAATGCATCTATATTAAATGTTTATTTAAAATTGGTATTTAATTTATTATTTTTGCTCATTTTGTTTTCAATCCCTTTAACTGTATATGCTCGGCTGCATTGAAAATGAGGGTCATCCCTCAATGTATTTCCGAGATTAAATAAAGGTTGATTGATTGATTGATTGAAATGCTGTGATAACTGACCGCTGACATAAAACAATAGGATAACATAGAGTATTGGAAATATTAAGGAGTGTATAAGGCAAGAGCAAGATGAAATAAACATAAAAAAGATTAAGTATATTCTGAGATAATAATATGACCTCAAGTAAATGCTTATTATAATAAAAGGATGCTTGCACATAAACAACAAATAGAGGAGTGCCATGGGTATGTCTGTGAATTAGAGATTGGGGATCTGCCCTGAGTGAGTACAGGCAGTTTGGAGGCTATAGGTTGAATGAAACCATAATGTTTGGGTTTGGCTGAAAATGAATGGGACCTTATGGGAGGAAAGAGGGACAAATAGATGAGTGTAGGTCAGTATGTCTGTGGATTAGAGCTTTGGGATCTGCCCTGATTGAGAACATGTAGTTTGAAGGCTGTAGGTTAAATGAAACTATGAGGTTTGGGTGTGCACCGAAAATGAATGGGACTCTATGGGGAAAAAAGAGGGATGGGAAAAAACAACAAAGAAATGAGAGTGGGTCAAACCAACGCTACAGTCGTGGTTCTGTCAGTAGATTGGCGTGCAGTTTTCCATTCTATTCATTTTCTATGGAAAAAAAATCTGGAAAATGTGAATATGTTGTTTTCCAGAATCTGTGCATCTGATCAAAAAGGTGTATACAAGCCCGAATCACTCAATCAGACCGGACCATCTGGATTTGAACATAAAGAAAAGAAAAAATAAATAAAAAACGCATATAAAAATACACTATAAAAAAAACAGACTAAAGTGTGAAGAAGTGCAGAATGCAAAGTGTGCAACAAGTGGATGAAACAAATGATGGAAATTAATGTGATGTGTGAAAGTTACAGTGATAACAACCCCTAGTAATAGTCAAACCTCATTTACACTCATTTACTTATAAAAAATAAAAGTTCTTCATTTATGGATAGTTTTTGTAGCAGGACACTAATATTCTCGCACCTGAACCTGTAAATATGTTGACTGTAATATCCTGCATCGCGTGACACACGTGAGACAGTTTAGCAGTCCTGGTTAAACCCGCTCTGTGCTGCAGAGAGATGTCATGCCTGTTTGTGTTCCAGCGTACATCTGCAAGCCACAGCACATCAGACAAAACAAGTTTCAAAAGTAAATCATGTCTCAGCTCTCACAACAGACTGTTTCTGAAGGTCTCAGGTGAAGAAAAGAATTGCTAAGCTAAGCTAAGTGGTCGCAAACTCTTAGATGACGTATGACATTCACAATTCTTTTCATTCTTACTACAGGAAGTAGAGCTTCATGGTCAAACGTAAGGCAGAGGATAAAAAACACAAACATCAAATCCATTTTCACCATTTAGCCTGAATAATAAGACTTCATTACTAGTACAGGCCTACGTCATAATGTGCATCCAGCCGATCCTCAAACTGCACTAGTTTTAGTTCCGGCTGAGTGTTCTTCATTTTCTTGATGCTGATTCTCTGCAGATTTCCCAGACGTTAGATCTTTTTAGGATGCTCCGCAGATAGACTTGTTTGCATCACACCAGAAATGCAAGTCTTTAGTTGGAGTTGCTGGTTTAAAACTGAGGCTAATCACAAAAATTGAGTTCACTACAAACATTTCCTTGTACAGTCTTCTCAGGATTAACTGCAACAGAGAAATGATTACAGTATTTTAATACCAGCACCTTGAACTTTGAGCGTTTGACTGTGTGTGCATATCACTAGTTCCTAGTTCGAGTCATAATGATCTCATTCTCTGTACATTTTTGTGTTTTTCTTACTCTACAGTAGGGGTTTGTGATATAAATCGTCTATGATAGTATCTGAATTTCCGTGTTAACGTTGTGTGAACTGACGTTGTCGAGTACGTACTGACTGGAAACCAACAACAATCAAAACATGCTTCAGTACAGGCTGCTGTGAGTGTGCATTGAGAGTGCCCATACTGTGTGCTAGCATAGGCTAAAGCTAGCATAGCTGCCTAAACAGCACACCTAAAGCTAAAAATGAGTGAACACACTGCGCCAGAGGAAGAAACTCAGACCCCGCCCGCCTCGCAGTCTACCGCCTTAGATTTAATTCCTAGGCGAGGATCATCTTCACTTGGTTTGGATCTGAAAAGACTGGAATTACACAGAAGACAGCAGTTTACAGACTTTTTAAGAAAGCAGCCTTCAAAGACCACTCCACAAATAACATGTTCCATCATCTCCAAACAACCCAGGACACAGAGTATGAGGAGTATAAAGAGCTTCAGGAGCGCACCGTCCAAGATAAACCTAAACCAGCTAAGGTGTCTGACTGAACACACACTCAGCAAACTTTAGCGGAGTCCTTCACTAAAAAAGCACCTTCACCTGATGACGCTGGGATTGGCTCCAGCACCCTGTGACCCAGACTAGTGGGATAAAGCAAAAAAAAAAATGAATGAATGAATGAATGAATGGATATTAATATCCTTTAGGAAGTGTAAGCTAGTAAAATATAAGAGCACAAAATATACAAACACATTTTTAAATAATGCAAAATATTGTTTAGCGTTAGCAACAAAATTACTGAAAATATCCAGATATCATGTTTTTGTCAACATCACACACTACTAATGTTGTAAAGAAAACTTTTAATGTAATATTCATACCTTTAGGTTGTTTATTATTTCAAATAATGTTTCTTTTATTCTTTCTGCATCTCAAAAAAGAAAAAGTTGGTTCACACAAATTAGTAGGCTTAAACGCTCAAATCAGGATTAGCTGCTGATGATGAGGCAGTGTTTAGTTCCAAACAGCACTCAAAATATTAAAGTAAGTCAAATTCAATTAAATAAACACAAAGGAAACGCGCACATGCAATGTAACGCTCCACGTAGACCAGCACTTACGCTGAACATCTTGTTTTCTTGAACGATGCCGGACGGCTCTGGTGATATGATGTGGAAATGCAGAATGTTTCAAATGAACAAGTTTGTTTGGAAATATTTTAGATCCAAACCAGCATGTCAGACACGTCACTCATCACTGCTTCTGATGGTTTTGGGGAATTTATGATCACATGGACGCTGACAGGTTACAGCAAATGAGCAAACGACATGACTCACATTCCACCATCTGCCGTACTTCGTCAGAGGAAGCTACTGATGCCTGTTTTCCTCAGAGCAGACCTGTTGGTGACGTCACAGCCTCGGCTAATGAATGTTGTGTGGAAACTGTGTACACCTGCCCGTAAAGTTTCCATCCCCCCGTATGTGAAATTCCCCTCGATGCTCCAGCTTCCTCGCAGTCTTGATCTTGGGTGGTGGAGTTCCCAGGAGATCAGGTGGGCTCTTTGCATGTGAGCTTTCTCGTCTCGCTCGAGCCGAATATCCATGGAGATGACTGTGTTGGATTGTGGGAAACCCATCACCAGGAAGCAGTTGCTGCAGGGGGAAACATATGTGGTGAGAGGAGAGAACCAGAAGGCTGCAACTTGGATGTCCAGTGGGCCATCTGTCCCCAACCCTGACAAGAGCCAGGCAGCCCTGAGAGGCGGAGCAGCTCTCCCAATATCCAACCCCAAAACAGCTTGAAATCCCTAAGGGAGAATTTCATAGCCATGTGCAACAAAGGCGAACGCTACTGGCTGCCAACCCTGCTTTAAGCCCTCCGCAGACGTATACATGCATAGCATGCCTTCATCCAGTGTTATGTTTTAGAAGCTGGCAGAGTTAAAAGCGCGAAAGCATGGCTGCCGTGAGGCTTTAAGCGGAGGTCTGTAGCCAAGTCCAAAAGCTCTTTTCAAAAATGTGTCAACATGCCGTGTCTCTGCCTCGAGACGAAAGTTTTTAAAATGCAGTACATGCAATAATAGTGTCGCGTGTTCAGCATTCTTATAATAGCAAAACGGGGGCGGAACAACTCAACCCAACAAGCTCATGTGGGTGTGTAGACATACTTTTGTCAGTATAATGTACATGATCTAAACTTTTGCTTACACCAGTGTTCAAAGTCTGGCCTCAGGGTCAAATGCAGATGGCTTCTGTTTGAGAGGGTATTATAAGTGGCCTGTCACTTACATACATTGCAGTTTTTTTCTTTCACCTGATGGTGGCAGCAGTACCCTAAAATTATAGCATGGTCCTATGCACTGTGGTAGCTTTAGCTAAAAAAGCCTCTGTTCTCTAAATTTAAACCTGCAGTTCAATTCACTGAATGACGTTTAATCAACACTGCAGTCATAAAGCACATACTCTAAGAACTGGTGATTTTGGTGAGATGGAAATTCACTTATTCTATCTGCCGTGTGCCTCATATCTCAAAGGACTATAATGAAGTTAAACATAGATGTTACACTAAATATATTTTGGAGGAGGTGTGGAAACGAAATCAGCTTTAAGTTACTGAGTCAGCACCAACTTCTTATTACAGCAAATTCTCTAGTTCACTAAGTATTAACTAGGGCTGTGTATTGGCAAGAACCTGGCGATACAGTACGTATTATAATACAGTGGTACAGAGATCATACTATTATAACACGCCGCTATATAAACCTATATAAAGGTTTGCCAATACTTACAATAGCATTGCTCCCTTGTGCTACTTGTAAATGTTGGAGTGGAGATAAAAATGGTTTTCAACACTGCCATCTAGTGGTTAGAAGTTTAAACACCAGGAATCTGTGCGTCAATACTGTGTTTTTGAGAAACGATACAGTATCACAAAACATAGTATCCCATATTCAGTATTTCAATATTTTCCTACACCCTTAGTATTAACTAGGGATGCCACGTTTTCCCATCCAATACCTGATCTGTAAATATAGGCCCATACAGAGTACTGATAATAATACTAGCTCTAATGTTTATATAATGTTTTTTCCAAGTAAAACATACTCACCTTATTTGAAAAGCATTTACTTTTCAGAATATATATATATTAAATGCTAGGGCTCAGCAAACAAGCTGCTGAATACTGTTTTTCATCTCGTGTATGCATCTTGTTCACTCGCGCTTACATCTCCATTCATGGGGTTTCTATGGCTTAGTTAAAGTGTAGGGTCGCGAGACCCCGCTGCTCCGACAGAAGTGGACACTCGGCCCAGCTAGCCTCTAGCTAAAGGCTAAATTAAGGTCCAATAGCTCTCTCAGTAACACTGTGGACTGACATTAACTCAGCGAAAGATGATTGAAAAGTCTGGCTCAGTCGTTCAGGTAATGGTCTCTTGTTAGCCTGTTTCCCCCACAAAACACTCTCATTACACGATTTGCTGTGAGCATTTTTACAGCTGCTTGTCATCCTGCACTTCGGACATGTTATTACATTCCCTCTACTCATACGCACGCACGCATCAGCCACGCGGTGTTGGTCCAAGGTTTCAGTATCCCAGTCAGTGCTGCAGCGTTTAAGTGTCAGTATCACTGCCCATACTGATACGCTGTCGGTGCCGCACTACTATTAAACCTTTACGATCAAGCAAAAAACTTTTAATAAAGTGATTACTGAGTGGATCTGTGAAAGAACGTTGTATGACAAAACCAACAACAAGACTTTTGTTTAGTAAACAATTGAATAGGAATATAATTAAAAGCTCTGAACTTATTTGATGAGTGCTTGTCTGTCCAAATTACAAACAGTCAAAGAATCCTTGAGCATCTTTTATGCAGTGATTAAGATTCAGATTCAGGTTCAAGAGTTTTATTGTCATGTGTACAGCAGAACAGACAGTTACACTGTACAATGAAATTCTTACTTTGCTGTTTTTCTATTCACCAATAGATAAAGATAACAAATAAAAGAAATAATAAAAAATATATACAAAATATACAAAGTATAATAATATAAGTTGAAGTAAATAAAAGTATTTTTATAGTTAAAGAATAAAAAATAAAGGTTATGTGTGCTTTTATGTGCAAGTATGAAGAGCAGCAGCCATAAAGTGCAAGTTGCAAGTAACAAATGTAAACAATAATGTTTTGTGCGAGTAGCGAATGTAAACAGTATTGTATGTAAACAGCAGTACATGCGTGAGGTATTCACAAGCCTGATGGCCTGTGAGTAGAAAAAATCATAGTAGCACACTGAGATCTTTGATTCTGTGCTGATATATAAAAAATTAAACATTTAAAATCATTTGTAAATAATATTTTAGCCCCTGGGTTTATATACATAGTATGATCTGGCCCTCTTTGGAGCCCACCGTCCCCCACCCGACTGTGGTTGTGAACATGTGGAGGCTCGTGCAGCTGCTGTTTAGGGAAAATGCAGAATAAAACATAATTTGTTTTCTGTTTGCAGTGTTCTTGGAGCTATGATTCACTGCTCTGTTTCTCTCTGTGCTAGCTTGTTTTGTCTAATGCTCTTTGATGACAGGTTTATATTTTTATCCATGGAATACATTTTATAGATAAAGTTTTGTTGAGCTTAAGAACTTCCTTTGTAGTTTAGACAAGAAATGCACATTTTTCAACTTTATCTTAACAGCTGTTCCGTACCTCAACTATTAATGCAACCGAACACTTAAAATCTGCATGTTCCTTCATTTCTACCAACTCTAATCTATTGCTAATGTTGACTGTACTCTAAAAACACCTAGGCAAGCAGTCATGTTTGGTTGCGGTTCTCTTATTTTTCGTATTTTCTTTTCATGGAATTTACTTTAAAATATCCCAGCAAACATCTCATCTCATAAAGGAAGACTTGCTCTTATTTGGGGTCTGTGTCTATGTCGGTGCATTACAAAAGGTGACCTTTCTTACTTTCAAGATGTCGTTAAAACAATACAAATATTAGCAATAAAGGACAGAGAGGCTTTAGCCAGTAACTGGGATCAAACGCATGGCCTTTTGAATCATAGCCGAGTTCTCTGGCCAAGAGTTTGTGCACTGCCACGCTCCCACTCTCATGCATATTATACTGTAGGTACTCGCACATGTATCTGAATCAGCAAAACTCCCACGATAAACAAAGGTAAGTGCTTTATCATAACAATGTGATGTGAGGATATAACGGCTCTATAGATATTCATATATATACATATATGTACACCATCCGCTTTCTTCTACAGCAATACAGACTGAACTCAAAACGCCATCATAGTTACAGTAAACAAAATACAAAAACATGTAAACAAAAATAACAGCTGATTTACAGAAACACTGCTGAGAACTCTTGGAAACTCTGCCCCTCCCCATCCCAGACCACCAACTCCAGTATATTACAGATGTTACAGATGTTATGGCTGCTGTTTAGACCGTTTTTTCTTGTTTATTTATGTTTCCTAAAAATGGTTATTCATACCTGACTGTCATACTTGTTTAATTCTGTTCTGTCAACAACTGCCAATCTTGACTGATTGTTGATCATATTAACTGATGTTCTTAAGCTATAGATCACATACAGGGGTTGGACAATGAAACTGAAACACCTGGTTTTAGACCACAATCATTTATTAGTATGGTGTAGGGCCTCCTTTTACGGCCAATACAGCGTCAGTTTGTCTTGGGAATGACATATACAAGTCCTGCACAGTGGTCAGAGGGATTTTAAGCCATTCTTCTTGCAGGATAGTGGCCAGGTCACTACGTGATGCTGGTGGAGGAAAACGTTTCCTGACTCGCTCCTCCAAAACACCCCAAAGTGGCTCAATAATATTTAGATCTGGTGACTGTGCAGGCCATGGGAGATGTTCAACTTCACTTTCATGTTCATCAAACCAACCTTTCACCAGTCTTGCTGTGTGTATTGGTACATTGTCATCCTGATACACGGCACCGCCTTCTGGATACAATGTTTGAACCATTGGATGCACATGGTCCTCCAGAATGGTTCGGTAGTCCTTGGCAGTGACGTGCTCATCTAGCACAAGTATTGGGCCAAATGAATGCCATGATATGGCAGCCCAAACCATCACTGATCCACCCCCATGCTTCACTCTGGGCATGCAACAGTCTGGGTGGTATGCTTCTTTGGGGCTTCTCCACACTGTAACTCTCCTGGATGTGGGGAAAACAGTAAAGGTGGACTCATCAGGGAACAATACATGTTTCACATTGTCCACAGCCCAAGATTTGCGCTCCTTGCACCATTGAAACCGACCTTTGGCATTGGCACGAGTGACCAAAGGTTTGGCTATAGCAGCCCGGCCGTGTATATTGACCCTGTGGAGCTCCTGACGGACAGTTCTGGTGGAAACAGGAGAGTTGAGGTGCACATTTAATTCTGCCGTGATTTGGGCAGCCGTGGTTTTATGTTTTTGGATACAATCCGGGTTAGAACCCAACATCCCTTTTAGACAGCTTCCTCTTGCATCCACAGTTAATCCTGTTGGATGTGGTTCGTCCTTCTTGGTGGTATGCTGACATTACCCTGGATACCGTGGCTCTTGATACATCACAAAGACTTGCTGTCTGACGTGTACCAACTATTTGTCCTCTTTTGAACTCTGGAATGTCCCATAATGTTGTGTTATTGCAATATTTTGATCTAAACTGTGCTCTTACCTGCTAACTGATCTTCACACTCTGCTCTTACTGGTGCAATATGCAATTAATGAAGATTGGCTACCAGACTAGTCCAATTTAACCATGAAACCTCCCACACTAAAATGACAGGTGTTTCAGTTTCATTGTCCAACCCCTGTATATAGATCAAGATATTTAGCAGGATACAACAGTAGGGAAGCTTCCTATGCTATGAATTTAACTCGTTCTAGAGCAGAATTTTGGATCATAAACAGCTTTTGGACCAATAAGAGTGAGTTTATGACCCATCAACGACTGACAGAGATGCAGCCCACTGGTTGCTTCTTCTTTCTGAGGTCAGAGCTAACTATAGTAGGGGTTTTCACACTTTTTATCTAATCTTTGCTCGGGATCTGAGTGCTAGTGGCGATAGCTTTTGGGTGGTGGACTTCTGGCTGCAAGCCAAACATGGAGTAACTTGTTGTGCGCCTACTTGTTTTCCCCAGCGTATTATATATTTACCCATTCAGATGTATCACTCCCTCTGCTGTGTCTCGGAGGCAAAAGTGAATAATGACAAAAATAATCGCTGCCTGTTTTCCTATTTATTTTCCTTACTAGTGGGGTATAGAGGATGAAATTAAAATGCCCCGGATTTGACGAGGGTTACTGATTTTGTGTGTTGTTTGTGTCTTCATATAGTGAGAAGCACAGAAATGACTATATTTGTCACATGCGCAAGGACATGTTCACTTGTATCATTACTATTACTTTCTTAGGTCAGGAATTAGTGTAATGTTTTTGATTTTACTGGTTTATGCCTATAGTTATACAACACTTATAGAATACAGACCATTTTTTTCTAGCAAGAAGTATCAAAAATGAAGGGAGTGATAATGAATAAGTGAATCATGATTTAGAGTGACAGGTTAACTGCTTTGCTTAATGTTGCATTCATAGATATCCAAGGCACTCTCATATTAAGCTGGTAAAAGAAAACCCTCTTTTTTTCATCCATGACTGACAATCAAATCAAATGTGTGGCAGGTCACCTCCATCCTCTCAAGCAAATGAAATCATCAAGGTCCGTTCCTCCCTGTCTGAGTGAAGGTTACTGTGCATTCGGAATTCTCCTCTCGTCGCGTGGACGGACTGTGTTTAAGCGTTATTGATACTTATGTGGCTTAACTGTCTTTGATACTCATGTGTGCAATCTTTAAATCTGCTTGCCCATTGACGAAAATGTCCAAAGTGCCTTAGCACAGAAACTGTTTTATCTGAACCAGCACTGGAACGACAGCATCCTCGTCATGAGACTTTATCTGTGTTCCTTAATATATTCCTTCTCTGCAACTTAATGGTCTTGATTTTGAGGTGTGTGTTTGCAGTAATGTAACTACAACTGCTGTAGGGCTGTGTATTTGCAAGAACCTGGTACTATACTGAATTGTTCAATCTAATTTTAGGAAAGCTGTCATGGTATAAAACACACAGTCATATGTATAGGTTTGCTAATGTTGACGGTAGCAGCGCACCTGTCCACTACTTGTTGATGTTGGAGTGGAAGAGAATACAACACTGTGATCTAGCAGTTAGGGGATTACACTCAACGATCTGTCACCAATCTTTTTATGTGAACCATTCTGTGCTTTTAAGAATCGATACATTATCACAAAACATAATATAGTGATACGCAACTATATTGAACCTAAACTGTTTGTTTCCCGAGTCTTACCTTTTATATCGCTTATTGTTATTGCATTTTGTATTTTTATAAATTAGTTGTCACTTTATAGCCACAAATGCCATAACAGCTGCAGCCTCAGTTTCCATCAGCAGTTTGCTGGTTACTCTTAAGATCTATTTTCAGTTGACATAAACATCAGTACGTTAGAATGTAAAGAGTGGATTGTTTTATTTTCAGTCCACTGATTCTTTGTAAATGCTCACCTTGTCTTAAACTCAGCTGAATGTTTGTTGAATGCAATAATTTGCCCCATTAAAAAAAAAAACAAAAACAAAAAAAAACAAAAACAAAAAAAAACAATATTCTTTAATGATGTTAACACTTTTTTACTTGTCTGTCTTTTTGTTGACAACTCAGTTCAGGTGTTTCAGCCACACCCATTTCAAACTGATGTATCAACATAAGCACATACCTATGCAATCTCTCCTATTGGTCTTATTGTTGAATAAAAATGTCAGCTATGAAGCGGTAGACGACACATGCGTGCAAGAATTGCACTAGAATTGGTAGAATGAGTTTCAATAGCTGAGCAGCTGCACACAGGCCTAAGTTTACAATGCGCAACGCCAAGCGTCGGCTGGAGTGGTGTAAATGGTTCTGCCACTAGACTAGGAATTGTGATGTCTGTAAGGATGAATTACGCTTCACCTGATGAATGAATCTAGGTTTGGCAGAAGCCAACGGTACAGTTTGGAAGTGGAGAAAATTCAATATAGAAAGAATAACCAGAAGTTTGAAATTACTACTGGTATCAACTATCAATTTTACTGCTACATACTGCAAACACATTATAGCTTCTAAATTTCTGAAAACACAGTAATGACATCAAGTCGAGGTTTGCTTTTTATAACGTCTTTTGCTACAGATGTGGTCACAGAGCAGCTATACCGAAAACCCAAGCCCCCAAGAAGCACGCCAAAAGCAGCAGGGCAAAAAAAGCTCTCCTAGAGCAACAAGAAGAAACCTGGAGAGGAAGAAAAACTCAAACTGAGAACCCTCCCTCCTCCGGTTGATGTAGGATAGCAGGACAAAACGCAAAGCAGTATGAGAATTATAAGATCTTACAATTTTGTTAATGTATTTGCTGGATGATGTGAGTGGCTGTACTCACCTGAGCCCCCAAAGAGCATCTGGAAACTTGCCTTTTTAAGGATATGGCCAAGATATACACTAGCGCTCAAAAGTTTAGGATCACTTTAGAATTTCATTTCATGCAAGTTTCATGCAATTGAAAAACATTTCACAATTAATGTAAGTGTATCAAATGATTTTTAAAGAATAAAAATGTTTATATTAAAGTCTATTTTTGTATATAGTCCTATTATCAGCAATTCTCAGTTCTCTGCCTAAATCTCCTGGTACGGCCGCCAATCCAAGTTAAGGGTGTTATTGTGCTAATTGGTTGTTAGGACACTCTTGCTCAATTGTGATGCACAGCTGAAAAAACATTCTACTAATAAGTGAGCATAAAAGGGAGAACAGCATTCTAGGTTAGTTTAGTATCTAGAATGTCCGTCTTGGACATTTACTCCACCTGCTGCATCCGCAAAGCAACCAGCATTGTGGATGACCCCACCCATCCTTCACACAGACTGTTCTCCCTCCTGCCATCAGGAAGAAGGAACCGCAGCATCCGGTCCAACACGACCAGACTCTGCAACAGCTTCTTCCCCCAAGCCATCAGACTTCTCAACACAACTCAATGTCTGAACTGATATCTTCCTGGTACATGTACACTCTCTCTCTCTCCAACCATTTACCCCAGATAAAAAAGGGAAGCATTTTTGCACAAAGCATTGCACTAATAACTCTACTACCTCACTGGACTCTATTTATTACACATTGCACAATTTGCACACTACCAGCAATTATTTAGTATTCTCTGTCTGTACTGTGTTGTGTTGTCTGTCCGCACTGTTTGTGTTGCACTTGTGTCTTGTATGCACTGTCTTTGTTGCACCATGGTCCTGGAGGAACGTTGTTTCGTTTCACTGTGTATTCTGTATGTAGTTGAAATGACAATAAAACCCACTTGACTTGACTTGACTTGATCTGAAGCATCAGCAGTTGATGGCTTGCTGACCGGCTCAAAATGTCCAGAAAGAAACAACTTTCTTTAGAGACCTGTCAGTCCATTGTTGTGTTAAGGAAGGAAGATACTTCATTGAAAACAAGAAAATTCCACTGTGATCCCAAACTTTTGAGTGGTAGTGTATGGCCAGTATTTTTACAGCCTACCAAAAAAAACAAAACAAAAAAAACATTGGCTACAGGTGCATTTGCATATTGCACACGTCTGCGATATTAGAATTCTGAGAGCCGATGCCGTGATAATGTTGAACAAACGGTAGCGCGCAGGCCTAACACAAAGCTTTCTTTTTACCCAGCTATGTACATTATGCAGTTGTATCCTCTAGATAAGCAGCCCTGGATTATAGAACATAGATAGAGCAGATAATTCTCTCGTCGTAGCTCTGTTCAAGGCCGTGTATTCCCAGGCCTCTTATTACAGGCCGATTATTCGGGGAAATTGTGAGAGCTATCTTTAGATCCTGCCCTGATAGGAAATCCACTGCAAAGAGAGAGGCCAAGATTTAAACTGAGATTACAGTAAGATCTCAATTTGCATGTTTTGTTATCATTAGCAAGCTTGTTACACTGGCTCACTTGTTTCTGTGCTATAATTCCAAAGTTGTTTGGCAAGGGGAGGTGGGTGGGTGGGGGGGGGCTTGCACAGTTGGATATACTGCAAGATTTGGATACAAAATTTGAAAGGGGAAAAAACACTTCTCAGTGTGTTCTCGGAATAATTATGAAAGAGTGAGTCATAATTAAGGCGGCTGCAGTCTTATTGTCTAAATGCAGCTTGTTAGGGCTTGAAGGAGCATTCACAGCTCTCTGGCCACTGTGCATTGATATGGGCCTGAAACCGTCTCCTGTCGCCTCTTTAAGGGAGCCTGCTGTGCCATTCAAACATCTCCATGTTTGTGTGGGACTCATTGTGTACGCTAAATAAGGGAGGCTATGATGGCAGTAGTACTGATGGAGGGTCTGACAGAGAGTGACTCACTCACAGCGGCTCGCTGTCCACGGCCTGATGATGGCGGTCCGTGGTGCTAGGGAGGGCTGGATCTGGTGTGTTTTCAGACGAGAATTGGGTCATTTATCTCAATAATGAGCTTTTTTTTTTTTTTTAGATGACAAGGCAATTTTGCTGCTCAAATGTGTGTGTGTGTGTGTGTGTGTGTGTTTGTTGTGTGTGTGTGTGTGTGTGTCTTTCCGTTTTTGTTGCCTGCTGTCGAGAGTCTGAGCAATGACTTCTCAAGGAGTGGTTTGAAAGAGTGGGCAGTCAATACCCATGTTGGAGGGTGACTGCAATGCTGAGAGAGTCCGAGTAAAGCCTTAAGACATAAAGTTCTTTGCAAAAGCCATAAAGCACCTTTCATTTATTAAATGTCCAGTCAAAACAAACATCCAGTACAAGTTATTCATTTTACTGAACCTTTATTTTTTCATTTAATTTTCCTGTAGATTTCCAAGGACTGGATATTAAAAATGATTAAAGTTCCTGTCTACTCATTTGTCTACCCCTGTCTACTCATTTGCATTCTGTGTATGTTCTTTTATGTTTTTATGTTACTGTGACCTGGTAAGGAAAGGATGTTGTGTAGTTTTAAAATTACTGCAGTTTGATTTGATTGAGTGGGTCCGTATTTGGCTAAAAAGGTGGCGTAAGATCTGCCAAAGTACCAAATCAGGTTAGCAGCATGTATACGTCAGTGACTTGTCTTCCTCTCATTCACATAAAGTGACTGATTTCCGAAGCTTTCGAATCTATTAACAATACTTGTTCTGCAGGTTGCTTACACAAATAAAATGATACATTAATATTATGTTAGCTGGCCTCTAACATCAAGGCTCACAGTGTTTCCCTGCATTTGCACTTTATAGACATTGTGCACAGTAAGACACACAAGAAATGTTCTCGTTTGTGTTTACAATGATAACTATAATTGTAAATATGTTATTTATAATGTCGTTATGAATAAGGAGCGGTAGTGTGACTTCGACTTTAGGTGCAAGGCCCAGCAGTTAGCTAGCTAGCTATACGTTACATATGTAATGTTATTCCTGAACATTAGCTGCAGAAGATAACTAGATCTCTAAAACCATTAGACAGCTTGGTTTTATGAATTTAACTCACCAATTATTCTGTTTGAAGTTATCTTTTTTAAACATGTAGGGCTGAAGAACACTGATTGCCAGTATCGCTCACTCCCTGGATCCTGGTTGTTTACGTTGGCTACTGTCAATCATTGTGCATTCTGACATGCCCACGTAGCTCTGAGCAGCTGAGCAAAACATCATCCCCTGGTCCAGATTTGTTTTCTAGGGGAGGTTGATGATGGTCTTGCTGTATTCTTATTCTAAAGCAGCTTTAAAAGTTGATCAGTTTTATAAATTGGGCATAATGACTGTTTAATAGCTCTTCTTGGTGCCTGTTCCAATGCACGCTGGTTATGAATAGCAACAACAGTATTAATAAATAATCATTTTAAAAGATATTACAGGGAACCCTGAACACAAGCTGAATTTACAGAGAATTGTTTTGCATTTCAGAAAAGCAGTTCATTACTAGAAAGAAAGTAAAACATGACTTATATATTTAACAAGCTTAAGATGCACATAGAGATATTATATATAGATTAATGTATAGATTATGTTTTATATATATTTAAGAAATGTAATATAGTTTTATATTGTAGTTACTCAGTTGACAGTATTTTTTGAATTTCTGCTTGGCTGTTTCGTGCCTTGTTTAAAACGAAGAAGCAGAATGTGGAACAAAATGTTTAAAGGTGAAGGATAATATTTATCACTGTAAAGTTCTGCTGCTCCTTTTGGATCTCCTCATTTGGAAGACTATGTAAGGACGTTTCTTTAGTAGCTTTTTGTCCATGTAAATGGTCTGCAACCTTCTAAAGCACAAAATGCATGTCAGAGGGAAAAACTCACTGACGTACCACTCTGTTTTACAAGGAGACATCATCTTGTAACACAATCCTTATTGCCCGCCTACCAACAAGCTTCACACCTTCACCCAACACACAGAGCTTACCATTCTACAACTTGCTGCTCCAGAATAGCTTGTAAAGGTTAATCGAGTCTGCTATCTTGACATACCTGACTTTCTGGATCAGACTCAAACTGATACGGCAGAACTGATGCCTTTGTATGTAAGAACAGCCTTATTGGGAGGCGGGGCTTAAAGGTGAAGGAGCTTTAACAGAGTGTTTACAGACAGAGGATAAATACAGATGTACAATGAAAGAGACATATTGTGTTTTGGGGGCTACTGAAAGTTTCCTAACCTCTCATTTAGTTTCCTAACTAAATTGTTTTATTGAAATTTTAAATTCAAGGTTCAGCCTCTGTCTGCAGGCCCAGATTAGCAGGATATATGCATGTGACTCGTAGCCAGGTAGCCATGATGAGTGAAAAGGCCGCTCCCTTGAATGTCCCTGTGAATGTCCTACTCTGAACCTGGTGACCATGCCTAGATGAAATGGACACCCTCCTACTGCAACTTTCTTGATATCGAAAAACAATTGTGTACAAGGGCCACAGCTGTAAAATAACACTTTTATTTCCTTGCTTCCCCACAAAGGCAACAGTTCAGTTCACTGTCGGTGTTGTAAACCAGAACAAACATACATTTGTCACCATCTTCCATCTGTGTTATTGGAGATAAAGGGTATAGTTCATCAGAGACCTTCAAAATAGGGAGGGATTGCTTTTAATGGCCCCCTTTTAAAGGGGTTAAGATAAAGATCCCGTAGCATATGACTGAGATTTCTTGTTACTCTCGGTTCTACTGTCTGTGCTAAAGCCTTGCAGCTGTGCCAGAAAAGCCAGGCAAGCCGATAAGCCCAGCATGACACTTTCTCTTTTAGCCTGACATGTATCATAATTAGATAAAAGAGTGCTAGCGGGCAAGGTGTCCAACTACTGATGTCCTGACCTTTCAGCAGTCTCGTGAACTGTGTTTGGGCCTCCTTAAACTGTTTGGCTATATATCTGCTTCGAAAAAGTGTCAACGCTTGTTGTTTAAAGATCAGGGATGTGGATTCCAGGCCTTGCTGTTATAGAGGCCGCTGTACCCGCTGCGGTCTCTGCGGTGCACACGGATGCATACACGCGGCGGTGGTGGTTCTTGTCTCTGTTCCGGGATTCTGTCTAGTGTCTCCACGTCGCAGGCTCTGGCTGTGTATGCCTGTGTAATAAGAAGAGGATGTAGCTGCTGCAGTGGTGACGCTGTCCTTAACTGCGGCTTCTTTCCGCTCAGTGGCTGTGCTCCCTCATGCTGGGCTAATCCTCTCTGTGGTGATAATGGGGAGATGAGGGGACCATTTGAGAGTGAGTGGAAGGGACGAGGCGTGCTGTCAGCCCCCCTATGGCCTTTCGTAGACCCGCCTGCTCTCTGATGGCTGTATTTAAAACTAGCATGCTTCCTCAGGCCCTTCCGATCACACATATTTTCCGAAGCCTTGACCCCATAACCCTCTTCTCTGCCACACACATACAAGCCTCTTTCTTTCCTTCTTCCTGTCCTCTCTTAACATCAGCCTGCTGTATTACTACATTCACGGCTTTGCTTCTTTGTACTGAAGTGACCTCTCCATGCGTTCCTTCGTAGCGAAGTTGGACAATCCTTGCAGAAATTCATTGTCATTTCCAACCTGCCTTGTTTCAGCTACTTACGAATAACAGTCAAGCTCCGTAGTGTAGTGTTTTAAACTCATTACATAGCAATTTCTGGGATTTTGGCCAGTGTACTGTAAAACTTGTCAAACTTCAGTGCAGTTATTAAAAATTAATTCAGTTGTGAACATAGACTGTTTAACATAATCAATAGTTTCTTGTAGTGAATCACTGAAAACCAGTGTCGTGCATGAGAAATGACTTGTCTGGCTATTAATGGAATAATGAACTGTTAATCAGTGTTATATATACATATATACTTATATATACATACTATATATATATATATATATATATACTTATATATATATATATATATATATATATACATATAACAGTTATATATGTAATGTGTGTGTGTGTGTGTGTGTGTGTAGAAACAATAATAATAATAATAATAATAATAATAAAAGTGTTGCCTGACATGCATACAGTAATATAAAATCCCCCCCCCCCCTCGCCATGGTCTGGCTTGACAAATTATGTCCGGAAGAGACAGATGATGGTGAGACAAAAGCCTGGTGAGGAGGGGAAACTAAACTGGGATCCAGCATTAAGGAGGTTTAGAAATCTTAGCTCGCTTGTAATCTCCATGGAAGACCAGGTACCAGGTATCAGTGCATGAAATCAAGCATGAAATCAAGCATCCGTGAACCAGAACCTCATGTGCATATTACTTGCACGATGCACAACCTGATTTATGCAGGTGCTTCATCAGGGAGCCAATAAGAGAACAGCATTCAGACGCTTATGGCCAAATTTAGTTGTCAGTCTCTTAAAATCACAACTATTGAAAGTAATACTATCTGAAATAAACAAATAAACTAAAAATACTGTGATTATTTTGCTGAAATATTGTATGTAGGCGCTGTATTCTTGCAGTGTGTGTGATGTTTTGTAACTAGCTGTGTTTAGTATGTGTTTTTGGGAGGGGGCAGAGTCAGTCATATAAAACAGAAGAGTAATATGACTTTAAATGGAGTTTGTTTACACAACAATGTAAAATAAGTACATCCACTCATACTGGATAGCCATGTGCACAGATTGTTAATGTTCTAATTGTATTTATTCTTATTATTGGTATTCTATATGTCACTGGTAGTAGTTTTGGTTAGTGAACTGCACATTAGGAATCTTTTCAGGTTGTTGTCTATTATACTGAAACCTCTGCAGTCAGGCGTTTGATCACATCGTTGATTGTAACGCTCTTAAACATCTATGATTGATCGGGATGCCCACATCTTCGTAAAGGGCTCATTTGCGTATTCTCACTTCAAAAAAGGCTGATTTTAACAATTAACAAATGATATATTGTGTCGTCCTAGTAAATATGGATATTGTATCCATCCTATTGAGTCTCTCCCTCCTTCTCGCTGTCTCGCTCTCTTTCTCATATGCAGGCAAAGCTCAGATTTATCTGCCCTCACTCTGTATAAAAGGTGGTTAATATTCCGTTACATAATGCCCATCTTAGATACATAATTGACCCCATAATTCTCATTCCATGAAAACAATGAGTGTGATTTCTAAGGCCTGCTTGAAAAGCACTCAAGCTCATTTAAAGTGAGTTCTAATTAGCCTCCTCTAATGCTGACGTGCTATCACATTAACTGCACAATGACCAAAGTAATTTGGCCCGGCACAAGTATAAATGCCGAGTAACAAGTGAATACGATGTATTTTTGATTTAAGATTGCATGCCTGGCTTCTGGATGGCTTCACATATCAGGGCTCAGTTCTGTCAGATTTCCAGTATAAAGCTGATGTTTGGAACTGTGATACTGATTACAGTACTGAAGTGCACTGAGTAGAGGTGGTAGTAGTCAGCTGAGTGTTTGAGTAGTATAAGCATGATATCCTACTTGTAGATGCGCAATCAAATTTAAGTGAGGTGCATTAAGTGTAAATGATTATATATAATGATGCACACACACACACACACACACACACATATATATATATATATATATATATATATATATATATATATATATATATAAATAATTGTTGGGGCCTTTTGTAGGTTAAGAATGGCATTTCAACAATGTTCACGAAAACATCAAACACATTAAAGTGCTACAGTACTTTAAGCAAGTAAAATTCAAAAGATTTTCATCACAGGATTCTTTTGGGTTTAATGAGTTTGTTGGCTGATGTAATTAAAGCCAGAAAGGTGAAGGCCGCTTAGAAGGGAATGTCCACCAGAGCTGATGCCTGTGAATTGAATGTTTATTTTTCTATCATAAGCCGTCTCCAAAGGCGTCAACGTTGTGAATCAAGTGGCCCATGGTGGCGGTAGGGTTATGGTATGGGTGGGCGTATGTTATGGACAACGAGCACAGGTGCATTTTATTGATGGCAGTTTGAGAAGACAGAGATACTGTGACTAGATTTATAGATAGATACTTTATTGATCCCTTATTGAGGAAGACAAAACTCTCACTATAAAACAATGTTTTAGATATCAGGCTGCGTATATCTAACCATTTCATATAATAACTTTCTGTGAAAGATTTCAGAGGAATTAAAACTGTAACAAGTTCTGACTCTGCAAGTTTCACACCAAGCATTTCACACCAAAGCACTCTAAATTATATTGTTTAAATCTCTGCATGTAACCTTCTGTCTGAGTGGCTTTGTTTCAATCATTCAATCATTTAATTACATGGTATTTTGTATTCCCCGCTAAGGGTTTTGTATGGCTTTGCTAAAGAACGTGCACATTAGGGATGTACCTAATGATTTATTTGTTATTGATCAATCTGTTGATTCTTTTTTGTGATTAGTTGTTTAATCTAATGACAAATGTATTGATTATGCTATTTACCAGATATCTCATCACAAAAATATTAAATGTCAAATTTTAAAGGATTGCTATGCCACATAGATTAATAGCAGTCCTCTATCTAATCTGGAGAAAATCACTAAAATATCTGACTTAAGAATGTAAATGGATTTATTTTATCACTGGAGTAATATGCTGATAACATATACAGTGACTAATGGCTGACGTATTTTCGCGTGCGTTGGGTCAGGGAGAATAATTGAAACGCTTTACAGTAACAATAGTTTAAGCCATTTTCTCACCTACAAATTAGCCATTAAGATAAACAGAAATTACAATGTATGGTGTACCATTAATGATACGTTTATCATGAGGGCAGCAGTTCAGAAATTATTTTCAACAAGGGGTCGACGTTTAGAAACATTTAGAAAGTAAATTTTTTAAGTGACTACTACTAACAGAAACCGGTTCTACTTGTTGATAGTCCAAATATTTTGGGTAAGTAAGCAGAGCTTAAGACTTTAAAACCGATGTTTTTGATGGAGGTCTGCACGTCGTCACTTTTCGATGTGCATCACACAGTGATAACTACAAAATAAAAGCACTAAAGAAACTACATTATATTATATTTTATTGTTGTTGTCCACAGTCAAACATGTTTCTCCATGTTTGCAAATTTTCATTTTTCTGCATCATTTGAACAAAACTTGTGTGAATATTTCATGCTGATTGGACCAATAAAAAGGCCCCAAAAAGCATGGAAAAATGTGGTTCCATTGACTTGCATTAAAAGTGCAGAAGGTTTTTGACCTTCTTTTTTTCTTGTTGCCGTTTTGGAGACATGTCTTTCTTTGGACAGCCACAGACTTTAAAAATATCTATCGAGACCACAAAAAGCTGCAGTCAATGACATGTAGCCTAAGTTTACACGGAGAAGAGCAGCCAGTCTTTGAGGTAACCAGACGAATGTTAACACTTTATTTCATTCAGTTTCTACAAATAGAGTGTAAGAAATTTATTGAGCCTAGCTTGTATCGATTCTCACATTTTCTTTCAAGGATTTTATGGAATTTTCCCATATCGCATTGCATTCTGAGGCCTCAGAAGAATATTTAAGCTATTGAAACATCGTACCTAGTTTCATGTACAGAGCTACCTATAATAATAAATACATGCCACTGGAGGACATAGCTGCAGGCTTTGTGTGTGTGGAGCTGTGGATACTATTCTAACTGCACTGCTGTAGTGCAGACAGCGCCACCTAAACTGTAGCAGTGATTTTCCAGCGTGCAATAAATGCATAATTGAATTAAGATTTTAAATATCAACCAAATGTTACTGATGATACTGAAGATGTTAAAAAAAGCAGATGTTGGCACAAACCAATATTATTTGAAATCATTGTGCTTCCCTAATTCAGTGGATGATGAAATATGGACTTCTGCTGGACATTGTAGGCAGTTGCACTAAAGCGTTAATATGCCACCCTGTACAAAACAAGACTGTAGACAGTATAGTGTATTACATCCTATATTGTAAAATAACATACCACACAGCTCATAGCAGTACAGTCGAACTAGGTTATTGTAAATAGAGAATGGGATGGTTAAAAAAAAATAAAAAAATCTTCCTCATTTCCGTGGTCGCCTCTCATGTCCGGTTACATTGCTCCCCCCATCATTACCAGCGTATGAGGCTCAGTCATTTGTGTACTGCAGGCCAGTGATGGAGAGTGGCCTAAGTGAGAGTGACACACTGATCAGGCTGCGTTAATCAGTGGCTCAGCTTTAGAGATGACTGGCCTGTCTGTCACAGTGCCCAGGGCTCATGACGTCAGACAGGACAGGCTGGCAGGATGCGTGAGTGTGCGCATGCGCGTGTGTGCGTGCTGAGGACAGCCGCGGGGTCTGACTGATTTGATGTGCAGACTGAACTCTGTGAGTAATGAGTAGGCTATCATTCACTTTTACTCTGCACATTACTGAGTCAAGTCAAATGTGACCTGAAGTGTAGTTCTGTATTACACAGGGACGTTGCAGTAATGGTACTAGGGCTGTGCCAGCTGAGGGAGATATATCAAAGATTCTTATGTAGTAAAGTAGCTAGTACTGAATTAAACAAATACTCCAACAATATCTCTCGGTCAGCTTCAGCTCAAAGACTTCAATGTTAAAACATTTTTAATTCCGAGTCTGCTGTAATTGGAGGCAACTGGGCCGTTGCTGGTTTCAGTGGTCAAACATTTTAAATATGTGATGATGAGATTTTAATTTTAAGTTTTAAATAAATAACCCAGTTATTTACGTTATAGGTTTAGGGGTGAGTCATACATAGAATGTCTTATGTCGTATTTTTATATTTATTCCAAACTTCGACTACTAGAGTAACAGTAGTCTGTTCTGGTTGTTTAAGCTTTCCCTAAACTTTTATGCTCTTAAGTTTAGATGCAGATTAAATGATCAATTAAACCAATTAAACCAATAACTTCAAATTATATAGCTCATTATGCTATAGTTAGTTTTTGTCCATATAATCATGTTACATATTATATTATAATATTTACATTAGGGGTGGGTAATATGGACCTACAATAATATCACAATATTTTATGGTATTTTTGCAACAAAGATATGACGATATGACAAAACATTTAATAAAAAAATAAATCAATACTACACTACTGCAAAAAAAAAAAATAATAATTGTAATATTGCATGCGATATAATATGGCAGACCCCTAACTGAGATATTAAGAAATACAAGAATGTATCAGATTGTAGCAAAAGTCAGTGGTCCAGAATGTCACGATACTAAATAATGCACTCCAAATATCTCCATATATCCAGGACTGAAGTAAACGTAATGATACTGGACAGATAAAATCTGTCTCTAGTAGATATATAATGGGAAATGAGAAAAGTGTGGAAAAGAAGTACCCTATTAAAAAATGTTGCCGATATTATTGTACCATATGGCACACCCCTAATTTACATATTACGCATCTTCTAATGTTTTGTTGAATATGTTTAATACAGTTTAAGGCAGTTTATATATAAGCTTATGCCCGAGCCCACTCAGACAGCAAGCATATATCAGTCCACTGGCTTGATAAGGTTAGAAGCTCGCTGTTTGTCCCAGCTTGGCCCAGATTATTGTCTTGCGAACGAGGTCTAACTCATTTTTAATCACGTCCAGCACATTTTAAATGCACACTCTCGAAATTTTAAATGCAGACTTTCACTCTCGAAAAAACAAACTCAGACAAATTGTACAAATGAGAGAACAAACAAAAATTATTTTGTTGAAAATGTTGTTGCTGTCACTGCCAATTATTTACTAAACTAATTGACCGAGAATAACTGAAGAAACAAACAAAGTGAAAATAATTAAAATGAACTTTGAGTACAAAAAAAGATTGGTGAAAAATATACTTTTGTCTAACACTTGGTTTAATCACCAGTCAGCTCCACAGAACACGCTGAGCGAAACGCCAGTGGACCACAAGCTCAGTGGGCACGCAGCGGACCGCTATCATCTTGCTGTCACATGCAAGTTTGAACACCCCTGTTAAAACTGCGTGTGGTTGCACATCCTCTACAGAGAACACACTTATATATTAGTGCGTAATTTCTATTTATTTGTGAGGTGAATAAAACAAAGAAGTTTATAAATTGTTTTGCACTGGTCATATTTTATAAGTGTATTTATATTTTCTGGTATGTTAAGTTCTGATATTATACAGTAATTTTGCATTAAATGTGCAGACGTGTTTCCATTTTGCCCATTTGCTGTATCAGAATTAACACTACTTTATAATATTTCTGTGCATTACTTCAGAATTCCGTTGATGTGCATATGAATGTATGAAGTATTTTTCGGTGACTTTGAACGTGTCTTAGCCAATCAGATATTGGAACCAGAATTAGCCGTTTGCTAATTGCTATTCTGTTTGAACCAGCTCTGTGTTCTTTGGGACATTAGCCTTTTGGCTAAGCTAAGGGTCGCATTCATTACCAGGCCATACACCGCAGCACAGCGTGTTTCCAGCTACGTGACGCTAAAATGTGACTTGTTTAGAGGATCTGAGAGTGCAAAGTCGAGTGACTGGTTTTGGAGTGACCGAAGGCCAGAATCGAATGTGTGCTGTGGTGTTTGGGACTGTAACCCTTTGGCTACGCTAATGGTAGCTTTGTTAGCTGGCCAGATGGTTTGGTTCCAACTAGCTGGCGCTAATGACACTCGATTAGAGGCTATCTGAAAGCAGAAAGTGGAGCGGCTGGTGTTAGAGTGAAAACTGGAAACGTGTTCTGTGGTGTGTTATTTTATCCATTACTAAGCCAGTGTTATGCACAAGTTTGGCTGATTTTTCTCTATCAGCGGCACCTATTAGCCCCTCTTAGATATGTAAAGAAAGTATTACCTTTACCATATGTGTTTATTTAGTTATATTTGGTCATTTTGAAATGCCACCATCAGTTTAAAGCCTGTTGTGCCTAAATCTGTGTTCGCTCTCTGATTATATGTTAATGTTGTTCCTTTGGTTCCCAGAGTCTAATAACTAATAAAAGTCTGTTGTAACTGACCATATTTCTCTCTTTCCATGTGAACTGGGTTGTCCTGGGAACTAGGAAACAAACAGACAGGAGTGCCACAATTTTTATATCTTATATTCTTCAAACGAGCTTTGGATGTTTGCTGTAGCAGTCAAGTTTAGTATCATACCAATGTTATATTTTCTTTCCTCTGTGTTCCCTGGGGCTGTAAAATAGAGCGGTGTGCATGTAAACGAAAGCAAGCTTTAACTTGTACTAAGTTTTAAATGGAATGGAATTATTGAACACTGGCATGCAGCAGGTATGTTTAGGTGTTTTGGATCTGGAAGAACTCAGATGGGTTCGATGTTTCACGTTTCAGTAAATGCTCATGTGGAGGCATATGCATCTTGAGGTGTGTGAAAACAGCGTGTGTGGAGGAAGGCATGATGCTATTTACACATTTATGTGTGAGAGAAAGAGGGAGCAATAAAAAAGAGAGGAAAAGAGAAAGGCGGGGACGAAGTATCTAGTAGCCCACCAGCTGGGCTCGAAATCAAGAAGCACAGAAATTGTTTATTGGCCGCCAAAAGTAATTAATCCTTCTCTTCTGAAAAATTAATCTGATTATTTGGCCACGTGGCAGAGCTAATCTGATGTACTGTCTCACGCACGGTGCAAGCCTGGCCCTTTGCAGTTCCCCTGTATCCTGCTCCCTCAGGGATCACCACCACTAGAGAACTGTCTCACCAAACCATATTTTCTAGCACTAATTCGTATGTGTTCGTTACTGGGGATGCACCAACATGGCAGGTGTGAGCCAGTCTCTCGTCATTTTCATGCTCGTAGCTGCCGAGACAGATAAATAAACAACTTGAGACTACGTTAGCACTACATAACATTACAGTGCTATGCACAAATGTAGGCACCCCTGGTCAAATGACTTGTCTTGTTGACTTATAGAGAACATGCTTCTGCATATTTATTTGCCAAATGTCACATACTAGAAAAAAATGTTTCAATATGTTAAAGCTAATCGCTACAAATGGTTCACTACAGTTTGCAGATTGATGCATAATGCAATAAATCTCTGTAGAGAATGTGTTATTTTCACATAGAGGATTGTTCAAATGTTATTTATTGTAAAAAGTAGGACCACCTAATAGATGCATGCAGCAACTCAGGCTCAACAAATATGATGCTAAAATTTTAGGACCCACGGTACAAATGATCATGTTACTTAAGTCACGCTACAGTGTTATTGCAATGAGTTTTGAGATAAAATTTACTTTGATATACACTTTTTTAATTGCCAAAGGTTTTCTCTTGTCTGCCTTCATGTCCATATTAGCTTGAGTGACGTTCCTAATGTATAAGGCTTAATATGATGTTAGCCCACCCTTTGCAGCTAAAACAGCTTCAACTCTTTTGCGAAGGCTTTCTACACGGTTTAGGAGCGTTTATGGGAACTTTTGCTGAAGTTTGCTTTTACTGGAACTAAGTGGCCGAGTTTAACTCCTGAAAAAACAACCCCTCTAAATAATCCCCGCCACCAAACGTTAAACTTGTCACAATGCAGTCAGACAAGTACCGTTCTCCTGGAAACCGCCAAACCCAGACTTGTACATTAGATTGCCAGACAGAGAAGCGTGATTTGTCACTCCAGAGAACATGTCTTCACTGCTCTAGAGTCCAGTGCCGGCGTACTTTAAACCACTGCATCCGATGCTTTGCATTGTGCCTGGTAATGTAAGGTTTGGATGCAGATGCTCAGTCATGGAAACCCATTACAAGAAGCTCTCTACACTCTGTTCTTGAGCTAGTATGAAGGCCACATGAAGTTTGTAGTGATGGGCTCTGCAGCACGTTGTGCCTCAGCATCTGCCCACTCTGTCATTTTACATGGCTACCACTTCATGGTTAAGTTGCTGTCGGTCCCAACCGCTTTCACTTTGTTATAAAACCACAGACAGAGCTCCTGAGAGCGACCCATTCTCTTACTAAATTTAGCTTTTGTAGTCTGTATGCCCAGGTTCTTGGTTATATACGTCTGTAGCCATGAAAGTGATTGGAACACCTGAATTCAATGATCTGGATGAGTGAGTGAATAATTTTGGCAATCTATTGTATTTAAATGTATTACTTAACTTTTACGACTGCAAATTATGTCCCCCAGAGAAAAACTTTGCATTGTTATAGTCACATAGGAGTCCATTGTCCTTGAAATGACCACTTCTATTGGCTTCTGTCTAACACATCTTTGAAAATACTGCAATGTTAAAAAGACACTAATCTAAAGCCACTAAAAAGCACTAGTCATGGCTACTAGGACTTTATAAATAAGTCTTATTTACAGAGCCACACAGTTTGCGTGGCAAAACGCTGCAGAGTTTTAGGAATCTGGCTCATTGTGATTGGTTGGAGGGCTCATTCGCATATTCATCCTTTTAGATTATACGAATTGCAAAGGCCAGCAGCGCAAATACCTTTGATGTTTTCCAGAGTGCTTTAAAATGCTGATTTACAATCTCAGACTAGAGCTGAGGTCACCATGTAAATGCTGGAAGATGGCATTTGAGGGTGTGTATGTGCTGTGCTGGTGGGTGATGATATTACTGGAGCTGCCAAAGACTGACACCCAGGCATCTCCGCGTTAGCAGAGCGCATGCTGCCCTGAGGGCACAAACATGCTCTCGATGTATTATTTAACCTTTTCATCCACATTTCGCACGTTTCACGCTGCTCTCGCTTGGATGTAAATGTGTAATCCAGCCCAGCAGAAGGGCAGATACAGCGCTTTCTTTAAAGCCGTGATTATTGTCATTGTCTCTCATGGGATTTAATTAATACTGTCACACAACTTCACGCTCCTCAGCCAAGTACGAGAATGTCTGCGTGTGTATGCGCACGTATGCCCGTGGACGGAAGTGGAGCGCTTCAGTCGTGTCACAGATGCCCCCGTCCTTTCGCACCTCTCTTGTGCTGCTAATGAATGCTGTTTGACACGCAGGCCCGTTTAACCGCACTAGTCTGCACAGCCTCCTCCTAGAATCACATACCAAACCCCTAAAGCTTTACAGGTCAGATCAATTAGAGCAGCCTGCTCCAGGCCTCAACACTTCACACTGTTCCCTTTCTGCATTTATCTCCAGTAATAATACAGTAATGTGTGCTGCAAGCCTATCATTTTATGAGCCTTCTTAACTTCCAGTGAGTTTCTTTGCTAAAATAGAGCAAATATAAACCCCTGGTCATCAGACTTATCCCCCTTTTGCTGCAGTAGCAGCTTTTGGATTTTTTTAGGAAAGCTTTACACTTGATGTTAGAACACTACTGTGCGGATTTGATTGCATTCAAACACAAGAGCATTAGTGAAGGTACTGATGTTGGATGCTGACATCTGTTTGGTCCCAAAAGTATTGTATGAAGCTCAATCTCTCCAGAGAACACAATTTAGCTGCTTCATAGTCCAGTGCATGTAGACACAGTAGATGATACTTGTAAATAATACTTGGTTTGTTTTCACAAGGAAAAGCTTGGAAAGGGTTAAATAAACACAGTGATATATGTAAAACCATCTGCCGCTTAATCCCGCTAGTCGGGGTCACGGGGGGCCTGGAGCCAATCCCAGCGTCATCGGACGAAGGCGGGGTACACCACGGACAGTTCGCCAGTCCATCGCGTGGCCAACACTCACTCACGCACTTACACCTGCAGGCAATCTAGAGTGACCAATCAACCTAACATGCATGTCTTTGAATTGTGGGAGGAAACCGGAGAACCCAGAGGAAACCCACTCAAGCACGGGAAGAACATGCACACTCCACACAGAACCCAGAACCCGGATCATCTTGCTGTGAGGCGACAGTGCTAACCACTACGCCACCGTGCCACCTTATATGTAAAACCACTACTTAAAAAATTAATGTAAAAAATGTGTTTTGTTGAGCAAATAAAAGTTTTCTATTTGGAAAAACTAGCTTTTTAAATATAATCATGTCACCAAGTACCTGAAACTTTTACACATTGCTGTGTATATTTTACATATTTGTTTCCAGACAAATGTGCTACAGCGATATCAGAGAAAGCCATTCTTATTGGTATTTATGGATCCTCATTTTTGTTGTTTCTTACAGACTACCAAACTTCAAAGTTCCAGAATGTCGTATGGATCCATAGATGGTGGCTCCTTTGGCAGCAGAAACCCATTTGGTGGGCCCACGAGGCAGGGCTACCAGCCAGTAGGTAAAGACTCATTTACCTCCTTACTCAAACAGTGTAATCGAACCACACGGAGTGTCTTCAGAACATGAGCGTGTGCCATACTATTCATCATCATGCATTGTTCACCAAAATACCATAAATCATTTGACAAAGACCAAAAGCAATTCTCTCTCATTTGCAAAAAGGCACTGCATTTGGTGTTTGCTCTCCATAAATCATTATGCGACTAATCAGCCATATGGCTTATTTTAACGAAGGTCTGCTTCAGCAGATCCCGACATGTTCCTGTGACATGTTTTCATACACACTGTGATGTTATGAGTCTGAATGTTTTTGAGTTGTGGTATAAAGTCATAGCAGAATGCTAAACAAGTCCACCTGTGACTTTAGTGCTCCGTTGTATCAATTGTGCTCTAAAAGCCGCTAGTGTAGGTGAGTCCTCTCGCTGAACCCAAACTTCTATAATCCAGCCGACACTGTAACGACGCCGGCAGGAGGGATGCTTGGAAGTTACGTGCTGTAGATTGATCATTATGTTGTGTTTGTTACCTTGCAGCAACATTCTGATTGATCATGCATTACTAGCTAAAGAAATGATTGTGACTTGACTGGCAGTTTAGTGAGATGTTCTGCATAATGCCAGTCTAGAATAGGCAGTAAAGCTGTCTTGTCTGGTGATATAATACTCCTCTAACATCAGGGCTGTGTTTGAGAAGGGTGCAAGAGGGATGTCATCCTCCAAGACAAAAGAATGCAAAATATCATCCCATCCGCTTTCCAACGTCTTTAGAGTAATATGACGATACATCACCTAAAGCGTGTATGATATTTTAATTCCATTTATATTTGGGATTTACAGACATGCATGTTGAGATACATCACATGAGCCATATAAAAAAAAAACACACACAGTCAATAAGATTGTCATCAGCAGCCTGTGTTCATGAGTCACAGTTGATAACCTGCAGTAAGCTCTAATGCCATTGCTTTAAAGAGAAGTCTAACTATTGCTGTCTTTGCAGTCTAATATAAAAGAAAAATATCTGAAAAGGCATAAACTACATTTAGGAAAGTAAAATTTAGAACATTAAGTACACTCGTGACCACCTTTTCTTTTTATGTTTTTTTTTTCAACCTCCGCTTATTATCAGTAAATCATATCATTAAGTGAATTTTAATATCAATTTAAAATGAATAGATTTTTTTTCTCACAGATCTTCTACTGAGAGCCTTTGTGTTAAAAAAGAAACTCACTGAAAGCTAAAACCAGCAATCATCCAAAGGGTTGTAAATGGATTCCACCTGTGTTGAAAAATAGTGCATCCCCTGATTTAAAGCCCTATGCAGGGTTGGGAGGTTTATTTTAGCACATATTTAGGTAGGAGTTACTGGTTATCTGTTTGTGACCCACTCCTAAGAATTACTGTGTTATGAATCTATTTGTTTTCCATTAACTTTATTAATCTAATTCATCTAATTAAATAAAACAATTTAAGCTAAATTTATTTACTTAACACAAGGCAAATAGGACCACTGCACTGTTTAATTAAATGACATGTTATAGATGATAATATCAATTGTTTGTGCTTTATACCACAGTCAGTAGGTCAGTCTTTCTCAGAGCACTCACCAGTAATGATTATGAATAGAGAGCATTCTCAGCCTAATTTACAGTCATATGTGTTTTGTTTGCTAAAAGGCTCGGACTTATGTAAAGGTATGTAAAACTTAAACTTATGTAAACTTATGTAAAAATAATGTTTCTATCATTCGTTGACTTTGACGGTGTTCCTCCCTTATTAGCTCTCAGCGGTTTTGGTGGTCCACAACAATTAATGTCCTATGAGTTTTAAAAGGCCTTTATTTCACATGAAAACAGCTGATTTAGATTCCAGTACTGAACATTTACACTTAGTTAACATTTCTAATCGTTTGCAAAGTACATGCGAAAATAAATCTTGCTTGAAAGATCACAAGATGCTTCACAGTTCAATGTCCTGAGCCAACATGAAGCTCACCTCCGCGAATTCGCAAAAGAGTATAGCTGGTTAATTTATAAAAGTGTGATTCTTATATAAATATATATATATATATATATATATATATATATATATATATATATATATATATATATATATATATATTTACATGACCCAGGAGGGGTAGTAATGGAATACTAGTTATGGCATCACATAATCAGAAAAAAGGTACCTGTATTTTTTATTTAAAAAATAAGAGAGACAGAGAGGGAGAGGCAGAGAGGGAGAGGCAGAGAGGGAGAGACAGAGAGGGAGAGACAGAGAGGGAGAGGCAGAGAGGGAAAGGCGGAGAGGCAGAGGCGGAGAGGGAGAGGCGGAGAGGGAGAGACGGAGAGGGAGAGGCAGAGAGGGAGAGGGAGAGGCAGAGAGGGAGAGACAGAGGGAGAGGCAGAGCGAGAGAGGGAAAGACGGAGAGGCAGAGAGGGAGAGGCGGAGAGGGAGAGGCGGAGAGGGAGAGGCAGAGGAGAGACAGAGAGGGAGAGGCAGAGAGGGAGAGACAGAGAGGGAGAGGCAGAGAAGGAGAGACAGAGAGGGAGAGGCAGAGAGGGAGAGACAGAGAGGGAGAGGCAGAGTGAGAGAGGGAAAGACAGAGAGGGAGAGGCAGAGAGGAAGGGGCAGAGAGGGAGAGACAGAGAGGCAGAGACAGAGGAAGAGGCAGAGGGAGCGGCAGAGAGGCAGAGAGGGAGAGGCAGAGGCAGAAAGGCAGAGAGGGAGAGGCAGAGAGGGAGAGACAGAGAGGGAGAGACAGAGAGGGAGAGACAGAGGCAGAGAGGGAGAGGCAGAGAGGGAGAGACAGAGAGGGAGAGACAGAGAGGGAGAGGCAGAGACGGAGAGGCAGAAACAGAGGGAGAGACAGAGAGGGAGAGACAGAGGGAGAGGCAGAGACAGAGAGGCAGAAACAGAGGGAGAGACAGAGAGGGAGAGGCAGAGAGGAAGGGGCAGAGAGGGAGAGACAGAGAGGCAGAGACAGAGGAAGAGGCAGAGGGAGCGGCAGAGAGGCAGAGAGGGAGAGGCAGAGGCAGAAAGGCAGAGAGGGAGAGGCAGAGACAGAGAGGGAGAGACAGAGAGGGAGAGGTAGAGAGGGAGAGACAGAGGCAGAGAGGGAGAGGCAGAGAGGGAGAGACAGAGAGGGAGAGGCAGAGACGGAGAGGCAGAAACAGAGGGAGAGACAGAGAGGGAGAGACAGAGAGGGAGAGGCAGAGACAGAGAGGCAGAAACAGAGGGAGAGACAGAGAGGGAGAGGCAGTTACTGTGTTTAAGATGACTGATCTGTGCTTAATATACCAACAGTCACAAAATTTCATGTCAAGCATTTGGCATATAGTTAGACATAAACTAGAAATTAATGCATGGCTTGACACTGTGTACTTCTTCTTTGTATGAGAATCATATCTGCTGTTTGGAACACCATCCTGTATATGTTCAACTTTAGCCTTGTAGCAAAGCAACACTGTTTCTAAGGGGGCTTTTTCTTAAACCCACCCCTTCTAAGTACTTCTCACTTTTAAACTGTTCTTCATTAAACAGAATAAGGTTTGTTGATTTGCCCTAATTTCCCTAAAAGCAATCAGCTGGAAAAAGATGATGTTCCTGGTTTCTCCCAATTCAGTGTTAATAGCAGGGCGTTTTACTGCCACCTGCAAATTATAAGACATGAACAAGTAATTCAGTGAACTGATTTCAGCTGGTTGCATAAAGCACCTACAAATATCACACTCTTACACAAAAACATTATATATCTCCATATATCTAAATATTAATCATATCTCTCTCTTTCTGTCTGTGTGTCTGTATATGTAGTGTATATGTTAATATATATTATATACACTATACATATTTTTTGATGACCAACCAATAGGAATGCTTAATTAATTAAAGTTAATTTATGCAAAAAAAAAATTAAGTACCAGTGTATTTACATATTTTGTTGATTATATGAAATTTATAATCAACTTTATGAAGAACACCATGACTGTTTATTTACTGATTAGTAAGTAGCAGGTAAGCTTTGCCCATTCACATCAAAGTTTTATGAAGTGTTTTAACCTTCTTGTTGTGCAAACCAGTAGAAATGCTTTGTTAACTGAAGTAAATGATTTCTGTTTTTTTTTTTTTCTTTTTTCCCTGTGAAGTTACTGTTTTGGAGACAGTGACACTATGTGATGCTATGTGTCTATGTGTGAAGGGGTTGAGAGATGGTGGGCGGAATCTGTGTTGTTTTCAGGGGATGGATATTCAGTCAAGTCCCCGAGTATTTGGACAGTGACACAAGAAAACTAATATAATTATAAATACAAAGATTATGTTTAATAATTTATTTCCATTATTCATACCAATGACTGCCTAAAGCCCATGGACCGTGCTGGAACCCATGGACCCCACAAAATGCAGAGTTTCTTCTCCTGAGATGCTTTGCCAGGCCTTTAAAAGCATGCTCGGTTGAGGTCAGGTGACTTCCATTTCTTTGTCTGAAGAAGCTTTTGGGTTACTTTGCTGGTGTGTTTTATGTTTTAATCTATCTGTACTGTGAAGCACCATCCTGTCAGCTGTGTAGCATTTAAGAGAGAGAATCTGAGCAGAAAATAAACTTCTATACACTTCACAATCAATCCTGCTGCTTCTATCAACAGTCCCATCATCAATAAACACCAGGGACCCAGTTCCACTGGCAGCCATATTCTTCTCTCCCATCATTCTGCTACAAGTTTTATCTGCCAAGAGAATCTTGGGCAGGCTAGTCTCATCCAGGCTCTCTGTGTTTGAGTGGCACCAGTGGTTTGCATCCTCAGTATTTGTATTCGTTAAGATATATCTAATTGTAGACTTTGACTGTGATACGCCAACCTTCTCTAGAACATCCTTGACTTGACTTGTCTTCCAGGTCTTTTGGTGTTGGTGAGCCCACCAGTGCATTTTTTTTCTTTAAGATCTCTTTAAGTACCAAATTGTTATTGTTAGTTCCCATGAACGGCTACAAAATGCATATTTAGCATTTGTACTTGACTCCAAAACTTTTATCTGCTTTATTTGCCACAAAATAATAAGGAAACAAGCCTCACCTGGCCATGAAAATGTTTATCAGCCAACAGTCCAAATACTATGAAAGTAGACAGGCTATGTAAAATGGCTTTAATTCCTGAACAGCCAATGCTATATTTTTTGTTAAACCTCTTGAATTAAAGCTGAAATGAAAGCTGTCTACACTCGAATCACATGTTGACGGCTCTATTTTAAATCCTCTGTGGTGGCAGGAAGAGGCAGAATTACAAAACTTGTGTCACTGTCCAAATACTTATGAACCTGACTGTATTGTGATTTTGTTGGATAGATGGAAGCCCTTTGGACAGTACCATATTAAATTAGAGCAAAATGAAGAGCCCAAATCGCGTCCCTCTGCAAAAAAAGCTTCCAGAACTCCCACGTTGGAATGTGTAATGCAAATATTTATCAAACTTCGCAAAACATGACCCAGGAAAAAGGCACACATGAGACATCTTCCTCAGAGAGTAACTGACTGGGCATGCTCGAAGGAGAGGGAGAGAGAGAGAGATTAGGTCTGAGTTGAGGTAGAGCTCTTGGCTGCTGCCTGTCCCAGAGGAGCGCAGAGCGAGTGCTGCAGCTCCAGTCATTAGAGACAGCTCTTTGATCACAGGCGGACCTGCGCTCAGGAGCCTGTCAGCTTTCGCGGTGTATCGGTGCTCGCGCGTCAGCCCGGCTGAAGAGGGGCTCAGGCGATGATCAAAGCTGAGGTTAAGTCTCTAATGGAGTTGTCAGTTGAGCTAATCTTTCTCCTCCTCCCTCCTGCCAAACCTTTCAGCTTCTTCCAGCATATGCATTCTCTCTCTCTCTCTCTCTCTCTCTCTCTCTTTCTCTCTCTCTTTCCTACTTTCATTTCCTCCAAAGTGCTTTCTTTTTGTATCGGCCATTTGCCTTTTTTCCCTTCCCTCTTTCTTTCTTTTTGTTTTTTGGAAAAGTTTCTCTCATATTCTGTCCATCATGTCCTTATATAGTCTTGCTTCATGTGTTTCTTCACAAATTAGTTACTGTTTATCGTAGCAGTGCCATAGAACCCTTTTATGGGTAGGCCTGTGAAGAAGGCCAGCAGGGAATGTACCTTTTCTAAACATGCAGTGTCATAGTGTCAAGCCTGGTGCTGACAGCAGTGCAGCCATTATCACAATATCACAGTAATGCAATAACAGCAGAAGCCCATAGTCTCCAATAGGAATACTGTATTCACATAGACCAAACCCACATTGCATCACCCCGTACTATAAAGTTTGCGACTGTAACCAAAAAAGACAGCTTAGATGTTGAGATACAAAAAAGCAAATTTAAATCTGTCAAGTCTTATATCTTTATACTGTCAGGCATCTTAGGCTAAAGCCTGCTGCCACAGCAGGCATGAAAAAATGTTTATGGACCATTTATATCTTACCTATATCTATATTCATATATCTATATTTATACACCCATATCTTATTTAGATTATATTTTACTGATTTTATGCATTGAAATAGACACGTGCAATAGCTTTTTTCAAACATCTGTAGTAAGTGTATAGTACTTGTCGCTAATGATTTGAATGTTTTATAGCAGTGGTTGCTAAGCAGTGATTTGGTTGAGGAAATAATGCAAAACTCAGTTGATTGGACTGTATCTCACACATTTAGGATTCAAGTATAGAGCGTAATGATTGTGAATGACCATAGTACAATTTCAGCACTCACAAAACCACCAAATTTTATGGTTTTGAAAAAAATGTAGCTTAATAAATATTATTTTACTGTTTGATCAAATAAGGCTGTAGTCCAACCCAGCCCTACTCAGTACATCTACCTACATTGAGGACTCAACAGTGGTATTATTAAATTAGAGTTGCGTGTATTCATCAGTTTGCTGCCAGTATAATGCTGATGTTTCCATTAGCCCTTTCTTCAAAAACAGCAAAGGTATATATTAATGGCTGGCATGTTTTTGCATCAGTCACTACCCTAATATTGACTAGTGAACATGAACAGAAAATAATAATTGAAATAACACATCAAATGCATTTTTCTTTTATTTTTTAATAAAAGATTTTGATGTAGTATATAAACTTCATTTCAACTTTCGAAAAATATCATTCACTCTGCAGTCCAGGTGGTACATATATTGAAACTAAGCTGCAGAACCATTAAATATTTTAAATTAGTGGTTTGAAATTGAAAAATGTTAGTGCCCATGGTCACGTTACATATTATATTAATTATGTAAAAATACATTCTATGCATTTTAATGCACAATTACTCTTTATTAGCTGATTAGCAAATAGCATTTTAGCTTTGCTTATTCACATTAAAGGTATACTGAGTGTTTTAGTCTGGTCTGTTTTATTTAATATTTTTATATTAATAAGGCACTATACAGGGCAGCCAATGAGAACAGAGCTTATTTACATAAGTCAGTCTTCAAGGTGCAGTAATGACAACAGTCTGTAATTCTGAAGGATAAAAGAGGTTGGAAAATGGCCATGTCACATGCATGATGACAGTTTTGGTTCATTTAACCACAAAAATGTCATACTCGGAGAAAAACAAAGAAAAAATATCTTGAAAAAAGTACCCAGATTTGACATTCCACAGCCGCCAATCATATCTGTTGACAGTTCAGGCTGACACACGGTGATTGTCAGTAAAGTCCTGCTGAACTAATGATGTTGGGTTGTGTTTCATATAATCAAAATAATTGCTTGGCAAAAGTTAAAATCATTATCGTTCCAGTCAGTCAGGTGCTACTGCATTGCAGGCCTACTGTCAGTCCGTCACGGGATGCTGTCCTGAGCTAGACTGCGGTTACCTGGTTATCAGAAGGTTCTGGACACCATGTGCTGCGGTGCTCATTAACGATGGCTGGCTGCAGAGACTTGCTCATACAGGGAACCTAATGAAGGGCCTCTGAAATCCAGCAGGTTGTATGTAGCGCCAAAGCTGGAGCGTGATCTGCAGCTGCACCAGGGTCATCCTGCCTGAGGAGAGCAAAAGTGATATTGGGTGTCTTGACTCACGGACACTGACTCTCTTTCACACGTACACACAGGCGGTAGTGCTGTGAGTAAGACATGCTTGGCCAGAGGAAAGAGAGGGTTTCGTGTTTGCTCAGAGCAGCTGAGTGCATAAGGGGTAATTCCCCGCAGCGTGTTTGATGATGGATTATTGAAGTGCCGTGGCCGTCATGTCTAAGGTTAATCACTGCAACTCCGGCTTCTTAAACAAGGCTATACTTTCTGAATCTAATACACATACACCTCTGCATGCTTCTTCAGCAGGTAGGCTTTCTCTCAAACACGAGTAACAGAGAGATTCTAGATTAAAAAAATAACTTGTGTGTGTGGCAAATCTTCATCTGCATTTAAGTAAAAAATGCTCTGTTATCTTATTCGAATGCCTGATTAAGTCCAACTACCAATTGCTTTGATGAGATTGGACATCCATGTAGTGAAACATTGTGATTGTTCCAGGTTTGTTTTGCTGAAGGCCGCTAGTGAAAATGCTTCTCTTATTTTCAAATTTAATGCAAAGTATTTCATTCCTGTTAGCACTGTCACCTCACAGCAAGTTTGGTTGGATTTCTGGTCCAGGCCGTTCTATGTGGAGTTTGTATGTTCTCCCCGTGCTTGAGTGGGTTTCCTTCGAGGCCTTTGGTTTCCTCCCACAGTCCAAAGACTTGCATGCTAGGTTGAGCGGTCACTCTTAAGGTCGCTCTTAATTGCCCGTAGGTGTGAGTGTGTTTGTGCCTGAATGTGTGTTGGTCATGTGATTTACTGGCGACCTGCCCATGGTGTAGCCCACCTTCGTCCGATGATGCTGGGATTGGCTCCAGCCCCCACCCTGACCCTGACTAGCAGGATAAAGTTGAAGATGATGGATGGATGGATATTTAATTCCAGACTGTAATCAGCACAGACATTCAAATTAACACTAAAATGATTTGCATGATTATTTGCAATTTTTCACAATTTTACTGTTTCTGTCTTTTGCTTTTATGACAATGTGGCATTGACTTATCAAGTTAGTGCAGATAAATCAGTTCAGATCAAATCTTTCAATCGAAGAGACAGGACTAAAGTAACCTGACCATTCGGTCCAGTCCTTAACATGATCAGTGTCACAAATTTGTTTAGATTTGAGTAGTGTTAAATTGTTTCTCTTGTCTTTTGTGGTAATCTCTTTGCATTTGGTATGTCTCTCTTGGGTGTGGGGTCTGTGAAGAGTAGTGCCTTTGTCATGTAGCGACAGAATCTAGCAATAGCATTTGTTTGTAGTGATATCTCTGAGACATCCTGGCTCCTAGATGGGCGAGACTGTAAATTCCTTTGTGAGCCTCAACACCTCTATTTTTATCATGAAGGTAGAGGTAGTCATTCACCCAGTAGGGGGTTTCCTGGTGGTTTAGACAAAGGGACAACAAGAAAGTTGGTTTACATGCTTGACTACTTAAGTCCATTGGTTTGTAAACTAAGGTAGCCTGGCTTGGAAGGAAGACACGTGCATTAAATCTTCTTTTTCCTCAACAAAGTCTTTATCTCCTGTTCTTCAAAAAACTAACCATTTTGCCAGCAGAAGTCAACAGTATCCTAGAAGAAATGCAGAATCTGAAATATTTCTTCTCCATTTTACTTCTTAGAACCTTGCTTTGATATAAAACTTTGAGGGTGTTGTACTTGGCAACACAAAAACAATTACATCACTGTGCCATAGGATGGGACTGTTTCAATATACTCCCACTTTTCATAAAGACTTAGTCAGAGACTGCCTTAGTCAGAGACTGCCTTAGTCAGAGACTGCCTCAGTCAGAGACTGCCTCTACCTGTGCAGTTTCTAAAGCTTTGCCATCCAGACTTTAAACAGATATTCTCTAAGAGTCTTGGTTCTTCCCAAGCTTTCTTCCTTCAGTCTGAGGGAGTATTTCCTTGCCACTGTTGCCTCTGACTTGCTTATATATATATATATGTTATAACTGTCTGTTTTAAAACTTCTGTAAAGCTGCTTTGTGACAACATCGTTGTAAAAACGCTATACAAATAAACTTGAATTGAATAGTTTTTTTTATTTCCAGGTTTAAAAGTAAAAACAACCTATTAGTTCACGTTTTCTTTTGGAGCAGCTTCCTTTTAAAACTTGCACAACATGCTGCATTAGTGCTACACAGATTTTCTTAACACCAAAATTTGTCCCCATGTATTTGCATTAAAAGTGGAACTCGTTAACCTTTCTCTTGATCATCCAGACCTGCTGTATTTCTTCCCTTGATTTTTACATCTGTCATCTCCTTGACCCATTGTTTGTGATAACTTGTTACCTCCTTCATGTTTCATGACCATGAACGGGCAGATGCTGCTTTCTTATCCACTTCGATGAATCACCAGCTGTGCTCATCAGTTCTCAGGACACTCATTAAGATTGGCACATCTCTCAGTGCGTCGTGTCAAGATCACATATTCAACTTGAGAATTATCAGACCTCTGAAAAGTCAGCAGCTGCCATTAATATCTGGAGGGTGCGACCATTTAATGCTCATCAAGGGCCACTCAGAGCTTAGATTTTGCAGGCACTTCTCAAAGCACAGTGTGATCTTCAACTTGCTTGTAAATTAGTGCTGTGAAATGGTTAAAACTTAGCAGAAACATGAATGCCCTCAACTTTTAACTTCCCCATCTCTTCAAGTTTTACAGTTTTTACAAGTTGTTGTCACATCTCAATTCCTTAGGAGCAGAAACACCTAGAACTCCCCCATTTAGTTTCAGTTTCACATTCAATCCTCAACCACAGTCAATCGATTGAAGGCAGGGACGACACTGTTTAAAATGAGCTTGTAACATTTTGGAAAGAGGAACATTTAAAAAACAACTGCGCATGTTGCCTCGTCTGGTCACTTGGGCATATATGGTTTTTAATGGGACAGGACAGTAATCTCAAACTTACTTCCAATGTAAATGCAATGGATTTTTCCAGCATCAATAGTGGAATAGCAAGTAAAGTGACAAAAGACCTGACAGAAGCAGAGGAAACTGCATTAGTTTCCTGATAGGCCTGAAAAACATGGTGTGAAGGCTTGCAGCTTTTGTCATCAGTTGCAAATGATTTGATTTGTAAGCCAATTCTAAGCTTAATTGAATTTTGTAATATATTTATATTTACAAATATTAAAAAATATTATTTATTAACACTGTGTTATTGACAGCATGGTCATGTTAAAGGTACTGGTGTTTCATACTATCAAAGTATAACATACTTTAAGTATAAGTAAGTATAAGTAAAACTGTCACGCCTACAGCTCAGCTAAAGCAGAACAGTGTTGCAGTGCGTTGTGGGCTTGTTTTCTTCCAGACTTTCAATGATGCAACATGATGAAAACACAAATAGCCATTTCAGTGTTTGAACAGTGGCACCTGCAATGATTAACCTGAGTGCTCAAGTACATCTCTGCCTATTACCTTTTTTCAGCTTAAAACCAGAGCAGAGGGTTAACAAGCCCCCAACACATTTTCACCACAGATTACAAATCACACAATGCAGATGAACTGGGCTGAACTTGGACCACTAAACTAAACGTGACTTGGGGTTTGAAATGTGGATGCTGGCTGGGTTTCTCAAAGAAGACTGCAAAAGATTAGAGAGGCTTGTCCTGAACCCCCCTGGAGGAGAGCTATTTACTTGTGTGTGTGTGTGTGTGTGTGTGTGTGTGTGTGTGCGTGTGTGTGTGTGCGTGTGCATGTGTGTGTTCTCGTTTGTGTTGATCAGGGTAGCGCTGTGAAACAGTGTGGTGCTGAGCACACAAAGACAGGAGGGGACAGGCAGTCGGCTGTATGCATAGCTGGAGTCGTCCTCACACTGTATGCAAATATGTCTTTCCCTGTTTTAGATTTAATTGCAGCAGCCAATTACAGTCTTCTGCAGAGGTTTAAACATGCCCAGTCAAATTTCTGTCACATCTTCTGCTTATTAAAACAAGTGAAGACATTCTCTGCAGGAAATGTGCCCTATTTGCAAAGTTGGTATTTATATATATTTATTTAATTCAATTCAATATATTCCATTCAGCAAGTAAACAATATTTTCTATCTTCTTAAAATAAATATTACACAATATAACATATAACAGGGACACTCAAACATTTTCATACGACTGTACGTTGCATGCCTAAAGCATGTGTGTTGTGTTAGTGAGGGTTCTGATGTAATCACGTTTGCCGAGGCTCTACAGGCTGCCTTCACACAGCAGGTTAAAGTGGCCCAGGTCTAGTCTCTCTCTTCACGCGTGACGCAGATATGTGATCTGTGTGGCGGCGACACACACAGTGAATGTGACCTATTCAGTTCTGATTTAGGAAACTTTCATGTGTGATTGTGGAATGCAGTATGAGGTGGTATGTGGCTTTCACGTCAGTCTAAATCAACATCCATCATAATTTAGCTCTGCCCAGAAGGAAAGACCAACGACAGCAGTGATGGAGGAGTTCAGTGGTGGGATCGTGAGGTAACAGACCTCATAAACATTTGGGATGATGGTTCTATATTATGGGTAAGCACGTATTTTGTGCCTTATTTGTGTGTGTCTCTCTCTCTCACTCTGCCTGTTTTCTGTCATTGGAGCCACTGACAAATCAGTGGCCTAAGCTCTGAAAGGAGATCTCTAGGATGATGAGAGAGAGAGAGAGAGAGACAAAGAGAGACAGAGAGAGACAGAGAGAGACAGAGAGAGACAGAGAGAGACAGAGAGAGAAAGAGAGAGAAAGAGAGAGAAAGTGGACTGCGGCCACAGGTGTCTGCTGTGTTTTAGTTTGCGGTTGTAATCTCTTGTGGTGTTCCCCAGGATTTCTTGTCCTTTGTGTTTGATTAGTGTGGTATTTTACCTGCATGCATTTTTCATGGGGTTTCAATCAGGTAAGAGGGGCACGCCTATACCTTTGGGCCACATAGGAGCCTACTCTGTCTGGTTCCCTGCGTCAGTGGCCAGGGAATCATAGCTTATTCAGCTTGTGCTAGTTTTGTAGACTAGCTAAGTATGTTTGGTTTCAGAGTGGACAGAATTATGTCACACAATTCAGTGTTGATTTTTAAAAAATGTTTATTTCTTGTGATCAGTTTTAATAAAATAGCTTAAAGCCTGTGATGCTGGAGAAGGTGAAACTGAAACCTCCGGGAGCGGACCTGGATCCGCTGGCAGTCATTAGTGTTTACCTCTGGGTGGACATAGCTTGTGAAGCATTGTTTCTTTGTGCGAGCAGGTCAGTTAAGGAAGGTAATAACTGTTTATAAAATGTATAGTTCAGACTGGCCACATGGAAGGCCATTGTAAAATACCTGACATACACACATGAATTTAATTTTGTATTGCACGCACTGTGAACGTTTTTTTTTTGTTAAGAATTTTGTTTTTTATGCACATTTTGTGGGGGTCTTATGTGCAGAGCACTCCAAACAACTTGAGAAGGCATTAGATTAACTTAAAGTGGTCTTACAGCGTACGTCGTGAAGATCAGAAGGAGGCCTGGACTTCAGTGACAAATGTACAGGATGATATGATTTCAGGAATCTTAATGTGTAAAATGGTTAAGGACTGCTGTTCATGTATTCATTCACAGTCTGCACAGATTACAAAACACACAGCATTATGGCTGGGGTCACGTAACAATAACAATAAACAACAACAATAAATATTGATATTTTAATCATTTAAATCCTTTTGTGTATTGTAGTTCATTGTTGTCAAGGTGAAGGGCCACTCCATATGAAATAAAATAAAAGCACATAGGAATTTAAAAATGTACACAATAAAACCTGAAACACATAAAAGCTACTTCACAGAAAGCCAGAGTGCTGCTGTTACTCAAAGGGCTACTTGATGTGTTGTGAGACAAAATAGTCCCAGAAGAAAACTTTCTGGTTGATTTGCCACTAAATTACCATCATTAGCATTACGTTTAAAAACCCAGCATGCATGTTTAGCTTCACTGGTGGTTGTGCACAGTAAATAACATTGATATTTTTGTGTTGTAGACATCATGACTCCTGGTTCGTCTTACCTCCACTCTAAAGAACAATAAACAACCGAATGACAGAATGAAAGAATTTCAGCAACTGAGTTAAACAGCAATGAAGAGAAAATAGGGAAATTCCCCTTTAATACTTTGCTGTCTTGCACTTCAGATTTCATGGTTGTTCCTATAGTTTGTGTTCACATCCTTATACTCCACCTCACCCACACAAAGGCAGTAGAGTCTCGATCAGCTCTGACGAGCTCTTGTGGGGTTAATGTTGAGCTTGCTTGGTGTCTTTTGATTCGCATTGGCCAAAATAACTTTGGTAGCTTGACAACGCGATAGATTCAGTTCTTCCCATGTTCAGAGTGTTTGTTTAATATCAATAGCATATTGGACTGTATATGAGGTTTTTATCTAGATAACTCTGTATGACTCCATGTGAGTTTTTGTCATGACTAAACATTTAAAAGGGGTAATAAGGATAAACATAACAATTTCTTTCCTATTATTATTAATTATTAATAAATCGATATTTGCTCCTGCTTCATATCTGTATTAATATCAAGGATTTCTTCTGTCTAGCCACCATACAGGGAAAGCTGGTTTTGGCTGCTGGGGAACACTGTACGAGCTGTACGAGCACACCACACAAACATTATCACAATCTAAACAAACATCTCAGTCTCTGGCATTCTCTCAAATCACTGTCCCATATTTATCTGTTCAGTGTTTCCCACACGTGGGATATTTTAATACTGTTTAAAAGAAAACGGTGATGTGCTTTAAATTTTACTGCCACTTGAATGCAGCTCGGGTCTGGTGGTGGTGGTGGTGGTGAGAGAGAGAGAGAGAGAGAGAGAGAGAGAGAGAGAGAGAGAGAGAGAGAGGGTGGTGAGAGAGAGAGAGAGAGAGAGAGAGAGAGAGAGAGAGAAAGAGAGAAACCAGTAGTGCTACAGCAAAAAAATAAAAATAAATAAATAAATAATATAAATATATATTTACAAAAATGTATGTGTGTGTGTATATATATATATATATATATATATATATATATATATATATATATATATATATATATATATATATATATATATACATAAACACATGTTTGTAAATATATATAGTTGTTATTTGTATATATTTATTTTTTTTATTTTAATATAATGAATGGATTTTTAAGTCATATTTGGCACTAAATTCAGTCTGGAAAATAAAACATGCAGTTATTCTGTGTTCTTCGATAAAACTAAAAAGCAAACTCATTATAGATTTTATTTATTCATGCTTTGGAGTAAGCGTCTCCCCCACTCCCCACCCCCCTTCTTCCATTCCCGGTACCAGTCTTCTACTCCCCACGTCCAGCTCACCATCCTCAGCAATTATATTTCAAACCTGAGCAAATCCGTCATTCAAAAATGTCAACCTGCCCCCAAAAAACACGTCCTGCTTCTTTTTAAGGTCTTAAATGAATACATTTCATCTGAACGTCTTACTTATTCTCACTGCCCTGAAACAGCTAGCATGTGTCTCCTTACCGTCTGCATTAAGATTCACAGCAAAGATGACACAGAAAAATGGAAATAACTACCTAAAGCTACCTGAAACAATCATAAGTAATGACAGCAGCATTGTAGATTCTCAGGGTTCTGTAGGAAACAGCTCTTCATACAGGCACTTGTATTTACAGTGAGTCACGTTGGCTTGGGAAGCAGCAATCCAGCTGTGTTTTTATTTTTTATTTATTTTTTTGCTGTGACTGAAATGAGTCTCATACAGTAACGCTGAAACTCAGACATAGGCCCTAAGCCTAAAGCCCATTGCTCTCTTTGAGCTCAGCTCTGAAAAGAAAAAAAATTAAATCTCTTTTTACTCCTGTCCTGCAGCATTCAGGCGATACTGTGACTCGCTTCTGGATGAGTTTGCCGTTTTTCGTCTGTGATTATAGGCAGGCAGATGCTGACCTCATGTATAATGAGTGGGGAGCTTTTGATTAAGTCATTTTCTGGTTTGAGAGTATAATTGAACTCTGGCAGAATCTGCATTTACAGTATCGATGAACAAGTCATGGAGGGCAAATGTTAATTTGTCCCCAGCAGCCCAATAATTCAGCCTCATCGCTCTCCGTTTCTCCATCACAGGATAAAATAAAAAAAAAAAGCCTGTCACGTTTACTGTATTAGGTATCAGTGGATTGAGCCCAAGACTGTCTCAAAATTCAGTATTTTTAAACATAAGATTCAGCGGTAGAACATAAAGAGTTATGCAGGTGATAAGGCACGAGACGGGTCCACAATGCTGTAGGAGCGATCACGTGGAGGTGTTTGTGTATCACAGACTGCTCGTAATTAGAGAGGGAGCTGAGCTGAGTCCAGGTGCCGTGATGATAAAAGTGTTAAAGGGGATCCCACTGAGCATCTGCCCTGTTCTCTGCGGGTGGTCCTTTATGCAAGCCACAGGCATCTCAGCCGGCCAAACTTACAGCCCACCAGCGTGTGATCGCTGCCATTCACACACACTTGCACAGTCACCGTACACTGAGCCAGCCAAGTGCACTGTTTGTCTGTCGTCAGAATGCAGAGCGGTATGAAAATAGAGCATCCATCTATCATAATGATGGAGTGGAGCAGAGAAAAGGAGGGGTAGGACAGCTGTAGGGAGACCTGGAGGCCAGCAGAGATAACAGGAAGGGCACAAAAGGTTGCTTTGCTGAAAAATATTCCGTTCACAATGCAGATCACCCTCATAGTGCTCCCACTTCCGGATGTGCAGTCGGAATATGGGTCTAATCTCAGCCTAGTGTGTGGTCATGTAGTAAAACTCTCATATTTAATAAGTATATCACTAATGTAGTGATTACACATGATGTGTGATATGTACTCTGAGGTATTTCATGTACAAGGCATGTAGATCAGTGTGTGATATTATTAGATATTTCACTCATTGGTCGCTATGCGTATTCACTTTGCACAGAAAGCACCAAGTATTACTCTACCTGTTAAAGTCTGAATGATAACTACATTGCAGTGCCAGGTGCTGCTGTACAGTACTTGTACACATGTACTTTCGGTATGTTTTATGTATATATATTCTACAACAGGGGTCACTAATAGGTGGGCCGCAGTCCAGGACCGGACCCAGACGTTGTCCAATATGGACCCAAACTGATAAACTCTTAAGAGGGGTTTAATTTCAACAGTGTTTATTTTAAGAGGCGGAACTTTTCTTGTCTTTACAGTATACAGGCTTTGCAGCCAATCACGTGCATTGTAAAATCACCAAAGGCGCTCCTCAGCCAATCAGATCTGTGCAAATTCAGGAGTGTGCCGACTACACGGGCGATGAACGAAGCCAGAAGCAGCAGTCGGAGAATAAAGCGAGTCGGAGAAAGCATTATAATAAAAATGTAATAAATATAATATAATAAAATATAATAAAAAAAAGTTGCCGGCGAAAACCGACTTTTCAACCAGGAATAGATATTGTTTATTCTTCTCACAGGCAGCTCCAAACCAACATGTCAGGATGTGAAGTTAAGTTAACGATAAGATGCACGTTTCATTTACCTCTTCTATAAATAAACACCTTAAGATGTTCTCTTTTTTTCAAAATCATTCTGTTTTTTTTTTTATGTAGCCCTTGTTTTTACTTGAAGTGAGGGAAAAAAACATTTATTTGATGTTTTATAAATAATTCATTGAGTTCAGTTTCATTCAAACAGTAAATATTGTTGAAATATACTAAACAGTATTTGTACTGTGTTGGTTTTTCAGTTGTTGATGACAAAATGCTGATACTAGGCTACTTCAGTGTACAGGATATGACACTGAATCATAACACAAGTTAGAGATGATGACGGTACAGACCTTGAATATACAGAATACCTTTCCTCTAACTGGACCTTACTGAACTTTAATTGAACACTGTTCTGCACACTATTTTTAATGAGCACATATTTGTCTGTTACCTAATATGAAGTAATTACAGTTTAGCTTGTCAGTATAATGACATGTTAGGAGTTCTTGGTATTAAAGTCTCAAACAAGGCGGCCCAAAGTGTGATGTGTAGACCAAAGTTGGTGCATGAGCAGGTTTCATTCGGCTAACAAGAAAGTTACCCAAACCCTGACCTCTCACCCTATATAAGAACAAATATTCTATACTTTAACTTATTCTAATTCTTATTTTCCTTTTTAGTTTGATTTTGAACTGTTTTAGCAATAAAATAATGTGTACTGCTAGTAAATGTAATGCTTTATTTGTGTACTGTGTTGTGTTTTTGCTGTTCAGCTCACCACCGGTTTTGCACTTTGGCCTCCTAAGACAAATGTTTGGGCGCCCCTTGGGCATCCAAGCTCGTTTTCATGCTAGAATTTGTTTTTTACCCGGCCTCAGGCCCGCGTGCTCTGTGAGTTTGGAATGTTTGGTCAAGTGTGAAAGCTGTTTTTGAGGCTGGGAGTGGTCCTGAGAAGCGATCTCTGGTCTTCCTGAAATTGGATGTCTGATGTTTGTTTCGAGTGAACTCTGATGCAGGCTGATACGCAGGTGGAAGGAATCCGCTACCAGTGCTATGTGTGGTTCATTTTGTAACATGACTGATTCGACCTACTACTTTCCTTTTTGAAGTTTCGGGATTGGTGTGGATAAAAAGCGCTGTTCTTTGCTGCTTAAGTGTTTGTAACCAAGAAAAATAATAAAAGTAGTAAACGAATAAAGCTAGTTCCTACCTTTTTGCAGATCAGATAAAAACACATGACTTGGTTTGTTTATGGTGCCAAGTTGGAAGTTCTGTTAATTTTGGAAGACTAGTGATGTTTACTTCTATTAATATTTATTTGCTGCAAACCATCTTATGAAAATGCGCCTTCATTCTGTTTGTTGTAACAAGAACATACGACTGTGAGATGTAATGGCTAGGGAAAGTTGTCAGCTCCACAAATATTGCAGTGCACTAATTAAGGTGATGTGCAAGGGTGCAGGTTTGGTTGCATCATTACTAGAGACAAAACAAACTCCTGCCCCTTCCAATAAAACTCATAACCAAATATATATTTTGGATTTTGAAGGTTATATTTCCTGAACAGCTTAAGAATACAATTCCAAACTGTAGTTCATCATTATTTTCCAGAGTGGAAAGGCTGGCGATGTTACATGAGCAGGTTTATATTGTAAATCAATGTTACTAGTGGCTTGTTAGTTTGCATACTTTAACTTACGCTCTGGTTGCTAAAAACTCCTGATGTCTTCTTGTTTAGTGTCGTAATAAAGCACAAGACGTGATGACGTGGACAAAATTGTGCTACATGTGCAGTGCAGTGTAGACAATGGAGGACAGACAGCAAGCCATCTGAAAGATCACACGTTCGTCTTCGCATCAGCTATATGAACTGAGAGCTCTGATAACTCACTGATCAGCTTTTAGCTCCTGTGTGTCTGGCAGTACGTGTGACATTTGCACTTTGTGTCGAGTGAGGCTTCAGACAGCCCCCTCACTTTCAACCAATCAGATGCAACCATGTCTAAAGATGTAGCATCTAAAGCTAGGTTTGTGATTGATAGGTTTGTATGTTGTAAGTGGGTGAATGTGCCAAAAATGAAACAGTGGCACCTTCAACCCCTCTCGGCACTCCCCTCGTCTGGCGCTTCATTCAAAATGAATGAATTTGAAGGTAGATTTGCTAAGCAGCTTCGCTTCTACAGGTTTGTGTATCAGAGCGCTGCTATATCCTTTCACAGAGACTGCAGTGATGCAAGCGCCAACTTAAAGTAGCACATGTAGTTGCACATGAACAACACATGCAACATCAATGTAACTACTCGTAGTACAGCTTATGTTACACACGTGCATCAGTGTCTTTTTGCTTCATGGAATTGCTTCATAGTTGTAACAGCATATTATTCTCTCTCATGTACTTCTGCTTTAGTAATAACATTAGTGTAACTTCATTTGTAGTTGGACTTGAACAGCAGTTTTCTTCTCAGAAGTCTTTTCCAGTGTTATAATTGTGTAATAATTATAATAATTATGTAATTGCACTTGTGTTATTACTACTGTGTAATTATGAGAGAAAATATACTGTTACAGCTATAAAGGTAACCTTATGCAAATACATGAGCCAAAAATTATTATTTGATACACATGTAATTATAAAAGCTGTACTGCTGTGATCCATAGCAGCATCTACATCAGTAGAAATAACATTGTTGTTGCATGTGTTGTTCATGTGTAACTACACAGTTATTAGAGACCTTTAATATAAAGTGGGACCCTCATTAATATGACTTAACTCCAAAGATGATGCAAATAAGTTCAGATATTTGTTGTATTCTCCCAAAACTTTGGTCGGGCCATGTCCCTACCGTCCATATGCAAACCTACGCCCATGGTAATGGGATTATTTAGTAAGAGGCCTATATATATATATATATATATATAACGTGTGTGTGTGTGTATTTATATATATAAAACAAAAGCGTGTCAATCAGTATTTATTTGAGCACACTGTAAGTCTTCTTTCATCGCTATTGTGGGTTAGGACATGTTACTGTAAACCAGAAAAATAGCTCCACTGTATAATCCTGTATGAATTCTGGATCTGTTACCTCTCTTTCCATTTGTCCCAATATGCTTAACATATACAGCCTGTGGCCTTCAGTGTTCTTCAGCAGAAAACCTCACTTGCTATTTTCATAGTTTTCATGTGAGAGTGCATTAGGTGGAGAGTTGTGGAAAACAGCCTGTCAATTACAGTCATTTTGGAGGCAGAGAGAGACAAAAGCCTGTAAGGATTCTCAATAAGTGTGGACGTGTATGTGTGTGTCTGCGTGTCTGTGGGACTGAGCTAAGAGGCTCAGGTCGTGAAGTGGAGCCAGGTAATGGCCTTCTGTGATTACCTTGTCCGTGTGTCATGTGTGTGCTTGATGAAGTAATGGCTATGCCCACACGGCCCATTTGGGTGGCTCACGACTCAGCCTGTTTACGCAGAGCTGGTGCCCAGGAAACTGGCATCTATCCGCATCTATCTGTTTCATTTGGCTTCTTTAGAGAAGTGAGGAGAACAATAGAATGGCTCACTGTCGTGTCACCTCGAATCACATGGAATAACAATCCTCACCGTCTCTGTTAAAACAAGCTTTTAGTAAATTGCTATCAGTGTATGTGCTGTCAGATTTTGAGAAGAAGCAAAACAAAGTTCTTGAAGTAGCACGCTGGGCAAAAAGAAAAGGATGCCTTCGTTTCATCTGTTGCAAACATCTGTACTCACCTGGTAGTGCTGTGTTGCAGAAGTCACTGGAGTGGAATTTTCCAGTTAAAAGACTAAGAAACTCCTTTTTCTGATGGTGTATCCTAAAAAAAACTACAACTCCTTTGCTTTAGGACACATCAGGACTGTGTGATTTTCTTTTTGCTAGCTGGCTAATGCTGAAGGAAGCCAGATAGATAATATTACTGCCATCAAACCAAATACCATATCTGTATTGATTAGGCTTTACATCTGTGGATTTCATGATTGCCATTGGGGAATTCCTAATGGTTGCATAATGTATTTGTGTAATGCATGCTGGGTATTATATTTGGAAAACATTTATGGATGAAGCACAAAAAGGATATGAATTTGTGAATATTGTTGAACTGACGAGGCATAATGGGAACCTATTAAGCTCTTCCGGTTGTTTTCTTTCCTTTAGTGTGTTATTTAGCTTTTTGTGCCTGTAAACAGTCTGTACAGTTATAAAGTACAAAAACAGTTTGGGCAAGCTGACCAATCAGAGCACACTTGGCTCATTAGGAGGTGGGGTTTAAAGGCACAGCAGCTCAAACAGAGTGTTTCAGATTGAGGGTGAATACAGATGTACAGTATAAAGGTATAAAGTATAAAATATTGTGTTTTGGGAAAATGCATGTAAAGCATATAAGTCTATTCTAGTAGACCCCAAATAAAACACTAAGAATGAGCATAGTAGGTCCTGCCTTTTAATGTTTATGTAACAAATTCTGTTTCTTGTGGTCAATTCTTAGTAAACAGTAGACAGTAAAAATTTCAAATAATGAAAATAAAAGGAGTTTAAAGACTTTGTGTTGGCAGTGATCATAGTTTCTTTTTAGAGAGGCTGTATCCTCCTACATGCTTTATTTATATTTGATCTTTTTCCTTGAGGTCCATTTAGAAGGCTTGTGCAGTTTTATGTACTATAATATTTTATTCATTTCATTTCATTCATCTCATTTATACAGAATTTATTTTTACTTGACCATTTGTTAACTTCTCTTTATCCCAGAATTCTTTTTATCTCAGAATTAAACAGACTGCTTTGTTACTGTGCCTTTATGACCAATATATGTAAATAGCTCATTTAAAAAATCAGTACGGGCAGAAAGACTATTTGTAACATAAGTGTAAATGAACATAGCAGCTAAACTGCTGTGGACCGAATGGACAGGTAAATGACTTCAAGATGTACTATATGGACTGGAAAGTGTCATGTTAGCATTTGCATAACACTTCTTATTCCTATATGCAGTTGTGGAAAATATTAGCAACCTTCTTGCGATACATTAGTTTTTCAGTATTCGCTGTACACGTAGCTAATTGTGTATTTCTATGAACAATGCAATCAGAAAATATTCAGTTATGTTTTATTTTTGCAGCTACTCAAGTCAGCCCTTCAGAGCTGCAAGATGTGTTCCAGGAAACCTCCTCCAACATCTTCCAGATTAATGCCAATGGTGAGTCAGTACAGCCAGACTTTAATCAATGATGTATTTCAATTATGTATTTTCTGTTTCCACATTATTTACTTCTCAGATATGACTTCCTATATTCATTTAATGTAACTGGTCATATTTTGGTGTGAGTGTAATGAAATTGTCAGTGTCGGACAAGTTACTTTAAAAGTGGAGTAAGTTAAGCTGCCACTTGAAACTACTTCTTGATTGATATTATCTCTCAGGCTAATTAAAATTATAATGAGCTGCCAGTTCAACAATTTGTTTTAAATGTTATACAATGCATATAATCATACAGCGCTGCTCTTTTATCTCCGTATCCTCTAAATGGATCAGTATTTGATGAGGCTTCTCAGTTTTCAGTTGTGATTCATGGGCTTTGGCCTCTATCTTTACCAATTTCGTGCTAATAGGCTGCTGAATGTTATGTATAAAGCAGTACTGCAGAACTTTTTGACTGCTCTTTTCGAAGAATTACAGAAATGCGTACAGAATATCACTCAGTGGTAGTGCTAGTAGTAGTAGTGGGATGTAGTTTTGATGGTAATAGCTTTGATACCTATATCGATCCTATTGCAGGCAAATGTACTGCTTAGTCATTGTTAGTATTACAAAGGGAGTTCTCAGAGTTCTTCTTTTAATTCCTTTGCAGTGGTAACTTTAGAGAAAAGCCTTCAGTCATTGGGAACTTCCAGAGACACAGCAGAGCTACGCCAGAGTCTGTAAGTGTTTATGCTGTTACTCCCAGTCTTGTTTATGTAATATAAATGGTGAAATGTAATTGTAAATACAATACATCATACTATTCTTCATCATCTGTAACTAACAGAGGAAAATACCATTGACTTTTAGCGTGTTCTAATGAAGAAGCTGGGAATAGATTGGACGTACACAATAGGTTGTCGCAGAAATACCAGCAGTCCTATTTTTGCTCATGCTGTATTATATATTATGTATTATGTATCATTCCAGCCAGGCACCATTAAACCTGACTACATCTGTTTATGATGACTAGCTCAGTACATACACATGGCATGCTGCATGTCGTTAGGCTGTCACTATCAGTTAAATCAGTTGAATAGACTTTTTTTAGAAACAATAAGAGACCCGTATGAAAATAGATGAACACTAAGTGGCAAAAATGCATATAAAACTGCATGTATGTCTGGTTCTTTCTATAGGAGAGTCAAACGCAAGAGTTTGTAACATGTATTGTCACCATGCAAACTAATACTAACAACTAATTATTGTCAACTTGCTACATTTGTATTAATCATTTATTGATCAATTATTTATTTTTTACATTAATAACATCTTTCAGTATGTCGCACATGTCACAAACGAAAGCCATCCGGAATCCATAACAAAGACGTCCCTGAAAGATTTGGAATTTGAAACATTTTTGTAATCATTTGTTTATTTGTTTTTATTTATTATTATTTTTGGTACCACATATAAAAGCACGGCTATTTGGATGGGATGAGTTTTATATGGGGACATTGTGTTACCTGTGTTTCTGAGTTGTTTCAGTGTTTTACATGGGGACATTGTGTTACCTGTGTTTCTGAGCTGTTTCAGTGTTTTATATGGAGACATTGTGTTATCTGTGTTTCTGAGTTGTTTCAGTGTTTTACATGGGGACATTGTGTTACCTGTGTTTCTGAGTTGTTTCAGTGTTTTACATGGAGACATTGTGTTATCTGTGTTTCTGAGTTGTTTCAGTGTTTTACATGGAGACATTGTGTTATCTGTGTTTCTGAGTCGTTTCAGTGTTTTACATGGAGACATTGCGTTATCTGTGTTTCTGAGTCGTTTCAGTGTTTTACATGGGGACATTGTGTTACCTGTGTTTCTGAGTCGTTTCAGTGTTTTACATGGAGACATTGTGTTATCTGTGTTTCTGAGTTGTTTCAGTGTTTTACATGGGGACATTGTGTTATCTGTGTTTCTGAGTTGTTTCAGTGTTTTACATGGAGACATTGTGTTATCTGTGTTTCTGAGTTGTTTCAGTGTTTTACATGGAGACATTGTGTTATCTGTGTTTCTGAGTTGTTTCAGTGTTTTACATGGAGACATTGTGTTATCTGTGTTTCTCAGTTGTTTCAGTGTTTTACATGGGGACATTGTGTTATCTGTGTTTCTGAGTTGTTTCAGTGTTTTACATGGAGACATTGTGTTACCTGTGTTTCTGAGTTGTTTCAGTGTTTTACATGGAGACATTGTGTTATCTGTGTTTCTCAGTTGTTTCAGTGTTTTACATGGGGACATTGTGTTATCTGTGTTTCTGAGTTGTTTCAGTGTTTTACATGGAGACATTGTGTTATCTGTGTTTCTGAGTTGTTTCAGTGTTTTACATGGGGACATTGTGTTATCTGTGTTTCTGAGTTGTTTCAGTGTTTTACATGGGGACATTGTGTTATCTGTGTTTCTGAGTTGTTTCAGTGTTTTACATGGAGACATTGTGTTATCTGTGTTTCTGAGTTGTTTCAGTGTTTTACATGGGGACATTGTGTTATCTGTGTTTCTGAGTTATTTCAGTGTTTTACATGGGGACATTGTGTTATCTGTGTTTCTGAGTTGTTTCAGTGTTTTACATGGGGACATTGTGTTTTCTGTGTTTCTGAGTTGTTTCAGTGTTTTACATGGGGACATTGTGTTATCTGTGTTTCTGAGTTGTTTCAGTGTTTTACATGGAGACATTGTGTTACCTGTGTTTCTCAGTTGTTTCAGTGTTTTACATGGGGACATTGTGTTATCTGTGTTTCTGAGTTGTTTCAGTGTTTTACATTGAGACATTGTGTTATCTGTGTTTCTGAGTTGTTTCAGTGTTTTACATTGAGACATTGTGTTATCTGTGTTTCTGAGTTGTTTCAGTGTTTTACATGGGGACATTGTGTTGCCTGTGTTTCTGAGTTGTTTCAGTGTTTTACATGGAGACATTGTGTTACCTGTGTTTCTGAGTTGTTTTAGTGTTTTACATGGAGACATTGTGTTATCTGTGTTTCTGAGTTGTTTCAGTGTTTTACATGGAGACATTGTGTTATCTGTGTTTCTGAGTTGTTTCAGTGTTTTACATGGGGACATTGTGTTATCTGTGTTTCTGAGTTGTTTCAGTGTTTTACATGGGGACATTGTGTTATCTGTGTTTCTGAGTTGTTTCAGTGTTTTACATGGAGACATTGTGTTATCTGTGTTTCTGAGTTGTTTCAGTGTTTTACATGGGGACATTGTGTTATCTGTGTTTCTGAGTTGTTTCAGTGTTTTACATGGGGACATTGTGTTACCTGTGTTTCTGAGTTGTTTCAGTGTTTTACATGGGGACATTGTGTTACCTGTGTTTCTGAGTTGTTTCAGTGTTTTACATGGAGACATTGTGTTATCTGTGTTTCTGAGTTGTTTCAGTGTTTTACATGGAGACATTGTGTTATCTGTGTTTCTGAGTCGTTTCAGTGTTTTACATGGAGACATTGCGTTATCTGTGTTTCTGAGTCGTTTCAGTGTTTTACATGGGGACATTGTGTTACCTGTGTTTCTGAGTCGTTTCAGTGTTTTACATGGAGACATTGTGTTATCTGTGTTTCTGAGTTGTTTCAGTGTTTTACATGGGGACATTGTGTTATCTGTGTTTCTGAGTTGTTTCAGTGTTTTACATGGAGACATTGTGTTATCTGTGTTTCTGAGTTGTTTCAGTGTTTTACATGGAGACATTGTGTTATCTGTGTTTCTGAGTTGTTTCAGTGTTTTACATGGAGACATTGTGTTATCTGTGTTTCTCAGTTGTTTCAGTGTTTTACATGGGGACATTGTGTTATCTGTGTTTCTGAGTTGTTTCAGTGTTTTACATGGAGACATTGTGTTACCTGTGTTTCTGAGTTGTTTCAGTGTTTTACATGGAGACATTGTGTTATCTGTGTTTCTCAGTTGTTTCAGTGTTTTACATGGGGACATTGTGTTATCTGTGTTTCTGAGTTGTTTCAGTGTTTTACATGGAGACATTGTGTTATCTGTGTTTCTGAGTTGTTTCAGTGTTTTACATGGGGACATTGTGTTATCTGTGTTTCTGAGTTGTTTCAGTGTTTTACATGGGGACATTGTGTTATCTGTGTTTCTGAGTTGTTTCAGTGTTTTACATGGAGACATTGTGTTATCTGTGTTTCTGAGTTGTTTCAGTGTTTTACATGGGGACATTGTGTTATCTGTGTTTCTGAGTTATTTCAGTGTTTTACATGGGGACATTGTGTTATCTGTGTTTCTGAGTTGTTTCAGTGTTTTACATGGGGACATTGTGTTTTCTGTGTTTCTGAGTTGTTTCAGTGTTTTACATGGGGACATTGTGTTATCTGTGTTTCTGAGTTGTTTCAGTGTTTTACATGGAGACATTGTGTTACCTGTGTTTCTCAGTTGTTTCAGTGTTTTACATGGGGACATTGTGTTATCTGTGTTTCTGAGTTGTTTCAGTGTTTTACATTGAGACATTGTGTTATCTGTGTTTCTGAGTTGTTTCAGTGTTTTACATTGAGACATTGTGTTATCTGTGTTTCTGAGTTGTTTCAGTGTTTTACATGGGGACATTGTGTTGCCTGTGTTTCTGAGTTGTTTCAGTGTTTTACATGGAGACATTGTGTTACCTGTGTTTCTGAGTTGTTTTAGTGTTTTACATGGAGACATTGTGTTATCTGTGTTTCTGAGTTGTTTCAGTGTTTTACATGGAGACATTGTGTTATCTGTGTTTCTGAGTTGTTTCAGTGTTTTACATGGGGACATTGTGTTATCTGTGTTTCTGAGTTGTTTCAGTGTTTTACATGGGGACATTGTGTTATCTGTGTTTCTGAGTTGTTTCAGTGTTTTACATGGAGACATTGTGTTATCTGTGTTTCTGAGTTGTTTCAGTGTTTTACATGGGGACATTGTGTTATCTGTGTTTCTGAGTTGTTTCAGTGTTTTACATGGGGACATTGTGTTACCTGTGTTTCTGAGTTGTTTCAGTGTTTTACATGGAGACATTGTGTTATCTGTGTTTCTGAGTTGTTTCAGTGTTTTACATGGGGACATTGTGTTATCTGTGTTTCTGAGTTGTTTCAGTGTTTTACATGGGGACATTGTGTTATCTGTGTTTCTGAGTTGTTTCAGTGTTTTACATGGGGACATTGTGTTATCTGTGTTTCTGAGTTGTTTCAGTGTTTTACATGGGGACATTGTGTTATCTGTGTTTCTGAGTTGTTTCAGTGTTTTACATGGGGACATTGTTATCTGTGTTTCTGAGTTGTTTCAGTGTTTTACATGGAGACATTGTGTTATCTGTGTTTCTGAGTTGTTTCAGTGTTTTACATGGGGACATTGTGTTATCTGTGTTTCTGAGTTGTTTCAGTGTTTTACATGGTGACATTGTGTAACCTGTGTTTCTGAGTTGTTTCAGTGTTTTACATGGAGACATTGTGTTATCTGTGTTTCTCAGTTGTTTCAGAGTTTTACATGGGGACATTTTGTTATCTGTGTTTCTGAGTTGTTTCAGTGTTTTACATGGAGACATTGTGTTTTCTGTGTTTCTGAGTTGTTTCAGTGTTTTACATGGGGACATTGTGTTATCTGTGTTTCTGAGTTGTTTCAGTGTTTTACATGGGGACATTGTGTTACCTGTGTTTCTGAGTTGTTTCAGTGTTTTACATGGAGACATTGTGTTATTTGTGTTTCTGAGTTGTTTCAGTGTTTTACATGGGGACATTGTGTTATCTGTGTTTCTGAGTTGTTTCAGTGTTTTACATGGGACATTGTGTTATCTGTGTTTCTGAGTTGTTTCAGTGTTTTACATGGGGACATTGTGTTATCTGTGTTTCTGAGTTGTTTCAGTGTTTTACATTGAGACATTGTGTTATCTGTGTTTCTGAGTTGTTTCAGTGTTTTACATTGAGACATTGTGTTATCTGTGTTTCTGAGTTGTTTCAGTGTTTTACATTGAGACATTGTGTTACCTGTGTTTCTGAGTTGTTTCAGTGTTTTACATGGAGACATTGTGTTATCTGTGTTTCTGAGTTGTTTCAGTGTTTTACATGGGGACATTGTGTTATCTGTGTTTCTGAGTTGTTTCAGTGTTTTACATGGAGACATTGTGTTACCTGTGTTTCTGAGTTGTTTCAGTGTTTTACATGGAGACATTGTGTTATCTGTGTTTCTAAGTTGTTTCAGTGTTTTACATGGAGACATTGTGTTATCTGTGTTTCTGAGTTGTTTCAGTGTTTTACATGGGGACATTGTGTTATCTGTGTTTCTGAGTTGTTTCAGTGTTTTACATGGAGACATTGTGTTATCTGTGTTTCTCAGTTGTTTCAGTGTTTTACATGGGGACATTGTGTTATCTGTGTTTCTGAGTTGTTTCAGTGTTTTACATGGAGACATTGTGTTATCTGTGTTTCTGAGTTGTTTCAGTGTTTTACATGGGGACATTGTGTTATCTGTGTTTCTCAGTTGTTTCAGTGTTTTACATGGGGACATTGTGTTATCTGTGTTTCTGAGTTGTTTCAGTGTTTTACATGGAGACATTGTGTTACCTGTGTTTCTGAGTTGTTTCAGTGTTTTACATGGAGACATTGTGTTATCTGTGTTTCTGAGTTGTTTCAGTGTTTTACATGGGGACATTGTGTTATCTGTGTTTCTGAGTTGTTTCAGTGTTTTACATGGGGACATTGTGTTATCTGTGTTTCTCAGTTGTTTCAGTGTTTTACATGGAGACATTGTGTTATCTGTGTTTCTGAGTTGTTTTAGTGTTTTACATGGGGACATTGTGTTATCTGTGTTTCTGAGTTGTTTCAGTGTTTTACATGGAGACATTGTGTTATCTGTGTTTCTGAGTTGTTTCAGTGTTTTACATGGGGACATTGTGTTATCTTTGTTTCTGAGTTGTTTCAGTGTTTTACATGGGGACATTGTGTTATCTGTGTTTCTCAGTTGTTTCAGTGTTTTACATGGAGACATTGTGTTATCTGTGTTTCTGAGTTGTTTCAGTGTTTTACATGGGGACATTGTGTTATCTGTGTTTCTCAGTTGTTTCAGTGTTTTACATGGGGACATTGTGTTACCTGTGTTTCTCAGTTGTTTCAGTGTTTTACATGGGGACACTGTGTTATCTGTGTTTCTGAGTTTTTTCAGTGTTTTACATGGGGACATTGTGTTATCTGTGTTTCTCAGTTGTTTCAGTGTTTTACATGGAGACATTGTGTTATCTGTGTTTCTCAGTTGTTTCTTAAGTATTTACCTGCTGTGAAATGAGCAATACAACTCAGGTTATGTTACTCCTATAAGAATTGATACTAGAATTGAGTGTTCTGAGATATGAGGCCACTTAAAGAAGGATTCTCTGAGACTTAAAGCTGTTATGTATTGTCCTACGTCAGACCTTCATTGAAACATGTATAATTACATAAAAGGTTAGATTTTATGCTCCGATATTGACTATAAGCTGTGATTTATCAAAATAATATCAATGGGGTTGGGTAACAACTTTGAAGGGTACCCAATTGCGTTGGTACTGCCAAATTTCGATACAGGCCCAACAAAGAGTCAGGACACTGGTGAGCCAGAAGCTGTCTCGGAGTGTGGTTACACTTTTCAAAACTTGACGAAGACAATGCTCATTGCACAATTGTAAAGCTGACCCTGTCAACACATCTAACCTGAGGAAACACCTGATTAAATACAAAATATATCAAATAGCTGAAGAGTGCATCGTGTCTGATAGCCTGAAGGCCAAGTCCCTACATAGGAGCTGCAGCTAACAATAGCAGCACATGTGCAGTGTAATACCAAAGTATTTAAAGATGAGAAGATGAAGAAGAGATGATGAAACTTTAAACGAGCTGATTAAATTGTTGGATACGTTGTTGTTGGAGAAAATGGGGCATTTTGTATCCACACTCATTGTCTGTTCTTTCAGCTCTTCTTGTTACAGGTGCTCTTTGTAGTTCTACAATTTGTAGACTGCAGTTCTTCTGATTCTTTACATACTTAGTTTGCCCCCTTTCACCCTGTTCTTCAATAATTGGGACGCCCAAAGGACCACCTCGGAGCAGATATTATTTGGATGGTGTGTCATTCTCAGTACTGCAGTGACACTGACCACTGTGGTGGTGTGTTGGTGTGTGTTTTGCGCTGGGACGAGTGAATCAGACACAGCAGTGCTGCTGATGTTTCAAACACTGTGTCCACTCACTGTGCAGTCTATTAGACACCCCTAGATGGCTGGTCCACCTTGTAGATGTTAAATCAGAGGTGATCGCTCATATGTTGCTGCACAGCTTTATTCTCCGACTCGCTTTATTCTCCGACTCGCTTTATTCCCCGACTCGCTTTATTCTCCGACTCGCTTTACTAAATCAGAGGTGTTCGCTCATATGTTGCTGCACAGCTTTATTCTCCGACTCGCTTTATTCTCCGACTGGCTTTATTCTCCGACTGGCTTTATTCTCTGACTCGCTTTATTCTCCGACTCGCTTTATTCTCCGACTGGCTTTATTCTCTGACTCGCTTTATTCTCCGACTCGCTTTATTGTCCAACTTGCTTTATTCCCCCGACTTGCTTTATTCTCTGACTCGCTTTATTCTCCGACTCGCTTTATTCTCCGACTCGCTTTATTCTCTGACTCGCTTTATTCTCCGACTGGCTTTATTCTCTGACTCGCTTTATTCTCTGACTCGCTTTATTCTCCGACTCGCTTTATTCTCTGACTTGCTTTATTCTCCGACTCGCTTTATTCTCCGACTCGCTTTATTCTCCGACTCGCTTTACTAAATCAGAGGTGTTCGCTCATATGTTGCTGCACAGCTTTATTCTCCGACTCGCTTTATTCTCCGACTCGCTTTATTCTCCGACTGGCTTTATTCTCTGACTCGCTTTATTCTCCGACTGGCTTTATTCTCCGACTGGCTTTATTCTCTGACTCGCTTTATTCTCCGACTCGCTTTATTCTCCGACTCGCTTTATTGTCCGACTTGCTTTATTCTCTGACTCGCTTTATTCTCCGACTCGCTTTATTCTCCGACTCGCTTTATTCTCTGACTCGCTTTATTCTCCGACTGGCTTTATTCTCTGACTCGCTTTATTCTCTGACTCGCTTTATTCTCCGACTCGCTTTATTCTCCGACTCGCTTTATTCTCTGACTCGCTTTATTCTCTGACTCGCTTTATTCTCCGACTCTCTTTATTCTCCGACTCACTTTATTCTCCGACTCGCTTTATTCTCTGACTTGCTTTATTCTTTGACTGCTGCTTCTCATGTTATACCTCACCTGTGTGTGCGCCGCACTCCCGAATTTGCACAGATCTGATTGGCTAAGGAGCACCTTCGGTGATCTTACAACACACGTGATTGGTCTGTGAGTTTACTGCGCGGCAAAGCCCGTATACCATAAAGACAAGAAAAGCTCCGCCACTTAAAAGAAACACTATCAACATTAAATCTTTTTGGTTTTGGTTGGTGGACTATTCTCAGTCCAGCAGTGGACACTGAGGTGTTTAAACACTCTACCAGCACTGCTGTGTCTGATTCACTCACACCAGCACAACACTCACTATCACATCACCGCCATGTCAGTGCCACGACAGTACTCATAATGATCCACCATCCAAATAATACCTGTTCTGTGGCGGTCCTGTGGGGGTCCTGACCATTGATGAACAAGGTGAAAAGGGGATTAACAAAATATGCAGAGTAACAGTCTGTAAGTGTAGAACGACAAAGTGCTCCTATATGTTAAGCAGACCTGATAAAATAGACAGTGAGTGTATATACACAGAGATGTACCTAATAAAGTGACCGGCAGAAGCAAAACATTATAGGCATGCAATTTCTTATCCAGTCAGTCTGTTGTCTTATTCTAATCTTAAAAACATAGCTACTGCAAACAAGTCAAATGTATGAGCACATTTAATATATATTTTTGAAAAGCAGTGGGAAAATAAAAGCTGTACTTACTGCTCCAAGCTCCATCTCAGACTCCCGAGACAGTTACTGACTCAAATCATTCCGAATGAAACAGAATGGCTCTTGAATCCAATTGGCAGCCGCTGAATCGCAGTGTGTAGAAAATAGGTTGTTTTATTCATACACTTCTTCTGGTTGGATGATCTTTTGCAATAAACAAATAATTGGCAAAGCAGCTGAGTAATCAGGTATAGCACACGAGTCTCCCTTTTGCACTTTTAAACCTCCTGTTTTAGGTCGCCTGTTCTGTTTGTGTTTTATTTGCGCTCTAGCCGTGTGATACGGCGTGATAAAATGGGGGGAAGTGTGCAGAAGTTCACCCACATTCATTACTCTTAATTTAGACTTTTTTTCCGGTCAGTTCATGCCTATTTGCATGATTCCTATATTTCACGCCTATTTGCAGCAATGGGTGACAATGAGGAGGGAGTCGAAAGCGCTGCACCCATCACTGCAAGGACCATACAGCTACAAATGATCTGCATAAACAGAAAATTGCACCTATTTTTTCCAGATGGTAAAATATTGTCATGAATTCTACTGGAGCAGATTGTTTTGTTCTTTGTTTTCTTCAGCAAAGAGCGTTATAGGTCATAATTTCAGGTAATGCAACAATGTTCATGGCTGCAGTTAATCATTTTGGTGCTTATCTATTACATTTTAGGCCCCATCCAGTCGCAAGCTGACAGCGATTCCTGATAGTAGCATCACTCAGCTGAAGTATCAAAAACACAGGTTCTGCACAAACTGTAGAAGCTACTTTGACTGCGTTTAACATATATTTCTATATATTTTACACCATACACAAGGCTCAATAAGGTGTTGGTCAGTGTGCATTTACAATGCTTCTCTGAAACTACAATGGATGGAACATCGTTCTTCTTAAAGATAACTGGTGTTTTGATGATGATGCTGGAAAGTATTGTCTGGTCCGAAAAGTCCCATCGGTTGAGATCTGATGGCTGTAAAGGCCTTATCATGTGATTTACCCTGTGGATGGGAACATACTGTAAGTAGACTGATAAATCAGTGTGATGATGAGTTATTAATATCAGTGTTACTGAGCTCTACTAAAGTCTGAGTAGACTGATTAATCAGTGTGATGATGAGTTATTAATATCAGTGTTACTGAGCTTTACTAAAGTCTGAGAACTGATAAATCAGTGTGATTAGTTATTAATCTCAGTGTTACTGAACTCTGTTAAAGACTGAGTACACTGATAAATCAGTGTGATGATGAGTTATTAATATCAGTGTTACTGAGCTCTACTGAAGTCTGAGTAGACTGATAAATCAGTGTGATGATGAGTTATTAATATCAGTGTTACTGAGCTCTACTAAAGTCTGAGTACACTGATAAATCAGTGTGATGATGAGTTGTTAATATCAGTGTTACTGGGCTCTACTAAAGTCTGAGTACACTGATAAATCAGTGTGATGACCAGTTATTAATATCAGTGTTACTGAACTCTACTAAAGTCTGAGTACACTGATAAATCAGTGTGATCAATTATTAATATCAGTTTTACTGAGTTCTACTGAAGTCTGAGTAGACTGATAAATCAGTGTGATGGTCAGTTATTAATAACAATTTTACTGAGCTCTACTAAAGTCTGAGTACACTGATAAATCAGTGTGATTAGTTATTAATCTCAATTTTACTGAACTCTGTTAAAGACTGAGTACACTGATAAATCAGTGTGATGACCAGTTATTAATATCAGTGTTCCTGAGCTCTACTAAAGTCTGAGTAGACTGATAAATCAGTGCGATGATGAGTTTTTAATATCAGTGTTACTGAGCTCTATTAAAAAAGTCTGAGTAGACTGATAAATCAATGTGATCAGTTATTAATATCAGTGTTACTGAGCTCTACTAAAGTCTGAGTAGACTGATAAATCAGTGTGATGACCAGTTATTAATATCAGTGTTACTGAGCTCTACTAAAGTCTGAGTAGACTGATAAATCAGTGTGATGATGAGTTATTAATATCAGTGTTACTGAGCTCTATTAAAAAAGTCTGAGTAGACTGATAAATCAATGTGATCAGTCATTAATATCAGTGTTACTGAGCTCTACTGAAGTCTGGGTAGACTGATAAATCAGTGTGATCATTTATTAATCTCAGTGTTACTGTACTCTACTAAAGTCTGAGTACACTGATAAATCAGTGTGATGATAAGTTATTAATATCAGTGTTACTGAGCTCTACTAAAGTCTGAGTGGACTGATGAATCAATGTGATCAGTTATTAATATCAGTGTTACTGAACTCTACTAAAGTCTGAGTGTACTGATAAATCAGTGTGATCAATTATTAATATCAGTTTTACTGAGTTCTAAAATCTGAGTAGACTGATAAATCAGTGTGATTAGTTATTAATCTCAGTTTTACTGAACTCTGTTAAAGACTGAGTACACTGATAAATCAGTGTGATGACCAGTTATTAATATCAGTGTTACTGAGCTCTACTAAAGTCTAAGTAGACTGATAAATCAGTGTGATGATGAGTTATTAATATCAGTGTTACTGAGCTCTATTAAAAAAGTCTGAGTAGACTGATAAATCAATGTGATCAGTCATTAATATCAGTGTTCCTTAGCTCTACTAAAGTCTGAGTACACTGATAAATCAGTGTGATGACCAGTTATTAATATCAGTGTTACTGAGCTCTACTGAGGTCTGGGTAGACTGATAAATCAGTGTGATCAATTATTAATCTCAGTGTTACTGTACTCTACTAAAGTCTGAGTACACTGATAAATCAGTGTGATGATAAGTTATTAATATCAGTGTTACTGAACTCTACTAAAGTCTGAGTGGACTGTTGAATCAATGTGATCAGTTATTAATATCAGTGTTACTGAACTCTACTAAAGTCTGAGTGTACTGATAAATCAGTGTGATCAATTATTAATATCAGTTTTACTGAGTTCTAAAATCTGAGTAGACTGATAAATCAGTGTGATAAGTTATTAATATCAGTGTTACTGAGCTCTACTAAAGTCTGAGTGGACTGATGAATCAATGTGATCAGTTATTAATATCAGTGTTACTGAACTCTACTAAAGTCTGAGTGTACTGATAAATCAGTGTGATCAATTATTAATAACAGTTTTACTGAGTTCTAAAATCTGAGTAGACTGATAAATCAGTGTGATTAGTTATTAATCTCAGTTTTACTGAACTCTGTTAAAGACTGAGTACACTGATAAATCAGTGTGATGACCAGTTATTAATATCAGTTTTACTGAGCTCTACTAAAGTCTGAGTAGACTGATAAATCAGTGCGATGATGAGTTTTTAATATCAGTGTTACTGAGCTCTATTAAAAAGTCTGAGAAGACTGATAAATCAATGTGATCAGTTATTAATATCAGTGTTACTGAGCTCTACTAAAGTCTGAGTAGACTGATAAATCAGTGTGATGACCAGTTATTAATATCAGTGTTACTGAGCTCTACTAAAGTCTAAGTAGACTGATAAATCAGTGTGATGATGAGTTATTAATATCAGTGTTTCTGAGCTCTATTAAAAAAGTCTGAGTAGACTGATAAATCAATGTGATCAGTCATTAATATCAGTGTTACTGAGCTCTACTAAAGTCTGAGTACACTGATAAATCAGTGTGATGACCAGTTATTAATATCAGTGTTACTGAGCTCTACTGAGGTCTGGGTAGACTGATAAATCAGTGTGATCAATTATTAATCTCAGTGTTACTGTACTCTACTAAAGTCTGAGTACACGGATAAATCAGTGTGATGATAAGTTATTAATATCAGTGTTACTGAACTCTACTAAAGTCTGAGTGGACTGTTGAATCAATGTGATCAGTAATTAATATCAGTGTTACTGAACTCTACTAAAGTCTGAGTGTACTGATAAATCAGTGTGATCAATTATTAATATCAGTTTTACTAAGTTCTAAAATCTGAGTAGACTGATAAATCAGTGTGATTAGTTATTAATCTCAGTTTTACTGAACTCTGTTAAAGACTGAGTACACTGATAAATCAGTGTGATGACCAGTTATTAATATCAGTGTTACTGAGCTCTACTAAAGTCTGAGTAGACTGATAAATCAGTGCGATGATGAGTTTTTAATATCAGTGTTACTGAGCTCTATTAAAAAAGTCTGAGTAGACTGATAAATCAATGTGATCAGTTATTAATATCAGTGTTACTGAGCTCTACTAAAGTCTGAGTAGACTGATAAATCAGTGTGATGACCAGTTATTAATATCAGTGTTACTGAGCTCTACTAAAGTCTGAGTTGACTGATAAATCAGTGTGATGATGAGTTATTAATATCAGTGTTACTGAGCTCTATTAAAAAAGTCTGAGTAGACTGATAAATCAATGTGATCAGTCATTAATATCAGTGTTACTGAGCTCTACTAAAGTCTGAGTACACTGATAAATCAGTGTGATGACCAGTTATTAATATCAGTGTTACTGAGCTCTACTGAAGTCTGGGTAGACTGATAAATCAGTGTGATCAATTATTAATCTCAGTGTTACTGTACTCTACTAAAGTCTGAGTACACTGATAAATCAGTGTGATGATAAGTTATTAATATCAGTGTTACTGAGCTCTACTAAAGTCTGAGTGGACTGATGAATCAATGTGATCAGTTATTAATATCAGTGTTACTGAGCTCTACTAAAGTCTGAGTGTACTGATAAATCAGTGTGATCAATTATTAATATCAGATTTACTGAGTTCTAAAATCTGAGTAGACTGATAAATCAGTGTGATGATGAGTTATTGATGTCAGTGTTACTGAACTCTTCTAAAGTCTGAGTAGACTGATAAATCAGTGTGATGATGAGTTATTAATATCAGTGTTACTGAGCTCTACTAAAGTCTAAGTAGACTGATAAATCAGTGTGATGATGAGTTATTAATGTCAGTGTTACTGAACTCTTCTAAAGTCTGAGTAGACTGATAAATCAGTGTGATGATGAGTTATTAATATCAGTGTTACTGAGCTCTACTAAAGTCTGAGTAGACTGATAAATTATTGTGATTGATGAGTTATTAATGTCAGTGTTACTGAACTCTGCTAAAGTCTGAGTAGACTGATAAATTAGTGTGATGATGAGTTATTAATGTCAGTGTTACTGAACTCTGCTAAAGTCTGAGTAGACTGATAAATCAGTGTGATCATTTATTAATCTCAGTGTTACTGAACTCTACTAAAGTCTGAGTACACTGATGAATCAGTGTGTTCAATTAATAATATCAGTTTTACTGAGCTCTACTAAAGTTTGAGTAGACTGATAAATCAGTGTGATGATGAGTTAATAATAACAATGTTACTGAGCTCTGCTAATGTCTGAGTAGACTGATAAATCAGTGTGATGATGAGTTATTAATATCAGTGTTACTGAGCTCTGCTAAAATCTGAGTAGACTGATAAATCAGTGTGATGATCAGTTACTAATAACAATGTTACTAAGCTCTGCTAAAGTCTGAGTAGATTGATAAATTAGTGTGATGATGAGTTATTAATATCAGTGTTACTGAGCTCTACTAAAGTCTGAGTAGACTAATAAATCAGTGTGATGAGTTATTAATGTCAGTGTTACTGAGCTCTACTAAAGTCTGAGTAGACTGATAAATCAGTGTAATGAGTTATTAATATCTGTGTTACTGAGCTCTACTAAAGTCTGAGTAGACTGATAAATTATTGTGATTGATGAGTTATTAATGTCAGTGTTACTGAACTCTGCTAAAGTCTGAGTAGACTGATAAATCAGTGTGATGATGAGTTATTAATATCAGTGTTACTGAGCTCTACTAAAGTTTGAGTAGACTGATAAATTAGTGTGATGATGAGTTATTAATGTCAGTGTTACTGAACTCTACTAAAGTCTGAGTAGACTGATAAATCAGTGTGATCATTTATTAATCTCAGTGTTACTGAACTCTACTAAAGTCTGAGTACACTGATAAATCAGTGTGTTCAATTAATAATATCAGTTTTACTGAGCTCTACTAAAGTTTGAGTAGACTGATAAATCAGTGTGATGATGAGTTACTAATAACAATGTTACTGAGCTCTGCTAATGTCTGAGTAGACTGATAAATCAGTGTGATGATGAGTTATTAATATCAGTGTTACTGAGCTCTGCTAAAATCTGAGTAGACTGATAAATCAGTGTGATGATCAGTTACTAATAACAATGTTACTAAGCTCTGCTAAAGTCTGAGTAGATTGATAAATTAGTGTGATGATGAGTTATTAATATCAGTGTTACTGAGCTCTACTAAAGTCTGATTAGACTAATAAATCAGTGTGATGAGTTATTAATGTCAGTGTTACTGAGCTCTACTAAAGTCTGAGTAGACTGATAAATCAGTGTAATGAGTTATTAATATCTGTGTTACCGAGCTCTACTAAAGTCTGAGTAGACTGATAAATCGGTGTGATGATCAGTATTAATAACATGTTACATAATGTTACATAATGTTACTGAGCTCTACTAAAGTCTGAGTAGACTGATAAATTAGTGTGATGATGAGTTATTAATGTCAGTGTTACGGAACTCTACTAAAGTCTGAGTAGACTGATAAATCAGTGTGATGAGTTATTAATATCAGTGTTACTGAGTTCTACTAAAGTCTGAGTACACTGATAAATCAGTGTGATGATGAGTTATTAATATCAGTGTTACTGAACTCTACTAAAGTCTGAGTAGACTGATAAATCAGTGTGATGATGAGTTATTAATATCAGTGTTACGGAATTCTACTAAAGTCTGAGTAGGCTGAAAAATCGGTGTGATGATGAGTTATTAATATCAGTGTTACCGAGCTCTACTAAAGTCTGAGTAGACTGATAAATCAGTGTGAACAGTCTCAGTAATTAAGATTAGCATTGGTGTTGTACAACAGTGATTTTTGGCAACATACAAAATCAACTGAAAATCCCATTGTATCACTCTGTATTGTCAATATGGCAATGTTTTGTTATCAGGAAACTATTAGCTTAGTTCATAAAACAGCAGTAAGGTGTTGGGAGCTGCAGTGAGAGCCAAAAAAGTAATTTAAATAAGTACGTTTTTCTAGAAACATATAAACAGAAGAGTTCTATGCAGAAAATGGCCTAATAACAGCGAGTGAGAATTAAATACAAATGACACCAGCAGAGTTTTCCCTTTTCCCCTGTCAATTCTCAGTGTATTCTCAACGTATTCAAAATACTTTTTAATATATTGTAATGGGACACATTACTGAATACATCAATATTCAGTCATGAGTTCATTACATGCAGATTTATTAGGTGAAAGTAAGAGATTCTCCCTGGAGAACACGGTTCTGCACATTAGAATGTTCAAATAATTGTTCCTTTGCTTAACATTCTGGGGAGGAAGAAAACATAAAATATGACCTGTGCAGAAGTTATAGCACATTTTTATATTTCATGTTTTACTTTTTTTTAATATGTTAAACTGAGCAGGTCTAAATTGTGCAGTAACATTTGCATGAAAAAAGATAACAAAAGAAAAGTAGAAAAGCCGTGTGATGAACAAGGGATGAATGAATATCAAATAGAGGAGTGCAGGTCAGTGTGTTTGAGGACCTGTCCTGAGTGAGTACTTGCAGTTTGGTGGCTGTAGGTTTAACAAAACCATAATGTTTGGTTGGCCTCGAAAATGAATGGGACTCTATGGGGGGAAAAAGTTCTGGCAAAAATCTGTTGTTTTCTGGAATCCATGCTTCCGATCAAAATGCTGTACTCAAGCCCCAATCACACAATCAGACCGGACAATCTGAAGTTGGAAGGATGTTGATATTTCGAAAAATGCTGGACGAGTTATGCAGCAAAGATCTGGCAAAAAGCCAAAAAGCAAACAACAGTATAGACACACGTAATTTGACTGGAAGTGTTTATACGACCACATGTTCAAATTCTCTTCTTCTGTGATGATGCATAGGCAGATAAGAGCACGGCCGTTAATGCTCATTCACCCTGTTTTATCTCCCCTCCTCCTCCTCTCAGCTCGATAAACACTTTTTCAGTCAGGCTGTCAGCAACTCCAAAAATTCATTGCTTGTCACAAAGTGGTCAATCTGAAATGATTGCGTCGGTGTAAATTGCATTACACTCACTGTGTCCACTGGCATGTCATCAATTCTATCAGCCTTTTTTATGATGGCTTTGGAAATCCACTGACGTCCATGCACTGTCAAATTGTATGTCTTTTTTTTTCCTCTGGGCTCATCAATACCAAAACTCAATACAGATCGCGGGAACAAAAGTCTTACACTTACTGGATGGGCAGATAGTGAACATCTGTTTGCAGCTGCCCCATCTGCTGTTTTGTAGGTGTGATTGCACACAGCATGGATAAATGCCTGCAATGTTTTCACTGCTGATGATGCACTGCATCTGTCAACCATGCAAATGCAGCGTCTGCATTGCATTCTGCACCGACTGATCTTAAACCTGGTCCTGCAATGCTTTCATCTGCTCTTTATCTGCTCAGTTTGGAGTTTATTAAGGTGGAGACGCATTCACATACATGCTAAACCTTTTATCAACATGCGTGAGCAAGCGGAAAAACAAGCATACACCTTAATCTGATAGTAGTTCCCCCTAAAAAGAACTGGAGCAGAGAGGCTCTTTTCAAACTGCTAAAAGCACACTTTCAGTAAAAGCTAGCGGCTAGACTTTCTTATAATTAGCCTTCATCTTTTCTTGGTCTACCTTTAGATGTTTCCTGGTAATAAGCTTCTGGAGTCCACCTTTAAATTTAGTTGGAATTTAAATACAGACATTTTTTTGTTTTATAACGTTTGTGTTTTAGGCACCAGAAACAGACATAATGCATTTTACATGAGCTAGTATTAAACTGTTTCTGATACTGTGCCTTATATAAACCGTATATCAGGAGTATTTAATTAGAGTTCAGTAAGGTCCACCTTAAGGAGATTTCTTCAGGCCAAGGTCCGGACCGTCATCATTTGTAATGTGAGTTCTGATTCAGTGGCGAATCCTGTATACTGAAGTAGCCTAGTATCAGCATCTAATACCATCAACAACTGAAACACCAACACATCACACATACCATTCAATATAATTACTGTTTAAATGCTGAACTGAATTAATTATTTATAAACTTCTAATAAATGTTTTTCCTCACTTCAAGTTAAAACAAGGGCTATGTCAAAAACAAAACAGAATGCCTCTTAAAGTGTTTATATATAGAGAAAACAAATAAAACGTGCGTCTTCTGAACTCAGTTTCACAGATTGACATGTTGGTTTTACACAGCGGTATTCTCCAAAACTTGACGAGCGAGTCCATTCCAGAACCGTTCCTGTTAAACAGTCAGTATCACTGTTAACTTTTCTGTTTTTAAAGCACATTATTTTTTAAAGCACGTTATTCCCGCTTCATACCTCGCCTGTGTGCATGTGCCGCATGCCCCAATGTGTGAGATCTGATTGGCTGAGGAGCCTTTGGTGATCTTACAGCGCACATCATTGGTCTGTGAGTTCACTGCGCTGTAAAGCCTGTATACTGTAAGGACAAGAAAAGATCCACCGCTTAAAATAAACACAGTCTAAATTAAATTATTCTCAATAGTTTATCGGTTCGGGTCCGCATTGGACAACGTCTGGGTCCTATTAGTGACCCCTGCCATATATATGCGTGTGTGTGTGTGTGTGTGTGTGTGTGTGTGTGTGTGTGTGTGTGTGTGTGTGTGTGTGTGTGTGTAAATTACCTCTGTTTTAATTGGCTGTCCTGTGTTGTGTCTTATCCAAAAAAGCCTTCCATACTGAAACACTCCTTATTATCCTACTCCTGTGTGAATGGGCGGGGCTAACCTGCTGTAGGATAGATAGGTGGTAAATGTAAATGCATTGGTTTCTGTGACATCACAAAAACAGTACAGTCAAAATGGACCACAAAGCCCGGAAACCTTTCCACCCAAACTGGTGGAAACCATATCCATGAACTAATTCCACTCTTCTACATGGTCTATAATATATAATACATCCATAAGGGTCTGGTGGTGCTTGTCTAATGTCCTTGGCTGATGAGGATAATGGTGATTATGGTGTTCAGAGCCCAAGATTATTGCAATCAGTACCTCTAAACAAGAGGGAAGAAAAAAAAAACACTTTGCACTAATATTCTTTAGGAGAAGAAGAATGCACATACAGGATTGTCAGACGAGAGTATATTAGCAATCGCTGGATTTACGGCCCATCTCAGCGTAAGACATAAGAAATTTACTATTATGATTATGAAATAGAGGTAAATATTGTGTTTAGTAAGTGAAAGGTGAAGGTGGGCTGTATTCCTCCAAATTGAATTTACAGTGTTGAATGTATGTGTTATTTCCCTTTTATATGTTACAAAAACATGACAGTTTGTCTCTTTTTAATAAGCTTGCCAGTCAGTGTTAACCATCCAGTTGTGCTGAACCATTAAGCTGAACAACAATTATATGTTCATACAAAGTCTGATGAAAATAACCTCTGTAAAGGTGTAAATGGGAAATTACTGCCTACATGTGGGCGGCATTTATGATTATCCTCTTAGATTCCCTGACACAATCTCTTTTTTTCAATTATATCAAGTACATCGTTGTATTTATAGTTTCTTACTAATTATGATAGTATTTTTATACTAAATCCACAATTATTGGTTGCTAATACCATATATACTTTTGATGCAGTTACATGAAAAGTAACTAACTGAAGAGTCATGTGTAGCCTAATGCTGCGCTACGATTCTTTACTTTCAATTTTTTTTTAGTCCAAGCCCAAGTCATGGTGTTCAAGTCAAAGTTTGAGTTGTAAGTTGTTTTTGATTTTGTTGACTCGAGTCTTGAGTCATCAGATTCCTGTGAGTAGCGGCTTGTGTGACTGTTACTTGCTGTATGTTGATGACAACTGTCCTGTCCTAGACTTTAAAGGAGCAATGTGTGAACCTCCAGCAATGAGGTTATGTATACCTACTAAACCCCCTCACCCATCCCTCCTCTCCCTTCTCTTCCTTTCCCTTACCTGAGAAACTGTGGTGACAATCAGGTTTTCTACCGTTGTCCTAAATAAGGTCTCAAAACTTCTCACAACATAAAATATCCCGCAAGCACCGGTCGTATAGAAATCTATTCCACTCATCAAGCTGCCCCACCTGGCATTCCCATATCATTAGTACAGCATGAGATATCAGTGATTTAAACATTTTATTGGGTTTTTAATGTTAATTAAGTGCAGCTTAGTATCACTACTTCCCCCTAATAAGCTGATTTAGGCTATCAACACATCCTAAATGTTCTTTTAATGCTGGTAACATTTCCCAGTCTGGACAAGAAGCTGGCGAGTAAGAAGGCATCTTCAGTCTTGTATTTTTAATGAGGTCAAGGAATATTAATTCTGACTGGACTTTTATGCATGGAACTGGCAATCTGTGCGATAAGGTATTACATTTCGAGAAGGATTCAAGAATTTTAACCTTTGTTGAATAATAAATTTTCTGCAAAGTGCAGACGAACATAACGATGCAAACAACAAAATGAGTTTTCTATTTACAAATATGACACCGTGTAGCATTTCCTGTATACAGGCAGGAGCCAAACTTCTTCATTTAGGAGAAAGTTATTGTTCCAAATGTTGTTGCGTGTTATCAGCGGCAGCAAGAAACAGTGTTTAATACTGGCATGTTGTCAGCAGAGCTACACAGAAATGGAAGGAGGGCTTACCCTTTTATGCAACTTTCAGAATAAGGTGCTTACATAAGCATTAGTGTAGGCAGTTTTAGAATCGGGTCTTTTTTCTGCATGCAAACATTGTTTTTCAGAGGCTAGACATCCAATAGCATTTCCATAGCCACGCCATTATTAACTGCGAGCCTAAGTCCTCCGTCAACTGCTAATCTGCAACGCTGAAAAAGGCAGACAAGCTGCAGAACAGGCCTTCATTAGTTTAATGCAAAAACGTGGGCAGCAGCAAAACCAGGCTATGATGGAAATAAAAGCATGTTCAACTTACAGCAATGCAAAGTTTATTCATACAACACATAGACCACAGAACCTGGGCTATCTCTGCCTTACTGAACACTGTAGTGTCACGAACGATCTTTTCGAATGTGTTGGCGGTGTTGGGTATTGTTGTGACAGTAATAGGATGAGCCATGCAGCAAAATATAGCTTGATATTTCAAAACAGTTTTGTGATACACAGTATGCATCCCAGTATTTAATTTTAATGAATGGGAACAGACATGAAAGATAAAGCTGCGCTGAGTAAGATTTAAAGCTGAACATGATAATGTAAAGGTCAGATTTCACAGGAGTTTTTTGGGTGCTTGTGTATTAGCGTCACATGCACGGGCTCAAGAAGAAGGTCTGGATTTAGTGTTTAATTATTCAAATGTAAACTTAACATATTTAAAATACATTAAAATACAATAACAATAGTAGATAATTGACTTTCACCAGGTTTTGACTTAGTTCTCTTTGAATCCTTCTGTAATATGCAATCATCAGATTCATCGGCTTGGAAAAGGGGTCCAAAACACAGTATTACAAAATGTATTTCCATACTTTGTGTGCAGTTACACATTTCTACCAGAGAGGGCTTTAAACTTCCAAAACATACATACATACTGTGGCTTATGTTGTTTAATGTACTACCTTTTCAAACACATTCTTAACTTGCTATAGAAATGAATGGAACACCAAAAATATGAACTATTTCTATTTGTATGTTAAATATAAGATTTGCACACTTCTATAGAATAATAGGAGGTTTTTAATGTGCACACAGTGGAGGTGCCGGGTGTTTGTGAAACTTAGATAATATACAGCTGACAGAGGCTATATTACCACTGTCTTCATTTTTAGCACTCTGTAATTAAATTGCATTATATTTTCTGAGAAATATGAACTAAATTGTTCAGTACTTGAGACTCAACTTGAGACTCGTCTGTGCTTACTTGGAGCTTGAATGTTTCAAGGCTTGAGACTCGCAGCTCCGCGACTTGTTCCCACCTCTGCTCAATGTATCAAACTTGGACCGTATGCGCGTGCTAATCCTAGAGTGACCCTGGTGCTGATGCAGCACTGACTGCAAGAGGCTTAAATTTGAGTTTTTTTTCCCCCACTCTTCTTTCTGTCTAATCCTTCTTCATTTAAATTCAACATCATTACGACACACTGTCTTACAACACTGGGCAAGATCCTCCAGAAATATACTAAACAGTGTGTATTTGCTTTATCTCCCAAAAGGCGTAATCCTAAATTACTACGGGGGGGTTATATGTATTGAAATCAGCTTGTATTATGGAGCCTAGTGTGGTCAGCCAGAGGCACACATACAATAAAGGTTTGTTATGAATTTGTCATTTGCTCATTGCAGTACCTCATGTCTACCTCCGCTCTGTTTTTTATTCTTTTAGAAGTGTGCTGTGTTTTAGAAATCAGGAGACTGGCTGGATGGATGGACAGACAGATGGACTTTATTGATCCACAAAAAGTAATAGAGGCAGAACTTGGGACATTATATAACACAATTAAAAATTGTACTCATGCATGCAGTGTAAAAACTTCAGTGCACGAGATTTTCCAGGATACTTATGTGTATTATTCAGTTATTGATTTTATTATTGATGTATAAATACTGATTAAAAAATATTATTTATTATGTATTATTTTATTTAGTTCAAGATGAGTTCTATAAATGAGACTGTAATTCAAAAGTTTTACTTTAAACACTTAAGCTGCAGACTTCTTATTTATGTGCCTGGTCATGATAAGCTGAAGTCATCATATTATATATATTTTAAAAGACAAAACTTTTGTCAAGCTGTTGAAAACAGAGTCATCGATAGAAACTAGCTTAGAAAGCACCCATACGTCATAGGTAAACATTATGATTTCCAGTTCTGAATGGTATGGGACTATTGCTGAACTGCAATAACAACCCTTGAATAACAACCCTTCTGATCGCCCTAAGGTCTTGTTTTGTAACCGCTACAGAATTATTTTCTAACACAAGATAATATTTTTATTCTCCACTTTGGGGGTACAGGGTTTTGTGGAAATGTGTAGTTGCAAGCAACGTGTGAAAGACGATACTATATTATTGGTTGTGCTTCAGACCTTTACCCTAAGCAGATGAATCTGATGCTTGTGTTATAAGACTATTCAAAGATAACTCAGTCAAAACCTGTTGAAGGATGTGTGTTCTGAAGATGTAAATGGTTAAAATCATTATCATATCTTCAGCAGTATAATGTTGATTTTGCACCTGAACATTGAGCTTCTTTTTAAATGTGCACAACAAAACAAACATGCCCCCCCAAAAAAACCTCACACAAAATTCTAATACCTCTGACTTTTAAAGGACTGTTTTTCAGGTGACTCACAGCAGCACATACACAATTTAGCATGTTATTCTCTTGATTCAGTAAAGCCACAGCTTACAGTATTTACAAAACATCAAACAAAGTGGACCTTTATTTAGTTATAAGTATGTGTCTTTATACCAAATGATTACGAGTTAAACTAAATGTGAGATGTGTTTTTTATAGTTGTCTTTAGAGGCTTTAGGTTATTGTTTGGATAGTGTGTAACTTATTCAGAGTGAAGGATGAGGTCGACATACAGGCCCATAAGGTTGAAGTGGTTAATTTGCTTTGGAAATTAACCCCCCTCAACTCCTGTTACACCCTCCGCCCCCCTCCTGTCTCTGAGCAGGTTGTTTATTCAGAATAGCTGCTTTGCTCCTGTTTTTCAGGTCTTTTTTTGCGTGTTTCTCTCAATTGACCTTGACTGAGCTCCCCTCTGTGCCAGCCTTAATCCTCCACGCCTAGCGTCTCTGAGCAGGGCGCCAGACTACGCACCTCTCTCCCTTTCCCTCTCTCTCTCTCTCTCTCTCTCTCCTCCTTTCTATCTTTTTTTTTGCCCCCCTGCTGCACCTCAGCCATGATTCTATTACAGCCAGTTTCCACGGAAACCTCTCAGTTCCAGGGTCATACCTCCCAGATGGCGACGTGTCGCTCGGAGACCCTTGCTGACTGGCGCCCCCCTCCCAATCGACACCACACACAAACACACACACTCTCTCTCTCTCTCTCTCTCTCTCTCTTTCTCTCCCCAGTGTCTCACAGCGCCATGCTCAGTCTGAAGGCTGCTGTAGGCCATTAAGAAACTGACCAGGGTTGAGGACACTATATGAGACCGAGAGTGCTGCATGGTTTAAAATGGACAATTTCTGAATGATTCATTCTTTGAGATGTAAACAAAGTTGTTCATGTAAAACGCTCTGTCCGAGACAAACTAGCAGAGTCGGAATTGTTCACATCTGAAGAGTTTACTGCCTCTAAAAGCTCCATCACAGTTATTACATAAAATCGATATATATATATATATATATATATATATATATATATATATATATATATATATACACATTTTAGTACGTTATAGTATGTTTTACATCTCATATCAAACTGATCAGAATAATTTTACATAATTGCATATACTTAGTCATATAATTACATAAAATTTTGTCCATCTCATTCCATTTAAAATGATTGAAAACAAAATTACATTTGCAGGACATTTTCCATCTTTGTATATTCTTTTCAGCTGTTGGTGCTTTTCTTTTTTTTATATTTATATTTTTGTCTTTTATCTATCTACAGTACTGTGCAAATGTTTTATGCGCGTTGACTTTTTGTGCCGCTTTGTATTGTATTTATGCTTGTTTGCATCTTTTAATGGTATCTGGTGGTCTTAATGATGAAAATACACTTATATATATATATACACCAATATACACCAATCAGCCATAACTTTAAAACCACCTCCTTATATCTACACACACATTATCCATTTTATCAGCCCGACTTACACTTGTTTAACCCCTTCTAACCTGTTCTTTAACGGTGAGAACCACCACAGAGCAGATACTATTAGGGAGGTGGATCATTTAGGGAGATGGATCATTTGATGTGTTGTGCTGTTACACTCGTACCATGATCCACCACCCAAGTAATACTTGCTCTGTGGTGGTCCTTTAGGAGTTTCTGATTATTAAAGAACAGGGTGAAAAGGGGCTAGTACAGTATACAGAGAAACAGATGGACTACGGCCTACAATTGTAAAACATCAACAATAAAGGCTGAGTTATCACTGTTTTGATCGACGGTTTCATAAAATTCATTCCATGAAGTTGAGATGCTTGCAACTGTTGCAACTGATTTTTAAATGAGTCGCAGGATGCTTTACATTACGCAGCTCAAATGAGAATTAGAATCACTTTAATTTATCAAGTTTGTTGTACATACAAGAAATTGATGTGCAGTTTAGTTTTGTGTGGCTTTTACACAACTAAAATTGCGTGAAAGCTTTACTGTGTAAAGCCAGCCTAAGGGCTGTCTCTCTGAGATTCTCTGAAATAGCTTCGAAAGACTCAGACACAGATGTAAAACGACACTGTAAGTCAGCTGCGATCACTGTGGGTAATTGAATTTGACCCATCTTTGTAATCGGGGAAACACATACACAGCAAAACTAAGTAGCTTAATCATTCACACCCTTTGTGTGTCATTGTGCTTGTTAGCGCATTAGGCATTCCGCGCTGCTGTGTCCGGGACTTCTCAGGGACACTGCTTGCCTTTGGAGCAGAGGACAGAACACATTACCTTTCATAGAATCAGTTAAGTCCTCTCTCCTTAACCGAGAACGTTCACACAGACGGCATGCCTTGTGCAAGGTGGTAGGACTGGGTGAGATATTGTCTTTGCCTAAATACCTTATGGCAGCATTTTTAGGGGTAAATCTGAGATAATGAACATTTTTATTCATGATACAGTGACTGTATTAATGAGTCATTGTGTTATACAAAAGCCAGTGTTTTAGTTATTTATTTGTTTATTTTTATTTTATCTTGGGTGCTTCACTCATGGAATCCAACAAGGTCACTTCTAGGCCCTATTTACAGGAGCTTCTGTCCCACTGTTTGTTACTGGAGTCTCTCCTACAAATGGAATTCTTTCCCAGATTCTCTGGGAAAATCATTCTCTGATTTTGTGATCCATTTGTCTTTGCTGTAACTGCAGTGCTGCAGTAAACAACCAGTAAACTGTCCATCAGGTTCTTTTTTCATCCTGTTTTTTGTGGTTTGAACCATACTGAAAATTCTGGCATGAAGCTTTACATAACCCACTAATGCTGTAATGCTGGGTATAAATGACCGGCGAAGGACTGCTGTGTTATTTTGCTATTTGCACATGCAAAAACCCCTGATAGCATATATATATTAAACAAAGACATGCATTTGAAAGTATGCAAAAGACTAATAAACATGTAGGTACTGACATATAGGACATAGAACTGCTCACTGAACAGGTTCTCTGGATAGCCATGGGACCTGAACTGTTCTGATATTGATAAAAGATTTTAGACCAAAAACAAAACCATGGACAGTGATACTTGATAACACGTGGTTTCAAATTTATCTGAAGAAAAACAGTCTGTTTAACATTTCAACAGAAAGATGTTGTTTCAATCACATATGTCACCTTGCTGCTGCTACTCATCAACAGTTAGACGTTAGACTGTAGAGTCTCAAGCATTCCTAGGCTAATTACTCTTAAAGCACCTGAAATTCAGGGGAAATTGATTGCTGAGTAAGAACTTACTCCCCATATCCAAGACCTGACCATCAACTGCAGTGTATGTTATTCTGTAGGTCCTTCAAATTGTTGGATGCAGCCAAATATGACACAATTTTGCTGTACTGCTGGCATAACTAAATCCCTACATAGAAATAGAGGAAGACTGTGATTTGTAATAAGAGTGGCCATACAGTAATCCTAGAAAGTTTGTTTAATCTTTTAGAATTCGTTGAATTGAACAGAAGTTGCTCAAATGTGATCAGATCTCCATCTTTGCAGTAAAAGAAAGGGAAAAAGGAAAGTGAAAAGAGGACTCTGAGGATCTCAGAAAAGAAATAGTTGTTGATGCTCATCAGACTGGAAGAGATCAGAAAACAATTTCTGAAGAGTTTGAATTCCAACAATCCACTGTCAGACAGATAGTTTACAGCAAATCCAACCCTATTGTTAACCCCCCCAGGAGTGGTTGTCCAAGAAAAATCACAAGCAAGGCGGATAAACTAGATCACGGAGAACCCCAGGCTAACATATAAGGGTCTGTAGGCCTCTAATGTACTGGTTAATGTCAGTGCTTATGAGTCAGCATACATCATGCAAACAAGAACACTGAGCATGAAATGATGGCAGTGAGGAAAATGCTGCTCTCTAAGAAGAACATTACTGCCTGTTTAAGGGTGCCCTGGAATGAAAAACTGTTTTATACTGGCATAGTGGAATAAGGAGAGATCAGTATCTAGAACAGACATACCAAGAACCTCAAACACTGTTGTCTCCTTCAAATACAAATCCCACATGTACCAGTGAGGTTGGTAAAAAGGACCTGGACATATTTCGCCCTGACCAAAGTACAATCTATGTGTGTTTGATGTAGACATCAAAAACTGTTTGCAATCCTGAATAAATTCATTCTCTGGTGCATTTAAAGCTTTCTAAAGACCATCTGGATGAGCCAGAGGGCTACTGAAGAATGGTATGTGGACTGATAAGCCAGACATTGCTTTTAATGGCTTATTATGTTTAGTGAAATCTGAAGACTTACAGGCTTAAGAACTGACTATGAAACATGGTGGTGGCAGTACAGCAGTTTGTGCTGTTATGCTGACACTGTACCCGGACAGCTTGCTATCATTGAACTGTGAACCGAAGCTCAGTAAAAAGTATAATTTAGCAGCAAAACCGTGATCCTAAACACAACAGTCAGTCCAAACTGTGGTTGAAGCAGAAGAATTAATAGTCCAGACTGTAATGCAGAATGAATCCAAACCCGTGTCACATCAAGGAGCTGGATTCTGTAGACTAAATCTTTATTTCTTACAGACAAACTGACCCCAAAATCATACACATTATATAGTGCCGCTGTCCTAAGAAAAACATATATCTCCATTTTCTCTGATTTTCATTATTCTGTATCGTTTGAACACAAGATCTGGACTTTCAGGATAAATAGACCAACAGAGATGTTCCAAAATTAACCTACACTGAAAGTAAAGAATGTTTTTGGGCCTCTTCTGTAAAGTCACTTTTTTTTGAAGATGCTTGTTTTTCTTTGGACAGTGAAAATAAGATTTAACACATATGAGTTTGGCACAAAGCACAGAAGTGATTTTATGATGAAAAGATCCTAGATGTTCTGGGTACAGCCTCACAGCAAATACATGCAGTACACACAATTTAGAATATAATAGCACGTAATACACCATTGCGTTCCTTCAAATGCCATGGCAGGGCTTAAAACTCTGAGCTCACACATGAAAGCCCACCAACATCACTGAGTTGAAGCAGTCTCTCTCTCATGGGGTCAGAGTCAGTATGAGGGACAGATCAACAACAGAGTGATACTAATAGCAGAGGTTCACATACTTACTGTATGCTGGATCAATACATTTTCAATAAATGATTGTGAGACTGTGTTGTGTTGCGCTATTTGTTGAACTGGGTATTATTTGTTACGGTTTAAAAGATGATCACATTTTAGGTCATATTTGTGTAGAAACCGCAAAGAAAATGCTTTGTTGTTGTTCACAAACCTTCTAGCACCAAAATATGAATGTATTTTGTAATAAATCTGTTCTGTACTATATACGTCCTACAAGGATGGTTTACCATTTGCATCAGAATAGGTCTGATTAACCGCATGGTTGATTTCAATTTTAAATATATTATGAGGGTAATCAAATAACAAATAAATGATTAAAAGAGACTTTTCTATCACCACATGGCTCAAAACAGAAATAGACACAATTTACTCACAACTAAATCTAAATGATTTCACATCTATTAAACAAATCCACTAAATTAATGTTCTGTGAAATATATTATTCATAATATCAACATGCCAGATATTTGTTGCTGAAAAATGTACCATGAACACCATTAGCTAAATGAAGTTGGAGCCAATGAAAATCTGTTCTGAATTATTCTCCATTTTCCTTTGAAGCTTCATTAGTCATCGGCACTAATAGGGTTTTTCTTTCCGTGTCGGTCTAACGTTGAGCAGTCTTTAGGTTTACGGTCTCTATAGAATCCAGCCATTCTACAACACTGTACCTGATACTTCACCTGACACTTCAGACAGTGTTTGTCAACATGATTGATATAAGACACTCAATTAATTTTGGAGTGGACTGATGGCAGCTGACATATCACCCTTGATTGTTTTCATTTGCGCAATGCTGTACAGGTAGCTTGAGTGGGACCATACTTTTCCTTTAGAGAGAGAGAGCGAGAGATGTCTAGAGTGATGGATGGAGACTGACAGAGGTGGGTGTAGTTCAACAAAAAAGATGCACACGCTCCAACATAGGAAACAAAATTAGCATTTGAGCAGGTCTTCTCTAAATATCATCACAAGGAGATCCTTTAGAAGTTATAGAGGCTCTTAGTCCCAGTAATACAGCTGCATGATGACCCGAAAGAAGGTGTTTAAATAATTTGTGTTACTTAGATGTATTAATTATGAGTTTTAAAAGCAATTCTTTTCTGTTTTATTGGATAGTATTGATCTATGCATTTAAGTTCTTAAAATATATTAATGCAGGGGGTTGGTGGGGTGGTGTTGGAGAGAACATTTGGGTTTGCAGGGAAAATAAATATATAAGTGAAAATATAAACTTCACTTGGGTGAAAGAAGTTCTCCCAGACTCCCTCAAAATATACTTTGCTTGTTCACTGATTGTAGGCTGGCGGACTAATTTCCTATGAATGGGGTAAATCTTGCTGATATAGTGGAGCGGGAAATACAAATTTGTCTGCTGTTCCAGTTTGTTACTCCTAACTGTATGGAGGGTTATGCATCATCATCATCCTGTAAATACTAAACCTGTGCACAGGTGTAGTTTAGCTTTACATTAAGTGGGTGTTTTGACCATTTGATTATCTTCCAGTTGTATGTAATGAGATAATTGGCTGCACAGAAATGGGTTTTAATGAGTTAAAAACTGAGCAAGTCAAGTCAAGTCAAGTGGGTTTTATTGTCATTTCAACTACATACAGAGTACACAGTGAAACGAAACAACGTTCCTCCAGGACCATGGTGCAACATAGACAGTGCATACAAGACACAAGTGCAACACAAACAAACAAGTGCGGACAGACAACACAACACAGTACAGACAGAGAATAATAAATAATTGCCGGTAGTGTGCAAATTGTGCAATGTGTAATAAATAGAGTCCAGTGAGGTAGTAGAGTTATTAGTGCAATGCTTTGTGCAAAAATGCTTCCCTTTTTTATCTGGGGTAAATGGTTGGAGAGAGAGAGAGAGAGAGAGAGAGAGAGAGAGTGTGTACATGTACCAGAAAAGATATGAGTTCAGACGTTGAGTTGTGTTGAGAAGTCTGATGGCTTGGGGGAAGAAGCTGTTGCAGAGTCTGGTCGTGTTGGACCGGATGCTGCGGTACCTTCTTCCTGATGGCAGGAGGGAGAACAGTCTGTGTGAAGGGTGTGTGGGATCATCCACAATGCTGGTTGCTTTGCGGATGCAGCGGGTGGTGTAAATGTCCAAGACGGAGGGGAGAGAGACTCCGATGATCCTCTCAGCTGTCCTCACAATGCGTTGGAGGGACTTGCAGTCAGAGGCTGTGCAGGTCCCAAACCAGGCAGTGATGCAGCTGCTTAGGATGTTCTCTATGGTTCCCCTATAGAAGAGGGTGAGGATGGGTGGAGGAAGACGGGCCTTTCACAGCTTCCAGAAGAAGTAGAGACGCTGCTGGGCTTTCTTGGCTGTAGAGCTGGTGTTCAGGGACCAGGTGAGGTTCTCCGCTAGGTGGACACCAAGGAACTTGGTGCTCTTAACGATCTCCACAAAGGAGCCGTTGATGTTAAGCGGAGAGTGGTCCGGTCTTGATTTACTGAAGTCAACAACCATTTCCTTGGTCTACATTCCAGTGAAGGTTGTTGACTGTACATCAGTCTGTCAGCTGCTGTACCTCCTCCCTGTATGCTGACTCGTCGCCTTTGCTGATGAGACCCAGCACAGTTGTATCATCGGCGAATGTTCCTATTAGACCCCGAAAGATCCTTTAAAAGCAGTTTGAAAGTAAGAAGCGTGAGTCTGAAGGTCTTTACTAATACCAAATAACATAATATTTATTATTAATATTTATAATAACTATATTGTTTTATTTATTTTTTGCTTTATGCCAGATCCCTCAGTTTTCGAAATATCAACACTGTTCCAGCTCCAGATTGTCTGGTCTGATGGTGTGATTCAGGCTTGTATACAGCTTTTTGATCGGATGCATTGATTTCGGAATTCAACAGATTTTTTTCCAGATTTTTTTCCGATAGCATAGAAATGTGCACGTCAATCTACTGAACTTCTGCTCACGTGACAGACACCAATTTGCATACACTCACTTGGGGCAGACCCCCGACCTCTACTGGAGTATTGGTTTGACCCGTACTCGTTTGTTTGTTGTTTTTTTCCATCCCTCTTTTTTCCCCCGATAGAGTCCCATTCATTTTTAAGCTCACCCAAACATTGGGTTTTTGTTAAACCTACAGCCACCAAACTGCATGTACTCACAGAGGGCAGATCCCCAAACACACTGACCCACACTTCTCTACTTGTCGTTTATTCATCCCTCGTTCCGCACACTGCTTAAGCTGTGCAACCATCCACTTTTCTAGTTATTATTACTATTACTATTGTTATTATTATTATTATTATTTATTTCTTGGGGATGTATTGCAGGTAAACTTGATAATTGCTATTATAGTATACAATATTGCATCTATTTTAATATAAGACTTTGATGGTTGGGATGTCAAGTGTTTTCTTTTTCTTGTTTATATCTTATATTTATTATTCATTCGGTTCATGCTGGCTTGTGTGAAGGATTTCCAAAATGTGTTCAGTACCATTTTTGTTCTTTTCATTTTTCTTTTTTTTTCTTTTCCTGCTAATATTTGTTGTTGGGGGTGCACTTTACACATAGAAGCTATACCAGCGATATGTGAGGGTTAATAGCACCTTTGTTAGAGGAAACATGACAAAGGGCATTGCGCGTCAGCTGTTGTTTTTTTCAAACCTCTTCATCTTACAAATGGATCACAGAATTTTCAGTTAAGCTCTGCATATATTTGTTTCTGCTGCAGCCCGTAGCCCACACAGACTGCAGATGCATTACAATAGGTTACAATACAAATAGGTGAGGTGATAATTACAGTGATTTTCAAGCCGTGTTTTCTTCTGTTTGGTAAACATGGATTCTGAATGTATCTCCGTTAAGAAGGGCGATTACGTTGGTTGGCTGTAAGAGTTTTGAAAGCGGCTGCTGCGTCAGTGTCGGCAGGAAGTGAGCGATGGAGATGATGAATAGTGGCCGATGCACACTGGCTATGCTGTGATGTGTGACAACCTAGATCCGCAGAGAAACTGGTTGTTCCGTCCACAGGCATCCGTGCGAGGATGAGCCTGATGGTGTCATCCGAATCTAATTGATACGGCGTCTGCTCGGCCCTGTCTTCCTCCTACCCCTTATTCGTTTTGCGGAGGAGCTCTTGTCTCCAATGGCAACAGTTTCAGCTCCACCAGAATGACTGCTCTGGTGTGTCCAGCTCGTCTGAAAACATGGATGTGCACGGCTACTGCAGGCTAAGCTGGTGTGTTTTAACAGTGTTGGTTGGCAACATGCCTGTGGATTACGCTTAAGCCAGTTTCTAATGCACAGTCTAGCTATGGAAGAGGAGATGAAGGCCGGAGCTGTGCTGCTGGCCCACCTCGGTTCACTCCACAGGGGAGCAATTACCTCAGCGAATCTCTCCAACCGGCAGCCGCAGAGAAGACCTGGCTGGCTAATCAAGGTCATGGACCGTGGAAAACAAAACAGTTTGATTTGAATATGATGAGCGATACCAGAACTTTTTTTTTTTTTTTTAACCGTGACTGTGTTCTTACCCTCGAGATGGTGTGGGCGAAGCTGAAAAACATGCGATACCTCAGTAGAGAACAGGGAAGAGACTTAATTAGGGGCACTTTGAAGGTGCTCAGTACATTATGGTTTGGAGATGAATGTAGTTCATGAATATTTCATGGAAGCTACTTGATAAGTGTTGTTTGTGATCTTTCCAAGATTGAGCGATTTCACAGAAAGCTTTGTTCGTGCCTCCTTTTTTTTGGTGCAGAAAGTCTAAAGCAGTGTTTAGGCACAAGGTTACCTATCTCCGAGCACTGTGCATCATGTGTAAATGCTTTATATAGAGTTGGTTGAAGGGCAGAAGTTTTAGTTTTCTGCAACATTTTTCTGCTGAACTTGAAGGACAATGGAGCAATAAGGTAACAGTTCACTTCACCAGACCAACTGCTTTGTCTTTAATACTTGAATGCTTTAAAGAATACCTTAAAAAAAAACTTTCTACATGGTTTGGAGATTATGACGTAATAAGTTACTGGCTGAATCGGAAAGTCATTTTGGTGTAAAAGTGCAAAAGTGTACTTTTTTATATTATAATCAGCCAAATACTCTTAATAGTTCTTATGTACTGTAAACCTAACTTAACCTAACTTGTAACCCTAGCCATAAGATTTTCTTAAATATCTGTTTTGTATCCTGTAAAGCAGGATTTTGTAATAAGAGTTCAGTAAGCTCCAGTTAGAGGAAATTTCCTCCGGCCAAGGTCCATCATCATTTCTAACTTGTGTTATGATTCAGTGCCATATCCTGTATACTGAAGTAGCCTAGTATCAGCATTTTATGTCATCAACAACTGAAAGACCAACAAATTACAAATACTGTTCAGTATATTTCAGCGATATTTACTGTTTAAATGCTGAACTGAATGAATTTATAAAACAACCAATAAATGTTTTTTACTCACTTCAAGTAAAAACAAGGGCGACATAAAACAACAGAATGTGTTTAAAACGAAGTGAACCTTAAAGTGCTTATTTATAGAGAAAGTAAATAAAATGTGCGTCTTCTTGTTAACTCAATTTCAGATGTTGACCTGTTGGTTTGGAGCTGTCTGTGGGAAGAATAAACATATATGTCTTTCTATTCCTGGTTAAGAGCGTGTTAGTCTTTCTCAGACTCGCTTTATTCTCCGACTGCTGCTTCTCGCTTGGCACCTCGCCTGTGTGCACCGCACCCTCAAATTTGCACAGATCTGATTGCCTGAAGAGCGCCTTTGATGATCTTACAACACACGTGATTGGTCTGTCAGGCCACAAAGCCTGTATAATGTAAAGACAAGAACAGTTCTGCTGCTTAAAATAAACACTGTCAAAATTAAACCCCTCTTAATAGTTTATCAGTTTGGGTCAGCGTTGGACTACGTCTGGACTCGGACCGTGGTCCGCCTATTAGTGATCTCTACAGTATAGCATTGTATCCTGTAGTGCAGCATCATCACTTCTCATCACTGCCTCATTTTCCTATTTAATGTTGTTTCCTGTATCGTCTACATCATCTGTCATCAATAGATGTGGTGATGGTCCCTTTTCCATTTGGGCCAGATTGCCCTTTAAATACAGGCTTTGCATGGTGTAACTTTAATGCAACTAGTTGCAGGTTGTGAGTTGCATACCAAACGTTCAGTTATGTCCTTTGACCGTCTCCTTCCTGATGCAGGTAGATAATTTTATAATCTCCTCAGAAATGTCTTGAAAATAACTTGAAGACTGGAAATGAACCAAACAAAGTGGGTCTCTGGCTTTTGCACAGTACTGTGTGATAGCTGCAGCTTTCTTTAGCCCATGTTAAAGGGCATGCTAATTAGCTGATGGGTCCATTCAGGTGTGCAGGTGCTGTGGCTGTAGCAAAATGGACTTTGGGGGGTTTCTGCTTTAAGGTAATGGCATAATGTGAACTAGATAGGCTTCTCTAGTGTAGCTTCATAAATCTACAGAGCAAAGTTCTACTTTTCTCTGATTAGTCTTATGACTTTGTGTCCTTCTAACCCTGTAGACAAAGAGAGTGTGCTGAAGAGCTGTGCTGGGATTTTACCACTTCTCTTATTGTTGCAAACCAAATTCTCCATGGTACTGAATTTCATATCCCATGTCTTAGTTTAAGTAGCACTGGTTTGACATTGGTTGTGGCCTCATATGTGTGGGTGTATATATATATATATATATATATATATATATATATATATATATATATACATATATGTATCTGGTTGCTGTGTGACCCTGTCTGGAGTTCACACATTGGTGTGACAGTGCATGTGGAGGCTGCCATTTCCTCAGTCATGGTCCTAATCCGCTCACTGGCTGGGAAGGAGACACTGTGCGTATGGTGGAGCGACAACACGTCAGACTGAGATTCATCAGTTTTTAAGCCGGCAGTCCTGAGAGGGAGCCAGTGCCAGAAAACTAGGCTTCACATTAAATCTGCTCTTTGAACCTTTTGTACTCAACCGGACAGAAGAGTCTGCTGATTGATCACTCGGTTCATTTAAATTTACCCTGGATTTGCATATTGCTGTAGTTCAGCTCACAGGGAATCTGCTGTAGCTGTGCCAGAACTCACAGTGGATCTACTAAAACACTGGCCTTTATATTGTTTTGCTGTCCTCCAAATTAATCATGTCAAGCCATCCCTCACACTGGACATCCTACAATATTTACTTATTTAGAATCAACCCTATAGTACGTGTTTTTTGAGACCTGGTTAGATTACAATGAACTCTGGTCAGATTGCTCTGTTTGTGTGCTTCATTAGAAGGACACTGACGCTAGTGAAGACACTGGTGCACAGTAAATAAGTGGACCGTGACCCTCCGAGACAGTCGATCTCAGTCTGCCTTTAAACAAGCTGTAGTCTAAACAGACTAAACTCAGAATAAACAGAATAAATTCTCCTCTCTGCTTAGCTTTTTTTTGGTATGTAAAAAGTGATTTTCTGGCAAAAGGGTGTATTTATCATCTCTGTGTGAGCAACTTAGTAATTATAAAAGTGTTTTTCTTTTTTATGAAATGCATATAACTCTATATACACTGTCACAGCACACATCGAGCAGGTACAGTTTTAATGTGTGAAGTACCACAGGAATGCACGGACGGCTTGCGTCTCTAAAAAATTACATGAATAAATAAAACAAGACACACATAAATCCCACAGACTGAGTTCAGCCAGTTAAGTTATGTCTTGCGGAGTTTAAACCATTCTAGCTTGTGGTTGTGGATTAGTTCCACCAACAGAAACTGCAGATCCAACGTCATTGATGGAATAGCCACAGCAGTGTGTGGAGGAGAAACAGCCAAAACATTGTGGAGGCAGAACATTATAGAGTCAGTGAGCTGACCAACCAGAGCACACTGGGCTCTTTGGGAGGCGGGGTTTAAAGACAGACAGTGGGTGAAAGAAGATGTACAGCTTGAGAAAAGTATTGTATTCTATTCTAGTAGACATCAAACGTAAAATGATAAGATTTAATGCTTTTGCATACAGCTCTATATATATTTTACCACTGTACCACCCTTTTCTCTGCATTCTCATTGACCCCAGCTTCTTTAAATTTACGTTTGCTTATCTTACAGTTCCATGTGGCTAGACAACTGGGTTCTGGGTCAAAGGCAGGAAGAGCTGTATGTTAGCACTTCTTTGACTAACTGCATTAGCCTAAGTGCATTTTCTGTTTTCATTTATAAAATCTTATACAGCTAATGTGATGGAGTCGTAAGCAATTAACCTCATGAAAGCAGAGGACAATAAAAAACACATGCAGTGCATACAAGAGCTGTTCGGAGTGCGGTCAATATAACATTATGTGGAAATGAAAAGATCCATTGACTCCGACTAATGGCATCCTCTTAGTTATGTGTGCTGATGAGCATTATACTTATGCTCTTAGAATTTGAGTTATTGCTGTTATTTTGCTGCATTAGTGTCTTTCAAACTACATTAACACCCAAATTGCATTTACATACATTCACATTTTACTGATTGTTTAACAGTAACTTCTCATCAAATTCAAACTCTAATAAAATATCTCCTGGTATCGATGAGAAGTTTAGAATCCACACGTTCACCAGTAGTCTTCCTTGAAGCATCAACTTTTAAATGCACAATCACTGCGTTCCTGCTTAGTTCTGAGAACATCTGTGGACATAAGAGTCTGATCTAGGTGTGATGTAAAGATTTGGCACGTGAAATTAAATGACTACACAATGTTTGTAGCTCTGCATTTACGGACTGTAGACCATCTGATTCCCTGCCTACTTTGTTATCTGCCTTTCACCCTGTTCTCTTCCATAGTCAGGACTTCCACAGGACCACCACAGAGCAGGTATTATGTGAGTGGTGGATCATTCTTAGCACTGCAGTGACACTGACATGGTGGTGGTGGTACGAATAGATACGAATAGATCAGACACAGAAGTGCTGCTGGAGTTTTCAAACAGATGAGCTATCATCTGTGACTCTGGGTGTGTCTAAAAACCTAGTGAGTGTCTAAGTAGGCTGTCTATGTAGGCAGCTGTTTAAGTAGCAGCGTTCTGTCTGACATCTCTCCTCATAAAACAGAGAGAGGTGGTTTAGCTGCTTGCTAAGCTACGGTCGGCATCCAAAACAATAGCCTGAGGCTTAAAAATCCGCTAGCATAAATGCTAAAGTAGCATAAAGGCTCGAGTATAAAACTGCAAAATGGTCAACGACTCGTTTGCAAAGTTGTAATTAAAAAACTGTTTTGTGTGATTATATGACAAGAAACACATTAAAACACCAGAGAGAATCAAAATAACTCACATTTTAAAACCACTTCACTGCTCATAGATCTGCCTGCGTTGCATCATGGGATTGCCTTAGCGGTTGAGGAAGCGTTTGATGCTTTCTTAAAATCAACCCAAAATAAGGCGCCTCAGTAGACATCATGTTTAGGGTATCTAAGAATTGGGACAGCCTACATGTCGAGCGCGCGTGCTATGACTTAAAATGCTGTCTATGTAGGCAGCGCACTAGGTTTTGAGATACACACTTTACATCTACAAGTAGGAACAGCAAAGTTGGAGTGTCTACTAGAGTGGACAGTTAGTGGACACAGTTGAAAAGGAGTGAACAAGGCATACAGAGAAACAGATGCACTACAGTCTGTAATTGTAGAGCTACAAACAACTTGTAGTCATGTAATTTCATGTCCTTTATGTCACACACCCAGATCAGACTAGTATGTCCACAGATGTTCTCAAAAGTGAGCAAGGACACCGTGATTTTAAAGCTGATGATTCAAGTAAGACTACAGAATGCTCCTATATGCTAAATGGAGCTGATATAATGGACTAGTATTAAGAAATGTTCTGATTACCAACTGAGTGCAAGCCAATCACATAGGCTGCTAGATGCTGCATTTAGTTCTAGGATAATGTTAAGTGAATGAGCGGATCACTGCATATTAGCATATGGTGACAATAGGGGAGCTAAGGCAGTACAATATAGCTCAGTGCAGTCATTTCTACCAGAAGCAAGGACGGCAGTGTCCAGCATATAGAAATTAATTAAAGGACCAATCTGCGGTCAGCCTCGGCAAATACTGAAACAGACTGATTCATGTTCCGATGCAGACATCATTCTAATATTAGGAATACTAGAGGCATGTTTAAGGAGAGCCCCACTGCTAGGAAAGCAGTGTATTTTTGATTAATCCAGTGAAAAAGTTATTGAAAACTATGAATGCTCAGAAATAGCTATGAATGTTTATACTGCATATGATTTTTTTGGACAGAAAAAAGAATTGGTCTCTTCACACTGAATTGGTCTCGTCTAAACTAAACTATTTTTTTATGATTATATTAAGCACTGCAGTTCTACAATGCACACACTAGGTACATCCAATTCTATAGACAGTACAACAGCACTGGGAGTTCACTGCCTCTTACAAACTGTAGCTGGAGCTAAATATGTGATTTATGTATGTCAGTGGGTGAATTAGAGGCTCTGCATCTGCTTGTTGCTCCTCTCGTTATAAAGGAGTCAATAATCTGCAAGTATATATAGAGTCACTGTAGTGGTACTCACCATCATTCATAGCTTGTTTATAGTCAGTGTGTTGCTTGTTGCTTGAGTTTTTTTGTTTGTTTTTTTTTGCTGTAAGAGACATGATTCTGCTGCCATCCTGATGCACGTTTGTCTGGTAGTAAAAATGTATGTATTACACATCAAGAACTGGAATAATTTAATGCTCACTATATAAAATTTCTTAAACTTATTAAAAACTATGTTACTGAGCCCAGAGGAAAATCCTTTTTATGCGATGCAGTGAGATGCCCTGTAAAGCTTAATATGATTTTAAAGTAGAAACGTGTGGTTGGACATACACAGACTCAAAAAGAAGGTCTGACTCAGTGTTTGAGTCTTATGTCAACATATATACTGATGAAGATATGATGACAGTAGTAGATGATTCACTTATATTGTTAGAAGACTTATATTGTTGCTTTTTCAACACTCTCGCAGTCATCTGATTTATCCACAAGTTTCAAAACTGTTCTGCAGATTAATTACAGTTACATTACATTTCCACCAGCGAGGTCGCCAAACATACACACTGCAGTTTTTCATTAGAAATGATATATGTGACCATCTGAACTAGAATTCATATTGAAGATGTTTTTGTCAGAAATTTACTAGATTAAATTCTGCCCCTTCACAGCAAGTACTTATTTTCCCTCATTGTATTTTAATACAAGTTTCCTGCTTTTGTCTGACACTAAATAACGAATGACTTACAATGAATGGTAGAAAGAGTAGTTAATGCAATGTTATTCTACCCTGGTCCTGGACGTGTTTTCTCTGCTTCTACCACACCTGGTCCATCTAATAATCTCATTAACTGTTATTTGCTGTGTTAAAGCAGGAAAAGCACTACCATGTTCAGGGCAGTGGGCCTCCAGGATCAGGGTTGGGAAACACTGTTTTGATGAACATTGGTCAGCAGTAGGGTGGCACGGTGGTGTAGTGGTTAGCACTGTCGCCTCACAGCAAGATGATCCAGGTTCTGGGTTCGATTCCAGGTGGAGTTTACGTGCTTTAGTGGATTTCCTTCGGGTACTCCGGTTTCCTCCCACAGTCCAAGGACATGCATGTTTGGTTGATCGGTCAACCAAACTCTAAATTGCTAACTCTAAATTTGCTCTAAATTGCCCTCCTTTGCTCGATGATGCTGGGGCTAGTGGGATAAACCGTAATGGATGTATGGTCAGGATGGATGTATATAATGTGTGCCCGCAAAAGCCACTTGATCGGTAACCAAACGCAGATTTCGCTTCCCTGGAGCTCAGTGTGCGCTTATAAAGTGTACAGTTCAGATGATTATCTGTAACCTTAGTAAGTTTAATTCAGATGCATTGCGGTTGCATCTACACATGTTTTCCACTCGTATGCTACCTCTGACCCGCTGTCTCTGAAGTAAAAAAAAAAAAAGTGTCTCATAATCACAGCAGGTCATGTCTGGCTTGCCCTCCGCTGCTGCTCTGTGGAGAAACAATGAGGAAAGATAAAAATTTGATTGACTGAGTGATTTCCCCTCGCTTCACCTCTGAGTGCTCTGTCTGAGCGAGGATTCGCTGCCTCTTTTCTGCGGTCTGAAAGTGACAGTGACATGCCCATCATGCTGAATACACTGGAGTCATCTTTCTTTTCCCTCCCCGCGCTTCGTTTCCGCCTTCCATCTTTAAATCAATATTTGAGGGAAAGGTGGTCTACATGCTCTGTGCTGCATATCTCTGGGGAGCAGCAGGCGCTGTGGCCGGCCGCGCTGCGCTGGGTTTTAAAGGCAGGGATCAGACAGTACAGAGCACAGACACTAAATCAATGGCCTTATCCACAACCTCACTCCGCCCGAGGAGAACAATGCATTTCTATCAGAAGATTATATTTGCTCAGAAGCCTCTGACCCCCCGGCCTCCTCCACCACCAGCCCTCTCTCACCCTGCTTTAAACTGGAAATGATGTACTGTTACCTTTCACTTTATTCCTGTTTCCTTATTTATCCCTTTTTTAGGCTTTCACACTTTCTTTATGTCTTTCCTTATGTTCTCATATACTCTGATTTTCTGTCCATCCTCCGTTCCTTAGATATCTGCTTCTTATAAGCGTACAGCGCCCTCCACAATTATTGGCACCCCTCATTGAGATGTGTTTGTATATATATACAAAAATCCCACATTAGGAAATAATTCTTTTACATGAACTCATCTGTGCCACTTTATTGGCACCTCTGATGTTAATACTTTGTACAACCCCATTTTGCCAACAAGACAGCCCTTAATCTTCTCCTGTAATGTTTCACAAGATGGGAGAATACAGAGAGAGGGATCTCCAACCATTCCTCTTTTTCAATCTCTCTACATCTTTCAAAGTCCTGGGTCCTCTCCTATGCAGTCTCCTCTTTAGCTCACCCCATAGGTTTACAATTGGGAAGAGATCTGGGGCCGAGATGGTCGTGGGAGAATCTTGAGTTTGTGTCTTGTGAACCATTTTGTGTAGATTTGGCCACATGTTTAGGGTCATCTTGCTAAAGAACCCAGTGATGACCCATCTTTAGCTTTCTGGCAGAGGCCACCAGATTTTGATTGTCTGTATTTTGACTGTCCTGGTATTTTAAAGAGTTCTTGATGCTATGCAATCTAACAAGGTTTCCGGGGCCTTTGGAGGAGAAACCGGCCCACAGCATCACTGATCCTCCCCCATACTTCACAGTGAGCATGAGGTGCTTTTCCGTATACTCATCATTTGTGTTACGCCAGACCCACTTAGAGTGCTTGTTGCCAGAAAGCTCTATCTTGGTCTCATCTGACCAAAGCACACAGTCCTAGTTGAAGACCGCTAGCGAACTCCAGACGTTTACATTTATGCTTGTAAGTGAGAAAAGGCTACTCTTTGATGCAAGTGAGGTTCTCTAACAGTGAGGTTCTCTTTGGGGAACTTTTTACTTTTCGTATCATCCTCCTCACCGTGCGTGGTGGCAAGTCAAGCTTGCGTCCTCGTCCAGGCTTGTTTACCACTGTTTAAGTTGTTTTAAACTACTTCTTGATGATTTCTCTGGCTGTAGATATGGGCAGGTGTTGGCAAGTAGCGATTGTTTTGTATCTGCTGTCTGACTTATGAAGGATGACACACATCTTCTCTACTCGAATGGTGTGTTTTCTTGTCTTCCCCATGTTGAAGAGAGGATAAGAGAAATAGCCCTCTGTGTCATGTCATATTTATACCCCAGAGAAACAGGAAGTGCTGAATTATTAATTAAAGCTTCCTACTCTGATCAACTTTATAAACAACAGTAGAAATGCTTCAGTAGTAATGCTTCAATTACATGTTCTTTCTAGGAATTGTTAGGGGTGCCAATAATTGTGGAACAGGTGATTTTATGAAAAGTAATGATTTCTTAAATATTACATTTCTCTACAATTTTAAGTGTGAGATTATGATTCTTCAATAAAAAATTTAATTAACTTTAAGGCATTAATTCAAATTAATTGAATTAATTTGAACACATCTTAACAAGGGGTGCCAATAATTGTGGAGGGCTCTGTATTGCTGTGTTATTTAAATCTCATTGCGTGATTAATTACACGGTACGTAAATTATACATACATTTGATTCGCAATTTTGTGTCAACGTCAGCTCTGCATATTTAACTGTTTTTCAGTTTATTTCAAGATATAATTGTACATGTATTCCATACATTAATTCAACACATAAGCCAACATCACACACACACACACACATGTGAAGGTTTGTTTTTCTTGCTGCCAATTAGCTTTCTAATAATTAAAACAAAATATGCATAAAAACGAATATAGTTTTTACCAAATATGCTGGTTTGCATGAATGCAGATGTTTACAGAAACATACAGAAACTGTTTATTTACATTTTTCTTTCTGTAACAATAACTCACAATATGTAAAAGTCAAACTTGAGTCAGTCAGTGTGGTCTCCTATCCATGTACCCAATGAACCATCCCCTTTTTAATTGTCTGATCTATTGAAATCACTCATTTGAAAGTATGTTGATGGTGTGATCACGTGTTTTGAAGATGCATTATATTATGCAGGTTAGCTTCTAACTGTAGTTGTATGAGGGTTCCACTGTGCAGTTGTGATGCTGTTCTAATTTTTGTCTCATGTCTCCTTTTTGTCCAGTTTTGTTTCTCCTGAGGAGTTCTGGAAGACAGCATTCGAGCAGCAGAGTGTTATATAATGTCATTAAAACGGTGGTGTGTGCTAGCCTTTAAGGGTTAATTGCTTATCTGTTCTTAAGTTCTCCGTCATTAAATCTGTTTTCTTTGTGCTAAAAGAGGCAGAATGAAGATGCTGTGTGGTGTTCTTATGCTGTCTGATTGCATTACTGTATTTTTTCTTTCCCTTGCTTTCTCAACTTTCTATCTGCTTATTAGCTCTGCAGAAAGCTGTTGGGGGGGAAGGGGGTGGGCAAGTTGAGCTGTGCCAGAAGCCTAAAGTGTGGCACTCATCAGCTGAGCTCCGCAGCTGGGACAGGCCCGCACAGCACAGCCAGCTTCTTATGTCACACAGTCGTTAATATTGATTCACTTAACTGGCTGAGTCTAATCTATGCGGGGCTAGTCAGGATCGCCGGGGGGGGATTTTACGCCTCAGGATAGATACCGTGTTTGCAGTCATTTGACTCGGTTCATAGCCCTGCAAGACCCATAACAGCTCTCTCTCTCTCTTTCTCTTTCTTTGTCTCACTCTCTCTCTCATTCTTCCTCTCTCTCTCTCTCTCTCTCTCTCTTTCTCATTCTTCCTCTCTCTCTCTCTCTCTCTCTCTCTCTCATTCTTTCTCTGTCTCTTACTCTATCGGTCACACTATCTCTGTCTTCCTCCTTCTCTCTGTCTTCCTCCTTCTCTCTGTCTTCCAAATGCCATCTGTCTGTCTTTCTGTTTCTATCTCATTTTCTCTGTCCCACTCTCTGTTTGTCTTTGTCTCTTTCTTTCTCTCACTCTCTTTCTTACCTCTCTCTCTCTTTCTCTCTCTTTCTTTCTCTCTTGTCTTCCAAATTCCCTCTGTCTGTCTTTCTCTTCCTATTTCACTTTCTCTGTCCTACTGTCTGTCTGTCTGTCTGTCTTTGTCTCTCTCTTTCTCTATCTGCCCCATCTCTCTCTCTCTCTCTCTCTCTCGTTCTCTCTCACACACACACGCTCTATCTCTCTGTCTTCTAAATGCCATCTGTCTGTCTTTTTGTTTCTATCCCACTTTCTCTATCCCATTTCTATCCCATTATCCCTTTCTTTCATTCTCTTTCTCCCCCCCTCTCTCACTTCCCCCACTCTCTCTCTCTCTCGCTCTCACTCTGTCTCCCTTTCTCTCTTCTCTGTCTTCCGAATGCCATCTGTCTCTCCTTATCTTACTTTGTCTCTCTCTCTCTCTCTCTCTCTCTCTCTCTCTCTCTCTCTCTCTCTCTCTCTCTCTCTCTTGCAGACACTCTACACAGCAGCAAACCAATAAAGTTATTACAAGCACAAGCCAGCTTATCAAACAGCTCTCTGACATCATCAGCGGCTCTTCACGGGTAAATCCACTTTTCATACACTCGCTGACCAAGTATATCATTACCTGCATGGGCCGAGAATGTTGTATACTGTGCAGTGATTTTCTAAACATGGATAATGTTTACCTGACTCATGAACTGTCTGCGGTTTTCAATGGTGAATCATCATTAGCGGAATCATTTCTTTCAGAACCGAGCTTAATCCAGAAAACTGGCAGTGCGTCATCCAACCACATTACTCATAGCTTTGTACTGTATGTCACATACTGCATAAAATTGTGAATACTTTCATAATAATGTATGACATAAGTAGCGGACGGATGCTAACATGCAGTGAAGATGAAAAGCTGCACCGAGCTGAATGAATTATATAATGCTTTAAAGAAGACAGACGTCGTATTCTGTATTCATTTCTCTCCACAGCAAGACCGGCTGCGTCTGACGAGGCTGAAGACAGAACTGTCGGAGTCAGTGCAACGCTATGGTGACCTGCAGAAGGTGAACACACTGCAAAGTCTCTCCTTTCATGCAGTCATCAGTGAAAAAACAGGATTGCTCTGATGTCAGTTAGTGAAGATCTCGCATGATGCACTCGTTCAGACAGCTGAGTTGAAGCAGAACAGAAATCCATTTTAAATCTTTGGCTGGGTTTGCTGTGCTGTTGTCTGTTTGTTTAATTTGCATACTGATATTATTTGTCTTTTTGCATCAGAAAATTGCAGATCGTTCAAGGGCCTTACTTCCACCAGCGCAAAACGACAGGAAACAGGTGAGTGGGGCTAATCTCCTCAGAGATAATAAAAAAAACCCAACTCTAAAAAAAATTTCAAAGTAAAAACAAGTTTACTAAAACAGTTAAGTTCCAAATCACAGCATGTACTGCCAAGCATATAGCCCAAACTACCAAATTCCCAATTCTTAGCAAGTATTGCCAAACCTAATAGCACCAAATCATAACTACCAAACCTATAGCATGAACTTCAAATCTATATCTTTAACTTCTAAACTTGAACCACATGAACCACATTTCAACAAGTACTGACAAACATGTTCAAAAACTACCAAACCTATAGCATGAACTGCCAAATCTTTAGCAGGAGCTACCAAACCAAAACTACCAAACATATAGCATAAACGTCAAAACCATAACTACCAAACATATAGCATGAACTTATAAACCTGTTGCATAAACTTCAAAACCATAACTACCGGACATATAGCGTAAACTTCCAAACCTGTAGCCTAAACTTCCAAACCATAACTACCGAACATATAGCGTAAACTTCCAAACCTGTAGCATAAACTTCCAAACCATAACTACCGAACATATAGCGTAAACTTCCAAACCTGTAGCATAAACTTCCAAACCATAACTACCAAACATATAGCATGAACTTATAAACCTGTAGCATAAACTTACAAACCATAACTACCGAACATATAGCCTAAACTTCCAAACCATAACTACCGAACATATAGCGTAAACTTCCAAACCTGTAGCATAAACTTCCAAACCATAACTACCGAACATATAGCGTAAACTTCCAAACCTGTAGCATAAACTTCCAAACCATAACTACCAAACATATAGCATGAACTTATAAACCTGTAGCATAAACTTACAAACCATAACTACCGAACATATAGCATAAACTTTCAAACCTGTAGCATGAACTTCCAAACCATAACTACCAAACATATAGCATAAACTTCCAAACCATAACTACTGAACATATAGCATAAACTTCCAAACCTGTAGCATAAACTTCCAAACCATAACTAAAAAAACATATAGCGTAAACTTCCAAACCTGTAGCATGAACTTCCAAACCATAACTACCAAACATATAGCATAAACTTATAAACCTGTAGCATAAACTTCCAAACCATAACTACCGAACATATAGCATAAACTTTCAAACCTGTAGCATGAACTTCCAAACCATAACTACCAAACATATAGTATAAACTTCCAAACCATAACTACCGAACATATAGCGTGAACTTCCAAACCTGTAGCATTAACTTCCAAACCATTACTACCGAACATATAGCGTAAAACTTCCAAACCTGTAGCATAAACTTCCAAACCATAACTACCAAACATATGGCATAAACTTATAAACCTGTAGCATGAACTTCCAAACCATAACTACCGAACATATAGCATAAACTTTCAAACCTGTAGCATGAACTTCCAAACCATAACTACCAAACATATAGCATAAACTTCCAAACCATAACTACCGAACATATAGCATAAATTTCCAAACCTGTAGCATAAACTTCCAAACCATAACTAAAAAAACATATAGCGTAAACTTCCAAACCTGTAGCATGAACTTCCAAACCATAACTACCAAACATATAGCATAAACTTCCAAACTTGTAGCATTAACTTCCAAACCATAACTACCAAACATATAGTTTAAACTTCCAAACCATAACTACCAAACATAGCAAAAATTCTAAACCTGTAGCATGAACTTCCAAACATGTAGCATGAACTTCCAAACCATAACTACCAAACATATAGCAAAAACATCCAAACATGTAGCATGAACTTCCAAACCATAACTACCGAACATATAGCGTAAACTTCCAAACCTGTAGCATGAACTTCCAAACATGTAGCATGAACTTCCAAACCATAACTATCAAACATATAGTATAAACTTCCAAACCATAACTACTAAACATATAGCATAAACCTCCAAACCATAACTATCAAACATAGCAAAAACTCTAAACCTGTAGCATGAACTTCCAAACATATAGCATGAACTTCCAAACCATAACTATCAAACATATAGTATAAATTTCCAAACCATAACTACCAAACATATAGCATAAACTTATAAACCTGTAGCATGAACTTCCAAACCATAACTACCAAACATATAGCATAAACTTTCAAACCTGTAGCATGAACTTCCAAACCATAACTACCAAACATATAGCATAAACTTCCAAACCATAACTACCGAACATATAGCATAAACTTCCAAACCTGTAGCATAAACTTCCAAACCATAACTGAAAAAACATATAGCGTAAACTTCCAAACCTGTAGCATGAACTTCCAAACCATAACTACCAAACATATAGCATAAACTTCCAAACTTGTAGCATTAACTTCCAAACCATAACTACCAAACATATAGTTTAAACTTCCAAACCATAACTACCAAACATAGCAAAAATTCTAAACCTGTAGCATGAACTTCCAAATATGTAGCATGAACTTCCAAACCATAACTACCAAACATATAGCATAAACATCCAAACATGTAGCATGAACTTCCAAACCATAACTACCAAACAAAGCAAAAATTCTAAACCTGTAGCATGAACTTCCAAACATGTAGCATGAACTTCCAAACCATAACTATCAAACATATAGTATAAACTTCCAAACCATAACTACTAAACATATAGCATAAACTTCCAAACCATAACTACCGAACATAGCAAAAATTCTAAACCTGTAGCATGAATTTCCAAACATGTAGCATGAACTTCCAAATCATAACTATCAAACATATAGTATAAACTTCCAAACCATAACTACTAAACATATAGCATAAACTTCCAAACCATAACTACCAAACATAGCAAAAATTCTAAACCTGTAGCATGAACTTCCAAACATGTTGCATGAACTTCCAAACCATAACTACCAAACATATAGCATAAACCTCCAAACCATAACAACTAAACATATAGCATAAACCTCCAAACCATAACTACTAAACAAATAGCATAAACTTCCAAACCATAACTACTAAACATATAGCATAAACCTCCAAACCATAACTACTAAACATATAGCATAAACCTCCAAACTATAACCACTAAACATATAGTATAAACCTCCAAACCATAACTACTAAACATATAGCATAAACCTCCAAACCATAACTACCAAACATATAGCATGAACCTCCAAACCATAACTACTAAACATATAGCATAAACCTGCAAACCATAACTACCAAACATATAGCATAAACCTCCAAACCATAACTACTAAACATATAGCATAAACTTCCAAACCATAACTATTAAAAATATAGCATAAACTTCCAAACCATAACTACTAAACATATAGCATAAACTTCTAAACCATAACTACCAAACATATAGCATAAACCTCCAAACCATAACTACTAAACATATAGCATAAACTTCCAAACCATAACTACTAAAAATATAGCATAAACTTCCAAACCATAACTACTAAACATGTAGCATAAACTTCTAAACCATAACTACCAAACATATAGCATAAACTTCCAAACCATAACTACTAAAAATATAGCATAAACTTCCAAACCTTCACTACTAAACATATAGCATAAACTTCTAAACCATAACTACTAAACATATAGCAGAAACTTCTAAACCATAACTACTAAACATATAGCATAAACTTCTAAACCATAACTACCAAACATGCAGCATAAACTTCTAAACCATAACTACCAAACATATAGCATAAATTCTAAACCATAACTGCCAAACATGCAACATAAACTTCTGAACCATAACTACCAAACATATAGCATAAACTTCCAAACCATAACTACTAAAAATATAGCATAAACTTCCAAACCTTAACTACTAAACATATAGCATAAACTTCTAAACCATAACTACTAAACATATAGCAGAAACTTCTAAACCATAACTACTAAACATATAGCATAAACTTCTAAACCATAACTACCAAACATGCAGCATAAACTTCTAAACCATAACTACCAAACATATAGCATAAACTTCTAAACCATAACTGCCAAACATGCAACATAAACTTCTAAACCATAACTACTAAACATATAGCATAAACTTCTAAACCATAACTACTAAACATATAGCATAAACCTCCAAACTATAACCACTAAACATATAGTATAAACCTCCAAACCATAACTACTAAACATATAGCATAAACTTCTAAACCATAACTACCAAACATATAGCATAAACTTCTAAACCATAACTACTAAAAATATAGCATAACTTCTAAACCATAACTACTAAACATATAGCATAAACTTCTAAACCATAACTACTAAATATATAGCATAAACTTCTAAACCATAACTACCAAACATATAGCATAAACTTCTAAACCATAACTGCCAAACATGCAACATAAACTTCCAAACCATAACTACTAAACATATAGCATAAACTTCTAAACCATAACTACCAAACATATAGCATAAACCTCCAAACCATAACTACTAAACATATAGCATAAACTTCCAAACCATAACTACTAAAAATATAGCATAAACTTCCAAACCATAACTACTAAACATGTAGCATAAACTTCTAAACCATAACTACCAAACATATAGCATAAACTTCCAAACCATAACTACTAAAAATATAGCATGAACTTCCAAACCTTAACTACTAAACATATAGCATAAACTTCTAAACCATAACTACTAAACATATAGCAGAAACTTCTAAACCATAACTACTAAACATATAGCATAAGCTTCTAAACCATAACTACCAAACATGCAGCATAAACTTCTAAACCATAACTACCAAACATATAGCATAAATTCTAAACCATAACTGCCAAACATGCAACATAAACTTCTAAACCATAACTACCAAACATATAGCATAAACTTCCAAACCATAACTACTAAAAATATAGCATAAACTTCCAAACCTTAACTACTAAACATATAGCATAAACTTCTAAACCATAACTACTAAACATATAGCAGAAACTTCTAAACCATAACTACTAAACATATAGCATAAACTTCTAAACCATAACTACCAAACATGCAGCATAAACTTCTAAACCATAACTACCAAACATATAGCATAAACTTCTAAACCATAACTGCCAAACATGCAACATAAACTTCTAAACCATAACTACTAAACATATAGCATAAACTTCTAAACCATAACTACTAAAAATATAGCATAAACTTCTAAACCATAACTACCAAACATATAGCATAAACTTCTAAACCATAACTACTAAATATATAGCATAAACTTCTAAACCATAACTACTAAACATATAGCAGAAACTTCTAAACCATAACTACTAAACATATAGCATAAACTTCTAAACCATAACTACCAAACATGCAGCATAAACTTCTAAACCATAACTACCAAACATATAGCATAAACTTCTAAACCATAACTGCCAAACATGCAACATAAACTTCTAAACCATAACTACTAAACATATAGCATAAACTTCTAAACCATAACTACTAAACATATAGCATAAACCTCCAAACTATAACCACTAAACATATAGTATAAACCTCCAAACCATAACTACTAAACATATAGCATAAACTTCTAAACCATAACTACTAAATATATAGCATAAACTTCTAAACCATAACTACCAAACATATAGCATAAACTTCTAAACCATAACTGCCAAACATGCAACATAAACTTCTAAACCATAACTACTAAACATATAGCATACACTTCTAAACCATAACTACTAAACATATAGCATAAACCTCCAAACTATAACCACTAAACATATAGTATAAACCTCCAAACCATAACTACTAAACATATAGCATAAACTTCTAAACCATAACTACCAAACATATAGCATAAACTTCTAAACCATAACTACTAAAAATATAGCATAAACTTCTAAACCATAACTACTAAATATATAGCATAAACTTCTAAACCATAAATACTAAACATATAGCATAAACTTCTAAACTGTAACTACCAAACATATAGCATAAACTTCTAAACCATAACTACCAAACATATAGCATAAACTTCTAAACCATAACTACCATATAGCATAAACTTCTAAACCATAACTACCAAACATGCAGCATAAACTTCTAAACCATAACTACTAAACATATAGCATAAACTTCTAAACCATAACTACTAAACATATAGCATAAACCTCCAAACTATAACCACTAAACATATAGTATAAACCTCCAAACCATAACTACTAAACATATAGCATAAACTTCTAAACCATAACTACCAAACATGCAGCATAAACTTCTAAACCATAACTACCAAACATATAGCATAAACTTCTAAACTATAACTACTAAACATATAGCATAAACTTCTAAACCATAACTACCAAACATGCAGCATAAACTTCTAAACCATAACTACTAAACATATAGCATAAACTTCTAAACCATAACTACTAAACATATAGCATAAACCTCCAAACTATAACCACTAAACATATAGTATAAACCTCCAAACCATAACTACTAAACATATAGCATAAACTTCTAAACCATAACTACCAAACATGCAGCATAAACTTCTAAACCATAACTACCAAACATATAGCATAAACTTCTAAACTATAACTACTAAACATATAGCATAAACTTCTAAACCATAACTACCAAACATGCAGCATAAACTTCTAAACCATAACTACTAAACATATAGCATAAACTTCTAAACCATAACTACTAAACATATAGCATAAACCTCCAAACTATAACCACTAAACATATAGTATAAACCTCCAAACCATAACTACTAAACATATAGCATAAACTTCTAAACCATAACTACCAAACATGCAGCATAAACTTCTAAACCATAACTACCAAACATATAGCATAAACTTCTAAACTATAACTACTAAACATATAGCATAAACTTCTAAACCATAACTACCAAACATGCAGCATAAACTTCTAAACCATAACTACTAAACATATAGCATAAACTTCTAAACCATAACTACTAAACATATAGCATAAACCTCCAAACTATAACTACTAAACATATAGCATAAACTTCTAAACCATAACTACCAAACATGCAGCATAAACTTCTAAACCATAACTACTAAACATATAGCATAAACTTCTAAACCATAACTACTAAACATATAGCCTAAACCTCCAAACTATAACCACTAAACATATAGTATAAACCTCCAAACCATAACTACTAAACATATAGCATAAACTTCTAAACCATAACTACCAAACATGCAGCATAAACTTCTAAACCTTAACTACTAAACATATAGCATAAACTTCTAAACTATAACTACTAAACATATAGCATAAACATCCAAACATGTAGCATGAACTTCCAAACCATAACTACTACTTATAGTAATAACTATGAAACTATATCTACCAAACATATAAACAACAGAAAGTATTATCAGTCTGTACCTAAGTGGCCCTGATGAATAGTAATTAATGAAAAGTTCTAGATTTTAGGATGTGTTTATATTTTGTCAGTGTGCAGATCCTCTCAGGTCTGTGTTCTTTCGTACAGTAATTGAACTTGTGTCTCTAAAAGCACTCTAGTGCTTCTGTGCCTTGCCTGCTATTCAGTATTCAGTAACAGACCTGCCTGACTTCGAATGGTAGGGATGGTATGTGCAAGATTACATAACATGTGTGGGACCACATATCAAGACAGTGAACGAACGCGTAGTGACGCTGCATGTACGTGAGCGTGCGTGTATGCTTTGGCAGGAAATGATTGATCTGTCAGCCAGGCAGTAAATTTCACCGCAGCTTAGGCAGCAGAGAGATGGAGTATTACAGTGAGAGACACCTGACAGACGGAACAGGCAGCCGTTTTTGGAAACCGCATCCTTTGAGTGATTCAGAATCGGAGATTAGTCTAAATAAGGCTTTTCAGCAGACATTCTGAGTTCTGAGAGGCGAGACTCGCTCTGTATACGGCCACCGAGCTGAATGAAGCTGTTTTTTGGAATACATGAGAAGTGACACCCATAATGTTGCATCTCTTCAGACATGACATCTTTTTTTATTTCATGGTGCATACTGTCACAGCATGTCAGACTGACATTCCCAAAAAAACAAAAGAAAGAAAATAAATAAAAATAAATAAAAATAAAAGAATTTAGTTCTTGGATGTCACTCCAAAACTGCACATCAGGATTCCTCAACTGTCATGCACCTGTGATGTAGACATGGCAGCTCACAGATACAGCCTGCAGTCTCAACTGCGCCTCGACACTCCCTTCCATTTTTTTTCTTATTCACTCCACACTCTGCCGCGCAGCGTCTGGAGACGTTAGCTTTCATGTGCGGCTGTGTCACCTGTGGCTGCCTCCCCCACGTTCTCGTCTCCGCTGTCGGTTTCTCCCGCCGACTCCCAGCGGCGAGAGCCATCAAACAGGAATATGCAATCGTATTAAAACACAAAACGCAGAGATCACAACCCAGACAAACAATGCGCCGGAGTGGCTTGTAAAGTATCAGATAGTGTTGGAGCGCTGTTTGATTGCCGGGCTCCACCTGAGTCTCATTTCTTGGAGATCAAAGCAGGAAGCGATTCGGTATCAGCCCAGGCAATCTCGGAGCGTGTCATCAAACTGACTCCAATTTGTACAGAAATGTTTCCGCGGGGAAGGGTCTCGGGTTGTTTGAGGATAAGGCCAGACACGTCTCTCTGAAGCATCCGAGCTCTGCTAGCTTCCAGCCTGAGCTCCTCAGACCTGGCGCTGCCTTGTAGAATGGGAATGAACCTTCCCGGTGTAACCTACAGTGGTGTCTGTGCGTTTGTGTGTGTGTACTGATGTTCCTTTAGAGCTGGATCGGATCCAGAAAATGATTATATTTCATTCGCACTCTTAATCTAGCTGGCGCTGATCCACCGAGCAGAACGAAAAATTACTCCAAGGCTTTTTTATTTTCATCTCTTTTTTAGTTTGTTTTCTCAGACATTTCAGATGTTGGTGCGCTTCAATTACACTGTGGAACAGTAGAGAAGCTCTGCTGCTTTGTTACTTTGGGCTATAGTATTCCAATAATGAGTTCCCTCAGGCAGGAAAGAAGAGAGGTTATTATCAGTCAATTCTGACTGACTGATTCTCTGATTCATTGATTCATTGATTGATGAGTGGATATGAGGTGTTGTATTATCCACAGCACCTGCTGTATTATCCACTTACTCAGTATGTAGTCACCCAACCAACACATGCGTGATGTCCAAATGCTGCTTCTTTAGTTTTAAACTGGAGCTAGCTGTTATACTAATGTACCATCACTACCATCAACATATATCTCTATTTTGGATCATTTTCATTTTTGGACATTATTTGAACATGATAGCTGATAGAAATGCTCCAAAATCCATCTATCCATTATCTGCCGCTTAATCCCGCTAGTCGGGGTCATGGGGGGGCTGGAGCCAATCCCAGCGTCATTAGGCAAAAGTGGTGTTCACCATGGCCAACATTCACTCACTCACTTCCCCCCTCGGGTGACCGATCAACCTAATATGCATGTGTTTGGTTTGTGGGAGGAAACCAGAGTACCCAGAGGAAACCCACTCAAGCACCTGAGGAACATACAAACTCCATACAGAACGGCCTGGACCAGGAATCCAACCTGGATCATCTTGCTGTGAGGTGACAGTGCTAACCACTACATCACCGTGCCACCCATGCTCCAAAATCACTTGGAATAAAACCTCATTACATTAACTTGGGAACATTAGAAGTTGGAAAGTCTGTATAGTCACTGTTCTGGAGGTACTTGTTTTTCTTTAGACAGCGACGACATGCATCCGCCTCATCTTACTCAAACTGCGTCCTGCACTTCTTTTAGATGGACCAAGTGGACCAAACGTCACTGCGTAGCTGAAGCAAGCTTTTAAGACTTTAGATGCTCGGACTATGCCACATAATCTCACTCTCCTTCTCTTGCATCATTAGCATGCATCATTAAAGTGTTACAATTAGTTATAAACAGAAAAACCAGCACATGTGAACATATTTAAGATCCATATAGCTGTATGACGAGCATACATGCAAAAAGTTGTCTAAATTTCACACTATACCTGGTCTGGTGTTTATACAGTGAGGTGCTATCTATTTTTATTAGGGGCAGTTTAAGTTTTGGGGATTTATTAACAGAAAGAAATTGGGTGACTATTAATGTTGCCAGTGTTAGCTTAATAACTTCAGTTCTGAAAAAAAAGGACTAGTTTGGGTCTTGGCTGATTGACTGTGTCTAGGCAAAGTGGAAAATTCTGTATGTAATTCTGTAATTTTTGCTGAACCTTTACATTTAATGTAAATAGCTGTAATGTTTCAGTGCTTTGTTTTTCCCTCTTTTGCACTCTAACTGCAGTAAAGGCATTTTTAAGTCTTTACTTGCAGTATAAGGCTGAGGAGTCTGATTGTGATATTAAGAATAAGTTCATTTCATTAAGGCTGCGGCTGTATATTTAAGGCCACAGTGAAGATCTGTCTGCAGAGGTCATGAGTATAAGTCACTGTGACTAAAACATTTTGTTTCTACTTAAAAGCCAAACATTTGTGTGATCAGGAAAAATACCACAGAAAGGCAAATCCAAATGCTAAGAAGAACCATTTTTTTCCTGATTCAACTACCATCAACCCACCTTTTACTAGTGCAACATTTTAACATCTCAGCTGTAAATATGTGTCAATATGTGCTACTTAAAATATATAATAGAATATTGTAACGTTGCCATGCTGCATTTATATAATTAGTTAAAATAAAGTTTTTCTGGGTTGATTTAATACAGATTATGGGCCTCAATATGGATGAATATGGTTGTTGGTTTTGCTTTTGGTTTCCGAGTAAGGGAGGCTGTATTTTTAGCTTAGTCGGGTAATGGACTGGTAAGTGGAGGCCAGCAGTCTGTGCATGTCTGTTCTTTTGTTTTTGCTTTGTTTTTTTTCTCGAGTTTGGAAACAAGCAGAGCATGGACCGCTGAGTTTCTTAATGAAATAACCCACAATCCAATATAACACACTATAAATGAAAACAAGACTTCTGCTCTCTCAGAGAGGATAGTTTATTGCAGACATAGAATGGTTTCTTGCAATAAGTCACAGGAAACCTGTTGGAGAGCAATGAATACAAATGAATCTGACTATTCGTCTCTAAATTCCTAATATTTGTCTTTAAATCTTTCTCTTTTTTGCCCTTCTTTGGCGGCTGAGTTAGCGAGTTGAAATTGTTGTTGCATTGCAGTTAGCATGCCAGTCTTTGGAGTTAAAGGTCGGTGAATTAGCAGGTAGATTGTTTAAGACTATTTATCAGTTAAAACTCTGTTAGAACACTTATAAGTTAATTTTTTCATGGTAAATAATGCAGAATATGATTATTTTATTTTTACCAAAAAAATAAAATAAAATGAATTTGACTGTGAAGCTGGCTGTAAAAGAGCCGCATGTGCTTAGATGAACACCTAGCAGTACCAGTTTGAATGGTTACATTTGTTTTACTTTCACAATCAAATTAGGATTTTCTGTTGGTTTCAGAAGTTCTAAGTGACAGAAACACTTTTAATTAAAGGTAATACGTTAAATTAAGTGGTCACATGTTTCAAGTGATTAGAAAATTCTCTCAAGCACAGACAACATAGAACAAAAGACGTCAAACTTCAGATATGGACATTAATAGGCTGAGATACCAGTTCACTGGGAGTGAAACAGGTGTGTAATAATTGTAATAATGACTTGTTGAAGTTTGATTCAGTCTTTAAAACACATGAGTACGTATGGAAGTGAGTCAGTCTTTCAAGAAGTGTGGACTGCATCCCTGAGGTCTTGATGAGGATTAAGAGGATCCTAATGAAAGCTATCAGCAGTGATAGAGCTTGCTAAGTGAAAGGAATGAGCTGGCTAGGTCCAGAATGCTGCTCGATAGTTTGAAGGCTATTTTTGATTGCGTGGTAATCTAGTTATGGCTGCTTAATGGTTCCTAATGGTTGAGAATATTTCTGTTTGTTCATTCCCTTTGGTAATATTTAGTGATTTATGTGGTTAAAAGAAGATGTGTTTACTGCTCAGCTGCTCAGCAGAGAAGCAATAATGTCAGAGAAAGCAGAATGCAGATGAATCATCTATGGTCCAAAGTGGGAGCAATGGACATTTTTAAGCATCAAACAGCAAACAAGTGCAAACCATCTTATCAGTCACACATAGTGATTACTTTTTTAAAAATAATAATAATCATAATTAGGTTTGTCACCGTTGATTATATTAGCATTCAGGAGTACAGATTTTTTTAACTGCCACTCAAATTACAGAGTAATAAATGTTTTTTATTTTCATTTTGGCGCATGTTCTGCTTGTCACTGAGGATGTTGTGTCATTTGTACATTATATTTCAGGTTCTTCCACTGATTGCAATGCACTTTGGCTCTCCATCGCTAAAAGTAGCACGTCTGAAATCATTTTACTATTAAAAAAAAACATGATTTACAAGATGTTCAGCTTAGATGGTCGTGTTTGAGAACTGACAAAATATGAATGGTGGCCAATTTAAAGTATAAACAATGATTCACCAGATCTTTGTCTGCAATCATTCATACTTGTGCAGCATTTTGCAGTTTGTTCTTCATCGTGTTAAATAAAGGCAGGTGATGGATTGCACTATTTTCTTAGCAGGCTCAGGATTGGAAGGTAGCTTTGTCAACCTAAGTGTGTCCAGTGTTTTGTTTTTTTAGTGGAGCTGATTTCATGTTGGCCTTGCCATCAACAAAGCAATTCTTCAGTTATCTTCTGACACATGCAGCGTTTAAGGTGGAATGCGAAATTGGAGCTGGAAAATAAGAAGCCAACTTGAAGATCATTGAAGTTTCACCTGACAGTATCATGGTCGGGGGCTCACACGTTCATGCAGCACTGAAACAAGTTCATATTAAAAGAGTCAGAAAGTCTTAGGTCTCAGAATATTAAGTGCAGATTAATGTCTTTCTTGAGCCTATTAGCTTTCTGTAGATGCAGTGTTGTTTATAGTTGGTTCATGAAGTCAGGTGAACACTCTCATTGGTTAATGCTGCCTCTCGATGCTGTTGTGTGAGAAGAGCCCTCATGTTTACAGGATTGCAGAGTATTTTATTTTCATGTGACGCTTGCATGTTTATCACTTCCTAGTTGAAAAAAATTCCAATCACGTTTAGTTTAAACGCATTTCTGTTTTTTCTCCAATACTTTAATAACAGTATATATAAAGATAAATATTTGGCATCATGTATCGATATAGTATCGTCATGCAAAATATTGCAATAATATGCTGTGTCGATACATTTTTTCACCACCCCTACATGTTAGTAGTTTGTTTGTTTTTGCTGTTGTTTTACAGATGTTTAGTACATACAAATGGCAGAACAACTAAACAAAGTCAGATTAGCTAGAAGCAAGCAGCTCACTATCACTCAAAGATGTGTATAATCACAAATAACCTTATACCGAATCATAACCCCATTAGAAAAGCTTAACCAAATAACAAAACGAATAATAAAAAAATATCAAAATACTGTGTTAAAGAAGTTTTAGATGTGGATCCGGTTCTGATTATTGCTTTAATAGGATGATTGTGAGAAAATTTCAAATAAGCATTATCAACATGCAAATGGCTGGCTTATCATTGTCTTTGGTAATGATGAATCGATTGGCAGCCCTAATTATAATAGTCTTTCTGCAGACGGTGGTATCCAGAGCTTCTTCTTAAAGCAGATATTACGTGCATGTAGCCACTTTAAGCAGTAAGTGAGGACAAGCTGGTGGGCGGAAGGATCACAGAGAGTAGCCTGTGTCTGTCTTTAGATAAGCCCCTGTCAGAGTGTGGTAAATATGTAAAGATCGAGTGCTGTGCTATGAACAGACAGCGTCTTTGAGGAGTGGGCAGAACTTTTAGGAGCCCCGAGGAGATGGAGCTCTTCACAGTGCCATTGTGCTGGAGTGAGCTGTAGCCTATTAGCTGTGCTAATTCAGCGTTGGAGAGAAAAATGGAATACAATGAGTCACCCAGTGAATAGCGAAAAACAATAACATGCCTCAGGCTTTCTATGTCATACATATGCAATTAGGGGGAGAAAAAAAAAATTAGCAGATCAATGTGCTGCTCTCCGAGTGACCAACTCCCACATATCGAATCTTCAGTCTGCTTCGAAGTTCTGCCAAACAGAGTCTAACTAAAGAATCTTATTTGGGGAAAACATCATAGAAATGCATTTGTTAGGAGACAGAAAGGCATTGTGGTCCATTGTGCAGTGGTTTCCAAGGTTTTTTGGATGGGAATGTGTTTGCGTTGTGTGTTGTCACTGATCTCATGCAGTGCTAAGTGTGATGATTCATGGCTGAAAGGCACAAAGCCGGAAGTCTTAACAGCTGGAGCTGTTTTTTAAAGCTAGTGCATTATGTTTAACTCGTGTTGTGTGTGTGGTGCATATGTTTTGTGCGTTTAGAGCCCGCAGACGCCGTTCACCGAGCTGTGCGAGGAGGGCGCGCTGTTTGGAACGGCGGAGAGTGCCGAGGGTGAAGGACAGCAGGCGTTCCTGTCGGAGATCAGCGAGGAGGATGTGGAGGTTCTGCGGCAGAGAGAAGAGGCTTTGCTACAGATAGAGGTTCGTTCTCAGTCACCGCAGTTACACAGCATCCGCCTGACAGCACCTGTGGACAGTTGCGTGGCACAGAAAGAAATGCTCGTGCCGTACTCTTGATTTAACCCCTTTAAACCCTGTTAAAGGGTCCTTGTGTGGGCTCACACTTTCTTAACTTGCTTAGCTCCCATTCATGGTAGTTACTGAATAATTTATAGACGTTACTCAATAAAACAAATAAAACAAAACATGGCTGTGCTTTAGGCTTCCTAACTCAGGGATGCTTTAACCAACAGATATGGTACACATATTAGAGCCCTTAGCGGGACTCACCCCCCTGAGATAAAGCATCAGCGAGTAATCCAGTTCGCTCCCAAACCCATGTCTTGTCCCAACATAATATTTCAGTGTTTATTCTCTGTGTACATTACATACTCTGTGTCATTTGGTCCATGACTGTATCTTTTAGTCTCTGACTAAAGTGAATGCAGCTGTAGAAAATGATTCTTTGTTTACACAGCATCTTATTTTTTATGCTATTATTTATTTTCTGAGTTTCTGAAAAATATTTTATGTTTAATTCACTCATTGGTAAGCTTCAGTCTCAGGTTGCAGAGCTGCCAGAGAGCTGTGATGAACAGCATCTACTGAGTGATATATATCAAATCATTTACACAGCCTAATAAGCACTTAGGGTACCAGGCCCCCTATGAGGAGGAAAGAAAGGACGAATTTCAGGGACCCTGGCACTAGAGTGACGCCCAAGAGGCAGAGTGTTGTCTTCAGAAAGCCTGACAGGCCTTAAGGGGAGTGGTAGAGTGAATGTGCAGCCCATATAGCTGAGAAAACAGTGTAAAAGATAAAAGTAGGCTGGATCTGTCCACAGGACCACACACATTTAGGGGAAAACCACATTCACGGCAAATCACCAGAGATCTACCAATTAAGGAATTCAGGCTGCTGATGTATCTTCCCGCAGCAAACAGTGCATCCCTGAAATACAGCCAGTACAAAGCATGCATGCAGCCCCCTCTGTGTTAATCGGCTTTTATAGGAGGTGCACACGGTTAGCAGGAGCAGCAAGTTTAATTTCATAGTTTGACACTCCTCAGACAGAGAAGATTCCGAATCCCCAAATCAGCGTCGGAGCCAAAAGTAAATCAGAGCGCATAGCCAGGGGTTAAACTGGACCAGAGTACCCTTTTGATTTCCCCTCTCACACATGCAAGAATGAGGGGGAGGATTAGAGGGGAAGATGAAAAGACTTATTTCAGGGAGATAAACAAGGTTCTCATTTGTGTCCAAATCAATTTCTTCTATTATTTAGCAGTGTCCAGCATACGGAGGAAGAAAGCATCGCCCCAAAAGTTCACGAAGATTAAACGGCTCCTGAGCTTTCTTCTTCCTTGCAGTGTTGTAGCCATTTATCTCACTGTTTGTTTTCAGAACATTGACACCTTCACGGAGTTCCCTGTGCTTAGAAGTCTGGTAGAGGAAAAAAAAAACAAAAAAACAATTGGAGTTGCCTCATGCTCCCACACACACACACACACATACACACACTTTCTGACTGGTTATAAACAGCAAGCATTTGACATAATAAACCTGACTCACCTCTCCATGGAAGAAAACACCTCATGATCTTGTCGTGCACACCTTTTCTTGACTCTCATAATCACAATGAGACAAGGCGTGAGGCTGGGGATTCTGTGCTGTTCACTCTTGCAGTAAGGTAAATGGGTTGAGATGTTGTTTGTGTTTCTTTGGCCTTATGGAAGCGAAGTTTTGCAAAGTCTGCAAATGATTCCACATAAAGAAAGTCTTCATGATGGGAAACTTTCAGACCTAGAACTGCAAAATTGCTAAAGAGAATAAAAGAAAAGATAACTGTGTTATTTGTAGCATAGCAAAACCTGTGTATTGTGTAACAATGTTGTGAATCCTGATTTATAAATGCATTAATTTGGCATTGTATGGCATAGGATTCACCTTACAAACTATAAAAGTATGCTCTATAATGAGTAGTTATACTTACATGCATAGCATTATATAAAGTAAGAGTGTATAACTTCCATAATGCCTTATCATTTATTTCAGCTGCTCAGTTGCCAGTTAGCAAAACATAAAACATTCTGTCAATTCCACATTTCCTTTCATATAATGTTACTAAACATGCTCATGTGCTGTTTTGTTTTAGCTAAGTTGGTAGCCACTGTTGTATCAGAGCCCTTTTTAGTGCATTGCCATTGTTGTAACTTCTTTTCTTGCCATCAAAATGAAGAGGGAGACCAGTTCAGAGCACAGGCTTTATATTCTTGAGGATACCACGGTACAGGCATTTTGGAGGCACTCTCAAAACCTGGTCTATGTGGTTTCTGCAACTGCACAGCCTTATAGGCCTGCCTCCATGCCTCCATCATGCCCATGTGATCCATCTGGCCAAGTCGTTATCTCCTAGACTCGGGTAGCTTTCTCTTGCCATAAGTGACAGAATTCACTGAACCATAAACTTCTTGCAACCTCTGTAGTGTTCAGTGTGCCCATCTGTATAAACAAGCTTTTAACAGACACCATAGTATGTAGGAAATATTCACAACACCATATACAGGCTTCTAATGATATTATAATGAGTTATGAAACCTAATGTTATAAAGTCATATTCTCTTGCTTTTACAAAATTACATGTTATGCATGTAATTATAACTACTTATAAGCACCTAGATAGGATTATGTCAGGCATTATAAGGAGTTATGCATGATATGTAATTCCTAATAAATGTACTTATATAGCATTGTGACTACAGGATTCATTAGAACTGCTGTAGTACACATAAAGCACAGTTTCTATGTAGAACCATTACGTTTGTGTGGAATCTTTATATTATACAATACTATTCTTTTAAAAGTGGTGCATTTCTGACCCCTTTGTGAACAAAGAACGCCTTGTGACTGCTTTTTGGGGGTTCAACTAATGTCTGTCCATCCAGAGTAAACGTCCATGATGTAGGCTGGTGCTGTGACGGCAGGCTTAATATTGATTTTAAGATAAAAATCTTCTTCTCATGTATTCAGGTCTCAGCACTGATTCCAGCATGTAGCTATACTGTAGGCGTGCCTCAAAGCACAGCGCTTACCAACCACATTTCATCAAACTTATAGTCCACCGAATGGTTAAATTCTCATTTGCATAAAGTTTGGCCAGGACAAGAGAGAACACATTAGCACGTTAGTGTGCACCGTAGAGTAAGATTGTCTTCTAGCATTGTATGGATTGTATTGTATTGGATGCTTTGTCAGTTTTGTTTTTCCATCCGTCCTGACTTTCTCAAAACACTCTGTTCTTAATTTCTGTGTATTTGCTGAGTTTAACTTCTTAAAAGAAAGAAAAAAAAATCACAAAATGTAACATGTGCTGTAATCTTTTGGGCAAAGCACATAATGTGTTTTATTTTTTGGTTGCCAATTTATCAAATACACAGTAATCATGCTTTAAAGTATACAGGAGTGGAGGATTTTCACTTAGAAGTTCAACCGCACATGGAATTAAACCGGGGCTCCCAAATATTGGCACGCAACCATATATATATATATATATATATATATATATATATATATATATATATATATATATATATATATATATATATATATATATATACGGTATTTGTCAGTATGCTGCTTGAAAATTTCACCGCCTGTTGATCTGAATTCATCCACACTTTCCAATCAATTGGTACTGTTTGTGGGTTTTTAGTTTTTTTATAGACCTGTCTAATTGCATAGGACATGGGTAGCAAATAACAGTAGTTTTTTTTTGGTGTGCTGTATACCCTTTGCGTCCCTGTCCTCAGCATGGCCTAGATGTTCCATCTGTTCTCCAATGTTCTCAGTGCTCTGAGGAGTAGGATTAGGGTGCCACCAAAGCATTTTTTTGCTTGGATTCAGGCTTTTGAGATTAGTGTAAGAGGAGCTGCTGAGAAAGGCCCCTGGTCAGGCTATTGATTATAGGTTTGATATGCTGGAATAGACTTCAAGAGTTATTGGGTTTCAGCAGGGAAGATAGCCTGGAGATACAGTCATCGTGTGAAGGTTCAGGCAAGCTGTCTGCCCAGGAGTTTCCAGGACTGAGGCAGTGATTTCCAGGGAGCACAAGCTAGGACAGAGGGTAAACTCTTCTGGAGCGGATTTGTCAGAGAATGGAAGCAAACATGCTTATTCTCGAAATGTTTCCAGGGTTGGGCTGGCAGCAAGAATGACATCTAAGGAAAGGCGGTTAAATGTGACTGTTGGGTTTTTCGTGGTCTTCCCGGATGAATCAATACGTGCTGGCCAGTTCATGCAGCCTAGCAAGAAGAAAGTTGAAAAGTTGAAAAATAGCAGAAGTAAAAGAATGGAAACGTTTTTGAATCATCCTGTTTCAGTGGGTCTTAACACGATACATAACATAACCAAACGTAACATGTTCTCTGCATAACCAGGACCTGTATTCAAGAAGCACTTGGGATTTGATATGAGGTTTTGTGTTTATCTGAGAATTCACTGCACAGATGTATAAGATAAGATAAGATAAGATAAGATAAGATAAGATAAAATAAATCCTTTATTAGTCCCACAGTGGGGGAAATTCACAGTGTTACAACAGCAAAGGGATAGCGAGGCACTCCGTACAAAAAATAAATGAATAAACAGTACAGTATATACAATATAAAAAATAAAATAATAAATGTGTTTGGCGAATCTATAAGCCTGGATGCCTCATTGGTATCTTACAGATGAAAGAGTGTTGTCACATCACCTGTTTACAGCTGACAATCTAATGTGGATTATAATCTGATACAATTTTAACCACATGCGTTTACACTTGGTGATCAAAGGTGTCACTGGTTAGTGAAAATGAGGTCTGATTGTTGTATGAAACGTCAAATGCATATTAGCTCTATTTTAACTAGTAAAGGCTACTGAAGGCTACTGAATTGAACACTGAAGCTCAGTAGCTTGGACGTGTTTTGAACAGTTAAACTGAAATCCGAGTTTAGTACGTGCATTTACATCTGCATTTTTATGTGGACAGTCTGTATCCAGGTACAATCCTGATACTCAAGACAGTAAACAGGTGTCCAGTTCTAGGAAATCATTTATGATCCTTTGAAATAAGTTCTTTCAGTTTGAAAAAAAAATGTTCTTTATATTCATGTTCCCAAAAAATAATGGGAATTCCACCAAATCCCCGTAAAACGGTGTCTGAAGTCATTCAGCGTGACTTGATGTGAAGTGATTTATTGTAGAAACACTTCAGCTTGACCTTCAACAAGATTGACAAGACATTACAAACTGGCAGTGCTGCTTCTTTATATTCTCATGTTGGACTGATTCGACTCAACGCTATAGTGACTCACCATTGCCTCTTGTGGTACAAAGTGGTATTACGTGACAGGGCAGGATAGACCTAGCTGGCTAGCATTCTAACTTCAGCAGATATCTGTGCAAAATGATACATAGCTGTCTGTCACACACTGTAAAAACTGATATTTCTTTTACGTTCTGTTAAAAATTGTAGTTCTTTTGGGCTGTTCTTACATAAAAAATCGTACACACCGCTCTTTTTACCCACCACAATTACTTTTTCCCCACATGTGTTTACTCTTGGTGATTAAAGGTGTCACTGGTTAGTGAGAATGAGGTCTGATTGTTGTATGAAATGAACCTAGCTCAGTACCTATAGTGTGTTTGAGCAGTTTAATTGAAACCTGTTTTCAGTATGTGCATTGACATCTGTATTTTTATGTGGATAGTCTGAATCTGGATATAATCCTAATAAGACAGTAAACATGTGTACAGTTCTAGGAAATCATTTATGATTCGTTGAATTATGTGCAAGTTCTTACAGTTTACAAGTTCAAATTATTCTTTTTTATTTATGTTCCCTAAAAATTGTGGAAATTCCACCAAGTCCCCATAAAGCAGTGCTTGAAATCATTCAGAGTGACTTGATGTGAAGTGATTTATCTCAGGAATGGAGCATGTCACATCAGAGCACTCAGAATGACATTGTTTACATCTTAACCATTTACTGACTCAGAAATGTTGAAATATCTGTAGAATTATCCTTTAAATAGCCATCCATTGAGGGGGTTTAGGGCACCAGAGGTTTACATACTGTACATTTGAAATGGCTGTTTAACTGATATGTGCTGAATGAATCTACATAATAATTTTATTTTATGCCATAAAACATGCATTATGTTATATTAAACATGATGATTCTTTTGTATATGTCAAGCAGTGTTCATTTTCAGGACAGGTGCTCAATGTGCTTGATCTTTAACTGTGCAAGGTCATCCCTGCTTATAAAATACAGTCGTCTTCTTTGGGTCTTTATGTGTTCCAGGTTTAAACATAGTACTTATGCAATAAGACTAGCATAATAAGCAACTGTGTTCTCAGCGGTTAGCTCAATGTACACATATGGGAAGCTTACTTAGGGGGATGTTTGTGTCAGGCCTCCACAGGGGCTAAATCACTGCTCTGGAACAGCTCAACATATTTCCACCGAGAGAACAGCACATCATTCCCTTTTTCCATATGGCAGACAGAAAGCCCTTCAGGCCACTGTGAAGCTGATTTGGTGTAGCCTCCGTCATCTAGAGCGTGTCCTTCAGTAAACGGAGCGGTCAACCCCATAATTCAGGACGCGGTTAGAGTGGCTTATGCTTTTATTCAGACGCTGTGAGTTAGCATAAGATGCTTTCGCCCGCGATAAAGATACAGCTTCCTCGTCCTCAGCTAAACAGCTGTTCTCCTCCAGATGTTGCCCGCAGATGGATGTGAACTCGTGGAGATGAGGCCACTGTGCTGTTGTGTGACACCAATTTGGTCCAATTTCAAAGCTAGTTGTTTTTGATATGTAGTGCATTTTGGCGTTTCTTTGGTTGTTACGTGTCTTGCTTGATTAACGTCAGTGGAGAGCCCTCGGGACCTCCTACGCCTTCAGAGAAGATCTGAAGATTTCAGAGAATTTATAATCCTTGTTGTATTTACATTTACTCTTCTTTTATTGTTCAGATCTGGATTAATGGTCTTGACTGATAGATTGACCGCCAACATAATTAGAAAAGCTGATCATATTTTAATTTCTGATGGTTGTGACTGATTTTGTCAGTTGGCTCCCTCTGCCCTACATAGGGGGCTAGATAGGAATAAAAATACAGGAATTAAAAATAAAAAAGGAATAAGAATTTATCATTGTCATCATTGTTGTTGTAAATAATCTTGTAACACTAGTATAATCCGGACCTCTGTCAGTCAGCAGGTATCAGGCTGTGTCATATTATATATTTATTTGTTATATGTTATATATATACTATTCTGTTAACTATATATAATAATGATTGTACTGTTATTATTACACTGTGCCTATTATATTATACATCATGTACACAGTCTATACATATAAATAGTACTGCTGTTTACACTGACTAACTGCATTACTGCCATCACTCCTACATAGATAGCTAGTATTTTACTAATAGTCTTATTGTTCAAAGCTAGATTAATGGCCTTACCTGATAGATTTACTGCCAACATAATTAGAAAAGCTGATCATATATTGATTTCTGATGGCTGTGACCAATTTCGTCAGATGGCTCCCTGTTACCTACATACCGGGCTAGGTAGGAATAAAAATACGGGAATAAAATAAAATAAAAAATAAAAAAAGAATAAAACATGTATCATCCTCATCATCTATCTAGTCTCCTAGTATTTTACTAATAGTCTTATTGTTCAGAGCTGGATTAATGGCCTTACCTGATAGATTTACTGCCAACATAATTAGAAAAGCTGATCATATATTGATTTCTGATGGCTGGGACCAGTTTCGTCAGATGGCTCCCTGCTCGCTACGTACTACGTATACGTTGGAATAAAAATACAGAAATAAAATAGTGATAAAGATAGAAATATAAATGCTGGCTCCTTCATCCAAACAGTGTGTACTAAAATAGCCATTTGGGATTTAGCCATGTGTGTGTGCATGAGCGTGAACCAACTATGATTTATTTGAGTGCCAAAGCCAGAATTTTATAACTTCCATAGAGCCCTATATAGCGAGGAGGGAGCTGTAGGTGGTTCAGCCTGAGTTTGATGCTACCTAAAGCATGTCATGCACATTTGTACACTAATTTTTTTTCTATTGTAAGTTTAAAGTTCATAATTGAAAACTTGTGATATTAATGAAGGAGCTGTGTAGCCTGTTAGATAACTGATCACGTTTTAGACATGAAACAAATAAAGAAATCTGTTCTTGTAGGGCGGTCAGGCGTGTACATGAGTATTTTGCAGTGGCTTCAGATGCAGCAACCTGTCTATCTGTCCTATAATATAATGTAAGAATCTCTCTTACTTGATTCTAATGCCTGTGTTTAACCTGGAATGGTCATAAAACGGTCAGAATTTAGAAATATTTGCCACTTGAGTTTGAACTTGACCTCCGTGTTTAGCCTATCCATGCAGTAAAACACTCACATACACACTAGGGGGCCATGAGCACACTTGCCTGGAGCGGTGGGCAGCCCTATGCACAGTACACGAGGGAGCAGTTGAGGGTTAGGTGCCTTGCTCAAGGACACCTCAGTCGTGTCAGTGGAAAAAATGATCCTGATGTGGATTTTATGGGGAGCTGTGAACACCAGACATCTTACTGATGAGGTTCAATCACACTCAGTATTATACAACAACAAATAGAGGAGTACAGAGCGTCCTTCTGCCTTCTTCCACTAGTGACACCGTAACCATGCTGTGTCTTAGTTTAACTAAAGCTGCCTAATGTGGCAAAACAAATATATTAATAAAAACATATAATGATTATCTTTTGTGACACAATTTATCCCAGTAATGATACAGCGACATATCATCAAACTGCCTTTCCCAGAATAGGGACTGTGAGAAGAAGAGCCACATGTCTTCATATCCGATGACAACATCTTGAAAGTGGAGAAATGAAGATGTATAGCTTTGTTTGTAAAGACTTGATTGAACTGCAGGTACATTCTGTGCCAAATAAGCTGCTACTAATATACGTCAGAAGCGCAGACTGCTATCAAACCCTGATGAGATAAAATAGATCCACCTTCACACATGAGGAACTGGAACAATGCAGGCAGCTTATTTGAGGCAGGGGGTGGATAGTTGGACTGATTGTAGCGGTGACAGGGATGTAGTTGTGCCCACACTGTGTGCGCTGTGTGGCAGGTGCTGAAGGGCTGTGTGCCTGAGCTCAGCCAGGCTGATCATATCTGACAATGTGCTTTTTCCACTCTAAATCCCGGCTCTCTCCCACCACCCACCACCCACCCACCGCTGCTCGCCCCCCCCCCCACTCACCGAGCTCTATCCAACGCCTGCAACTGATCAACTACTTTCCTCGCCCTCCTTTTACTCTCTCTGTCGTTTTCCCCCATTTCTCTCTCTCTCTTTCCCTATATTTATCAATTCTCTCTCTCTACCTCTATTCCTCTTTCCTCCCCTTTTGTCCCTCTCCTCCCATGTATTTCTATTATCCTCTTCCCCTTCTCTCTTTTCCTTCTGTCTCTGTTCATTCTCTCTGCCCTTACCTCATACTCTTTCCTTTATTCTTTTCTTTCATTTTTTTCTCCCTATATTTCTCTTTCTGTGACTCACTCTCTTTTTGACTCCCCCTTCTCTATTTCTCTCCATTCTTCGCATGCTCACCCTTTCCACCTTTTCTCTTTTTTATCCTTATCTCTGTTCTACTCTCACTTCGTCTTTCATTTCCCTTCTTTCTCTCTTTCCCACCTTTCCCCCTTTCTTTACCTGACTCGGTCTTTCTTTCTTGTTTCTTCTTTGTCCTTCTCTCTTTCTTTCTCTCTCTTCCTCTTTGTCTCTTTAGATCCCAACACTGCTCGACGCTGCCCCTTCTGCCCCCTGAGGGAAACTGTCTTTCATGCTTTTATGCATTGTTTTAGGTTGCGTCCTCTGTTTGATGTCTTAACTAATGTTTTTAATCTGTTTACTGTGACTTTTACTGTCCAGACTTTTATTCTGGGTTTGAAATATGTGAAAGTGCAGAGGTCCCGATGCCAGTTGTTAAATTTTATACTTGGACAGGCCAAGATGGCCACCTACATGAGTAGGAAGAACAAAGTGGCACAGATGACAGATTGTGACGCGACCACAGCTTTTAAGATACTGGTGAGGTCCAGAGTTTTAATAGATTTCAATTTTTAGTGAATTATGAAGAACCTGCAGGCTTTTACTGAGAAGTGGTGCTACGGGGAGGCGGTTTTCTCCGGTTTTGATGATGAGCTCTGCTTTGCTGTTGAGTTTGTTTAAGCTGCTATGTCATGTTGCTATTGTGTTTTATCTCTCTCCTCCACCGCCCTGTCATTTTTATTTCCTAGCCTGATTTAGGAAAGACCTGGAAGGTCCTGTTCTCCTCTGGTTTTAAATAAAAGACTGTTAAAAGTCAAAGTCTCTCTATCTCTTTCTCAGTTTCTCTTTCTCTCTGTCTCTTTCTCTCTCTCAATCTCTCTCTTTCTCTCTCTCTTTCTCTCTCTCTTTCTCTCTCTCTATCTCTCTCTCCCTCTCTCTCTATACCTCTCTCTCTCTCTCTCTATCTCTCTCTCTATCTCTCTCTCTCTCTCTGTGAGTCTAGGAGTTCTACTCAGTGGGCTGCTCCGACCTGCACTCTGGGAAAGTGCTGTTTAAGGGAAGTGATGGAAAGAGAGACAGTCCAGTACTCTGGAACAGGAATGATGGGGACAGGAGGGTTAAAGCACTCTGCTGTGGATTCCCTGCTTTGAATTTTATATATACGTAGATGTGTACATGTATATGTGTGTGTATGTGTGTGAGAGAGAGAGAGAGAGAGTGAAAGAGAAATGAAAAAAGCTTTTGCCTCAGGCTCTGCGAGGTTGCTCCTTCCCCCTTTTATGATATCACCTCCAGCTGCACCTTTAGCGCTTTGGCACTGGCCATCATTTCATCAAAATGAATTTAGAAAAAAAATGGCTCTGGGCATAACAGAGGACAACTTTCAAGGGGAATTTGAATGCAACACCTGGCCTGACCAGGAGAAAAAAAATACAGACACATGTCTCCCCTGCAAATGTGGCCAGTGCATCTCTTTTGCCCTTGAGGGAGAGAGGGAGGACTGAGATGGCACAGAGATAGTAAAGTTCTCTCCTGAGAGCAGGTGTTAACAGAAAGTCTTAAATTCTAAGTTCTCTATCTCTTTTTCAGTCTGAATTACTGTTCTAACAGAAATTCCTTCAGTGGGGTGTGACTAGATCTACGGAGCCTGTTTGCACTTGGCATTGAAATGCGTTCCGTATCCGTCTGCATGTACGTTTAAAGGATGAGACTGTGATCAGACTGTGATCGGATCGTGCAGAGGTCTCTGTGCAGAAGTGTCTGAGCACATGTTACGCATATGTTTATGTAGTGTTGCCAGTTTGGATATGTTCTGCAATCTAGCGGCACATTAAATTTCCTCCCCATCTCTTCAGTTGGCTTCTGCATATAGGAATGTAGGGTCACGACTACCTTAGCTGAAAAGCCATTTGTTGCCTGTAGATGATTGTATGCAGCCCCCTCACCACTCTAGGCAGTGGTTTTAACCCTTTGACACAGAACTTGGGTCAAAAGTGATTATTATTTTCTGTATCCTTCCAATAAGTTTATTAATTGAATTCCTCAATTTACTTGACTTTGATCATCATAAAACACTATTTCAGTTTTTTTTACTTTGCTAATAATATTGCTACAAAAAAGTTTTGACACTCTGGAACACTCTGCAGTCTGGAACATATATTTATCCTTTTTTTTTTTTTTTGTAAATAAATAAGAATTCAAATAATGATTTATGGTCAAAAGTATTTTTTTAATGAACATTTAGAACATTAAGTAATGAAAAACTGATTTTAGTAGATTAACCAAAGAGAAAACATCTTAGGTCCCTGAGCTCATTGTTTAAACCACTTTATCTTAACAGTAAATGTATTATAACAGTAAGAACACCAGATATCATTAGAACAGATATACATTAGCAAATAAATGTATGATACAATGTAACAAGAATATCTTATGTGCACCAGTTTGAAGAAGAAAGTTTAGTTCCAGATTCCTCCTGGACGCTTTAGACATTGTATGAATTGTATGTATTTTGCGTAATGTAGTACCGAGTAGTCACAACAGATAATTGCTAGTAATACTGTTGTTTCCATAGAGAAAAACTGAGAAAGGGTTAAACACACTGACATATGTAAAACATTTAAATATTTAAAATATAAAATGTTTTGCTGAATAATTAAAAGCTTCCTATCTGGAAACATAGCTTTTTAAATATATAAATGTCTGAAGTGCGCACAGTTCTGTAGGTTGCTACAATGCTACAAATTAGCTACAAAACTAAAAAGTGTGTCTTATAAAAACACAAAAAATACAGCAAGAAAAAATAAAACTTGTGTATTAGAAGGAGTATTTCAATTAGTTTAATTTAGGCTTTATTTAAACATTTAAAGTCTAAGCCCAACCCTCTCAATGAAAGGAGAAAAACACACTTGTTAGCAGCAAAGATTATGTAGCAGGTACATCAACTTCAGGAGTTTCATTATATAAAATAAGGAATTCTAATATTTTCATATTCTACTGTAATAAAATGTAAACAGCAAACAAACACTCTATCGTAGGTCATAGGTTTACACATTTTTCTGATGTCAAACAAAAAGGTTACAACTGCATCTGAATCGCATTTGAAAGGCACTTCAGAGGCAGCAGATACAACAGCTCTCAGGGTTAGACGGGGGTATGCATCTACTCTTTCTTCAAAAAACAAGCAAACAGAGAAACCAAAACCGGCAGTGTTTTAAACAGACATTAGAAAACTGTCAGAGTAGGCAGAGTTTGTTAGGCTTCAGACACAGCTTACATTCTTAGAAATGAAAGACCTCTTGCTAATAGCTCACAGCTTTACGTTTGTGAAGTTTGGTTCATCCGTCTTCACACATAGAATACCACGCATTCTCCTTACAACTGCATGCAACACACTGTAACGTCTGTGACATTCAAGATGAATTCATTCTTAACTACAACAGTTACTGAAACATCACCTCTACAAGTAGCCATGTTTACATATCAGTCATGGACTGATGTTCTACAGTAGAGCTTAAAGTAGATGTGAATGTGAATACTGCTTGGGATTTGAGGTTTTCACACTTGTATAAGAATTGCAATCATTTTCCATTGTTTCCATCATGTGTTCACAGTCACTGTACTGCAACAAACAAAATAAATAAATAAATATTGAGTAGGTGTGTTTTGTTGAGGCAAATAAATGTAAATAAAGGTATTCATTGACCTTATGCATTACAGGGCTTATATACACACAGAGCTTCTATCTTGGGGCTGTGGCATGTTTAGAGTGCAGCGCTGAGCATATTTGTCCATTTGTTGGCTATTTAATCTTTTTAACATGCATTCTGGCCCAAAACATTTGCTTATATTTCCATTTATTCAAAGAACATGTAGCTTTGCTGGATAATTCTATGTAACTCTAGATATATGTGTGTGTGCAGTAGTATTGATTTGACTGTACAATCAATATTATCTACTAAGTAATACAGATAATAAAGCCAATAAACCAGCCAGTGTGGCCACTTTAGGCTTGTATTTTAACCAGGGCGAGCAATGAACAAGAAAAAGATTGTTCAGTCATTTATTAGAATGATTTATATGACCTTTAATTGCCATCTTAAATTCCAATATTGTATCAGCCCTAGCTATTTTTGAAAATGGCAGGTGGAAACGTGTTGGATGATGATCCACCTTGGCAATTGGATGATGGCGATCTGGTGTTAATGCCAAGTGTAAACATGACATGTGAATGATCCCACCATCACCTTGCGATAGCTCTTTTTACATTAGCAGATTTAGTGATTTTCCAGATTATTTTTTTTTTCTTGTTAAAAATGATGCTGTCTTGGTCACGCTCACACTGAGTGCATGATCTTTTGATCTTTTAAGGCGGTGACTGCAGGAAGTATTCCAACAGAAGACAGTATCTGTCTGACTGCCACAATTTCAGGCCAAGCCATATGGACTGTGGCTATATGACAGATGCAATTATAGATCATCATCCAATCTTTCCATGTCGTCAGGTAGCGGTCTTTCAGCACAAATCTGTCTTATGTTAAGTTTTTACTATTCATGCTGCTCGTGTGAGAAGAGGATCAGCCTTTTGTTTTGACCAATTATGATCAATATTCTGTGGCACGTCACTACAGTGCATACTTAAAGGGCCCATCTAATGAAAACACTAAATTTTCATTGTTAAATAAAAAGTCTGAGGTAATATCTAAGCATTGTTAAAGTTTCAAAGCATGCCCCCAGTTTATACAGTCCATGTATGAAAACTGCCTACAGCACTTTAGGGCTGTTCATTCATATTGAAGCTCTCAGAAATGTATTAGCTTGTAGTCCTTTTCTAAATTAGGTACAATAGGGCAGCCAATCAGAACAGAGCTCAAGTCACTGTAACAACAGCCTGTTTGACTTTAAGGGATAAAGAAAGATTAGAAAATTGTCATGATGAAATAAACTGTGTTCATGTTTGGTGCTTGAGGAGAAAATTATTTAAAATAAATAAAGAAAGAAAAATAAGGACGTGGGCTCTTTAAGAAGACCTCAGGGTAAGTCATAAGTCTCAGGACACCCTTGTATTTCAGAAACTAAAGAGAAAATGATGTATCTGAATGCCCCAGCATGTAATGGGTGAGAGGCAGGTATTGGAACAGTGTCCCACAAGAGCTTTGAGATGTGATGTTTGTTCAGATGGCTGTTGAAATGAATATGATGCCTTTTATATGATTTTTATAGAAATTTTATAGAAAAAGTTAAATACTGCAAACTGCACTATAAATATTATCAGCACCACAAAGAGAACAGCGCCTCTCTCTCTCATAGACTTAAACATACCCCATACTCTGCACGCAGCGGATGTGAGTTGTGAGGTCCTTGGGCTGTAGCGCGAGAGGAAACATTTGATTCTACATTATAAACCGTTTATTCAGCAAGGGCAAAAAGAGACATCTCATGCTTAAGCCCTTTGCAGGCCGTGCGGGGAAATGTCATCATTTTTTCCAGCAGTAAGCGTGTGCGTAAATCTGCTTAACAGTTTTTCTGCTGTGGCAGTGACACTGTGTCCTGTTGCCCGATGCCTTTGGGCCGAGGTGGGAGATGTGGGGGGGAATCTCATATCAGCGTTAAACACATTTATATGGTCGGTGGGGGGAGGAGGGGTGAAAGAGCAATGGGAGGGGAAAAAAATCGCAGAAAGAAAAGAGCAAGGACATGATTCAGTCAAGTACTGTACCAACACATTAGCCTTCGGAAGCTTAGATTATAGTCATGGGACATGTTTTCTTGAAAGAGATGCTTTTGAAATCTGGGGTATAAAGACAGAGGCTGCTTGTCGTGGTCCTCGTATTGAGAGTGCATCTCAGTGTTGCTTGCTCGGAGGAGGAGGAAGAGAATTGCTCTTCACTGTTCAAGGTTATAAGCATAACATTAAGGCTGCACTGATGCTGCATATCAGTCACCACACCCTTGCATGGCTTCTGCCTGAGACCCTCAAAACTAGACTAATGGAGTGCTGAAGACTTGTACAATAATAAGCATCATATGTACTTTATTTGTGGAGACATACTAAATGAACTCTGATACTACCCTCTCTCTGCAGAGAGTTGATCACCCCCCTTCATTGTTTGTCCTATATGAGGTGGTCCACTCCCTGCATTGTTGATATGGCCCTTTGAGTGTTGATGTTCGTCATCCTTGCAGGGAGTCTCTCTCTCCTGGGAATACCACCACCCTCCACCATTACCCCCCCTAATGGTAACAAATACCATCATCTTCATCCCCCCGCTTAACCCTCCGTAACCTCCTCTTCTTCGTTACCTTAATGTTGACACCCCAAACTCCCCCCTCCCATTTGACCCTTTTAGTTCTACTTAAACCATTGAGTTAAAGTTAGACTGAGTCAGAGATGGACTGGACTTCAAGAGACTGAACCGGCAACAGACAGATGACCTAAGTAAGAATGTGCCTGTGCTTCAACATGCACGTGATTAAGACCGCTAACAGACCGCTAACAGACTGCTAACAGACTGCTTGTGATCGACTGAGCTGTACCCACATATTGCTGTGTGTCAATAAACTTAAGTCTACGCTGAAGGTCTCCTGACTTCAGAATTTCTAACAAGCCACAGCCCCAATTCCAGAAGCGCTAGGACAGGGTGTGAAATGCCAGTAAAACCAGAAGCAGTGATTAGTTAACATTGGACATGGTTTAAATTTGTCACAGTATTTGATGTTTTCCCTCATGAACATTGTTTTGGGTGAATTTGAAAAAAATCAGGTTCCAAGAAAGTTGGGACCGGAGCCTGTTTATCATAGTGTTCTATCACCTCAGCAGCACTCTTTAACACGTTGTGGACCCAAAGACCCAAACCAATCCTGTTTTAAACACATAAATTATTGTTCTGTTATTAAAGTTTTAAGCTGCGCGGCCTGCACATTTCAGTTCATCTTGATGTAATAACACACGTTTTCAGTGGGAGGCTGTTGTAACAGGTGCAGCATGTTTTGACTTCCCAGAAAAAAACGGCATGTATTGCTCTGAAATGTGTTCAGCAGTAGTGGAGCTTTTACAGATGTGCAGGTTAACTATTAATAAAAGATTACATATGTTGTCTTTGTACTGTTTTTTTTTCGGATACAGTTTACAGTCCATTTATAAATCACACTGAGTTCACTAGTCATTTTGAATGGCTCTACTAGTCATGCTTCATATCACCACCAGTCGTGGGCTGAAGGTTAGGGATCCTTGTGATCCTTGTGACTGGAAGGTCCCTGGTTCGATCCCCTGGACCAACAGCACACAACTGAAGTGCCCTTGAGCGAGGCACATAACCCCCAACTGCTGCCTAGGTGCTGTGGATAGGGCTGCGCACCACGCTGGGCAAGTATGCTTACTGTCCCCTAGTGTGTATGTTCATTAGTGTGTGTGTGTGTGTGTGTGTGTGTGTGTGTGTGTGTGTGTGTGTGTGTGTGTGTGTGTGTGTGTGTGTGTGTGTGTGTGTGTGTGTGTGTGTGTGTGTATGTGGGTGTTGCACTACATGAGTGGATTAAATGGAGGTCAAATTCCGCTGTGTGCAAAAGTAAATTCAGTAAATATGTCTGAATTCTAAATTCTGGTGAGTTTCTCTACAGTAAAACGTTTCACTTCAGAACACCCTGCATGGCTTTGTTTGCAGGTGGGGAATTATGTGGTGAAACCCATCCAGCACTGGGCTGTGAAGCAGTAGAACAATAGTAGAGCTCCATCCAATGCCTTGGGGATGAGTTGGAGTGGAGTTTATGATCCAGAACTAAGCATCCAACATCAGTACCTGAAACACTAATGCTCTTATGGCTGAATGCAACCAGATCCTTACAGCAATCTTCCAGCTTCTATTGTGAAGCCTTTTAAGATGAGTAGAGGCTATTTCTGCAGTAATGGGGTCAAACTCCCTTAAATAGACGTTAGATGAGTGGGAGTGTACAAACTGCAAACAAGCTTCAGCCAGTTTCAGCTGTTTATCAGTTTGAGTTGTCTATCGTTGCTGTGCAAAAAAAAACAAAACATTCATCTTCATTTTTGTTGAGTTTCATTTTTCAATATCATTTGAACACGAAAGCTGTTCTTTATATTCTGTAAAAGTTTCAAGATCGAGTGGGCCGGTAGAAAAGCTTCAAAATCCTTTAGAATAGAACCTCCTTACATTAACCTGAATTGAAAGTTTTTGGCCTCTCCTGTAAAGTTACTATTTTGAAGATACTCGTTTTTCTTTGGACAGCAACAATAAAGAAGACTTTTTGGGGAATGATGATACACTGGAACTATGTTAACCCACTCTTAAGAAAACTTTTTGATGGAATGCAGTGATGCACAAGTTGCATAACGGTGATGCATGTATTGTAACATTAAAGCGACGTTGGTCAGTGTGAGTTTGTCAGGAACAGACTGACATTTGAGTTCAGGGAACAGCTGTAGCCTCCATTTTAGAGGCAGGCAGATGATTACATGGGCAGCGGGGATGGACGGCCGGCTAGAAAAATGACTGGGACTGACAGAAGCTGATGACTAATAGGTGAGAGTAAGTGTGGAATATCAAAGGGCAGCGTGTGCATTGATGTGGCAGTGGTAGGTACGGTGAATCAAATAGGTGCTCCTAATATTACCATTCAATTCCACTTGCGCTCTCCATCATGTACTGACATTCATAAACTTCCCTCATAACTCTCTATCTCTCTCTCCCTCCCTCTCTCTCCCTCCCTCTCTCTCTCTCTCTCTCCCTCACTATCCCCTCTCTCTCTCTCTCTCTCTCTCTCTCTCTCTCTCTCTCTCTCTCTCTCTGTCTCTCTCCCTCACTCTCCCCTCTTTCTCTCTATCTTTCTCTCTCTCTCTCTCCCTCCCTCTCTCTCTCTCTCCCTCTCTCTCTCTCTCTCTCTCTCTCTCACTATCCTCTCTCTCTGTCTCTTTTCTCTCTCTCTCTGTGTCTCTCTCCCTCACTCTCCCCTCTCTCTCTCTAACTATCTCTCTCTCTCTCTCTCTCCCTCTCCCTCCCTCTCTCTCTCTCTCTCTCTCTCTCTCCCTCACTATCCCCTCTCTCTCTCTGTGTCTCTCTCCCTCACTCTCCCCTCTCTCTCTATCTATCTCTCGTTCTCTCTCTATCTCTTTCTCTTTCTCTTTCTCTCTCTGTTTCTCTCTCTATCTCTCTCTCATTTCTCACTTTCTTTTTTCTCTCACAGTCCCCTCTCTCTCTTGTTCTCTCTCTCTCTGTCTTTCTCTTTCTCTCCTCTCCTCGCTCACTTTCTTTTTTCTCTCCCTCTCTGTCTTTCCTCTCGCTTCTCCCCTCTATCTCTGTTTCATCCCTTCTCTCTCTATCTTTCTCTCTCTCTTACTATCTCTTTCTCGTTCTCTCTCTCACTTTCTTTTTTCTCTCCCTCTTTCACTCTCTCGTCTCTATTCTCTCTCTCTCTATCTCTCTCACCCTCTCTCTCTTTTCCCCTCTCACCCTCTCTCTTTCTTTCTTTTTCTTTCTTTCTTTCTCTTTCTTTCTTTCTTTCTTTCTTTCTCTCTATCTCTGTTGTTCTCTCTCTCTATCTTTCTCTCTCTTCTCTCCATCTCTCTGTTGTTCTCTCTCTTTCTGTTTTTCTCTTTTTCTGTCCTCTCTCACTCTCTTTTTTCTCTTTTTTTCTCAAATCAGTTCAAATTATGTTTGAGATTTGAGATCATAGTTAGATACAGTTTTGCCAAATCATCATCAAAAACCACACAGATGAACTTTCTGAACATTAAACAATTAAAATAATAATAATAATAAATAAAATTTAAGATAGTTAATAATACTGTTACAAAATTATAGAAAGATAACATATACATACATGAATGTTTACAAAGAATAGATATTTCTATCTCTTTATCTCTCATTCTCTCTCTTTCTATCTTTCTATCTCTGTCTCTTTTTTTTTTCTTTTCTCTCCCCCCCCCCCCTCCTCATTCACTTACTCCAGTGTTTCCCACACAGGCTACACTCGCCCCTTCAATAAAGCTTATTTTTAGCAGATTCCACAGAGAAAATATATTCTCATAAAAGGCCACCTCCATAACACCCCAGCATATCTCTTCATCTCTCTCTCACTCTCACCTCCACACTCCTTCTCTCTCATGTATATAAAAGCAGTTTTAATGTTGCATACATGCAGATTCTGTCCTCCACTCTCTCTGTTCCTGTTTTCATACCTCTCCAGCCCATTTTTCATAGATATGTTATCTTTTCTTCCACTTCTCACTGTTTATAAGAAGAAAACTTCTTGGTGTCTCACAGATTGGGCCCCCCCCCCCCCCCCCCCCCCAGACACGTCATCAAAAATCACTGTGTGATGAGCCCGTGGTAAAATCTTGATGAAAGCTTGTCAGACGGAACAAGTTCTGCCCATTGTGTCTACACCATACAGTTGGCATGGATACGCATAAATTAGAACATGGCATTGATATAACAACACCGTGCCACTCTCTTTCTCCAGATTGATAACATTGCTAGTCATTTTCGTGTCAAGACGTGGGAGAGATTGTTCTCTCCGTTACCATCTCATTACTTTTCCTGATTAGATGATGTTCATGATCCAGAGATGGTGAAAAACTTTTTTTGTGTGGCAGTTTGGTTTTCCATTAGGATAGTGGTCAACCATATTTTTCGAAGGAGCAGCTGTAAATTCAGAACGTCCACAGTCAGCGGAGTGCTTCCTCAAGAGTTCAGTTTTCCCAGCCTTTGCCTTTGGCCCCAGAGGTGGAAAAAGCCGGCTGTTGATTTTTTTTCAGAAGCACAGGGGTTAATGCTCCTGGATAAAGCCCAAGTGTGTCCATTACATGTGACATTTCAAAGAAAATAGACCATTAGAGATATCGGCATGACACAAAACACTTAAAGATAAATTATCAGCTAACACCATCAACTGGCATGCTAGCAGAATGCCACTGCTATTCCAGCCATGCCATCACAGTGTTAGCATTTATGTGCTTGTCTGTCATCATCGGTTGTGTACCATTGCTGTTCACAGCCTGTCTGCTATAAGGGAACGAAACAGGAGTGTCAGCAGGGGCAGGGGATTGCTAAAATAGAGCTACAACAAAAACAGAAACACAAAATGAATTGTGAAATTAAATATACACCAGCAAATACACAAATAAGCATCTCCAGCTATTTTGGAGCATTGAGAGGAAAAAATAAATAAATAAAATGTGTATGTTTGTGTGTGTGTGTGTGTGTGTGTAGAGATATATAGATAGAGCTGCTAGATGCACACACACACACACACACACACACACACACTCACACACTCACACATATATAGCTAATGCTTAGCATCCAGCAGACCTCAAACAGTCTTTACAGGGTCAGTGGTCTTTTGTGATCATATGATGGACGATGGCTTTCGCAGTCTACATGCACCGATGCTAAATTCTGATTTGGAAGTGTTGGGGCTTTAAGTGTGACCTGTAGTGCAGTGTAATTAGGCACAGTCTGCTAAGACTAAAAGCTGATGGGTGGGCATTAGCAAAAACAAAACATCATGCTATCTCTGAGACCAAAACAAGAAAGCAAAGGTCACGTCTCAGGAGAAATAATAATTCTACGCTACAGGTAGCATTCTCTCACTTTCATCCTCATCGATTATTTTCCCAGGATGGAAATACAATTATTAAAAAAAAGGTAAAAAAATAGTCGATTATTACCATTGGCTGTACTGCATTGATATAGTTTTATGTTTGTTTGACAGTCTCGGTGCAGTTTTCAGCCATGTGATGTAAGCCCTACTTATCTGTTGGGGTGGGGAAAAAATAGAATTCTCACTTATCACTGATTTATTAAAACTTGTTGATGCGAGCCAGGGATAAAAACAGCCCAGAGGGCAACGCCTACTTGAAATCTTTGGTCTTCAGTTATAATATGTTTAGGAAAGCCACATTTATCGCACTTGCAGTAAAGTGATCTGTCGCAAATTCATGAAGTCACCAAGAGTTACTGGAAAAGTGAGAATGGTGATTAAAACACAGAAGCTGAGAAAGTGCATTAGAGTGAGGATAGTCTGTATTTCAAACAACAACCTTGAAATCACAGTTTGCATGTTTGGTAAACAGATGTTTTACGGAATATTTCTGTTTGCATACAACAGCAAGTTTAAATTATTCCTGAGTTCACATTAAGGATGTTGGGCTAAACTGTACTGTGTCTGTCAATGAGCACTGTGCAATATTAAAGATATCACAAGATATTTTCATGAAAAATGGCTGGAAATGAAGGCAGTCTGACTTTGCACAGTACTATTCAGGTGATAGACTGAATAGTATAAACTGGGCAGTGGTTTACGTTATATGCTATTGATGCTATAGGCATCAATAGCAGACCTGAAAGGGCTAAATGTAACTAAGAAACAATGTGAACTCTGAGGAAGGTGTAGATTTTAGTGGGTAAACACTCAGATATTATGCTCTTTAAGAATCAGTTGTCTGTGTCAGTCTGAGTTACAAGGCTGTTAACTGGTTAGCTGTCCAGAAGGATGGCCTGGAGTCTAATTCACAATTCTCACCCCTTTAAATAGTTATTTAAAGACTTGACCTTAAAGGTTCCTTAGAATGCATTTAAATCATATAAGGACTTCATTCAGAGTGAAAAATACCTGGATGCCCATATACACCCTGTGATTTGGTCCTAGAATGAAATAAGCAGTTTTTTTAGCTTGAGCTCATAAATAATTAGATGAGCTCTACTCTGATTTGCTGATTTGCAGTGAGATAATTACACATAGGCAAAATCTGGAAATAGAAACTGACAGGAAAATAAAATCAACCTCTGTAAATAAGCTTGATTGGCATACTGTTTAGACAGCTATGCTAGTTATTTGAGGCTTACTAGTAACTAACGATACATCAATACAAAGTAATGAAACTTTCCATGTATGGTGATCTGCTTTAACTATCAAAAAACGTTTAATTTCACACAGCATGGCTACTACTTACAGGTTGCTATTGAGGTTGTGATGCTTATAAAGGTGTAATTGTTCTTCTCTTCAGTCTGTTCTTCAGTGTTGAACACTGAGTGAAGCTGCTCAATATTGCACTAGTTTCGCAAAACTGTCCAGAGTGAAATGTCGAGAGCAAGCTAACAAACTAACTTACAATTAAAGTGGTCCGGGGTCTTGTTTAAGATGTGGAAGTCTGAAGTTTGCTTTATATTCCCCGGCAGGGTTTTGCAGGGTATCCTTAATTGGTGCCGCAGGCTGGTGCCTGTACGAGCTGTAACGTTAATGATGAAAAGGAACATTTGATTAAAAAGCTACTAAATAGGAAACAAGCTTCCACATTTAAGGATGAGCATCAACCCTGTCTGTTCACAGTTTAGTTCCTTGGAAGGGGAATGAAAAGTGCTGACATCTCATTCACAGCCTGGAACAGGACAGATTTCCTCACATAGTCCATCATTTTCGGGGCTACTGCTCAGTTGTGATTTGTATGAAACCTTTAGAGAAAGTAAATCCAATGCTCCAAACTCTCCTAATTCAATTATGCTAAACTGAACTCCACATGTGGGTCTTTAGTCTGGAACAGTTACACACTTATAAAGCAAGCAAGTCTCAGAACAGTGCCATATGTCACAGGACACAGGGGTTTATTCTGTTTTACCACTGGATCTAATGTCTGTGCATACAAATGGTTTTTGGAAGGTAGATCAGTGGGAGCTAGCTGGCCTTCCTTGGTTGACCTGTGAAGGAGTCTGCCCTGTAAAATGACACGAAAGGGGAACTATCATGTTCCTTCTCAATGTTCACAATTTTATTCTGGGGGTCTACTAAAATGCATTTACATGCTTCACTGTTCTAAAATGCAGTATTTATCTGTATCTGTATTTACCCTCTGTCTGAGATTTACATACCCAAAACACTACACAACACATAGGATCAGCAACAGAAGGGAAAATCCAGAAAGAGCGAGTTAGGTCCTCTTCAAGGGAGTATCCCAAAACCACTCCCATTACAACCAAAGCTCACCATGCAATACATCAGTGATCCATCTCCAATAAGGTCCTAAACGTCTAACTGCAGATGATAAAGACTGGACAGACAAATAATTGGTAATAGATTTTCTGCATAACAAGCAGATTTGCATATTCCATCCTACACACCAGTTGTTTATCAGTTCGACTAACCGGAGACGCATTTGACTACCAAGTGTAAATGCACGTGGCTGAAATGTTATCAGTATAAAATCCAGATACTAGTCATATTACGTGATGGAGAAACAAAATGCATGTATGTTTATGTGCCTGAGGTATAACATGCTTTGACGTAGTGAGGTTTTGTATTGAAATAAAATAGCTAGTATGTTTAATTTATCCTGTTTAGCTGAAGCTATGTAACGTCATAGCCTGTGCTGCACAGAGTATTTAAAATGATTCATGGAATGGAATATCAGATGCGCTAAATGCACAGTAATGTATTGACATGACTGATTGCTGTAATGGACCACATATGCAGTAGATAGTGATTAGGTTGGAAAATGGAATATTGCTGTAAACACATATGGATGGTGCGTTTAGCCACCCAGATACAGCAAAAGTGCCATTTTCCATTTGAGGGAAACATTTATGCAGATTTATAGATGACAATATAAAAAAACAAACAAACAAAAACAAACAACAAATAACCCAGAAAGAATCAAGCCTATTATGTATCCAACCAACACTGCCCCAAAGTTTGTACTTAAATTGCTCTTATTTAGCCTGAAAGGGTTTGTGATCCAGTAGTAAATTAGCTCCCACTTACAGCTTGTGTTATAATATAATATTTTACAGCAGAAAATTATCTGCTGAGCTGAAGCACGGTAAACTCTGCTGTTGGCTATCTGAATTGATGATCACTTTGCTTTTCAGTTAATGAGAAATAGAGGACAAATAAAAAGAGAAATGGGGGAGAAAAGAGGAAGAGCAGAACGATAATGGTGATGCATTCTGGAGTGACCATTCTGGCTGGTGTATCTCTGTTTGGCTCAGAAGCCTTGGATTTCTGACATGGAGTGTAGAAGGTGAAGCAGATGTGTGTGATGTCAGTAAATAAAACAGTGTTAAAATATAGAGATAAAATTACAGAGGCAGTGTTGTGTATTTTAGATTTAAAACATTTCAAACTACAAATAAATATGTATGTTATGCATTTTACAAAATCAATAACCATCATTTGACTGGGGGACCCAAACTTTTGACGCAATGTTTGTACATATATACATATAATGTTGATCCTCAAATACACCTGTATCTCTCATTGTTGTCTACTCTCTTTCTGTTACTGTGAGCGAGGGTCATGTCGAACTGTCTGTTTACCCATTTGTAACATTTTTAGCTTTAGTTAAGTTTTTGAACAGTCTAACAAGTAGTAAGTAAGCTGATTTATAATGAAAAACACATTTCTATTTCTATAACGAAGGTGGGTTTAATCATAATATAGCATTGATCATTCCTGTATTTGTAAAACTCCCAGTACTAGCCACTAGGATTTTCTGCATTTTCTGCATAAATATGATCTAAAACATAATCAGACACAGGTCCTAAACGTAGATAAAGACAATACAGTGTAACAAGTGAGAACGTATTATTTAGCATTTCTAAATATTATTTACTGGAGAAAGTGATCTAATATTACATACATCCCATACATACAGTCCAAAAGTATTCAGACAGTCTATACAATCTTCAAAAAGCACTGACTAATAGAATAGCTGCACATCAGGCTAAGATCACCATGCCAAGTACCAAACTAGAGGGGTATGAAGACCCTGAACATTGGCCTGTGGAGCAGTGAAACTTTTGAGTGCAGCCTCCCATAATTTTAGGAGGAGTTTATAATCCACCAAGATCCTATTCTGTATGGAGGAATGGGCTAAAGCGGGTCAGGGCAGATACTGAAAGCAAAGGTTCACATAGTTTTACCACTCACAGATATGAAATATTATAATAATGATCAATTTGAATAGTTTTGTCTTATGTGTTTAATTGGGTTCTGTTTACTATTAGGACTACAAATTAGGACAAAACAAAAACTGACTTCATATCATATCATCTTCATATCATGAAAACAACTTCTTGAAAGTGGTCTAACGCTTATTGCAAGAAAACTCTTCATGTTTCTTTGAATGAAGTCACTTAGGCCTTTTCATCTAGAGGTCTTTCCTGTGTGTGCTGTATTATGTGATGTACGGATGTTTCTCTGGCTAATATTTTATGAAGCAGATTGTGACACCTAAACTCCTACATGCTCCTGCACCTCTGTCCTTTTGTACTGGACTTTCTCCGATGGCATATAGTGACCATTATCCTCTTTTGTCAGTTGTGTGTTGTGTTATTCAGAGACAGGCGGCAGGTGTGAAGGTGGTATGGAGGTATTTTGTTTGGGAGATTTTTTCAGTAGATGTTTTTGATGCTTTGTGCCTTTTTGACCTAAACATTTAATTGTGTGGATATGAAACTCCTGCTGCTGCACTGTGTGTATGTGTGTATATTTGTGTGTGTGTGTGTGTGTGTGTGTGTGTGTGTGTGTGTGTGTGTGTTTGTGTTGCGATGTTTGTGGTTGTGTCAGATGAAGCAGATGTCTGGCTGTCACGTTGACATTTTGCATCTAATGAAACAAAGAGAGACCCTTTGTGCCCTATTAGACCCCTCTCTCTCTCTCTCTCTCTCTCTCTCTCTCTCTATCTCTCTCTATCTCTCTCTGTATATATATATATATATATATATATATATATATATATATATATATATATATATATATATATATATATATATATATATATACCAGATTTCTTTGCATTTTTATTGGTTCATATAAAAAAAATTACACTTCTTGATTTTTCGGTTTCTTGTATCTCTCTCTCTCTGTTTATCTGTCTGTTTTACCCTCTGTGCCCCCCTGTCCCCCTGTCTCCCTCTCTCTCTGTATACAAATATTTTTCTCGTCTCTCTCTTTACATTTTCTCTCTGTGTATACATACATACATTTATTTATTTATTTATTTCATTCTCTCTAGATATTTGTCTCTCCCTTTTATCTCTTTCCTAATCTCTCCCTCTGTTTCTTTCTGTCTTTCAGTTTCTTTTTCTATTTACATATGTCTTACATCAGTCATGGGCTGGGGCTTCAGGAACTGGCCTTGTGACCAGAAGGTCACTGGTTTGATCCCCTGGGCCAACAGAACGAGACTGAAGTGTCTTTGTGCAAGACACCTATCCCCTAACTACCCTCCGGGCGGTGTGGATAGGGCTGCCCCCTAGTGAGTGTATGTTCACTAGTGTGTGTGTGTGTGTGTATGTGGGAGTATTTCACTGCACGATTAGGTTATATGTAGTGGTCAGATTTCTCTGTGTATGAACACAAACAGCAAATACATTTTTAAAATTAATGATCTTCTTGTTCTCTTTCTGTTCATCTGTCCCTATCTTTCTCTGTGTCCCTCTCACTAGGTATTCTCCTCCTCTCTCCTTCTCTCTCTCTCTCTCTCAATCTCTCTCTTTCTGTGTGCACAGACACAATAACAGCAGAGGGTGAGTGACAGAAGCACAGAGAACAGAGTTAGTAGTAAATAGAGCTTCCATCTGATATGATTGTCGCGGTGGCCTGATGTTATTTTACCAGCATCGGAGACATAAAAGACGTTGTCATCCGCTTCGTCTTACATCTTTGGTCCTTTTGTTGTCTTTGTGTTTGTTCTGAACTGAGCAAGTAAATTCGTGGTTAGGGTGACAAGCCTGCTCCGTCGTCTTCTATCACCAAGCTGCTGGGCCAGGAGCTCCTCGCCTGCAAAGACCAGCCACCTCTCAGCAAAGTGTCTGCATCAGGAAAAGTGGCTTTTTCTTCCTCTTTTCCTTTTCAGGTCCAATGCATTGGCCTCGGGACATTACTGGTGGGCTGCTAAGCGCCCTGAACTGAAGATAACACTATGAATGATGCAGGGCAGAACACGTCAGCCCCCAGGGCAGGCCAGCCTTTCCCTAAGCATCAGGGCACGGAGCGCCAGAGCACTCGAACAATCAATATGTCTGTACGCCTCTCTCTCCACCTCATGAATATCCTCCCCGCTAAGTGCGCGAAACAATCCTTTAGCCTCCGTCATTGCGACAAACTGAGTTCGAATTGTGCTGGCAGGTAAAATAAATATGTTGTGTAGCCGTTCCTGCGAGTTTGGACCCGGGCTGCCCGAAGACAAATGCAAAAAGTCTTTAGCAGTGTGGGGTTTGCCAGGGGCCATTTTGGCTCCAGCCAGATGGTATTTGCCAAGAGCTAGGAGGACTGCCAGTTTCCCAAACAATCACAGCCACCTGTGATGAATGGCTCAGTGGCCGCGGCTCCACCAGCCCAGCTGCAGTCGCACGGCCTGTGCATGGAGGCAAGAGGAAGCTGGGAGGGGAAGATAGACACAGGGTTTACTCAACTTCGTGTAGCTTTGGGTATGGGGTCCAAAAAAAGAAAATAGATGTGTAGCTTGGTAATGGGAAATATTCATGGTTTTGCTATCTATTGCTATCCTGTAACTGCCCGCTGATCTGTAAGAAACTGGTCTTGTCCTTGTTCTTAAGTCGTAGCACCATATGTGGAAACCAGTAAAGTGTAGCAGGGCCATTGATATGCTATCCCAGGTGGTTGCTAAAGCGTTGTCTGCCCATTGCTATGGTATTCCAGGTGGTTGCTAAAGCGTTGTCTGCCCATTGCTATGGTATTCCAGGTGGTTGCTTTGGGATTGCTTGGTCATTGTCATGGTGTCCCAGGTAATTTAAAAAGTGATGCAATGCCATGATCATGGTAATAGCAAACTGGGTTTCAGATGTCTACAATAAAGTTATACCAATTTTATTTACTACCCAAAATACTTAACTTGCAGGTAACCTTATATGGTGTATAAAAAGTAGACCTTATTATAACAGTATAGTAGTGATAAAAGAAGGATATGTTAAATAATGGTAAATAATAAGAAACTAGTAATAATAGTGGTAAAATGGTGAGAAATCTGGAATTTCTAGTGTTATATTGTCTTGCATGTGTCTGTCCACTCTGCTACCAACATGTTTTACACTGAAATGTTATTGTAGACTAACAGTTAAAATGTAACCATTTCATGTAATAACTCATGTAATAACAGCTAACTCTTCAGACGTCTGTGTTTTATCTCCACCCCTGTAAAAACTTCTGATTCTGAATGACATTTTAAAAATAAAACTATGCCGAAATAGCCTCATTTAAGGCATGTTGAGAAACATTTTAGAATCAGAATCAGAAATACTTTATTGATCCCAGGGGGAAATTGCAGTTTTTACAGTAGCAGCCGGTTATGTAAAAGAATAAACACTCTAATAATAATTTACAACATAAAAGAAATTTGTAATATGTACCCATATATAAAGTATTATATTACAATAGGAGAATAAAAAGTGTAAAGTGACTGTGGCTATAATATACAGATATAAATATATACTGTATACAGCAGTAAGAGTTTAGAAGTAGGAAAGTTATTGCACATTTAAGTTCTTACATACATAATTAAATTATTGTTCTACTGGTATCACTGTACATGTGAAAGGTGTCGTACGTTAAGGGAGGAGTTATAAAGTCTGATAGCCACTGCTAGGAATGACCTTCTGTGGCGTTCTGTAGTGCATGTTGGCTGAATGAGTCTTGCACTGAATGTGCTTCTGCGTCTCATCACTGTGTGATAAAGAGGGTGGGAGCCATTATGCATTATCCACCAAACCTTTGCTGTGATATCAGCATGAAGTTTGTTTGTATCAGGCCTGGATTTGTATCACCCACAAAATCTCATCCGGAATGTCTGATATTACTCAAAACACTGTAATTTGGTATAAATTTGAGGTGTGATGTATCAGTACTGATGAGATCAATATTGTAATGTTAATTAGCACGTGATTATATTGAATATCTCTACCATGTAGCAGCTTATTTGTCTGTTTTTGTGTTTTGTGGTTCACAGATTTGACCTGCGGTCTTTGTGTTGTTTTTGTTGTGTAGAGGGATATGCTGGATGTGAACCAGATTATGAAGGACTTGGCCTGCATGGTGCACGAGCAAGGAGACACAATAGGTGAGACATAAAAACAAGATGTTTGTCTTTTGCATGTGTTCATGTTTGTGTGTCTGTGTGTGAACTATACCACTGTGTGAGTGGTCTATCGACTCAAACCAGTCTGTCTTTTATTGACCACCACTCCTCCATCCAGCACCCACTGCCTGACCCCCTGCTGAACTGGACTAGAGGGAAGAAGAGAGCACTGACACTTGAAAATGACTCAATTGACTCACTACATGCCATACAGAGAGTGCTAAAGTGTTATCTCTGATGAGAACTTTGTGGGAAGGGAACACTGGGGGTCCTCTGAATAGGGAGTGACTGAACTTATTTATAAAGGACATCAAAGCTTGGCTGAAAGGGTGTGTTTGTGAGTGAAAGAGAGACAAGGAGGATCTTTTTGGATCACATGAACGCAAGTTCACATGTTCTCTACATAGAACTTAAATCTGGTATTTAATCGGTTAAGGTTACTTCTGAGTTTGAAAAAAAACATGAAAAATAAAATGTATTATTATGTATTATATTTTATCTTGTATTGTTTTTTTGGTCAATATGTTAAATTTTAGAAAATATACGCAACTGTGCATTAAAATGTGCAGAAATATATTCTCTAGAGAGTAGTGGGTTGTAACCCTGGTCTTGGAGCACTACCATCCTGCAGAGCGTAGTTTCAACCACACCTGGTTCTGCTAATCAACCTCTTCCGAAGGCCCAGATTGGCTGAATCAGATGCATTAGGGTTGATGTAGAGATGAAGAGAGGTTGGAAAATGTTGATGCAAAATTAATTGGGTTTGGAGCATTAAGCCAAACATGTTCCATCCATGTCAGCTGAGGAAACAGCTTGATAAAAAAAAAACCTAAAGCAATGCAGACATGATGTTCTGCAAGTTGCTTTTAAAGACTAATTAAATGATGGTGGATTATGGCACACAAACTAAACAGAAAACAATGCCAAGCTACACCATAACAACAGAACGCAACATACAGTGTGAAATTACTGAAGCTGTTCTCAGTGAGATGTGCCATACATATCGTTGCTGTCCAAAGAAGAACATGTATTTCCATTTTTTGTCAATTAAAAATTTTCTCCATCGTTTAAACATGACAGCTGCTGGTTGCATTGTCTGACAACAAACAAAATTATGAATAGCCCAATAAATATGTTCCAAAAAAGCTTGGAAACATTTCTGGTTGCATAAAGAAAGTTTTTGCTCTCTCCCGTAAAGTTGACAATTTGGAGATACTTGCTTTTCATTGGACAGCGTCAAAATGCTGGTGTTGTTGTAGTCCCTGACATGCTAAACAGCTTATCCAGTTTTTATGTGCTGATGTCTTAAAGAAGGTAAAGCTTCTATCCACTTTACTGCTGGATGAGCATCCTAGAAATGCACTCAGTCACACGGATTACTTGCTGGGTGAATGGACCTCATATACACATATGACATAACACACAAACACACAAACCGACACACCAACCGACAGACAGACAGACTGACAGACAGACAGATTACTGAGATACTTACTAAGTGAGCTTTAGTTCACTAGGTTGCTAGAAGAGACAATGTGTCTTTAAGCTTGTGATTGGTCAGAGCTATGCTGACGGCAGCTTCGCCACTGATAGGACCGCCCATATTACATCAGTTAGGGGAGCAACACTGGTGGAATACAGCAGACATTTATTAGACTTTGAGAAAGCATTCGTAAGGCATACTTTGTTCATGCATATGTGCACTTTATTATCATGACCTTCGTTTTATATTGCCATTTCAACCTCTCAAGTTCCACAAGGGGGCCCCCAGAAATAGTCTGAACTGTGGTCTGAGCCATGGCTGTGTGCTGACCATCCCTTCTCGCCAAATGAAACAATCAGCAAATAAAGTAAAGGAGGCTCCTGGTGACATAAGGCCCTGAGCAGCTGCTCACACCACTTATAGCTAGAAACGGTTCTGTGTACGGGCCAGAATACGACTTATCTTTAAATATTAACACAGCATTTGTTTCTCCTCGCACATGCAACAGTATTGCTGAGCCCAAAGGATATCACATAAAGGCATTAATCCAAAGGGGGTTGGAGAGTGAGTTTTTCAAGGCACATGACTTTATCTGCATTATCTAGAGGATGGCAAACTCTCGTATTCAAGCCAGTATCAGTGCAAGAGTCGTCAGTGGGATACCTCTCAAAAACAACACCTACTTGTTTGGCTGCAGCGAAAACCATCTACGTGCGTCCGGCCCTTCAGAGATGCAGCAGTGCTGTTCCTGTTGGAAAATGAATCCATTTGTATTCTAATTGGTACCCACACCTCATAGTGTCCTTTCGTCTCTCAGTTTTAATTAATCCTCTGTGTCCTATATTTCCCTTTGAGTAGATGAATGGGGCGAGTATTCCTGTAGGAGAATTTAAGGATGTGCTCATATATGCAGATGCCCTTTACACACCTTTCAGGGCCATTTAACACATGCTGTTACGGGGGAGACTTTACACAGGCATAGCAATAGAGGAGGCCGAGGGAAACAAAGGCCGCCATGTCGGAGTGAAACGGGATCACATGACTAGCCAGACTTTCTCCCGAGCTCAGGCGCTTCAGTTTCATAAAGCAAAATGCCGTCAGGTGAATGATGAACGTTGGAATACACGGTTAATATAACTGGCCTTAACTTGCATGGGATTACAGGGCAAAGGTACGATAAATTGGCCCATGAAGTTCCTACGGCCTGTTCAATGTCGCTATGTGCAGCGGGAGAGCGTTTCGCTTTGTGCTCTTCCACATGTCTCTGTCTGAGTAGTACGTTTAAATCTCTATTCTTGGTGTCTTTCCATCTGCCCCCCCCACACACACACCCACACCCACACACACACATTCTCTCTCTTTTCTCAGTAAGACAGCTTGTCAAAGAACATGTGCTGTCAGTGGAACATATACAGAGTTTAGTCAAGACAGTAGAGGTTCATTGCCCACGCTTCCTCTGTTTTTTTTGTCTCCTCCTTCAAACACAAACAGGGGAACGTCTGGCACACGTGAATGAGAAAAAGGAAATTTACGGAAGGGGTAATTTAGCAAAAGAAAAGAACTTCGTCCGCTGGTCTTCCCTCTCACTCCTCCTCTTCTTTTCCTCTCCAGAAACACCAAACGTTTCAAACCGCCTTCGAATTTTCTTCTCAAAGGCCAGACGTGGAGATTACAGTGAAAGATGTTGTTCATGCTTGAGTCTGTTTACATTGATCAGCTTTGATTACTGACATGCTGATATCAATGTTCTTCAGATTTGTAATAAGCAGAGCATCATAATTAGTCCATATAATTAATCTGCACTAGCTGGATTGTCTTCCTCAAGCAGTTCATGCAAAACAGGTTGCTCTCACAGCCTATTTTCCATATGGGGACTGCATGAACTGTGGAGTAAATGGTAACTCTATCTATGCTTACATGCTACCTCTTTGAATTCAAGCCAGGCTTATTTGAATAGATTTAACATTGGCTGTGTTCTCCAAAATCCAAGTGTCTGCAGTGTGGAATTACTCTAACAATGGAAAACAAAAACTTGCCATATCTGCAGCTCAGTTGTTTTGACTGTGTTTGAGAGACACGTTTCTTCTAAACGCTGGCATGTAAAGTGTGCGTGAGCAGATGCTATGCTTTGAGTCTGCCCCTCATTGTGTAATATAATATCACTCTCTCCAAAGCTCTCATCGCCAAGAGAGCAACTGTCAAGAGAGTGGAAAAGTGGGCCCAGCACTGAGCCTTGCGGGACACCCGTGGAGAGTCTGCATGGAGCGAATTTCGAACCTCTCCATGTTACTTGATATGAGCGCCCCTCCTGGTAGCACTCAAACCACTTCTGAACAGAGCCTGTGATTGGAGTGGTTGGCGTGGACAGACAGGAAGACCTTGTGTCAAAGACTGCCGAGAGGTCAGGAAGAATGGAGACAGATGACGATTTGGCTGATCTTGCTGCCTTAGCGAGCTGCTCCGTCATTGCTACATGGGTGGTTTCTTTAGAGTGTGTCGGTTGGAAGCCAGACCGGTTGCAATTCTGGATCTGGATCCAAAAGAGAAAGAGATTGTTATAGATAACACGTTTTGAGATTTTTCGAGAAGAAAGAAAGAAGTTATACGGCTTAGTAGCTGCTGATGTGAGAGCTGTCTAGAGTGAACGCTGAGAAATCTTCAGTTAACCAAAACCTCAAAATAATTTATTTATGTAGAAATATTTCAGTATCATAACATTAAATCTAAACACTGTGCATTCAGTAGGACGTGCTATATACAAAAATGAAATGAGAAAAAAAAAATGAAATTTTAAAGAAGCTCCAGCAGTTTAGAAATTTCTTACACCTCACTTGGCATTGTTCTGTAACAGCTCCAATATCTGTGATGGATGGTATTGAGCCCCTCTGATCAGTGACAGAAGAGAGAGGTCTTAAAAAAAAGAGTTTCAGGTGCCGGATGAGCATAATTGTGAAATTGTGAGATATTGAAGAATGCCTGAGGTTGTGTATACTCATGATGGGCAAATACAAGCAGAGTCAAGATCAAATTTGAATGCAATCTTGAACAATGTTGCATAAGGAAAATTTGTATGTGTGTGTGTGAGAGTGTGTGTGTGTGTGTGTATAAAACCCTCATGCATATTGGTGCAACATGGTATAACGTGTGCCACAGGCCTGATCATTTACTCCGGCAAAAAAAAAAAAGAAACAAAAATGGCACAATCTGCTGTTGCTATCAGAACTAAATCAGGATTGCCACTAGAGCAAGGACCGTTTAGTGACAATGACTGGATTCCCAACGTTTGAGTTAATCGGCATACATTCTTCACAAGCAACGTTTTGCACCATATACCTTGAAGAATTTATATCCGTCTGAGCCGCGCCATCTGTACTGTCAGCAGGACATTCTCTAAGGGGTGGATTTTTAAGGTGTAATGAGTTGCAGATGATAAGGTACTTACAAAGCTGCAAAATGGCCACAATGCGTTTCTAACTACCTCTGCTGGCAGATCCAGAGATATTGCAGATTTACCCAAACTCTTATTGTAGACATATTTTTATGCCAGCTATAAATTGGCTCTAGAGTTGTTTCGTTAGGGCACTTCTGACCATGCTCTCTGGCAAGCCAGTGGCGTTTAAAGGTGCCTTCACACTATAGCGGCAAACACGTGTTGCACACCGCCCTGTCCAGCGGCAAGAATGAGATATGTTGTGCTATAAGGCGGTCAGCCATTGTCAGAGAAAACACAGTTATTTAGTGATGACGAGAAATAGCCTACAGTCTGTGGCTGAGCAATTAAAAAAAGCTGATCAAAACTGGTCTCCGCCCTTTAAAACTCTGCAAAGCTCTGTGTGAAGCTCAGCAAAAACAACTCCAGTGGGTGACAAGCGTGCGCAAAACATTTGCAACGAGCCTGAACGCCTTTTAAGTTGATGGAAGTCATAGCAGCATGCTACAATTCCCACGTATGTTCTTGATTAAACTTGATTGCGCCTACATTAATATCACATTTGTGCTAACAGATGAGATATGTGCTAAAAGCCACATATAGGATGATGTACGTTTTTCGAAGACTACAACATCAGATCCAGACATCCAATTAAAAGCCTTGGGAAATCACTGGTCATGTCTCAGCTGTCCTATAACTGGACATGCAGTTGTTAGCCTGCTATTATCCAATGCCTGTTCTGACAAACGTTCACAATCTGAAGATCTGTCCGGTAGGGATTTCAGTCAGAATCAACAGGACGGGGATTATCTGGTACAGTAAAAGGGGAAACAAGTCAATCTTCCGGTCAAGCTCAGAAGTGATCAGAGTACTCCTAATATTTTCATACAGTGGGCTCCAAAAGTCTGAGACCACTTTCTAATTGCTTAGTTGTAAAGATTTTTCTTTACAAATGATATTAACAGCAAAACTATTTGACTGGAGTCCTCAGCTGTTTCAGAATTTCTTAGTATTTCATAGAAAAAAAGAAAAGAATGTGTATAGTTCATATGTCGTCACTGTCCAATGATAAACAAGTGTCTCTACAGAAGAGGCCAAAACCATCTTTACGTTCAATGTAAGTCAATGGAACCAGATCTTTTTCCAAGCTATTTTGGACTGTTTCTTTTAGTCCATTCATCATTACACTTTCAGACAATGTGAACGGTAGCTGCTGCATTCCAATGAGGTAGAAAAATAAATCGACAAAAATGGAGATGCATGTTTTTTTCTGGACAGCGACAATATGTATTTGTTGCTTGCATGTCGTTGTTTGTTTTCTCTTCCAAGTTAATGTCTTTAATGTTCTTGTTCTCATTCTTATTCTTATGTAAATGCTTGGTGATGTAAATATTTTTTATGTAAAACAAAGACACCCACCTCAATGGTCCAAGTAGGGTATAGGGTGAAGCAGGGCAGCAACACCTGAAGCAGCACTGAGTCATTCGAGGAGTCTGCATTTGTCTGATGTAAATCAGAGGAGTTATACAACACTGCAATGGCGTCATGTTGGTCGGGCTGATCTCTAGAAAATGAGTCTCAGAAATCTGTGAAGGTCAGCATTGCTGAGACGTCTAAGATCAAGAGAAAGCCAATATAAGGATTACTATTTTAAAGATTGCTATTTTGAGTTTATTTGCAAGGTGATGAAGGAAGCCGTCATTCCTCTGTAGACCTTTTCACTCACTTCTGTATACCTTCGCTGCATCCCAGCAGTTGAATGCACTCTTCTAGCAAGCCTGGGTGATGACTAAATCTGATGACTAAAGTGACCTTGCTAGGTGAACAACAGCGCGGAACAAAACAGAACAGGGGGGAAAATGACATGGACAATCATGGGGAGTGGGGGTGTACAGTACCTGCACTTCAGTTGAAATCAAGGCCAGAAAGTATGACTATATGTAATTTACTGGAAAAGTAGTCTTTGGTCTATTGGTTAGCATGTTTAGTCACACAGTAGTGTTTTTTTATTTTTTTTAATTTTTTTTATCTTTTATTTTATTTCCGGTCAACACAGCCACACAGCCAGTAAGTACAAAAATCAGTCTTTCAGTGTCAGGAGAGAAAAAAACAGAGAACTCACAGAAGCCTTAATGTTCAGTAGGAGTATGTGTAAGATTTGTGTTGTACTTAAGGTTAGGCTTAGGGTTAGGAGTAGGTGTAGGATTTGTGTTGTATTTAAGGTTAGGCTTAGGTTTATGAGTAGGTGTAGGGTTTGTGTTGTAGTTAAGGTTAGGTTTAGGAGTAGGTGTAGGTTTTGTGCTGTAGTTAAGGTTAGGTGTAGTAGTAGGTGTAGGTTTTGTGTTGTAGTTAAAGTCAAGTTTAGGAGTAGGTGTAGGTTTTGTGTTGTAGTTAAGGTTAGGTTTAGGAGTAGGTGTAGAGTTTGTGTTGTAGTTAAGGTTAGGTTTAGGAGTAGGTGTAGGTTTTGTGTTGTAGTTAAGGTTAGGTTTAGGAGTGGGTGTAGAGTTTGTGTTGTAGTTAAGGTTAGGTTTAGGAGTAGGTGTAGAGTTTGTGTTGTAGTTAAGGTCAGGTTTAGGAGTAGGTGTAGAGTTTGTGTTGTAGTTAAGGTTAGGTTTAGGAGTAGGTGTAGGTTTTGTGCAGTAGTTAAGGTTAGGTTTAGAAGTAGGTGTAGGTTTTGTGCAGTAGTTAAGGTTAGGTTTAGGAGTAGGTGTTGTGTTGTAGTTAAAGTCAGGTTTAGGAGTAGGTGTAGGTGTTGTGTTGTAGTTAAAGTCAGGTTTAGGAGTAGGTGTAGGTTTTGTGTTGTAGTTAAGGTTAGGTTTAGGAGTAGGTGTTGTGTTGTAGTTAAAGTCAGGTTTAGGAGTAGGTGTAGGTTTTGTGTTGTAGTTAAGGTTAGATTTAGGAGTAGGTGCCCATTAAAGTCATTTAAACTATCAAAATATCCAATGTAGAGTCTTGTTTACGGCTCTGGAACTACATTTTTAACAAAAGGTCAAGAAGGGAGCACAGTTTTTCAGCACGTATTCACTATAAAATAGGGCGTGCTGCTCAAAAAAGGTTTGAAGAGCCCCCCCACACCCCTTCGTGGTTCTGCAGACAGGGTGGCTATCTTCAGTCAGGTTGCACTCTGCAGCAAAATACAATCTAACTTAGATGGCTGAAATCTCTTTGAAGTGCCGGCCTTGGTCTCCATCATGTTTACACTGACAAAAGAAGGTGCATGCTGTGCCAGCATCGGGGAGGTCATCATTATCAGTATTAATTATTCAATAATTAAAAAAAATAATAATAATGCAGATCAACAAAAGGTTTTGGTTTTACCAGTAAAACCATTAGCCATTTCATCGAATGTAAGTCTTTCCATATAAGAGGGTCTGTCAAGCGAGTAAATGTGAATGTAATGTCAGGTTCAGTCCTGTGTTTGATTCTTTTGCCTAAGTGCGGCCAGCGCTTCAGCTTACGGGCGGTTTGCTGTTCCGCTACACCTGAAAGGCCAATCAGCTACATGCACTGTGCCCATTAACTGACTAAAGAGGTGATCCAGTTCTGCAGCAAGGAACACTGCGTTGACTTTCATACTAATTAGGTGTTTGTTTTATGGCTCAGCTTGGCGGTATCCTAATTGCTTAATTATTTGATTATTTCTGCCCTATTTTTTGAGCCATTTGCTGCGTTTGCGTGTGTGTGCGTATACGAGAGAGCAGCTGAGGAGTCTTCAGATAAGAGCTCGTCAAGTCTGTTCATTTAGAGTCATTAAGAATTTGTTCCTGTAATTCCTTAATGAATTGAGGACGCGGAGCCTAGTGGAAATTAAAAAGCATCACTCATTTCATTGTGTTTTCATAGCCTTCTTTGTGGATATGTTTTGCCGGTTGATAAGTTTATTTTGCTTGCAGCCAGCCTCCGCATATAAAAGGCTCAATTAAAACAGGGCGGCTAGGGCCAGGTGAGAGCCGGAGTTGGCGTTTTGTCACATCAGTGAACTGCACACCTCCAGTCATTTTAAGATGCAAAGCATCCCGCATCACAGCCAACATAAAGATTACGTCGTCTTAGCGCACAGCCCGGCTGCGGCATTTGAATAATTCATGTAGTTAAGCACACCGACATGACACGTTCAGAAATGCTCGCCGCTGTTTGCCACATCATGCCCGTGTGATAAATTCTGCTTAATACAGTGCTCATAGCGGTGTTAGTCATGGCCCTTCGTGACTACGAGGTTCGTTTAACTTGGTCTCATATGGTATTCCCATTTCATAGTTCAACCTAATGACCCATAGCACTCAGGCTAACAATAGAGAGATGTCACCTACCCTGCAGGGTCTTCATATCTCACATCTGGCAATTCATCAAACCCACACCTCTTTTCCCTCCCGCACTTATTGAAATATTGATTGATTAAGTGACGGCTCGATATGTCATCTTCCTTTGGTGTTTCTTAGAGCACCATCCTTCATTTCTGCTAGCTTTTTACTACTGTGGTAATTGGTCATGGATGATAGATCAGTAATCTAAAAGGGGACAGGAGGAAGCAGTTAAACTGAGAGGGTCACTCTGGTCAACTGGTACACACCATCACACACACTTGCATTATGTCGTAGCGATCCTTGACCCATCTTTGCTCATAAAGGAGGTCTTTCCTGGATCATCCTTTAATACCCAGGCATGATTTCATTCATTTTCCATCATTCTGGACCGTTTATATTGGGCCATTTCTCATGGTAATGGTACCATTTACCATACAGGTGTACTCTGTAGTTCTATAGTTACAGATTATAGTCCATCTGTTACTCTGCATACTTTGTTAATCCCCCTTTCCAGCTTAATCAGGGCCCGCACAGGACCACCACCATCACCACAGAGCAGGTATTAAGTGGGTGGTGGATCGTTCTCAGCGCTGCAGTGACACTGACGTGGTGGTGGCGTGTTTGTGGCACTGCTTCAGAAGAGTGGCTTACACACACCAGTGCTGCTGGAGACAGTGAAATCTCTCCTTACAGGCTGTGGGCAGCTGGGTTTCAGCCTATGCCACTATGAATGGTGGGGAGGGTCAGATAAATTTGTTAAAATATGAGTAAGTATAAGTATTTATTTACATTCTTTACATTAACGTAAGGTACGGTATATGAGCAGGTAAGAGCTCCACTTACCATGTAGGTGCACTTTGTAGTTCTACAGTTACAGACAATGATCAGGACCCCCATAGAGCTGGTGTTATGTGGGCTGTGTGCGGTGGATCATTCTCAGCACTGCAGTGACGCTGACATGGTGGTGGTGCCGAATTCTTTTTGCTCTAGTGCTAAAAATATATATACAGGGGCATAGCTAGCCCTAGTTTAGGGGTGCTAAAATTGAACCCCCTAAAGATTATAATATAAAAAAAGTTTTTTTTTCTTTTAACTTTAATTTGTCTCTAACTATTTTAACAACGAATATACAGCAATATACAGCGTGTGTGTGTGTGTGTGTGTGTGTGTGTGTGTGGTGTGTGCCAGTCAGCTATGGATATTCAATTATTTTTTCAGAAAAAAAGGTTCAGGTGAGAGATTAAGGCCAACATGATCTTGATCATGTGCTCAGAATCTGTTGATAATTGTAATAATATTGATAACTGATTATTAGAATTGGTGTGTCCTAAATTATTGTGTCCTAAATTGTACTAAATTATTCGAACTATTCTGTCATATAGTTTATCCTTTATTATTAGTTTATCCTTAAGATTTATTGGTTTCCATCCAGTCACAGTGTTGCCTCAACACTGATTTTGGGTTGATAGTTCGAAATGAATAAAGTGTATAAAGTGTGTTTTTTTTTGGGTGCACTCCTTAGCATCTAAGCCTGCAATCGCTGCCCTTGTATATATATATAAACACACACACAAAATATTGCCAAAAGTGTTCGCTCGTTTGCCCACACACGCATATAAACTTGAGTGACATCCCATTCTTAATCCATAGCGTTTAATATGATGTGGGCCCAACCCATGCAGCTATAACAGCTTGAACTCTTCTGGGAAGGCTTTCCACATGGATTAGGAGCGTGTTTACAGGAATTTATGAAGCACATTTGTGAGGTCAGACCGTGGTCACTAAAGAAATGTTTCTGCCCTTTCAGTTTAAAAACTGTACCTTGTATGAAAAGAACTTCACAGAGTCAGGACCATGTTTGTTCTGTGTTTTTTTTTTCTTCTTTCTGGCTTTCGTACAAAGGCAAGAAAATGCACCCCACAACACCACACTGTCACAAAATCCCTGCCGGGTTTCTCCGGTTATTCCAGTTGTCTGCTTTCCAAACTTTTCTTCATCACTGTTTTTGTCGCTGTGACTCACTGGGTCCTGCTGTCCAAGCACCTCCATCAGGCAAAAGTGCATGACCTTAGTGGCAAAGAAGGGAAAGGAAGGGGAGGGGCCGCGGTGGTGGTTAGGGGAGCATAAATGTCAGCATGACCAGAAGAAGACAGACAAGCTATTAAGCCTCAGTTCATTTCAAGAAATTCATCAGAACTAAGTCCTTTTTTAACATTTGACTAAAGCTCGAAGCTTCTCAAGCTCTTTGACTCCTCTGCTTCCTCCACTCTTGCCGCCTGTCTGCCTGGCATAGCGGCAGCAGAGACCACCACTAAATCACATCAGAGAAAGATAAACAAAACCTCATTAGTTCTAGCAGCTAGGCGGAGGTGAAGTCTACAGCGTCTGCAGCTGCCGAGCTTGCCCTGCTTTAACCCTGCTGTAACTCACTCACTTCTGCTTTAGTTGTGCCCTCGTGTGTGCTGAACCGCACATTTGTTTTTAATTGAGAAGGGAATTGAGTTTGCATTTGAATCAATGTTCTCACTTGGTAGAATAAGTACATGTGCATTGGTACAAGACAACTCATTTGGATTATTCAAAGCTAATAATTGCTTGGCTTTCCCCTGAATTAAGAAAGCAAGAGCATAACCTAGTCTTAGTGAATTTCTAGTCGAATGGCAGCAAGTACACTGTATTTACGAGATATGTATATTTTTTTATTCCTTTTTCAGTGACATCACCATCTAAAAAGCTGTGGGTGTCCTGGCATTGTAAAATAAAATATAAGAAAATTTATTACATGCACATTGGACATTTCATTAGGCACACTATACTAACACTGGGTTGGTCCTTCCTTTGCTCTCTTAGTTCTTCATGGCTTCCAATTCCAAATTCCAGAAGATATTGGTCCCTTTTCAGAAGCAGTTTAATGCTGAGAATCTTCTGTTCTACCACATCCTGAGAACGTTCTGTTAGTTTCAGATCCAGATTATTAAAGCCATTGAAGAACGCTGAACTCATTGTCATGGTCAGTGAAACCAGTTTCAGACAGTTTGCTCTGTAACATTATCATGTCATTAGAAGATGGTAAATCCATTACATGGTCAGCAACAGAACTCAAATAAGCTGCCATTCAAGCAGTGATTGCTTAGTATTAACAAGCCAGAGTTGACTGACAGAATTGGAACCAGGCATGGTCTTCTGCTAGTAGCCCAACCATCTCAAGGTTTGACATGTTGAGCATTCTAAGATGCTTTTCTGCTTAACACAGTTATACACAGGGGATGTCTGAGTTACTGTAGCTGTTCCATTGACCAGTCTGGCCATTCTCCACTCTCCTCTCTCATCAACAAGATGTTTGTATCCACACTCATTTTCCATTTTATCAGCTCCTCTAACAATACAGGTGCACTTTGTAGTTCTACACTTACAAACTCTAGTCCATCTGGTTCTCTGGTGTTGCTAGCCCCCTTTCTCCCTGTTCTTTAATGATCAGGACCCCAAAGGACCAAAATGGAAGAAAAGATAATACTAAGTGTAGTGGGTCATTCTCAGCACTGCAGTGACATTGGCATAGTGGTGGTGCGTTAGCGTTGGTTGTGTGGTATGAGTGATCAGACACAGCAGTGCTGCTGGAGTTTGTGTCCAGTCAATGCCCACTCTATTAGACACGCCTACCTTGCGGGTCCACCTTGTGGATGTATAGTCAGTGACAATAGCTCATCTATTGCTGTACAGTTTGTGTTGGTCATTCTCTAGTCACAGGATGCTGCCCACAGGACACTGTTGGCTGGATGTTGCTGGTTGGTGGACTATTCTCAGTCCAGCTGTGACACTGAGGTGTTTAAACACTCCAGCAGCACTGCTGTCTGTTCCACTCATACTAGCGCAACACACACTAACACACCAACCCCATGTGCTGAGAATGATCCACTTCTCTAATAGTACCTGCTCAGTGGTGGTTCTGTCCTGCTCGTTAAAGAACAGGTTTAGGGCATATACAATGTATGCAGTGAATCAGAGGGAACAGAGTATATAATTGTTAAACAACTATATATATATATATATATATATATATATATATATATATATATATATATATATATATATATATATATAATGTATGTATGTATGTGTGGAAGGGGTCTGGAGGCTGACCTTTTTGTAATAGACTGTTGTAGTTCAGATTCAGGGTGATGTGCAGTGCTGCTGTATGATGCTTTCTGCTCACTTGTGGCTGTAACTATGTAACTACACTCTCTTGCTTTCCTGAAATAGAGAGAGCACAAGTGTGTGTGAGGCAGGTGAAGAACACACAAGATTTAACAGATTATATATTATAATGTGAGTGTGGTTCAAGTCTCTGGAGAGCCTGAGGGGTGACAGAACATGTTTGGCATATCAAACATCCCGAAAGGACAAACTGAACCTAAACTAAGACCCGATGTGTGTTCGATACGGACAGTCACTGTATATGTTAATGTTTTCAGTAAAGCTGGTGTTGAGGATAATATTAAAAATTTAGTTTTCCTGTCTCTTCAGACAGCATCGAGGACTACATTCAGACCACCAGCTCACATGTGGAATCTGCTAACCAGGAGCTCGCAAAGGCCAGCCATTATCAGGTAAGAATTCTGAATCAGCTGTTTATGAGCTGCCTATGTAGAAGCAGCAGAATCTAGTCACAAAATTATTTACCATTACTAGATAACATGCCCCATTATATTATGAGAGCCTTCAAAGCTGCAGGACTAGAGGTTATGGCATAGCAAGATAAGCAGCTGCAGTTGAATGCTGTTTTGTTGAGATTCTAAGTGAAAATAAGTTACACCATATCTGCGGAGGATACGCTTATGTTTAAGTGCACATTTTAGTGTGTGTATTTGCTAAATTATTGGAAAAAAAATTAAAATGTAAACTTTGCCATAATTTATGCTGAGGTCCCATTTTATGTGTTTTTTTGTTTTTTCAAATAGAGTAATTGTGCTTTAATATGTGCAGAGGTGTGAACCAAAACATGACCTTTCTGATAAAGATCGTACTTAATATAATCAGCAACAGAAAGTGCAGCGTTATGGGTAAGTCATTTATATAGAAAAAGTGCCCACTAAGCCTAAATTCGCTATAAACCAAGATATATCCCTGCTGTTGGAACAAAAGCTCAAACTCTCATTTGAAACAGATTGTTGACCTTTACATTGTGAGTTAATTGGCCCAGAATTAAAGAAGAAATATGTTTGGTTCTGTTGACTTACATTAAAAGTAAAGTATGTTACCATTTTCATTTGACATTTTGGAATTTGGATTCAGAATGCATGGCCCCAGAGAAAAAGGTCTTAAGTGTGTTTGACAAGCTAGTATAACGTTCTTAATTTAAATACATTTATGAAGTAAATTATATGGCAGTGTTGCTCTAGATCAGGGGTCACTTATAGGCGGACCGTGGGCCATATCCGGACCCAGACGTTGTCCAATGCGGACCCAAACCGATAAACTATTGAGAAAGATTTCATTTTGTCTGTGTTTATTTTTAAGTGGTGGACTTTTTCTTGTCTTTACGGTATGCGGGCTTTAAGACGCAGTGAACTCTGAGACCAATCACGTGCGCTGTAAGATCACCAAAGGCGCTCCTCAGCCAATCAGATCTGTGCACACTGGAGCGTGTGGCGTGCACACAGGCGAGGTACGACACGAAGAGCAGCAGTCGGAGACTAAAGCAAGTCAGAAAGATTAACGTAAAATCAGAAAAGTCCACAGCGAAAACTGACTGTTTAACCTGGAACGGTTATGGAATGAACCTGCTCATCTAGTTTTGGAGAATACCGCTCTGTAAAACCAACATGTCAATCTGTGAAACTGAGTTAAGAAGACACGTTTTATTTACTTTCTCTATGAAACTTCAAGATGCACTTTTTTTTCAAAAGTATTCTGATTTTTTTAAATGTAGCCCTTGTTTTTACATGAAAAACTATTTGGAGCTTTATAAATAATTCATACAGTTCAGCATTTATACAGTAAATATACTGAAATATACTAAACGGTATTAGTAATAAGTTTGTCTTTCAGTTGCTGGTGGTATAAGATGCTGATACTAGGTAACTTAAATATACAGGATATGGCACTGAATCATAACACAAGTTAGAAATGATGATGGTCCGGACCTTGGCCTGAGGACATCTTCTCTAACTGGATCTTACTGAATTCTAATTAAATACCCCTGCTCTAGATTCTGAATGAGATATGTTCATGGCTAGTCACATGACCAACAGTAGTCTGGATGGTGTGGACTATATTAACATAAATGAAATAACAGAATTGTAGACCTACATTTATGGAGTCACTGTGTACACTGTTAGTGCTGTGCGTGTGCATGTGTGAGTGTGTGTGTTTATATATGTGCAGTTATGTAGGACCTAAAGGGTACACTGTGGTGAATAAACCTAGTAGGTTGGCCAACATGCTAATTCTGCATTAAGGTAATCAATAGGAGATTTGGTTTTATTGATTTATTATGTGTGTGTAATTATTCCCATGTGACACTGCAAGCCCCAATAAGCCCACTAACCCATTTCTGGGGCATGTCAATACATTTCAGGATATAATCTTGTTAATATGGCATTAAAGACTCAATAGGAGAAATATCTTTATTTAGCTTTAAATATTAAGTATTATTATTATTTTTTTTATTTTACCCCCATGTATGTTGCCATATGTCCATTGGCAGGTGAAGAGAAAGGAAAATCAGTATTTGTGTGTTTCTCGGTTGACCCCCTCACCTGTTCGATGTCCTCCACATCAGCAGTTGGAAATCAAGCGCCTGTATCCCCGTGGCTATCTTTAATAAAATATTGGCGAAGATGTCATTGGGATGATGAAATAGGCTTCTCTCCAGAGCTTGATTGTTTTGAATGCACCTCGTGCTGAGTTTATGATGACCCCTAACAATGTTTTGCCTTTCATCCAGATAAGCAAAGGCACACAAGGTGCCGGAATAGGCCAAAAGTCATATGTACACAGAGGTGTTGTGAAGATAAGATGGTCTCAGACTGCACTGTTCACACTACAGTAAAAGAACATTGTGCTCTGTTTGTGTATCCTTGTGTCTGTGTGTGTGTGTTTGTGGATGTGGAGTATTATATAAAAGTTTTTCATTTTTTAAAAACATTTCTAAAGAGATAAGATAAAGGATATAAGGAAGGAAGGAAAAGGTTAAAGGAAAATAAGATGAAAAAAGATGTCTCCAACACTGGAGGTAAAGGTAAAGAGAAATGGGAGTCCTAACAACCTTGCAAGACCTGGTAGACCCCCAAAACTCTTACCCTCAGATAAGGTGTACTCAGTGCTTTAGATATGGGAAAAATCCACACGTGTTTCTGTTCAGCCTTTCAACATTATCAGTCTGAAAGGATGTGTAGATGACGAGAAGCTGTAACTGACAAAAGTAAATAGATGGCAAAAGAAGAATTGAGACAAACAGAGTGAAGCAAACAGCATTATGAGAAGAATGAACCAAGCGATGTATTATATGTAGTTCTCTGTTAAATGAATGTTTTCTATTTTTTCTCTTATGCTGATGCTGAGAGATGAACTTCTTAATGACTGTTTTAACTGGAAATGAATGAAATGAAGAGTCTCTGACTGAATGTGTTGGAGACTGAGAAATAGAACTAGAGAACTAGAAATAGAAATAGAGTTCTAAGACTGAACTTGTGGAAAAAAACCCTAGATTTCTTAGAAAAGCTGAGAGACAGTCTCCTGAACACTGTGGAAGCTGTGTTAACTGTATATACTAAAAATATATTTAGCCTTCCATGTCATTTTCTATGAAGTGTTTTCTGCTTTTTTGAAAATGAAATAACTTATTGGTTGTTTGACTCAGTATAAATGTGCAGGCTGATCTCTGACATTTCCTCAGTGCTATACATTGTAAGTAATACTGGTACATTTCAGTGGAAAGCTAGCTCATTTCCTTTGACTTTCAAGAGTTTTTATTGTCATGTCGTCCATTAATCAATAGGTGGTAAGTCAGTAGCCATTGCTGTGGTCAATAACCTCAATAATATTTTGCCACATTATTTGAACACGAGCTGTGCCTTGGATACGAGCCACTGATTTTTCAAATGTTAATTATTCTGTATTATGAGCTCTTTAAAGGCAAACATGCCATCAACTCCAGTGTTTAACTTAAAAGCTACAATGAGAACCAAAAGCTCAATGAAAGCATCGTAACTGTAGTGCTCAGGATCCGGTGCACTCTTTGTTTACTTGCTTCTAAAGTTTCTTTAATTCTTTGAATTCTTTTCATGTGTTTTCTTTTAACATTTGGAGCGTGTTATTTTTGTTTCAGCAGTCCTACCTTTTCAGTCAACCTACCTTTTCTATTTTTTTTATCTGTTCTACAGTACCTGCTTCTCCCCTGCCTTTGTTTCCAAATCCGAGAAGCCGGCAACAGCAGATTAGTTGACTGTGATGTTATTGCGCTATCTCTCCGCTCTGCATAATGCGTTTTAGTTTTATCTCAGCATAAACTCTCCCTCTCTGTCTCTCTTTCACACCTTGCTTGTTTTGTGTTTTCTGTCTTATTGAGGATGCTCAGAGCGACTGTTGCTTTTTCCTCTGTGCTTTCCTTCACCCGGTCCGCAACAGTTGGCCACAGTCTTTTCACTTTCCCCAGGTGTAGTTGATTAGCCAGGACATCCAGATGTTACGGCTTTCATTTAATGCTGGGGCTACAGGGCTACAGTCCCACATGTAATGCGTAGCGTCCATTAGCAAACAATTTAAAATAAAATATTTTTATGTTTATTTATGTATGTATTTCATATGTCTTTATGTTTTTTTTATTTTTTTCATTTAGACTTAACACTTACTGCCCAGATAAAAAGCTTTAGTCAATTTGCTTACGTGCATGTGACTTTTGTACAGAACTAAATATAAAAGTGGTGATGTGTTTTCAGTGAAAGAGAGAAAAAGAAATAAGTTTGTGCAGTTATCAATCAGCTTATATATTTGTATTTGGTCTGATCTGATAACAATATTACAGTATACGTATACTATGTGGATAAAAGTATTGGGACACACCTCTAAATCATTGAATTCAGGTCTTTGCTTCAGTCCCATTGCCGTAGGTGTATAAAATCTTTTTTTTCTGACAAAACCAGGAATTCTTTTCTTGTAAAAGAATGGTTGGTTCTAAAGAGCTCACAGATACTCTAATAGGATGTCACTGTTGCAACTAATCTAGATATTCGACGAACAACTGTGATCAACAAGTGATATTATTGAAAAGTGTCAACGTTTAGGAAGCACAGCAACTCATTCACAAAGTGACAGACAGTGCAACAATCTCTGATAAATGAGTCTGGGTTTGGTGAATACCAGGAGAATGTTATCTGCTTGACTGCTTTGTGCCGACTGTAAAGTTTGGTGGAGGAGGGATAATGCAGTGAGGTTGTTTTTTTAGGTCTCTTAATTCGAATGGAGGGAAATCTTTATGCTCCAGTGTACCGAGGGATTTATGACTGATGTCCAAATTTCCAACATGTGGGAACAGTTTTGGGAATGCTCTTTTTTATTCCAGCATGAACAAAAGTCACAGTGAACAAAGCAAGCTGTTTAAACGCTGGTTGAGTGAGTTTAGTGTAGATGAACTTGGCTGGCCCAAGTACTTTAGGGAGGAATTAGAATAAAGATTGTGAGCCAGGTCTTCTTGTTCAGTGTCTGACCTCACATAGCTCTTCTGGAAGAATAGGGAAAAAGGTTCCACAGACACATTCGAAACACCTGTAGAAAACCGGCCCAGAAAAATGCAAGATGCTATAGCTGCAATTCTTTATCAGTGTCTATTGATTTAAAAGAGTTTGTCATTAAAGCTCCTGTGCGTATTATGTGTAGGTGTCCCAATACTTATTATACTCCATATAATGTATGTGTGGTGGTAACCAAGTATGCCTACAGTGCAGTAAACAAGTAAAAAGGTCTCAACTCTGCTGCCATTAAATTAAATTCCAGAAAAGATGAGAAAGTATTGCATGCCTTGATGACCTCAAAGCTTTTGGAGCAATGCATTGTACTGCAATGATAAATCTTTGGTGGAACGTTGGAGAGGACGGGGGCATTGGCAGATGTTTCATAAAGAGAAATAAACAAGCAGATATTTCTCAAGAGCAGTTCCTGAAGGGGGCACCAAACAGACTTGGAGGTATAGGTATAAATACAAAGCTGCGGTTGGTGTTGTTGTTGTTGTTTTCGTCATCTGTTGTTCTCTATCTGAGACAATACGCCTGAACATCCACAATCTGCTTATTTCTCATGTTCTCCTGAAACTGTTTAGATTGTCAAATTTGCCAAATGAATGTGGACATTCACATTTGCCCACAGGAGAGGGCAAATACGTATACTTATATCCAGGCCCATATACTTACTCTGCTTCAGGTCCCCTGAAGTGATGGGTTCACTTAATGATTTCATGGCGTTATCAGATCCTGTAAGGAGACATTACATTGGTGATTCCATGGTGTGCATAATTCTTACTGCATTTTTTTTAATCTAACCCACATTTCATGTCAGTTATTTCAGTTAATCAGGTAATTCTCCTACAAAGTGTGTGATTTGGCTGAAGATGGTTATGTAGTACTATTGTCTTAATGCTCACCAAAAATATTGGTGAGAAAGCCAGATACGCTGGTAACTTGAGCCAGTCCTCCAGTGTCTGTGTGTGCATTTGTAATTGCGGTCCAGTTTTTGTTTACACCGTTGTCATCCATCTCTGTGTATCGATTCCCCAAGACCAATCGAATTAAGTGCATCGGAATGCTAGAACTTGAATGCCATAAGTGCTGAAAAAATATTATCTTTGAACTCCTGAAAAGGTTCCCTTTTAGGAAATCCACAGCTTCTCCAAAAAGCAGTCAATCAAAATGTACAAGTCATTTGTCGGAGCCAGTGCCTGTTCAGCTGGAAGAAGAAGCCGTTCCTTGGGCTAAAACCAATAAGTCTGCTTGTGCCCACCTCGCTCAGCTCTATTTTACCCCCCCCCCCCCTTCTTTTCCTTCCCTCCTCTTACAAGTGAGCAAGTGAGGGAGCAAATGAGCGAGTGGCAACAGCTTTCGGATTAATTGTCATTTCATTATCTCAAGGAGAGCTCAGCCGTGACCAAACTCACACAGAGCAATTTAGCACTCCGCCAGTCCCGATGGCCGCTCCCTGAGGGGAGTTAGGTGTGTGTGTGTGTGCATCGCCACGCTTGCGTGTTTCCTTTTAAGCGCCCCTCCTAAGTCCATATACGTTGTTGAGCATCGTACGTGCCGGCCAATTAAAAATGGCAAGTCATTTTGCTTCTGTGGCCCAACATGTCAGTTAAATGCAGACTGGAAAAAAATGTAATCTATAATCCGAAAGCAGTGAACTCTCTCTCCCTCTCCTCTTGGACGACCGTAAGTAACAAGAGTGATGTTGTATCAGCTCTATCAGAGCTCAATGGACCAAGATAAAACATGATTGTTAATTACCATACTGCAGCTGCATACACTAAACCTCTGTGATCAGACTGTGAACACAGCTGGGAACGGGAGCTCCCAATCTTTTGTAGAAACTGTGGCTATGCTGGACGAGACGTTCGATTGAACCTAAGAGTTGGGTGATATGATGATACATCACTGTTATCATGATCAATTATGTCACAACATACATTTTCGCTGTGTCTTCTATATACACTACATTGCCAAAAGTATTCACTTGCTCGGCCATAGAAACCAATTCCATGAAGCTCTCTTCGCTCAGTTCTAAGCTAATCTGAAGGCCACATGAGGATTGGAGGTCTGTAGTGATTGAAAGTTGATGACCTCTGCACACTATGCACCTCAGCATCCTCTGACCCCACTCTGTCATTTTACGTCGTCTACCACTTTGTGGCGGAGTTGAGTTGCTGTCGTTTGCATTCGCTTCCACTGTTGAAATTTGTAGTAGTGAGGAAATTTCATGACTAGACTGCTGCACAGGTGGCATCCTATCTTAGTACCATGCTAAAATCCACTGAGCTCCTGAGAGTGACCCATTCTTTCACTAATGTGTGTAGAAGCAGTCTGTATGACTAGGTGCTTGGTTTTATACACCTGTGGCCATGGAAGTGATTGGAACACCTGAATTCAATGATTTGGATGAGTGAATAAATACTTTTAGTTAGAGATGGAAAGATCGATCTACTATGTATCGGTATCGGCTGATTTTGAATCAAATATTTAATTAAAATTTAAATTAAAATATGTGATCTGTGATATTTCTCCAACTTAGCCGATCCTGAGAGCCGAATGATGGCGTTAAACAAATTAGCCTAATTTATGTATTTACAGCTAGCGTTTCATCCAGTATAAGAAGAACCCCCTCCGGCCAGCTCCCTGCAATTCCTATCTGAACCACTAGGTGGAAATACACACCCTTTCATTTTTGACAAATTGACTAAAGCAGCAGCGTCGCAAAATAGGAAGAGCTAATAGAAAGCATGTCCGTCTGGCAGTGTTTTACCGTATGTGAGGCAGACTCATTCAGGACGTTTTTTAAATCAGCGTATCTCGTGGGAACGAAAGACATTTAACACACTAATCTGATTTGTCACTGCACGCAGCTGAATACAGTGAGTATCAGCAAACAGCAGAGCTAGCACGCACAGCTAGCACAAAACAAACAACCCAGAACACCGTGCAGACCAGATCTGACCGGTAGAAACAGAACAGCAGCAACAATTCTAGATCTACATTTAATGATTGCTGTTTTAGTTTAAAATAGAGTCTGCGTTTAATGACTGCAGTTTTTACTGCATTTATTTAATTAGCTTTTTTTGTTTTAAATTAAGGGTCTAAATGCAATGATAGCAGTATTGGGGATATTTGTTTGATTTACTTTGTTTATTTACTGTTAATTTTGTAAAGAGAGTCAAATTAGTTCTGTTCAATCACATGTAGTGCCGTATGTGCGATATTGAATAAAAATCATCATACTTCATACTTGTTTACATTGTGATATCTGTTTTGATACATTTGCTTTACAAAACCAACATAGAAAAAAGTTTGAATTTGGACTGTATTTCAAAGCGATTTACACATTAACACTCAACCCATTTCTGAATATGCAATTTAAGTAATTTCCCTCAAGTAAAGTTATAGGTAGAAACTTTTGATGACATAGGCTACCATAATTAAATGTTGCATCAAAACAAGCAATATGCCCACCTTGACAAAGCAGATAAAAAGCTAGTTTTAGCCTCACTCCTCATTGCATCTGGGGGCTTAATTGTACCAGACAAACACAGTGTGTAGGGCCATTTCTTTAAACGAGCTTTGGGTATTTAGGAATGTCAAAAGCAACCATGTAAAAGCTGATGGTCAGAACATCTGTAAGGCGAGTCGTTCAGCCATTTACTTTTAATGGAATCATGTGGTTTTACGGTTTGAAACATCTGGGTTTTTTTTTGGTTGATGGAAAAGAGCTTTCGGGTGATGCGGGGCTACTGTGATAAAGTATCAGCATTTTGTTAATTTTACTTCATTTGTGTCTCTAAACAATTAAATGCTGTAAAATATGAACATGGGCACCTGATCATCACACATATATGAGCTTGTATGAAATCCCAATCCAAAGGCATGGGCATTAATATGGAGTAGCCCCTCCTTTTCTGGCTTTAACAGCCTCCTGGGAACTTGCAACAAGGTTCAGGAGTGTGCCTGGGGAGATTTGTGCCCATTCAGTCAAAAGAACATCAGGCACTGATGTTGGACGAGAAGGCCTGACTTACAATTGATTTCAGTTCCAGTTCATCCCTAAGGTGTTCAGTGGGGTTAAATTCAGGACTCTGTACAGGCCACTAGAGTTCCTCTACACCAAATTTGTCTTAAAGGCTCTCACTGTGCACAGTCATGCTGGAACAGGACCGAGCCTTCCTCAAACTATTGCACAAAGTTAGATGTATGTAATTGTTAAAAATGGGACAGTCTGCTGTAGAATTAACATTAACCTACACTGGAACTGAGGGGCAGAACCCAAACTCTAAACAACAGCTCCAGATCATTCTCCCTTCTCCACCAAGCTTTTCTGTTGCAGCTGTGTATTCTATGAATTCTGGGTAGAGTTACCTTGGCATCTGCCAAACCCAGATTCCTCCAACAAACTACTAGTCAGTCATTATTCCAAGAAGATATTTCCACTGCTCCAGTGTCGAGTGGGAATGGGCTGTACACTCCTCCAGCCAGCCCTTGGCGTTGCGCATAGTGATCTTATGCTTGTGTGCAACTGCTCAGCCATGAAAACCTGTTTATGTTCTGGTGCTGCTTACAGAGGCAGTTTTGAACTCTGTAGTGAGTGATGCATCAGAGGATAGGTGATTTCTCAGTAGTCCTTCTCTATGAGTTTGCGGGGTCTACTGCTTTGTAGCTGTGTGAGTTGTTTTGACTCTTTATATGATTCCAGTTCACAACAGCAGCACTATCAGTTAACAGGGGCAGATCTAGCAAGACAGGGGTTTCACAAACAGACTCGTAGCAAAAGTGGCATTCTAAACCAGACACTAATTTACTAACACTAACCATGCCCTATTCTACTGTCAATATTTGTCTAGAGAGATTGTCGCATGATTTATTTACACCTGCGTGTGGCTGAAACACCTGAACTCATTAATTACAAGACACGTCTGCATATTGTGGACACTCCCTAAGGCTAATCCAGTTAGATTTATTTCCAGTCTCTGCATTTTATATTTTTTTATTATCACTTAGTATCAGCATTGATATACATGTGCATGAAAAACATTGGATATTGGCATCATCTCACAATTCCTATATCAGTGCGTCCGTGGTTGCAGAATGGCTAGAATTACAGAAGTGTTACACAAGAATTACGTATGTGCCCACTAGCAGCGCTAGTTATCAGCAAGGACATGACGGTAAAACCAGACCAGCAGTGTCTTAACAGTATAAACAGTGTACGAAATAAATATCTCTAGACGTAATAACAGTTAGGAACAGTTGTGCAACGCAGTTTCTCATTAGGTTAAAAGGGATTTTTGCGAGTGTTCTGTTGGCAAAGCTTGTCTGACCTCTTGTCTGATTCTATGAAAGAATACTTTTATGAAAATGGCATGGCTATATCAGTGACCATTATTCATCTCCTTGCCCTGACCATTACAAAACTGTTATGCATCAAATGCGACCCAGCATTTGCATTTCAAATGTTCTTCTTATTGATTCGAAAGAAAGCAGACTTGCTCATAGGTAAGGCTGCATTCACTTCAGCAGCACTGTGCCTCGAGTCTGAGGCTTCCATTTTCCTGAGTGTGTGTTTGATTTAGCGCGTGTGCGTCTGTGTGTGGGAGGGCTGATCTGCTCTGCAGCACGTGGTCATGATTGGTGTGTGTTCGAGTTGCGCTTTGCTCTTTCCTCTCTCCATCCGAGCTGCATGCTGTAGCGTGTGTGGTGAGTCCACCCAGGCCAGACGGCTAGCTCCTGCGTGTAGTACAGACCTGCTGCTTCAAACGCCCCCCAACACCCACACACATACACGCACATGAGGGGAACACAGAGGAACCTACAAGGACTAATCATAAGAAATCCCATTTATTAAATTAATTATTGCTATGACAGCTAATTGCATTCCCTGAGAATTCTCCTCATTATCCACACGCCAAGCTGGGCTGAATTTTCTGATCATTATGATGTTTTATCCTTTGTCATGCTTTCTCCTACTTTAGCTGCTCAGAGCCTCTGTTAAAGTCTTGTTGTGGCCTGTGCGCTGTTTTACAGGTGTATGGGATAGCAGGTTTATTTAGATATCCACCTATTTATTACTTATTCCTGTGCAGTGACTTCACTACAGTATACATTCTTGTAATCACATCAGTTATTAACTTCATAATTGTTTTCTTTCTATAGTTTTAAAATCTGTAAAGCCCTATTTGAGCTGATTTAACTTCATCGGGGCTGAATTGAATTCAGTATGAACCTGTGATGTCTGCAGTTTTTAATAGTCCAGTAGAAATATTATTAGCAATTTACCTGTAATGGGCCCAACAAGGAGCTTCTTCAGTAATAGCAGTCAGGGGTTGTCAGATATAATGCTGTACTTTCTTTCTATAATAAACTTTTATATTTACAACCTAAGTCAGTATCAGCAAAGATTTCTTTAAGCCATCAACAGAGCATCGTTACAGAAGAAATATACTGGGTGTGTCTGAAAACCTAGTGAGCTGTCTAGGCACTGTCTAGGTAGGCAGCTGTTTAAGTAGCAGTGCTCTGTCTGACATCTCTCCTCATAAAACAGATTACTGGGACGCTCTAGTGAGAGAGCAGCTGTGTCAAGGCTTGTTCCCGCCCACTGCACGCGACCAGCGTTTTAGCTAGTTGCTAAGCTACCGGCTGGCTATCTAAAAAAATAGCCAAAGCTTAAAAATCCACTAGCATAAATGCTAATGGCTCGAGTGTATAACTGCAAAATGGTCAACGACTCGCTGCAAAGTTGCAAATGAAAGGCTGTATGACAGAAAACGCATTAAAACACTAGAGAGAATCAGAATAACTTACATTTGAGGATGAAGTCTCCGCTAGTAGCTCCGCTTTTGTCCGCCATGTTGGGAAAAAGTTCTGCTTGCGTTGTATCATGGGATTGCCTTAGCGGCTGAGGATGCATTCAAGGCTTCCTTAAAATCGGGGCAAAACAAGGTGCCTTAGTACACAGCATGGTTAAGGTATCTAAGAATTGGGACAGCCTACATGTAAGGAGTGTGCCTACTATCACGTAAAATGCTGCCTATGTAGGCAGCTTACTAGGTTTTGAGGCACACCCATGATATCAACATCACGGTAACATGATACCAAAATCAGAATGAAGAATGGGTTTCACCTCACACTGAAATGACGGGCTGAGTCGCCTCCTTTGCCTTTTGTTTGTCGTATGTTTGCCATTGTGTCTCAGAGTGACACTTCGATCCAGGCAGTTTGGGGTAATTTGGGGAAATTGCACATATCCTTTATTCTGTTGGAATCAGCGAGTCAAATGACATAGATTACATTAGCAGACCTCCTCTGGTAAAACGTATCCAGCTCCAGCAGAGCTTAAGGGAGTAATTAATCATGCGCAATGCATTTAAATCATAAATTTCCTCTATATAGATTATTCGTGCCTGCCTTTAGTGCACGCCGGTGTGAGCAGCACCTACTGGCTGCCAGTTTCTATTGTGAATGTGATTAGCGCGGTGCAAGAAGGGCCGTCAACTCTGTGAACGATGTGTTGAGGAATTGTTTTTGAACTGTCTAGTTTCTCAGTTTTCGAACATCACGTCGGTGATAGAAACAGGCCTTTTCACTGGTTCTTTCTAAATAAAGTGCTAAAAGGGCCACTGTGTTTTCCACTCTACCTCCCACCTGGTACAGAGTTTTAGAGAGTAAAGTAGAAGTCATTTTGTTATTATTGGTCCGCCGCTTATAATATCTGGTAAGAGGTGGTTCTGTGGTGGTCCTATTCTGACGGAGTGAAGTAGAGAGTGGATGATAAGGGGTACAGTAGCAGATGGGCTACAGTCAGTAACATTAACCTTAACAGTAACCAAGTGCATCCACATGGTAGGTATTTCTGATCGAATGGCCAGTGTAGGTACGCAGTGTTTCCAATAAACTGGCAGTGTGAAGTGAAACTCTCATGGGCTTTGTGATAGATAGATCTGATTGATTCAGTGTCCTGTTGTGAGGAAATATTTAATGATGCAAATAAACCATGAAATGCAGTTTTTCAAGGAAAGGATAACTTGAGATAGATTGATGATTGAACTACATCTGTGTGTTTATAAGGTATGTATATGTGGGTAAATATATCAGATTTGTTGAGGTGCTAAGGCTAGAATGGTTTAGTCGAGTTGAAATTAGGGAACTACTGAACATTGTACACAAAATGTGTTCAGTCAAACAAAAAGTCTGTTGACTGTATGACTGGCGCATCCAGGAGAAATCTAAATTTTGTTTTTCAAACTGGAGCACAAGATATTATCTACCTATTTCTATATGAGGTATTTATGCTACTTTGTATTGTATTTATGCTTATTTACATCTGTTTTAATGATATATGGTGTTCTTGTTGGTTATTATTGTTGGCTGACAGAATCGTAGTGATGGTGAATATTCCAGTCAGTTTTGTCCCCTCGGTTCCCCCATGTACATGAGACAATAAAGAGAAAAGACCTTCAAAAATGGCCTCATATTTCAGCCCCTTCCTTGTGGTAGATGGTAGCTACCCATGATCCCCAAAGTGGGACACTTCATTAACACTTCATTGACCCTAAATACCCAATCTTTTACAGTGTGATCCTGAAAAATAACAAACAAGGTTTTACTGTGAAATAAATATACATATACATTTACAGCATTTTTTTTCTTAGTCTTAATTTCATTTGGCTAGGCAATATCTGTGATTTTGCCTGTAATACTTATTATTATTTGAACACAAATTCATTCAAATAATCACAAATATAGTGAATCTTTTCTGTTTTGTTTTGATTTCTTGTCTAGAAGAACACAATTAAAACAACTCTGTATTGGTTCCTGGTACTCACTGTACTGCAGGCATTGTGCAGATTTGTTGAATTGCACCAGCAGCTCACTTGATTTAATAGACAGGATTGATTAACTGAAGCAGGTGTTGGATGGTAGCTAGACTTCCTTGGGAAAAAAAAACTTTAGAAATTTCATTCACACAGTCATGATGTACTATTTAAGTATTTGTTTATAAGGTTTAGTATTTAGTGTTATGTTATTATAATGAATGTTTGCTTACTTCATACACAAACAGTTTTCTCAGATGCCTAAGCAGCTTTCCACATTACCATAAATATATAAATGTGAAATAGCTAGTACAGTTCTACTCACAGTTCTACCAAATCAGAAGGAATTTGTATGAATGGAAAGTTATTAATGAAAGTGATTATGAATATGAATGTTAGTTTTTGCTTCCACAGTATTCTGTGTCTCTTATATATCTCTCATATAATTTCCCTCCTCCTAGCATCCCACAGGTATTTGTGATTGTTCCATCCTTACAGGAGAGATACCATTTCTAATATTTCTTTACGGAGGAGTGACACACGTCAGCGTTAAATTAGAGCAGCTCTGCAGCTCTGCAGTATTCCCAGAGAAGAGTCCGACTCTGAGCAGTCATGCACGGCTGCCCTGCTGAACCGGGCCATGAGTCCTTGTTTATTTGCTATGCCTTCTAAACATTATAATCAGCCAGACTGGGACAGAATTTTGATGTAAATTGCACGTAAGCCGATTAGGCAAGGCAGTGGCATTGCAAACGTTACTTATTTTACGGACCTCCAATTTTCCAGGCAGATGAGATAAAGGCGGAATAACATTATGTCAGTAATCACCCTGCTGCATTATTATGGCATTATAAAGACATTTCTCATGTCACACAAGGTAAATAGCATTCCCTACTGAGAATCTATGAATCCTCACTGTGAATGATGACAGAATGTCCATGAGATGCCTGCATGACTCATGTGAGCTGCTGGCTTTCTGTAAGTCACTATATTATTCATACCTGGCACAGTGCTCTCTTAAAGGTGTCACAGAATGCATTTATTGAGCATTGTAAATTGCTCATGTCTACACAGAATGTATGTGACTTTGGTTAGGGGGTGAAAAATAACCAGATCCACTATTTGCTATCACATCCGGGCTTGAGCTTGAGGCTTGCTAGTAGGTAATGGTACCTAACTGGCTACTTGCTTTCAACCTGAACACAAAACAAATTAAAGTTAGATCACTTTTCTGATAACTAGAGCTGCTTCTCTCTTCAGTCTCATCAGCAGCAATGCTAAGTTCAAACTGTAATATTGTTTTAGGTTTAAGAAACTGTCCGAAGTGAGATGTCCAGTGCAAACTAACAACTTAGAATAAAAAAGAACATCAGGGTTATTTGTCCAGAAGGTGTGGACACTAAAGTTGACACTTCTTCTCCTGCTCTTATCAGTTCCTACTTCTCCTCCTTTATGCCTTTATATTCATTTATGCACAAAGTAGTTCATTTTATTCTTTTATGTATTTGCAGTTGTTTTGTTATCTGGTGTGGACCAGAGCAGGACGTGTTCCCCTTTTTAAGTCTGGTTCCTCTCGAGGTTTCTTCCGCTCGATCTGAGGGAGTTTCTCCTCCCACTGTCGTCTCCGGCTTGCTTGTTGGGAGTTGGACCCGGAGTTTTAAGTAAAGCTGTTTTGTGACAACATCTGTCATAAAAACTCTCTATAAATAAATGAAGTTGATTCATTTAAGTTAGTTTTTCTATTTGTCAGCTTGTGTTGTGAATGTTCCATTCCATCTTAAATGGTGCCACATTTAAGTATGGAACACATCATTATACACAACACTATACCAACCACATCATGCTATACCCAGTGACTGTTCAGTTTCTTGGGAAAGGTTTGAACAGGAGTGTAAATATTCAGGAGTCAAGGCTGTTATTAGGATTTTGGAAATGACCCGATTTGTATTTGGAGGAAGAACAACACTGTTTAAGGTGTATGGTATGTCAATTCTATGTACTGTACTATCTTTATGTAACTATGACAATGCAAAAACAATTTTCACCCTTAAAAACAGATTTTGTTGTTTTAGAGCATTGCTTGCATGTTTTATGTATTTATATAAGATCTCAAATTTAAATAAGAATTTTATTTATTAAAGAAAAAAAAACATACTCAGCTTCAGCTTTCCACAGTTATGCAGTCAAACAGTTGAGCAAATTTAGTTCATAACTGGGCTCAGTTCAACTGGATCTACACAAGCTTCATCACTGCCAGTCTGTTTAAATATAGAATGACTGAAATAGAATTTTTCCATCAAAGTTAAATAGTGCAAAAGGTCTCAACAAGTTGCATATTATATTATGATATTATTAAATTCTGAAGGAGAAAAGAAAGAGATTAGGCTCTGGGACTCCAGTGAACCACAGTGAGAGCCATTATCTCCAAATGTAGATGTAGATTTGTTACAGAAAGCCTCAAAAGAACGTAGTGGAACAACTGAGGAACTGCAGGTCTTTTTCGCTAAAACATGGAACAATGGAGAAAAGCAGGAGAGGACAGATCATGTTTATAACACTGGACTTTCTGAATAGATGTAAATTTGAAATTAGGCCAGTCCAGAAAAGCAAAGTGAAATGACAGTAAAACCAAACCTCTCACCACTCATGGCAGACACCTTGAACTTGCAGAGCCACTCAAATGCAGTCGTTATTGCATCAAGTATTTGAAATTCTGGACTCTAACACCACAAACAGGCTTCCGTTCCGCTGAGGTTTCTGCACCAGAGGCCAAATTCTCCACTCTGTATTAACCGACCATGTAGAGAAATGCACACATATTTTTGTGTGCTGTGAAATGCATATAAATATATTTCCTGTTTACAAGCAGAGAAGCCATTTTTGTTGTCGGTCCCGTGTCACTTTCATATTCAATAAAGTGCTCACAGGTGACATTGAGCACTTTATACTCTTTTAAAAGAGTCCCTAAACCATTCTTGGAAGCACCTCTAATTGACTCGGCCAGATCATCAAAATTTAGTAAATAATTGTTTTAAATGTAGGTGAAACGCCATAGAAAGTAAAAGAGTAAGAATGTGTGATTAGACCGTATAGAATTCACTTGTGGGGAAAATAGCATGGCAGACTGTGGACCACAGATGATGATGATGGAAACGGATCTGTTCTCTCTCAGGGATGATATTAAAAACTTCCATTTGAAGGTTTAAATTTATTTAATCTTTTTTTCAGTTATTTTTATTCAAATAAGAGTAATTGTGAATTAAATAAAGTCCTAAAAGTGATCTTTAAACTGATCCAATAGAAGAACCCCAAAAGAGCATCAAGGTGCAATGCAGATTCAGCAGCATGTGAAGAACTGCTGTGTTGAAAACATTTATGTATTGTGTTGCAAAGATATATAATGAAGTTAACATGCTAACCAGCTAGGCCAGTCCATCCTGCCCTATGATGTAATTCCACTTTGTACCTGAAGAGGAGATAGTGAGTCACTGTAGCCAAACAAATGTTAACATTGGTGTTGTCTTCCACCACTGGTGACAATTGTTACTGAGTAAATGAATTAAGTTGGAGGCCAAAGAACTGAAAACTGGTAAGAACTAAAGCAGGAGGAGGGACTGTGCATTTCCTTGTATTTTAGGATGTAAACCACAAAGTTCTGGTGCTACGTCCATTCTGATAGGGAACCAAAAGTGATGCTTCTATGGGCATCGCTCTTGAATAGCACTTCCCTTCACCCTGTCATCATCCTCGCTTGTCCTCTCCATCCTTCCCAGTGTCTGGTAGAATTCCTCCTTTAAAATAGAGCAACAGTTCCTTTGTTATCCAAAGCTCTTTTTTGTTCCCCTCTTTACCTTCTTCATTTTCTTATTTTCCTGTTTTCCCTGAATGACAGTGGAAGCCAGGATGACACAGAGTGAGGAGCAGCACAGGGAGTCTACTCAGAGAGAACGAGAGAGACAGAGGGAGAGAGAGAGAGAGAGAGAGAGAGGCAGAGAAAGTTTATAAGGCGCAGTTTAGCGGGAAATGTAAGAAAGAAGCCGGGGAATCTGTGGTGACCAGCTGCAAGAGAGGAGATAGCAGAGAGAGGCTTTTAATTCTCAATCCCCACAGAGCCTTTGAAAATTACCAATCTTCTTATCACAGACGCAGGGCTGCTTATGCAAATTGTTGTGGAGTGGAACGTTTAAACGGAAAATTACTCGACAGCAGTTTTTTTGCTCCCCCCTCCGCTCTCTCCCTCTCTTTCTCTCTCTCTCTCTCTCTCTCTCTCCCTCTCTGTCTCTCCCTCCCTCCCTCCATCTCTCTCTCTCTCTCTCTTTCACCCTGTCTCTTTCTCTCTCTCTCTCTCTCTCTCTCTCTCTCTCTCTCTCTCTCTCCTTCCACATAGAAAGCCTGTTTCCAGTCTCAGATAAGAAGATGAATTGCTCTCCGTGCTTTGAAGCGCGTCAGGATTTAAAGACTCCAGCCCAGCTCTGGTCTAGCACTGCCGCTCTCACTGGCTTTGTAGCGAAAAAACGAGGGGTGGGGGGGTGAGGGTTGGGGGGGGGGGTTTGGGCGAGAAAAAGAAAAGCATTTCAAAACATCATAGATTCAGTGCTCCCGCTCTGCTCCCAAACACGGCTCGCTGCCTGCGGAGTCAAGTAGAGAAATATATATTTAAATACATCTGCTCGGCTCCTCCAATGTATTTACCCCAATTTTATATTCATATGTTTGTAGTCGGATGTTGAAGCTTCTCAGCTCAGGCTTAATCTATAAACATGACAAAGTCAAGCAAAGTGATTGGGTGGGTGTGAGTTCTTACCCCCCTCCACCCCCCGCACCAAAAAAGAGGAACTGTTTGAAGCGTTTAATGGCTGAATATCACTTGTGGCATACTCTTTAAAAAAATCTATCACTGATGGGCACATAAGGGAAGGCAGAAGGAGTTACATGCATATAAACACGTGGTTCTGCGCTGCCCTGAGCAGTTATCATGTTTGTAGTTAACTTTACTCGACTTTGGTACTGTTGGTTAGTTGCTGCAGCGTGATTTCTGAAAGCTAGAACGAGCGCCTGCATTCCCTCGACTGAAAAGAAACGAGTGCTCAGCATCTTCTGCACTGTCATCAGAAGTGTTCAGATTCTGAATCTTTTCCTTTGTTGAGTTTGCAATATCTTAACCCCTTAATTACCTGAGAGCCAGTAATTGATCCAGGCTTCCCTTCTTCACTCTTACTACATATGTTATCTTTAACAATACTTTCATGTACACTGGTTTCAGTGACATAACTATGAAGCACTGGGACGCAATAGGCTATAAAATTGCAAAGGTAGTTGGGGTGTCTTCATACTTTTGATGACACAAAGCATTTCTGTATTAAATTAAGAAGGTTGTTTTCTGTTGCTGAGTCTATTCTACCCAAATCTGCATCTCCCATGCCGGTTATTGGGGCCTTTTGAATGAAGTTCTAAAGCTAAATCTTTTTAAAGTTCTCTCTTCTGTCTGTCCATCTGCAGAGGCAGCTGAGGAAGAGGAAATGCTATCTGCTGATCGCTGGGGCTCTCATTCTAACTGTCCTGATCATCATCATCGCTGTCTCAGCCAGAAAATGAGGAAAAGCCTTTAGGTAAGCCATTGTTCTTCACCAGTGCACGAAAGACAACTAACTAAACTGAAGAGACACGTTTACTATTTTTTCTTCTCTGTTTAATTGAGTTTCCTGTGTAAAAATGGAATGGGGATAATAGGTTGTTGATAGTTGATAGTGGATGATTGTCAGTGTATAATTGTTACTCATACATTATAGAATGATCAACCATAACATTTTACTTAGTATATATGATTAAATTTTCAGGATTGAATCATATTTAAGGTTAGTTAAATACAATAGATATAAAAACAAATATATGCTGCAAATAAGTATAAATATAGTAAATGTTTGGTTCCAGATTTGTTCACAATGCTTCCAACTGTCACATGGATTTGTTCCATGTGACAGTGTGTGTTTATATATTATATAGTATTAATGTTATATATTAATGTTTTGAAAGATATATATTGGTAAGTTAATAATGATTAGCTAAAAATAAAAAAAATCTGATTTGGTTTCTACAGTTAATAATAATTTCTGATAATTTAAATTCATATCTGTAAAATCATTATTATCATTATTGCCAGTTTTTACCAAACTATTAATTTACCAAACTATTAACTATTAATGAAGTTACTGTTAGTTAGGGCTTGTTGTTATAAAGTGTTGGCATGTGTTCATTTGTGAGGAAGGGTGTCATTTTTGGGGTTTTCACTGTGTACGCTGATGGCCACTGTTATGTTGATGGCTCTCATTAGAGTGGGTGGGGTTGGGGTGTGGCCATTATAAAGTGCTTAACAGTTGGCTGCAGTGGAGCACAGCGTAGAAGGTATTCATGCCACAGTTGGCAGGAGGCACTGCAGTTACATCCACTGCAGAGAGGCAGAACAACTAACTCTAGTAAGTGGTCAGTGTGAGTGTTCGTATTTTCAGTTCCACCTTAAACCGTGCTTTAGTTCTAATCCAGCACCTCAGTTGAGATTGTAACTGAAGCACCATTTAAGGCCGAACTGAGTTTGAACAAGAAGTTGGTGAATAAGTGGCTTTATGTGGATTACTGGAGTACAGCTGGAGTCCAGGCACAGTAACATGGTTGGCACTTGAGTTTTGGGGTTTAAAAAAATGTATATCCTGCATTAAAGTCATCAATAAAATCGTTCAATCGTATATATATCTTGTGTAGCTGTAACTCTTTGGTTAACAGTTATTGAAAATAGTAGATAACTATCTTGCATTCTAAAAACAAGGGTTTAGACCTGGGTTTCCTTATAACGAGAAACTTTACAAAGTCTGTTTAGACAGTTAGCCAGATAACAGTGTAGATTTGGAAATTACACCTGGAACAATAAAACATGATGGCCACCAGAATTAATATATTAGTCTTTCCTGCTGCCTTTAGGCAAAAAGTCATTTATTTCAAGCCCATTTTTCAGCCATGATGAGTGTTTTGCCACCCAGCCTGACTGAGGAGGTGCATTCCAATGGAAAAGTGAAGTCAATGCATTTTTCCAGATCATGAGTCCAAGTGGCGATTAGGTTAGTTAAGTCTTAAGTGACTGTTATTTGCAGTTAGCTATATTGTATATATTGCAATGTAATGCAAACTGTACGCAGTACAGGTTTATTTTATTATGGCATTAGTTACAGCTTTCTGTCAGTGACTCCTGCTACTTTTCTGAAGTGGACAAAAAGTGTCAGTCTTGCTTTGTTTCTTTCACTCTTCACACATTCAATAAATCTCTACATAAACAACATGAAAAATGTTCATTTGAGTGCTACATTTATTGTTAATAGCATTTTGGTTATGTTTTTTTTTTTTTTTAACAAACCAAACCTCATACTAAAATCACTAAATTCAGCACCTGTCCATCAGAAACACTGCATTTTGAGTTGTAAGTAGCTTTTGCTTACTACTATTACCGCTGCCAGCACATCTATGGGATTTTCATGTAGCACTAAGCTAATGGTGGTGTATATTTATATATTGTTACAGTTTAAGCACTATATAAATTATACACATGCAGTATATTATATGCAAAATATACTACAAATAGAAAATAAAGATTGTGTTATATTTATTTTATATATAGAGAAATACATGACTATGTGGCTACGAAATGCAGTTTTGTTTGCTGTGAGGTCTTTAAGGGTTTGTTTGATTATTACTTTCATATAGCCAGAAAAAATACAAGGATCTATGTTCAGGTGGATTATTTACGTTACCTTGGTGTTACATTTCAAGCCTTTTAGAGTTGACGTTTTAATTTATGGTCTGAAATCATTCCACCCAGAGAGAAACATTATCTTTACTTTTATTATATCAAAGATTTCTATTTTCAGCATTAGCTGCTAATTGTTTTAAATAAAAACGAGGCCTGTTTGAGGTCCCACAGACAGGAGCCTTAGTTACTTTACATACTGAAATTAAACTACTGACATTTGTGTAACCTCAGAAAGTACATCAGCGTGGCATTAGTCCCTCTGAAGCTTTTTTTTTTTTTTTTTTTTCCAGACAAAGTGGCTCAGGCTAATATTTCACCCACGTGTAACATTTCTATTAGAAGAGCTTGACAGTTTTATCAGTTACATGGATTACCTCCTCATCTATCTGAGAAAGGGCCCGAGGCCAACTTAGAGTTAAACTGCCTTCATTCACTTCCACATAGCTGTTCATTCCTCTGCAAGCGGCTCCCGTTTATTCCCGTTCACTCGTTCGCCCGCTCATTCATTTGCTCATTGTCCGTGGGTGGGGTGTAAGAGGCTTGCAGGGCGGAGGAGGACTGAGCATGTTTCTGTGAGCTCCTAGAGGAGGGAGATGCTAATCTAAGTGGTTTTGATCTCCTCCCGCAGCCTCCCACGGGACAACAGCCTGAGTGACAGTCTGCACTCCTCTAAATATCGATCAGCACACTCCCTTCACTCTTTCTCTCTCTCTCACCAGATAACCTGCACTGCTCACCCCATCCTCTCCCTCCCTCTCTTTCTCTCTCTACTCCTTCCACTACATTTTCACTTTAACATTTCCTTTTTCTCTCACTCTTTCAGTCTTTCTTTTGCACTTTCTCTTAATGTCTTTCATTCCCCCTCTTTTTTCTCTCTCTCTCTAATCCTTCCACTACATTTTCACTTTAACATTTCCTTTTTCTCTCACTCTTTCAGTCTTTCTTTCGCACTTTCTCTCAATGTCTTTCATTCTCCCTCTTTTTTCTCTCTCTCTAATCCTTCCACTACATTTTCACTTTAACATTTCCTCTTTCTCTCACTCTTTCAATCTCACTTTCACACCACTTCTTTCTCTCTCTCTCCCATTCTCTCTCTCTCTCTTTCTCTACTACTTCCCTATGTTCACCTACATGCTCTTTCTTTCTCTCTCATTCTTTCTTCCTCTCTGTCTGTTTCTCTACTACCTTCACTATATTTTCAACTTAAACACTCTGTCTCTCTATTTCTCTCACTCTTTCAATCTCTCTTTTTTACGCTCTCTTTTTTTCTCACTCACTCTCTTGCACTCTCCCCTCTCTACTACTTTCACTACTTTATTACTTTGCATTGTAACATTCCCTCTCTCTCTGTCTGTCTCTCTCTCACTTTTTCAATCACTTCTTTCTTTCTCTCTTTCTATCCTCTGCGTCTACTTGCACTGTATGTTCATTTTTCACTTTACCATTCTCTTTCTCTCTCTCCTTCACTTCCCATTCTCTCCTTGTCTCTCCTCTCTCTCCATTCACTCCCTCTCCCACTCTACTACTTCCACTACAGTTTCACTTTTCACTTTACCATCCCTCGTCTCTCTCTCTCCACTCTCTCTTTCTATTTCTCCCTCTTTCTCTTCTCCTGCTCCCTTTCTCTCTATCTATCTCGCTCACTGTCTCTCCCTTTCGATCTCTCCCCTTAACTCCTCTGTACACCTTCCTCCTGCAGTTTGTGTGAATGTGAAGCGAGATAGCATCTTTAATTAACTAGCTCTTAACTTCTATTTGTAAAATGGCATGAAAGAGTGAGTAGAACTTGTTTGAACTTTGGCTCCACTATCTTGTCTTTCAGTAAGTATCTCATGCTTTGAAGAAGTGCCGAGAGAGATTTTGACATCTAACTGATGAATAAAAACTACATTAATTTGCTGCTTTTATATTTGATGTGTCTGCTTTTGTTTTGGCCACTGGAAAGCATAATCCCTTAGATTTACAAATAAAGGTTCCTGGATGCTTCTTGGAAAAAAAAGCCTTTAATGGTTATAAACGTTTACATCGTGTAGCAGTTCTTTAAACTCTCCACATTTACTTATTCATTTTTAAAAAATGTTAAACAGTTCTTTTGTGAACCAGTAAGGTTCTCCGGTGGCGTCTATGCGTAGAATGGTTAGAGGGTGATCAGTTGTACAGCAACTACAGTCAATAACTGGACCGTAAAATTCACCTTTCTAATAAAAATATCTGATGAGATATGGTACTGTGTACATTCAGAGACCATCATTCACTGTTAAATTCCAGTCAAAATGACCATTAACTACAAGTTATTTGTTGTCAGGAGGGATTTCAGTGGGGATCACCAAAAGGATGATCAGTTTGCATAAGAAAGGAGAAGCTAAAGAAAATAGTTAGGGCTGCAGCTGTAGGTGATTTTAGTAACTGAGTATTTTCCTGATTGTTCTCAGTTATTTTAGATAAGAATTATATTTGTTTTAATAAACAGCAGTAGAGCATAGAGAAGAGAAAAACTAAGACACGTCCTATTGGGTTGTTTGATTTTTGTTGCTATTAAACTGTACACGGTGTCATACAATGTCATACAGTATCATATAATGCCTAAACTAAACTTGTTTCAATTAAATTCTGAGTTAATCTATATTTATTTACTATGTTTGAATATAAGCCTCACATCTGCTGACCCAATTCAATGCAATCAAACTAAACAGCTCACACCTTCTGTATTGGGTTAGTGCATTTTAGGTTTAGGTTCAATCACTACATACACCTCATGATATCTTGCCTTCTGGAGTATTTTATGTGTGTATTTGGGTGTGTGAGGGGTGCATATTCTTGTGTGATTATCATTTTAATAATAACATAAATGCAAAGCGTGTGCTTTCCCAGTCTCTCTCTTTCCTTTAGTGTGTTATGTAGCTTTTTGTGAATTTGGGTCATAAAGCTCATGCTAGAAGTACATGTCAGAGAAGTACAACTCTCTCCCACACAGACCACTTTTCTCAGCTGCCTGAAACACCTTGGCTGAATTTCAACCCTTTTTCTGTGTTACACAATGATGACATCTTGTAACACAGTCCTTGTTGGCCACCTGTACTTGTAACAGGATGCTTCTACCGCTTGAGTGCTCCAAAACAAGTGAGTGAGCTAAGCATTTGGAGCACACTGGGATCATCGGGAGGTGCTGGGCTTAAAGACAGAGTGTTCAATTGTTCTAGTAGACCCCCAAAAATAAAACTGTGAAACTCTGCCCCCTTTAACTAGCCATTACATATAACCATGATTAAAATACATTCTATATTAGCCGTGATCACAACTTGATCTCAGCTAGCAATCGTATTAAGGTTAGCCTGTGTTGAGTCTGCTCTGTGAACTGGGTGGGTGGACTAGAAGCTTTCTGCATTTTGCGTTCAACACGCTGTATGAAGTTTTCCTCTTTTTCAGCTTGAAATTATCTCAAACTTTACACACTTTCTGTCGTTTTCTCTGACCTGTCTCGTCTGTTTGCATCTCTTCTTCTCCATTTTGCAGTAGGATCCATCAAATCACATCTTCACATCTTGAGACCGCAGCATAAATGCGTTGGCTGACAGTAATAATTATCTGCGTGGAACACAGTAAGCTGTGTGTAGTTTTATGGAATAAACGAAGCTTTGATGCAAAGACTTAGCATTGATGATTTTTGTAGTCAGGAATCATTTCAGCCATAACTGTATTTAGGATTGTGTTTTCTGTTTTCTGTTTTTTGCTGAAAATGGAACAATTTCATTATACATCGTTCTTAATGGCCTTTTTGACTGGAAGGGTGGTCTCTGACTTTTGCACAGTACAGCATATTATAGTTGTTTCTGATAAAATGACCAATGAGTGCAGTTCAGTATGGACTGCGTATGACATTTCATATGACTCTATTTTCTAACAAATCATGTACATATTTGAATATTAACCCCATCCTCTTTTCAGTCTAGTCACTTGTTGGTCTCCTCTCAGTGCTTGACATAAGCATGTTTGGTGTACATCCCCAGGTACACTCTCTAAGGTCATGGATTACTGGGTTTTGAGATTGGTGGAGCAATGTATACAAAATCATATTTGCAGTGAAGATGGGATTTCAGTGCAGGCTGTGTGCAGTGTGTGAGGGGAAGGGATGGTGAAGGGAAAGGGGGGTGGGGTGGGGTGGGGTGGGGTGGCAGCCTGAGCAATATTGTCTGGTTCTCTGCCATCACAGACTCTGCTGTAAGCCTGCGAGAGGCAGCCAGCCCGCTGCGTACAGGGAACCGGCTCCAAAACTAGTATGGATTTATAAAGAATTAACAGCTCTGAGTCTGTGTAAACACGAAACGATCGGATCTGCTGTTAGTCTGCTTTATTCGGCCTTTTCTTGTTTTCTCGCACATTCTGTTGCCCTTCTGCTTCCTAAGTTACTCTCAGTTTTTTTTGTTGTGGGTTCACAAAAGTTCAGGACGACATTTACCTCAGTAACATGAAGAGATATGATAACATTGTGCTACATCACAATAGCACCAAGTAGTGAAGTCTCTGTATTTAATGCGCTCTATTTGGTTGCAGATAAATGTATACAGTGATTGTAATACTGTTACTGTAATATCAAAAGCAGGTTTTCATATTTAATTTCCAACATCACTTGAGGGGAGCATCTGCTTTTTATGTAGACACAAACATTTCATGATAAATGGAACAATAGAAGCAGGCAGTCTGTTTCCTGTAAAGGCAGTCTGCCATAATATTTTATCTATCTATCTATCTATCTATCTATCTATCTATCTATCTATCTATCTATCTATCTATCTATCTATATATACACACACACACAGATAGATTACACTGGTAATAGAGTAACAATACAGCATACTCAAGTTATATTACTTTTTGCTTTACATATAAATATTTCATAAACTAAATAGTTGTCTTACTAGTTAATAATTAGTTATAATTTAATAAATAGGAAATATTGTAACATTCATATAAGTTTGTGTCCCACAAACAGCCATAACATTTTTTTCCCGTTTTCTAAACTGCACTTATATCTTAGAATCATGTTTATGTCAAGAATGATATATGTACATGGCATTTGTTCTGATTGGCTGTCCAGTTTTAGTCCTTATTTAAAACACTAAAACAGCTAAAACACTACACCTATTATTCTTTAAATCTGGACTACATTGAAGTAAATCATATGTATGAAATTTTGAGCAGTGCTTACATGTTAAGTTAAATTTTATTAATAAAAAATGGGAACAAATAGAAACATAATATGGGCTCTGTAAGAGTTAACAGTTGTTTACATTAGAGATATAACATAATGACTTAATAGGCTGATAAACAATACATTCTGCTACGGAGTTCATTCAGTCACTGCAGTTTTGTTTACTGACTCTCTGTAATGGGTCGGTAACACCTTCAGTAAAGTAATGGCACCTTATGACAACTGGCTCTTCAGCTCAGTGTATGTTAGTGTTATAATGCTACATGATGTCATGTAGCATGTAGTTGTAACATACTGAGTTACAAAATATGTTGTTGTAAAGTGCTGTGTCATTTAAATCTAGAAAGAATGATGTTTTTTTTTTGATGAATGCCCTTTGTTGAAATAAGTGCTCATGAATGATTGTATACTTTTGTCAGTTGTCATGAAGGGCTAATGTAGCAGCCATGTGGCCTTATGAAAGCCGCTCTCCAGCAAAGTGTCGCGAAATTGTCTTTTTATAATTCTGTGCAGTTGTTCAGTGCACCAGAAGGGCTGATGACACTCGTGATAGTCTCTGAAAAGCATAATTTATCACAATAATAATAACATATTGTCTTAATGGCGACTCCTGCAGTCCTGTGATATGATCAATAACAGAAGCTGCTTTGTGGTGTGGGTGGGGAAATTACTGAAGGAGGCAAAGCAGGGGAAAAAAAAGAAAGTCTAGCTAGAAATAAAGCAAGCGAAAAAAGGTCTGTGCTCAGAGACAGAGCAGCAGAGGGGAAAACACAGGGCCTAATATATCAGTTTAATGAGAGTGGCAATGACAGAAATAACTGGGGAGCCGCTTCGCCTCTCAAATCAATAGCCTGGCGCTTTATGGCGCACTAAATAACGCAATAACTGCACCCTGACACTTATTCCTGCGAATTATGTTACCAGCGCTGCCCTCACATCTTGTTTACAGAGTCATTTGGGGGGGAGAGATTCCTCAATATGCATGTCAGTGCCATGCGCTAACTGTAGCGTGCAGAGCCGTTAAAATCAGGGGCAATGAGAGACTGGCCTTTGCTTGCGGAGTCGCTAGGCTGCTAAAAATGAACCCTTAATGGTGTGACAATTGGCTATTGCTCTTTCCAGTTCTAATTCGGTGACCGTGATGTATTTAATACTGTAGGAGTGCTTAAACCATCTCTATTAGCCGTGCTAGGGTGTTTTACAGGGGCTTTAGGCCCGGCTGAAACGGTTCCTCACAGAAAGAGAGTCCAGCTCCTAAAGTAAATGGTCTGTGCTCTACTTCGGCAAATGGTATGCACTGCAAAGCTTTGCTGTTTCATGAAGATACAAAGTTAAGCAAAGAGTGATTTGCAGGCTGGAGAGTCTGGCGGTCTAGAGAACGAGGTGTTAGCAAGCAATACAAGTTCTACCAGAACTTTTATGCTTGAGAGTGTAAGACACATACACATGCTTGACAGTATTTATGTGGCTGACGTGGCTGATATTCTTTGTTCTGGATGAAATTAGATTGAGATGATGTATGCAGTGTGAAACCACTAAATGCAGTTATGTTGTCCTCAGCAGTATCTGGGTAAGCGGTGCCTATGCTAGTATCGCTAACATATTACACACTCTAATTCCATGCAGTGTTATTGCAGAACTGCTGTTCTTTTTTTTCCACTATACTTATTGTCCACTCATAGGCCATTTTATTAGAAGCACTTGCCGTATATTCACAAAATAAAGGATGTAGGCTTTAAATAGAGTCATACACATTCAGTGCCTTGCACAAGTATTTAACCCCATTAAAAAGTTATCACCTCCATCTGAATTATGTATTAGTTTCAATTTAATTCATCTTTATATTGATTTGATATATAAGTGCTGTTTGTATAAGCATATATACACTACTGTGTCCTAGGCACATAAGCTTATTGTTTAGCAATAAGTGTATTTTTGCCAGGAAGAACACCAGATATCATTAGAACAGATGAAAATATGCGTACATAGAATACAAAGTAGATAATATCTTGTGAGTTTAAAGAACAAAGCTTAGTTCCAGATTTATTCTGGATGTCCCAGCCATTGTATGAATTTATTAAATTCCTTCACCAGCAATCTTGATTTAGCTTAATGAAGTACTGAGTAGTCAAAGTAGGTATTAGATGTTAACTGCTATAATAATACTGGGTTACCACTAGGGAATGTTTGGAAAGGGTTAATTAAACACAGTGACATATGCAAAAACACTATTTACTGTATTAATACTATTCGAATATTTTAAATATAATAACACCCCCAAGTAACTACAATAAAATGTGGTTTGTATAAGCATTGGACTTTTGTTGTAGAAGTTCCAGATTTACCCAGATGCCTCCGCAAGGGCACACAAGACTAACGGCCGGCCTCTACTTCATTAACTGAACATCATTAACTGTAATTCTGAAGGAAAAATGTGAAATTGAAGACCAAAGAGCATTCTGTGGAAATTAAAATTACAGACACGCACAAGACGAGAAAATACAAAATAATATCCCAAGTGTTTAGATGCCCCATTGAGAATTCCTGGATCATTCGTGAGGACATGGAAGCTGAATTACACCACCCAGCCACTGCCCAGACAAGCCTGTCCATCAAAAGTCAGCATCAGAGAAAGATAGGGCACTTGTGTGGGAAGTCACAGAGAGTCCAACAATCACTTTGAAGGAACTACAGAGTTCTGTAGCTGGCACTGGACTGAATGTGCACTAGTCAGCAGTTTTAAGAGCTCTGCATGCATCTGGCCTGCATGGGAGAAAGAAGCCATTACTAAGTGACCTGGTGTAAATGTGGGATATGTTTTTGTGATCTAATGACACCAAAATTATGCTTTTCATTACAAATTTTAAATTAAAAATTTAAACCCTATGATTAGTGCAAGCCTAACATTATCCCGGTAGTGAAAGATCCTGTGAAAGGCAACATCCTGCTTTTCCTCACTGAGGATCCGGGTACAAAATACAGGCCAATATTGTAAGAACACCTGCTTTAGTCTGCTATCAAACTAAAGCCTGAGAAGCTTCACCCTTCAGCAGGACAGTGATCCAAAACACAGGTCCAAAGCAACACAGGAGAAGTAGTTGAATAACCAAAAGATGAAAATTAAAGTCCAGATCTCAGCTCAATCATAAAAATCTATGACACTGTTTAAAAACTGCAGTCCAACCAACCAACCAACCTGAACAACCTGGAGCAAATATGCTGGGAGAAAAACTCCCACACTGTGTACAAAGCTGGTAGAAATTCACCCCCTCCGACTTAAAACTGTTGTTATTGCAGCAAAATGTGATTCTGCCAAGTAGTAAGGGTTAAATCCGCTGCAAAATAATGAATTTTGACTTTGACCATTTAAAAGCATATTGGAGGTAGTAGCTGTAAAAACCTGGTTAAAGGTCGTCTGTGTTTAATGTTATATTCAGCATAAATATAATATTGTTCTGTCATCAGGTGAGTGAGTGGAGTGAGCGGGTGCCAAATCAAACATCCTTACAGACCAACTGTGGCCAGGCCTATTGTACACTATCAGACCCACCATAAGACCACTGCTGACCAGATATGCTTTGATGCCAGACCATGGTTAGCACAATAGTGATCTATAGTAGTGGCAGTGGCATGCTTGTGTATACTGTGCTTGTACACAGCAGCATTTATCATGTGATGATGCCACTGAAGGGCCACTTTTATCTTCTACAGAACATTTTAATCAGTGGTTCTGTGCATTTTTTGTAAATGAGATTCACAACTGTGAAGAATCTTTTTTAACTGAGTTGCTTTAACCACATTATAAAAACTAAACAGGTTACAACAGGACAAAACAGACAGTATCAATATCAATATTATTAATCTGCTATTTGCTACCAACCTTGGTCAATTTAATTTCAAAATGTCTCCCAACACTTCCTTAACGCATGAGGTGCTTATGAGAGTCAAGCACATAGAAAGGTTCTGCCATTCTCAGCACAGCAGTAATAGTGACATGGCAGCTTCATGTAAGTGAGTCTTACACTGGTACGAGTAGTGTTGCTGGGATTTTGACGTGTCCTCTTTAATAAATACAGCTCCACTCATATCTCCCCATTCATTTGTCTTATTCGTTCTCTAGCTATTTATCAGTGGTCTGTTTTTTCAACACAGGATGTCGTAGCCCATATTTTTGGTGGACAGATAATCGTCAACTTGCACTTTTAGAAAAAAAAAAGGGTCTGAACTCTCATGATAGTGAGTGGTACCCTCAAGGATATGTCTTCAGTACCTTTAGATGTGGAAATGTATTGTACTCTATTCCACTGTAAGTATATTCTAAGTTGTATTAAATCCATAGACCTTGACTCCAGATCTTTTTTTTAATTGTTCTGTTTATGAAACAATACAAATATGCACATTTGTCCTGGGAAAAACTTATTAAAGGTGCATAGACCTCGAACTATTGTACCTTAAAGGACTTTTACTCTATTTTTACTTTGATAAACCAAAATATACCTGCACAGCACCTTTTTTTTTTTAACAGTGCAGCAATGCAAAGGGCTATCTGCTCATTACCATTACTATGACATCACTATGTAATGTCTCAAAAGTGTTGTTTATTTGATGTATATATATATATATATATATATATATATATATATATATATATATATATATATATATATATATATATATATATTATTTTTTTTTATTTTTTTTTTTTAGTATTACAGATGCATTTTATCATTTCTAAGGTTCATAGAATCAATGAGCTTGTGCAGTTGCTTGAAAAAGTATCAAAGTACGTTCAACAATTAAGGCAGCCTCCTGCATCTTTTATACAGTCATAGAAACACTGATCTGAAACTCGTTCCAGTGCGGCACATCTGCATGTCACTACAATGTCACTGGTATACTGAGAGTGAGCCACCACCCACATAATATCTGGTCTTATGGTGGTCCTTTTCCATTGATGCATGAAATGAAGGGGGTGGATAAATCGTGCAGCAACAGATGGGCCACAGTCAGTATCCGTACACGTACAAAGTGGACCTATGTCGTAGGTGTTTCTAATAAAATGGTCACTCTTGATCTTGATACAAGGTGGGTGTTTTTAATAAATTTGCAGCTCGAAGTAGATACACACGTCTACGCACACACGCCCCACACAGGCAGATGCTTCTGAACAGAAGGGCATGTGGCCAACATGCTTCCCTGAGTCTTCCCAGCACGGACCTGCATGGCTGGGCCAAGTCTCAGTTTGACCCTTATCAAGTCTGAGGCTGACCGCTGAGTGTGGGATTAGCGGGCAGGCATTCGTCTGCGCTGGCCCCCACACCTCACTCTGAACCTGCAGTGTGGGCTGCAGTCAAACTGTGGAGTCAGAGGCAGTCACTGAGCGAAAGGACATCTGACAGATGCAGCCAAAAAAGGCACAGGCACGCTTCGGCAGAGCTTTAGGGGAAGACCACCCTGCCTGCTAGTGTTTACCTCCGGGAACCCTCCGGATCCTTTCAACTCCTTTCTCATCCAATGCTTTTATCTGTTCGCTGTGCACAGGAAAAAATAGCTGGGCGCTCGGTGGTGATGGTATTAGATGGGTTTTTTATTTAGTTCTATAGAGAATTTTATTGTGATGCACATTACTGTAGAGAATCAGAGTTCATTACATTTAGTTTTAATCATGCAGAGGACTGTATACAGTGTTCTGTATAGACGTTAAGGCAAACATAATAAAATGTTAAAAACACAATAGCATGATCATTCATTAACATCATTATATTTTTAAACACTGATAACACAGTATTGTCCATAGTAGTCCAGGCTGAGGCCTAGCTTTACATTTCTATAACATGTAAGTAGATGGAATCAGAATTATTGTAGCCCATTGCTTTAGAACAGTACCTTATGGAGACTACACTGGAGAGTGCTAGCAGGAGAGCTTTGAATGAACCAACAAGCAACTAACTAACAATAGCTATAGCAGAGAAAAGTTCCAGGCCCCTTGAGATCCTCCACTGCAACCCGCAACCCACAATCCACAAACCGTGTGAAGGAGAATGTATGTTACTATACATACTTATAACATATACAGTCATTGGTTGGAACATGCAGCTACTGTTGCTTACACTGGTGTCAGTGATGAAATGCACATTGAAATCACATGGTTTTCATGTTCAGTTCAAGAAAATTGTGTTGTTGAGTTAATAAAAGTAATAAATGCTTCATTTGTTCAGTCATACTACCTTTTAAATGAAAAACAAATCAAATTTAAGAAAATAAGATAAAAGCTGTCAACAATTTGGGAACAAAACAGAATATTTTTAGTGATGAAGAGATTAAATGAATAAATCCTTAATGAAGTTCTTTCCCCACAAAGCATTCTACAGGACTATTATTTTACTCTCATTTTTATAGAAATTGTGAAACAAATGTTGCAGAAGGTTTGGTGCATCAGTCCAATAGAGACTATTGTGTGTTGCTGATGTTTGTTTTATATGTAATTAGTTAAATAAAAAATCCCATGAATTTTTCACTCTGTTGGATAATTTATCTTACAAAGTCAAAACTGCACTGCATTTCTTAATTTAACTCATTAAAGTTACACAGTTGGACCTTTAAGCTGCTTGTATATTTAATATGGAAAGATCAATACAACCAAGCCAAAGAGCAACACAAGCTACTGTTTTGAATAAGAAAACACATGAATAGGAAAATCTGTGTAATATTACACACTAGACACATCATTTCTATCATTTTATCATATCTGTGTGTTTAAAGAAGAGAACAATAAGCAATTACTTCTCCACTTTGAATGAGCATTTGCTTAAAGAAACATTCACAGTACGTCTAACAATAAAGGCAGCCTTGTTCAGCTGGTAGCACACACAATGCTCTGATTCTACACCGCAACCCATTTTACTACAGCCTATGTGCTCATCCTGTACCAGCCATTTAGAAACCTGACAATGGTCAGAATCAACTTAACAGAACTTCTTAATAGCAACTTCCTACAGATCTAAATCAGTTCACCGCAGGATGTATCATCAGCAAGACTTTTAGTTTGCTAGGGTTAAAAAAACTCACTCACAATACTGCTGAGCTACAATGTCAGTGTCACTGCTTGACTAAGAATGATCCACAACCCATGATGTCTGTTCACCGGTGGTCACTTTCCATTGATGGATGGGATCGAGGGGGTGGATAAGAAGGGCAGCACCAGGTGGACTACCGTCAGTAACTGTAAACATACAGTAAATGGACATATACAATAGGTTTTCCCAATAAAGTGGCCAATAAGTGTTAATACAAGTACGTACATGTTGCTGAGAATCTTCCTATAAGAATGGCAGCAGAGCCAATGCTTATATTACAGATCAAACCTTAAACATGACAAAAAGAACATATGCCATTAGAAGTATGCTGTTTAAGGGACCACCTTCAAACTGCTGCAAGAGGTTTGATACCTGGTGCCCATAGCAACACTTTATCAGTTTATTTCATTTAGTAAATTATGTAATTAGGTAATGCAGAATGCAGTGCTGTATAGAGACAGGTTGCACAGTTGACTGTTGCCTTGTTGCTTAGATGTGGTTTATAGCACATGCTGTGCTAGATGGCCTGAGTACACTTGACTGGGGATGTAAAATTGTGTTTGTTTTGCTGTCAGTCACAACACAGCAGCTAGCGTGGTGCAGTTTTTACAGCAGTGCTGTTCATTGCGAGCAGTGTACAGTACAGGCTAGTGTTTGAGCTTTCTAAATTTAACGTTCAGCGTCCATGGATGTTTGTCAAAATAAAACCTGCATTGGCTGAAGTTGTAACACAAGTTGACTTTTATTGGGTGAGATGAGGCTGTTGTTTTGACATTTTTATGTAGTTGTTTTAATAGAAAGTTTGACTGATCACACAAACAGCTTGCATTTTCAGCTTCTCGAGGCTAATAACACCAGCTGATCACCAATTCTGCTTGGCAGGCTCAAACCTTTCCATCGACTCTTTATTCTCGCCTTTCTCTCCTCTCTCGCCTTTCTCTCATCTCTTATTACTTCATTTGGGCCTTTAGTGATTCCCTTTGTTGCCTCTTACAGGGTTTTATTCTGGATGCAGATGAAGCTTAGAGTTGGACCCACTGTTTTTCAGTGTAGGACAGGCCTAAACCAGAACACTAGGTATGTGTATCATTGGGCATCGCTAGGGTCGACATGATCTGGATGATCAGCAAGTATTTCATTTATGCTGATTTTATTTTATTTTTTTTGTTTTTCACAAACAAGCCTTTTCACAATTTTATTGTATTGTGAAAAAAGCCTCTGACAAGAGATAAAATAAAACAGCAGATGTGGTACCCAGCAGGGTGTGAAAGAAATAGGGGTGGACCGAATATTCGACTAATGTTGTCACAACTTGAGAGATGAGGAGGCAGATTTATTGAAAACAATAGGAACGCTGTCCACAATAGAAATGAAACAAGAGAGAGAGACTAAACTACAACATCCAAAGGAATCAATGACTACTAAACATGAAGCATACAAGAAACAAAGAAACACAGTCTCCACGAGATACACACTAAAACAAACATAAGCACATGACAGGGAAAAATAAGGGCACATGGTAGTGCTGGGAGGACAGACAAGGACAGCAGTAGACAGAGAAGCAGGAAAAGACAATGTGTAGATATGAATTAATATCAGTTAGTCTGGTGGGTCCGATTTTACAGCAGATAAAACTGCGGCACTGCTTTCAACACCAGCATCCAACATGGATCTTCTCAGCCACTTTCTGACAGCCGCACGCCGTCTGTTAACTTTATAGCAGCAGCATGCGCCTTGTCAAGTTGTCACCCGGACATGCTAAACATGTTAGACATGACAAGAATTGGCCACTGACAGTAGAGATGAGCGAACGTGCCTGAAAGCGGTTTAGAGTGAGGCAGTCAGTCTAAATTTAGAATTATTAGTCACATTTCTAAGTTGATCACAATTTTTCTTTCCCAACAGTCATATTATTAGTTTTATGCTGGTTCACCGTCAGTCTGTGAACAGCAAACTAACTCTTAAGGAAATATTATTACATGGAAAAAAGCATGAAACTAACTTTTTTTGGGGGGCAGATCAACTAAAGGTGTTAGAACTTGTGTGTGACGTGTGTCCTGTGGCTTTTCTCTCTCTTTCAAAATACTTCACAGGGATGAAGCTGCGTTTCAAGCACCTTGATAAATATTTAAGAATTAGCGTTCAGGCAACATTTTTATATTTAGCTGCTAAAGCTGATTTAGTCTCAATGAAACAGAGCAGACAGGCTCCTAAAGAAAGAGGCTTATTCAAATGATTTTAAAAAGCCAAGTTGACAACACTGAGCTGGGATCCAAAGGAGAGAGAGAGAGAGAGAGAGAGAGAGAGAGAGAGAGAGAGAGAGAGAGAGAGAGAAAATCCAGGAGAGAAAAAGAGGGAGAGAGAAAAAGAGAGAGAGTATATTTAAGGGATGAGAGTATTAAACATGAAATCAAACAAAGTCAGAAGTGTATTTTCAGTTTGTTTGTCATCGCTATGCCATCCACTTTTGTTCCATGACAAAACTTGATGCAGCCATTAACTCGCAGCCATCGAGACCTCTTATGTACGCAGATATGTCATGGCCACCGTTTGAATTCATTACTAGATCCACTTTATGTCCAAAAGTATGTGGACACCACTTTACAACTACTGTAAGCTGAGCTCATTGGCAGTTGCGCACGCAGGTTGCATGATCTTGTGTAAGCACTGTCAACAGAATGAGGAGCTCTGGAGCATCTGTACCCCATGCCCAAAGCCAATCAGCTAAAGGGGTATAAAGTGCCCTCCATCATTGACCTATCCAATACCTATGCAATGAGATACACTACTTCTCAAAAGTTTGGGATCACAGTGGAATGTTCTTGTTTTCAATGGAGTATCTTCCTTCCTTGACACAACAATGGACTGACGGCTCTCTAAAGAAAGTTTTTCTTTCTGGCCATTTTGAGTCTGTCAGCAAGCCATCAACTGCTTCAGATACTAAACTAACCTAGAATGTTGTTCTCCCTTTTATGCTCACTTATTAGTAGAATGTTTTTCAGCTGTGCATCACAATTGAGCAAGAGTGTCCTAACAACCAATTAGTCCAATAACATCCTTAACTTGGATTGGCGGCCGTACCAGATTTAGGCAGAGGACTGAGAATTGCCTCTATAAAACAAGCCTCTATACAAAAATAGGCTTTAATACAAACATTTTTATTCTTTATGATACACTTTAGTCTTCTGATACACTTACATTAATTGCATTGCATGAAAATTGCATGAAAATTGCATGAAAATTGCGTGAAATGAAATTCTAAAGTGATCTTAAACTTTTGAGCGGTAGTGTAAATGAGATCCAACATCAGAAGCGTACCTCACCAATGCTCCTAAAGGTGAATGCAATCAAATCCTCATAGCAATATTCCAACATTTAGTGTAAAACCTTCCCAGAAAAGTAGAGATCGTTACTGCAGCAAAGCAGACAAACCCCCCAGTATAGTTCTTTGATTTCAGATGAGCAGGTGTCTATAAACTTTTGGACATGCTGTGTGTTCAGCTGCATTTGATGATGCATTTTGTTTCAGATTGTAAACAGCACAGCTAGTTGTTGCTTTGTGCATTGTAATATAGATGTTGGAGCACAGTGGCTGAACATGATATGAGTGAGTTCTGCTTATGCAGTTCGTATTTGAAATCCATCCATCGTGAGACTCAGAGACAAACAGCTGAACAGCCTAATTGGCTGTTTATTGATCCACCAGGATGAAGGGCACGTCTTCTACATTGTAGTCATATTTTACTTCCCTGAGGTTCACTTTTTATGCTAGTGTATGCGTTATATTTTTCTTTCTTTCTTTATTCCTTAGAATTAAACAGGCTGTTTGACCAGACTGGGTCTTCAAGACTGGCATATATAATTGACCTCCGTTCTAGGCAGATTTTTTTGGAATTAGGAATGCATACATATAGTTTTGGCCAAGTACATACTTATTAGAACTCACCAACAGCGTTTCCAGAATCATAACCAATTACCTTAAATCAAGTCCTTGTTATTATAAATGAGTGTAATGTACCTTAACAGTTAAACTATTAAAATCTGCATCAGATTTAAATGATGCACATTAGCTATGGTAGCTATGCTAATTACACGAGTGACTTTGGGTCAAGTAGCACTGCAGTTGAGGAAAGTGAGTTTAATTCCACATCAGAACAGCTGTAGGTAAAGTATGTTTTGTTGTTTGGACCTCCACTACTCTCCTGCCTCTTTCAGCTACAGCCTCTATAGCACAATGACAGCAGGAATCACATCTGAGGAGCTTGTTAAAGTCTTTTTGCCGGTTGATTGAGCTGTAGTTGAATGTTCTCTAAAGCCAGACATGCACTGGTTTTAGAGATCCTGTTTTGTTTGGTGACTCACACTGAATGAAAACACTCAAATGAAGCTGTTTCATTCAAAAGGACACGCTGCACACCTGAGCACTGAGCTAACCACACTGTGCACATACATGGTAGAACAGCCTTGTCTGCTCTCTGTAGCCTATTTAACAAACACAGTTTAAAATATAGCTGTGTTAACATTTATATACCTCTGCTGTTTTTATTTAAATAATATTTAAATGTCGACTCTGTGTCTCCACCCGTGTTGGGGAAGTTGTTCTGATGGTGTCTGTGTGTGTTTAGAAATGAACTAAAATCACACAGTGTATTTCTAGTAGAAATACATACCAAGACAGAATTTTAAAGAGACCTTTGTGTCTGACTGACGCAACATCCTCAGATCTTCATTCACTTCATAACTCGAGTCGATGCATTGGCGTGGCACTCGGCTTACATGACATGGGTATTAAAATATTGGTATCACAAACTTTTAGAACAAATATATAAGCAAGTAAATGATAATAAAATAATAAATTTACAGGAAAGGACAAAAAACGTTACTTTCAATTTTAAAATACATTTTTTATTCCAAGCGATTTTGGATTTTTCCGATTGGTCCATTTATCATAGATATAAAAGGCAGGTGTTGTGTTTAAATGATGTATGTATATTGCAATACATTGACAGCTTTTTCAATATGTTTTCTTTACATATCAATCATTACAGTCCTAAAAAGATGAGCATCTACAGTCACTAATGGGCCTGAAGTTGTATAGTTTGAACCCAACTGTTTATTTATTTGATTTGACTAACCCTAACCCTAGATTTAATAAGAATTATAGATATTTAATATTTCTGTATGAAGAAATGAAGAAATGACATGAAGAATAAGAAATCAGAGGTTTGCATTGTTAGGGGTCGTGCCTTAGACGTAGTAACATGAATCCACATCTTCAAGGACGTATGACAACAAGCTCTCAGTCTGGACTCAAATCTTCTTAGATAAAGCTTTGTGGGTAAACTCGTCTCATGCAAATTCCAAACCACATTAGCTTTGAGGAACTAGTTCGCTGCATTGAGATTAATGGTTGGGTGACTGCTTGATTTAATAGGGTTATTTCACTGCTTCCGGGCGGGAATAAACAACAAACTTAATGCAAGACATTAGTCACTCTCTTCTCTGAGTGAGAGAAGTTTCTGAGTTCACTTCTGACTGCGCTCTTGCTCACAGTCACAGTGTCAGTGCTCCAGGTTTGGTTCAAGCCGCCATTTCGGGCCCCATGAGACGATGTTACATCAGTGAGTGGCGGTTTCACTCACCATGTTCTTTAATGCGCATGGACCGTTTGCTTTTTGATAGATTTTTTTTTTTCCTCTCCAGAACTGAAAAAAAAGAACAACAGACTAAAAGGAATAAGAGCAGTAAAGCGTAGCCTCCCTCTGTCTAAGAAGTTTCTTTTTCTTAGCGAAATGATTGTTTAAAAAAAAATGAAAGGATCTGGATTTGCCAGCTCTGTCGGAGATAAATGCTGAAGGAAAATGCAATTTTCCAGTACGAGATGAAAAATGAAAATCCCGTATTTATCTTTTTTGGTGCCGTCAGCTTGTTCTAAACTTTGCTGCTAGGGAATTACAGGCGGCCTCTAGGAGAGCGACATTTACTGACGCTTCCGTGTCAGATAGTGTCATGTGACGGGGGTGGGCTTGGAGTTTGCCGAGTTCCAGACCTGAACCTGCATGATATCAGTTGCCTACAGAGCGGAGCTGAAAGAGAAAAGAATGTGACAGAAAACAGTTTAGTCTCTTTTTTTTTCTCTGCTTGGTTTCTCCCGGCGGTGGAGTGACGCAGCCTCATCCTCGTTCGTCCTCCTGCCCCCGTCTCCAGGAGAGCTGAGATTACCTAAAGCTGATTGGTCCCCTTAATGTGGTAGGCTCCCACATTCCCCAGACTAAGGCTTAAGCTGTCACTATAGCAGCCTGATCAGCACTGAGCCCTTCACTCCAAACTGCTCACTGTCCAATCGCTGGAGCTGCCCTGATGGAGCTCAGGGTGGAATGCGTCGTAGGCATGAGGCTTGGCTTCCTGTGTGTTCTCTTGGAGGTGAGGGCCCTTTAAGATTTGTTTTTTTTTCTTGGTACAGATTGACAGTTATGTAAGCGATCTCTTCTGCAGAGATTAGTATAGTAGCCTAAACTCCATATTCAAGTAAATGTGTTGCTACATCATTAAAATCCTGACTCAAGTGGAAGTTGTAGGAGGCCAGCAAGAAACAGCCTGACGAGAGTGAAAACTGTCAGGTGAAATAGTTTAAAGCAAAGAGTTTCCCATACGCTGACTTCACGCAATGCAACTTTCATGCAACTTTTGTTACTTGTGTCATTTCTTAGTTTTTTTTACTTACCACAGTGCAGATACAATGTGAATGACAGTTAGTGTAGATACAAAGTATCTGTGTGGTCTAAGAAAACGCTTAGAGTAAAAGTGAAAGTGAAATTTTTCTACATTTGCACCCAACAGCACATTCATTCTATGAAAATTTCATGACGAATGGACCAATAGAAATGCTCCAAAATAGCTTGGAAATTTTGGTTTCATTGACTTGCATTAAAAGTAAACACAACAGAATAAGTCTGAAGGCAGATTTTTTCTTTATGATGATCATAAAGGCTCTCGGTATATCAGGGTGATCTTGAGGAATGATCTTTACAGATAATACTGTGGTGTGGGGTGCCGATTCCATACATTCATCCCTTATCTTCCACTTTATTCCACTAGTTGGGGTCACGGAGGGGCACACCATGGACAGGTCGCCAGTCCATCACATGGCCAACATTAACTCGTACACACTCACACCTACAGGCAATTTAGAGTGATCAATTAACCTAACTGCATGTGTTTGGACGTGTGGGAGGAAACCGGAGTACCCGGAGGAAACCCACCCAAGCACAGGGAGAACATACAAGCTCCACACCGAACGGCTCAGACCGGGAATCCAACCCGGATCGTCTTGCTGTGAGGCGAGGGTGCTCACCGCTACACCACTGTGCCGCCGATTCTCTAACATGAAATGTGATGTAGACATCATGCCTGAAAGACTGTCAATCAGTGTGATCCGAGTTGTACAGAACTTGTCAGTGTGTACGTAAGAAGTTGTAAGCATGGTGGCTAAATCAAGACTTAAGTGGATTTATAAGAAGGAGGATTAATGATTCATGATTCATGATTAATGAATAATGATTAATGATAAATGATAAGTTTTGGCATTAAAAACAGCATGCATATTTGTATAATGTTTGCTGTGAAACATACAACATCAGTTTTTTTGTGCAGAAAGCACAACCTGACACAGCAATAGCCTTACTGACATCAGCCATGATTTCCCTGATCTAGCAGTTCACAAGCTCCAGTGATCCAAATTTAGGGTTCTGTTTAGAACCTTTCAGAATCATTTTCAGAAATGCGGAGTCTGGTGGCATTTCTATAAAGAACTTTATGCCACTTTAATTTTTGGGTTCTACATGAAGTGCTCTACAAAATGAGTTATACCATAAAGCAGGGGTGTTTAATTAGAATTCAGTAAGGTCCAGTTAGAGGAAATTTCCTCAGACCAAGGTCCGGACCATCATCATTTCGTGTTATAATTCAGTTTATTCTGTATACTGAAGTAGCCTAGTAATTCTATCAACATTCTATATCATCAACAACTAAAAGACAAACTAAATTACAAATACCCTTTAATATGTATCTACTATATTAATTGTTTTAAATGCTGGACTGAAAGTTTGAATAAATGTTTTTGTTCTTACTCCAAGTGGCTGGGTTAAAAAACATTATTTATAGAAAAATAACATAAAACAAATTTGCCATTCTTTGACTCGCTTTATTCTCCGACTGCTGCTTCTCGCTTCGTACCTCGCCTGTGTGTGCCACACTTCCGAATCTGCACAGATCTGATTGGCTAAGGGGAGCGCCTTTGGTAATCCTACAATGCAGGTGACTGGCCTGTGAGGTTACTGTGCCGCAAAGCCTGTAAAGACAAGAGAAGCTTAAAATAAACACTGTCAAAGTTAAATCGTTCTCAATAGTTTAAAGGTTCTATACCAAAGGTTCTTCGTAAGATCTTTACATTGTGTGTAGGTTCTTTAAAAAGTGTCTTGCACTCACACATCACATTTACAGACGTTTTTTAAAGAGGCAATTATTGAAGGGTTGTTTCTTTGGCACGACAGTAAAGAACCACTTTTATTTCACTAAGGAACCTTTGGGGGGGGGGGGGGGGGGGTTCTTATCGTGGTTCTTTTAAAGCATCACAAAACTTTAAATAGTGTTAACATTTTCAACAGGGTTTGGAATTTTTACATCCTGTAGTGTAGGCCAGGCCTTAGAGAACATAATTGTTCCATACTCCACAGGAAGGGTATAAATATGTCCTGCTAGGTTGGGAAACTGAATGTGAATGTTAAAGCGGTTCTTGTATCTTTGTACCGTTGGGAGCGCTGTATTCTAAAGTACTGAAATTGCTCCGTGTCCTAAATCTTGCTAAGCTAAGTTTTCCTAGACTGTGGCCTGTGTAGCAGCCCTACTCTCTTTTCCTATCAAGAGAGCTGGCACTGCGTCCACTGTGGTACCGAGGTGCCATTCATTCCCACCCTGCCAATCAATACCTGGCCTGTGGAGAGCACTTGGCTGTGATTGATATGAGCTATCAGCAGCAGGCATCTGGACGTTGACTGTGGAAATGGGGCAAGACGAATGCCTACAGAGTGCAGAGGCCCATCTGTCCACATTGATTTGCCTCGAAAAACGTTTGACTTCTAAATCATCCACTATTTTGGTATCAGAGAGGAAAATAATCCGTCTGCCTGGACTTAAAAGTTAAATGCTGGTATCTGATGTGTGAAGTTTCTCGGTGCTTATTAGCTTATCTTCCACACTTTCATGATCAGATTAGCTACTGGAGATTAAAGCCATGTCTTCTCACTTCCAGACCTGTTGATGTGCCCACCTTGTCCTTCCACTTTCTGAGTTACCTTCAGAACCTATTTGCTAACGCCTCCCCACACACAGTACAGCAGTCTTCACAGTGAAAGACTTGGTGCTTCATTCTGATTCGATGCTCAGATCTGATGTATCTGTTTTGATGGTTCACGTTCATGTACAGTCATATGCAAACGTTTGGTTTTAAAGTGAAGGAATCAACTACATATTTGAATTAAATTATTATTATTATTATTATTATTATTATTATTATTATTATTATTATTATTATTATTATTATGTATTTGTTGAATTTAACACTGGGGGGGGGGTATTGTCACTGCCAAAGGAAAAGCAGGTATCGTAAAAAAGGCAACTTTACAGGAGATGGCAAAAACGTATTTCACTTGTAATTGAAGTAAATGGAACCAGATTTTCCAGATTTATTTTAAAGCATTTCTATTGGCTGATTAGTTTTGAAATATCACCACACTGTGAATGAAAATCGACAAAATGAGACCTGGTTTTCTCTGGACAGCGACAGCATGTTGTGCAAAAGTTACACATTATATAATATTTTTCATTTCCTCCTATATGTTAAAATACCAACAGAAACTGTTCCCTTCATCTGATGGAGAAATAAACACTTTATTTTATTTAGAAAAGCAACAAAATATATAATTTACACAATGGTGAACAAACAGTGGGATCCAAAATATGAGACCGCCAGTAAAAATGCTTCTCCTTTTTCATTCTAGCTTTTTATTACTACCGATATCAGCATAACAAAAGTAGAATCTTTAAAATATTTACTAGACTTTAAGAATTTCTTGGTGATTACTTTGTCCTTCTTTTTCTTTAACGTTGGTGCACACGAGAGCTGACATGGTCTCCACAAGTTTGTGCAAAAGCCCCTGATGAGCAGATCAAATCCGATCAAAGAGCACATCAAAGCGTCGTCTGAACACAAGCTTAAGTGGAAGAAATAAGACTAAAAAAAACAATCTGACCTTTTTTTCAGGGCTTAACAGTGTCGGCATGACAAATTGGCAAGAATTTAAATAGTGACCTGGGAATAGTGCAGAATCTTGAATCTCTCAACAATTTAAGAAAATAACTACATTTATTTAAACAAAATTCCAAAAAATGTAATTTATGTATTTATTAAAAACAGTCTCAGAATTTTCAGTGTGGTCTCGGACTAAAACTCACTGTGTCTTTACTGTGAATGAACCTGAGCCCTGTAATGATCTGCATATCCTAATCAGTAGCATCGCGTAAATAGCGTAACACCGTGAGGAGCAAATAAATAAATTGCCAGCGCAGACTTTCATCACAGCTCTCAGCTGTTTGTGATTAGGAAAGACTGTGAAAATAAAGCTCCTATGCATTAATACAATGTACACACATAAACTTAGTCACCCTGTTGCCAGCGATGGATTATGATGACAATCTGTTGATTCACAGTGAACCGCATCAACCACATGAATTCTGATTTGTCCTTTTTCATTGAGGTCACATGGCCATGAATTGGACACAAAAACTGTGCTTCTTGAATTCATTGTATTTGTGATGTCACACAATCCAGCTTCTTTATCTGCTTATTCAGCTTTCTGCAGTTTAGCCCCACCCATTTTGGTTTAAGTAGTATTACAGTCCACATTGATGTTTTAATGAAGTGCATTATAGGCCAGCCAATCAGAATATAAGTCATTTACATATATCAGTCTTTAAGGCACAGTAACAAAGAGAGGTATTTCAGAATAAGAGAGGTTTAAAATGTAAAAATACAGAAAACCACACAAACCTCACCAGTGAGCGATGAGTAGCAATGAAATACATAAAGGAACTATGGACCCTTTAAGAATAACTTTTTGACATTGCCATTCATTTTTCTCTGTAGACTAGTATGTTCCCTCCTTCTGTTGTGTGCTGGTATGTTCTGAGTATGACCCCTGTTGTGGAAGGGAGTTGTGGTCAGGCTCTTTCGCTGGATATTGATGGATATCGCTGGATATTGCTGGATATTGCTGGATATCGCTGGATATCGCTGGATATTGCTGGATATTGCTGGATAGCGTTGGATATTGCTGGATATTGCTGTGTTTCCGGTGGATCACAGCAGAAGTGATTTAGATGTTTGATACAAAGACACAGGCAGTTCAGAAGAATCATTTGGGTAAATTGAATCTTACTCATCTAATCGCCGGTTTTGTTGAGCTGCACTGTGGTAGAGGCGGTCGGGGCTGTAGGAGGCTCTCTAGCTCCCCCTGGCTCTGAGTGCGTGGTGCTGGTGGGTGGAGGTGGAGCTGGCAGGCAGGAGGGAGGCTCTCCCTGTGGTGGCAGTGAAGCAGGCAGGCTTTGATGTGGATATCGCCAGCACAGCCTGGATCTTGGCCTGAGAAGCAGCCTGAGAGGAGGGTGCCCTCTGATCTCTGTCGCATCAAAGCAGGTGTTCTTCCCCTCCCTGCTGCCCCCCCAACTCCTCCCTAAATGGCCCCCTCCCTTTCAGTCCTCTTCTTCCATTCTTACCACAGAGTTTCTCTTTCTCTCTCCTCCCTCTGCTTTCTATCTTTACATCTCTCTCTCTCTGCCTTGTTTCTTCTTTTACCTTCCATCTTTCTCTACCAACTGTATCTCTCATGTTTCTCTTTTCTCCTTGCTCTCATTTCCTTTCTCACACTTCTCTTCCTTTTCTCCTTCCTTTCCTCATTTTATTTCTTTCTTTTTCTCTTCCCGTCTCTCTCCCCATCCCTTTAATCTCCCTTTTTTACTTCTTATTCCTTCCATCTCTCTGTTACTAGCTCTGCCTCTCTTTACTGTCTTTTAACTCCAGTCTCCATCTCTCTCTTTACCTCCCTTTCAGTTCCTTTATCCCTCTTTTATTCCTTCATTCTTTCCTGATTTTTTTTTCTTTTTCTCTCACTCCCTCTTCTTTTTTCTTGTTTTCTTTCTTTCTTTCTTTCTTTCTTTCTTTCTTTCTTTCTTTCTTTCTTTCTTTCTTTTATATTCTTTTAGTTTCTTTTCCTCTATTGCATTCCAGGTTTATTTTTTCTATTTTGTTTTTCTCCTTCTCTTTTCTACCCCCTCTCTCTGTCTTCCTCTCACTCACTCTCACTCCTCCCACTCAGTTTGCTGTTCTCAGCCAACATTCCCACACAGCTGAGATACTGACATCAGATCTGATGGACAGATTCGTTTTGTCAGCCAAGACACCATGCAACTGTTACTCATCCTCTCTCTCTCTCTCTCTCTCTTTCTCTCTCTCTCTCTCTCTCTCTCTTCCCCCTTTTCCTTCTCATGTTCACACTCAGTCATTAAGTGTCCCCTCCTCTTTCTGGCAGATTATCATTTCACAATTTCCTCTTTGTTGATATCTCAGAAATCAATATGAGACATTTAGTAACAGTTATTGTGCTGCTTTTGAAACAATATTGCAAACCATGGCATGTGGCAGTAGCAGTTCTCGATGTGAGAACAGTGATGAGCCGTTCCAGCAAATGAAGACTTATTTATTGAAGAAGTGAGGCACGTAGTGCATTGTCTTCATAAACCTTTGTGGTCCTCTGATTAACAGTCTTTCGGTCTTTAAAAAGCCTTTAAAGCCACAGTCAGCTGTAGGATTCACAGTGGTGCCACTAAAGGGTCAGTCTTTTAGTCTCATTCACAGCCTCAGTGGTGCTTGAAAGTTTGTGAACCCTTTATAATTTTTCATTTTTCTGCATAAAAATAACATAAAACTTTTTTTTTTTCACACAAGTACTAGACATAGATAAAGAGAACCCAGGTAAGCAAATGAGACTACTATCCTTGGTAATTTTTTTTAATATTACAGATCTGTGAGTGTGCGAGGTGTGAGTGGGTGGCCTATTATATTTAAAGAACAGGGATCTATAAAAGTCTGATCTTCACAGCATGTTTGTGGAAGTGCTTCATGACACAAACTAAGGAGATTTCTGAGGAGCTCAGAAGAAGACTGGTTGATGCTCATCAGGCTGGAAAAGGTTACAAGACCAAGAGTTTGGACTTCCACAGTCGTCATCCACCACCATGTACAAATGTAATTGCAAATAATCTGCAAGGTCACAAAGGAACCCAAGATAACTTCTGCGCAACTAAAAGCCTTACTTACATTGGATAATGCCAATGAGTCCACCCTCAGGAGAAAACTGAACAACAGGGTTCCATAGAGAATGCCAGTGTTCTCCACAAAGCACATTGCTGTCCGTCTGCAGTTTGCTAATGATCGCATGGACAAGCCAGAATGCTACAGCAAAAAAACAAAAACTAAACAAAATACATTTTTTTTATATTAGATGAGAAACGCTAAATGCTAAGGAGAAAAGAAAAACACTACGTTCCAGTATAAGAATCTCAAGAGAACATGGGATCATTCAGCACAACACTGACCCTAAGCACACACCTCAATCTACCAAAGAACAGTTAAAGTAGAATAAATGTTTTGGAATTGCTAAGTCATAGTCCTGGTTTTAATCCAATAGAATGTCGAAAAGACTGATCTACAGTTTTCAGAAATATTTAGGGGGTCATGCCAGAAGCAAAGGTCAACATACTTTTGCCACTCACAGATAATTCATATTGAATCATTTTTCTAGTTTCCTATTTATTTACCAAGTATGATATTTTTGTCATTTGTTTTTTTGTTTTATCTTTATCCACTTTTAGGATTTTAGGTGCAGTCCGGTTATGGTTTTGGGGTATATTTATACAGAAATATAGAGATTCTAACTTTCAGGCACCACTGCACTTCTACAAAGTAGGTTGTGAATAATCTGACCGTACTAGGTCCCTCATGGCATACAAAGCTTAAAATACCTCTTATTGTTATTTTCTCACTTGAAGCTTATTGAAATTCTGCCAATGGTACACTTTGAATTGGCACCACATTAAAGCTAATGGGAAGTTATTGTTGTGCCTTCGGTCTTGCTTTGTGGTGAAAAAACATCACAAAGCATCGAAACAAGCGGAAACAAGTTCCTGTGCAGAATGAAAATTGGGCGTATATGAAATTTAGACACTGCGGGAAATGCCGAAATTTAATATTTAACTTAGTCTGTGTGGTATTTAAGGGTAACTCTACAGTTTAGGGATTCTTTCTATCAAAATGACTGGAAAATGTTTATGGTTTAATGCTGCCAGTAGCTACTCTAGACTTCTAGTGATGCCAGAGCAAGTCTACATAAGCTTTGTTTGATTATTTACATGTGGGGATGCATATTTATACAGATCTGACACTCAGTAAAGACATATGCACAATATTTATTAAGGTAAAACACTGAAATGTGGTCTGACCGATGCTCTCTGGTTTGCTCTCGATAAGGAGGGAGAATATTTTTAGTATAAAACTCAAGCTGCCATTAACTTTAGTTACAAAAACAGCCATGAAGACAGAGAGAAACAAAAAATTTACCAGACATTATGCGTTTGATTTTAGGCCAGGAGTGTCCTAATGTGGCCCGTAGACAGATTTGAATGGCCTCAGGGTTTTTCAGATGTGGCCTGCCAGCATATATATTGCTTTACACTGTAGTAACAAAGTTAGCTGAAGTGTAAGAGCCTTTTGTCTCTGACCAGACATGCAGATTAATTTGCTGACTCACATTTATTCATGACTACAGCCAAAAAGCACAAAGTTGACAGTGAGAAGCATAGCAGCAATTCTAAGCCAATTCTGTAGTTGAATAAATATTAAACTTTTAATGCTGACACAGAGCTGTGGCTGTTCCTCTTCTCTCTTCTGTGTTTTCTCCTAATGCTGTTGTTGTTGCATTTATTTGATATGCCAATGACGTGATGTAACAGCCGAAAACTCTCACAAACTACATAATGTGCATCTGAAATATAGCAGAACAGCAACAGCGCTAGATGAGCGGAGGTAAAACGTGTCTTGTAGATGTCATTCTGTGATTATATGCTGTTTATTCTGCCTGTTTGTCTACATTTCTATATTCAAAGTTCCTTTTTGATGGCACAAAAATGCAGTTCTGACAAAAATAAGAAGCAAACAATATCTGTGTAGAACAGAAGTGGCCCTGCAGGCTCACTGGAGTACCCCCTCTTTTTCCATACCGTCCACCCACACTTCACACTTTTCCTCTGTCTCTTTACTGCTTGTCCCTGTAGCCTTGCCTTCTGCCTGCAGTGCTGCAGATCACACACTTTATGCTGTGTATGTATGTTGTGTGTGTGTGTGTGTGTGTGTGTGTGTGTGTGTGTGTGTGTGTGCATGTGCGTGTGCGTGTGTGTGTGTGTGTGTGTCTGAGTGGGTCAATGAGACATGGCCTGGGGCCGTAGCGACAGTAGTGAGAAATGAGTCACGGCCATCACTCCTTTAGAAAAAGGCTGCAGGTCCACTTGCTCTTATTTCACGGATTGTGCTCTCTCTCCCCCTCTCTCTCTCTCTCTCTCTCTCTCTCTTTCGCTTGCTCGCTCTTTCTCTCTCTCTCTGTCTCTTTCTCTCGCTTGCTCTCTCTCTCTTTCTCTCTCTTTCGCTCGCTCACTCTTTTTCTCTCTCTCTGTCTCTCTCTCACTCTCTTTCTCTCTGGTGCTCTCTCTCTCTTACTCTCTCTCACTCTCTCTCTCTCTCTCTCTCTGTATCACACCCAGTCTCTCTCTTTCCCCTTCTCTCTCTCTCTCTTTTTCCACTCTTCTCCCGGTTGAGCAGCAGAAGCAGCAGAGCAGACTCGTTCAGAGTCATTGTCCCATATCACACCCTGGGACGTGACCTGGAACCCTGAGCAGTGGGTAGCAGTGGGGTGTTTAGGGAGTTCAGATGGACAGAGGGAGTGAGAGAGTGCAGTGTGTTTGTGTTTGAGTGCCAGGGAAGGTAGGTAATAGATGTGTGGTGTAACGTGAGGTAATGATGCAGGCAGTCTAGGAGAATAGGATGGCCGGACAGGAGGGATAGCTTGGTAAAAGGAACTTGGGAGGAAGTGTGTGAGAAGCTACAGGCTGCTTTGTGGGGGGAAGTTTTGTGTGTGTGCATTTTTTTATTTATTTATTTACATTATTTCCTAAAAAAAAAAATAACTTGCACTAAGTGACTACTTAATTAAACTGTATGTATATGTAAAATGTATAGTGGTACTATATATCCAAAAGTCTGCAGTCGTCTGCTCAACCAATGATTCTTGGGTTGCAGAGCAGTAAGAGTGTTGAGTTCTCCGGAAAGCCTTTACAGCAGATGTTGGAACAGTGCTTTGGAGATGTGTCTGCATTCAGAGCATTAGTGAGGTCAGATACTGAATGATCAGTTCTCCATCACAAACTCCACTCCAACTCATCCTAGAGGTACTGGTTGGAGCTCCATCCCCCCAGATAACACAGAACCACTGTCCAATGCACTGTGCCTCAGTAGCTAGCCCTTGCCATTGGACCTGGTGATCTTAGATTCATGTGCTGCTGCTTCAGAGCGTCACATTCTGCAGGCAGTGTAGCTCATTTCACTAATTAATAGGGGTCTCTGGGTGTTTTAGCCATCTAGCTTATGTTATTAGGGATTGGGAAATACCCTGTTGCTGTAACACACACGCTATCAAAGCTTTCAAGCAATTGCTGATAGTTTGACTCTTACTCTGTGTAATGTTTAGTATAACTTTCTTAAGAGTCTCCTGTTGGTGGACTGAGGGGGATGATGATTTCAGATAAAAGTGATGAGCTTTGCCCTTTAATGAACCACCCAGTTGAGTGATTAATGAGCCACTTCTGTTCTAAACTCGCTCCAGCTCCAGCCTGGACTTAATTAAAACTTTAACCACCAATCATAAGTGCTCTCCAAGCCCCAGGATAATTCTGGGATAAATAGTACAAATTGCATCTTAACAAGTCATTTTAGGGAAGGAAGCAGAAAGAGGATGGAAGAATATGTCTTAGATATGAATATCGGCGTATGATATGACTGATATGAATATCAATGTCATTTTAGGTCTTTCAGCCTGAATATCTGTGTGTTCATTTGTGTAGTCATTTCTGCAAATGTTTTGGTTCTAAAGTGACTAGGTACAACTAACCTTCACATGGCCTGGGTTAGAGCTATATGACATGTTTTAACTCTGTGGGCTTCACTGTGTTCCACTCAGATAGTTTCACTAGCTAACATCACTGAAAAACATCAAACCCTATCTTTGCGTGGTAGCAGTAGCATAGTGTTTTGGTTTAGTGGGCTGTGTAAGACCTCTTAATACACAGATTTCACTCTGTAAGAAATAAGAAACATGGTGGGTTAAATGCCAAATGCTCACTGTTCTGGAAACCATGGACAAATCATGAACTCGAAGTGCGTTTGGTTATTTTTAGGTCTTGGATCCAAAAAAGAAGCAGATATGATCTCTGAGTGAGAACGTCTGAAGACAGCATAAAAGATTTGGGGCTAGTGGGAACAAAAAACAGTTTGGGTGGGACCAAAGTAAGTGTGAAATGTCTGATAAATGCAGAACTCAAAGTAGGAAGTGATGGCTGGCTGGTCAACACATTGTCCCTGTTGTCGGCCCAAGGATTTAATGTCAGCAAGTATTTCCAAAAAAAATCAAGTTTAGCATGTAGCTTGTTCTGCTTGTGTTAATAATTGTAATTCATTAATGATCTTAAGTTAGCGTAAACTAGTGGAGATTGGGGGTAGGATTCAGAGGTGTAGTACCCTTGTTAGAAGCAAAATTAAGGTATTCTTGTAGTAAGATCACACCGGGACCCTCGAGACAATCCTGCATGTGAATATTAGTGGTCATTTTTGCTCAGTGGTCTTGGGCCCTGGATAGAAATATCAGTGTAGCTACTGATTTTATGGTCTTGTGTCTTTTATATACGTTACTTCATAAAGTACACCTCCTGGTTTTTACATTCGTTTTTCATTAGATCAGCTTCATTTTAAATGTAGGTGCACTTCGTAGGTGCAATTAGTCTGTCTCTTTTTCCTGTATACTTTTTTTTAGTCCTCTCTGGTCCTGTGGGGGTCCTGACCATTATAACAGGGTGAAAGGGCTAACAAATTATGCAGAGCAGCAGTCTGTAGTTGTAGAGCTACAGAGCGCTCCTATATGGTAAATCGAGTTTAGATATAATTAGGTGTTTCCGGTCAGTGTGTATTAATATGATATATATCATTAGCATTTTTGCTCATTGCTTCGTTCTCTGACTCTTGTGTTTTCTTGTGTTCACTTCTACAGATGCGAGTTCCTGCTCCGCTGTGACCACTCCTCAGCCATCCTCAGGCCGTCCTTTCCTTTATCCCCTTGCCGTTCTGGCTGTTCTTCTGTTTCTCTTAGTGTGCTTGCTCTTTTATCTGTGTTGAAAATAATGTGGGGGTGTATGTCTGTGTGTGTGGGCATTTTAAGTGATTTGAAATATTTTTAATCAGCACTTTTTACTGTACTGCTCTTTACCCTGGGCTCATATCAAAAACAGACTCCAAACGGATTTAACGTAGGCTTGTTGTCAATATGTCAATATTAATATATTTTATTTTCTCTCCGTTTGCTTGCCCATATGTTCACCGTTTGCTGCTTATTGGCACTATATTCCAACATTAAATAGTAAAATAGCAAAATATGTGTACATCCCTTTTTTTAGAGCTCAAAGTAACCTATATAATGGAACCAAATGTCAGATATCTCAGATATTTATTTTGGAAATGACCACTTGAGCTTTGGGCAGGGAGTTTTTGCTGATGTATGCGTGTCTGTATGATATTAGGAATTAAACAGTGACATATAAAAAGCATCAGCTCGCTCCCTTTTACTTCAACAACAAAGTGAAAAGCCCCTGAGTGTGAGTGCATCAGGCAGGCTCCCAGGAACATCAACCTCACCACATCTGTTTATCAGCAGTTTAAGGTCTTCCTGCTCATATAACCCTTCAGAAACTCCCAGGCTTTCTAATGGCTCAGCTTTGTCCAGCCTTCAGCTGTTTCTGACCATTTGGGTATCTGCCCATTGCCTGTGGCTGTTTAGCCAGACTTCCTTCTGAGCAAATGGATTGGACGTGTTGTTTTGTGCCTAGATTTGGGGTTTATAATTGCCCTGATCAACCAAACAACTCCTGTTGTTTATCAGAGCACCCTGATTAGTATAAATAAAAAAATTGCTAGACTGAAACAAGTGGAAACAAAGTTGGGCCCTGGGACTGATTTTTTTATCCACGTCCAGTCAATCTGTCGAAACTCAGGCTGTGATTAATCCTGGTTTAGATACACAGGCTGTGATTAATCCTGGTTTAGATACACAGGCTGTGATTAATCCTGGTTTAGATACTTAGTCTGTGATTAATCCAGGTTTAGATACTCAGTCTGTGATTAATCCTGATTTAGATACACAGGCTGTGATTAATCCTGGTTTAGATACTTAGTCTGTGATTAATCCAGGTTTTAGATACTCAGTCTGTGATTAATCCAGGTTTAGATACACAGGCTGTGATTAATCCTGGTTTAGATACTCAGTCTGTGATTAATCCTGGTTTAGATACACAGGCTGTGATTAATCCTGGTTTAGATACTTAGTCTGTGATTAATCCAGGTTTAGATACTCAGTCTGTGATTAATCCTGGTTTAGATACACAGGCTGTGATTAATCCTGGTTTAGATACTTAGTCTGTGATTAATCCAGGTTTTAGATACTCAGTCTGTGATTAATCCAGGTTTAGATACACAGGCTGTGATTAATCCTGGTTTAGATACTCAGTCTGTGATTAATCCTGGTTTAGATACACATGCTGTGATTAATCCTGGTTTAGATCCTCAGTCTATGATTAAACCAAATGTATAAACTGTGACTGTGGTTAATCTAGGTTTAGATATTCAGACTGTAATTAATCCAGATTTAGATACACAGACTGTAATTAATTTGGGTTTAGATGCTCAGGCAGCGAATAATTCAGGTTTTGATATTTAGACTATAATTAATTCAGGTTTAGATGCGCAGGCAGTGAATAATTCAGGTTTTGATATTTAGACTGTAATTAATTCAGGTTTAAATGTTCAGAATCTGATTAATCCAGGTTTAGAAACTCAGACTGTAACCAATTTGGGTTTAGATGCTTAGGCAGTGAATAATTCAGGTTTAGATATTCAGACTGTAATTAATTCAGGTTTAGATACTCAGGCTGTAATTAATTCAGGTTTAGATACTCAGACTGTAATTAATTCAGTTTTAGATGTTCAGATCCTGATTAATCCAGGTTTAGATACTCAGACTGTAATCAATTTTGGTTTAGATGCTTAGGCAGTGAATAATTCAGGTTTAGATGTTCAGACTCTGATTAATCCAGGTTTAGATACTCAGACTGAAATTAATTCAGGTTTAGATGTTCAGACTGATTAATCCAGGTTTAGATACTCAGACTGTAATTCATTCAGGTTTAGATACTCAGACTGTAATTAGTTTGGGTTTAGATGCTCAGGCAGTGTATAATTCTGGTTTAGATATTTAGACTGTAATTAATTTGGGTTTAGATGCTCAGGCAGTGATTAATCTAGATTTAGATACTCAGACTCTGGTTGTTTTATATGTACATACTCAGATTGTGATTAATCCAGGTTTAAGTAATCCATTCTGTGCTGCAGAATGTTAAGCCCAAACAAGGGTCCCCAGAAGACTATGATGATGGAATATTCGAATGGAAGCCCATAGGCAGGTGCAAAAGCCATTGAAAGGTTATTACCCATTGACATGTGTTTTACTTCAATATATTTTTTGGTACTTTTTTTTTCTACAGGAAGATGATTGTTGTTGGTTATCAATTGTGTGCCACAGATGCAGCAGGGATTAGGTTTAGACCTGGGTGTGGGGGACTTTTCTTTAAAGCACCTATTAATTCTCCCCTCCCTCATGCTTTCTCTGTCACGCAGTCTACACGCATAGTCACACAAACTCATAGCACTTGCCAATTCAGGAGAAGAGGAAAAAAAAGAAATGACTGAGAAATTACAGGTTTGTGATTGCCTCAGGCATTCAGCCTTTAGCTAATCAAGATGAGACAGGCACTTTTCCTTTTCCCTCTGCAATTTGTCACATTTATTTTTTTCTCTTCCCTCAAGTCATTCAGAGATAGTAACGGACATAATTTGATATCTCTTTAGAATGATTATGCTCTTTTCTGTTGGATAATCACTGAAGTGAAAGGGAAAGTGGAGACATTGCTTGTTGTTTTATTGTAGCACTACTCCAGGGATTATCACGTTATCTATATCTAGAAGTTATTAAAAATGAAAGTAAATCCTGTGTAATAATCCTCATATTTGATGCATTTCAAGTTTAGTTGAGTAACCGAATGACCAAATCTATAGAGACAATATCTAAACATGTTGTTGGAAATACATACGTAAACATGTCCTCATGCCCAAGAATGAAAGACTAATTGCATAAGTATGTGTAAGTAAACTAATTAAAACCCCCACTGTGTGCTTCAGCTACTCAAACTCCACTCCTTCCTCTAACTACACTGGCTGTGCTGGTATTACCTTCAGTGAACAAAATGTCAGGAAACAAGATTGGGAACACAATCCCATGTGTATGAACTAAGTCTTCAGCTTTTGCATTCCAAAGGGTGTCCCCAAAAGTGAGCTGCTTGGACACGGGAGGACCGTTTGAGAGAAGATTCATGTTTATTTCCCATCAACACGTTCAGAAAAAATAGCTGGGCTACGAACAAAATGGTTATTTGCATTGCACGCTGGAGATTTGCATCGTTAGCGCCTCTGCGCAATCTCACAATCTTCCTGCTATCTGCTGCATGAGAAACCGATCAGGAATGTCAGGATTGACGTCACCTGCTCCCCATGGAAAACAGTGTGATGACCGGGTCCTGTTTATAAACAATAATGAGTGTTTGTTGTGTTTTGAAAATGTTGCTGATGACCAGCAAATGCTGGTTTCTGCTGGTGACCAGTTGTGTTTTGAACATGCTGGAGGTCATTTTGTCGGACTCTGGCGGTGCTCCTCCTGTTCCCTCTCGCGCAAGGGATACCAGTCCTGCTCCTGGGGTGATGCCCTTCTGCTGCTCAGGCTGTGATTGATCCAGATTTAGATACTCAGACTGTAAATAATCCAGTTTTAGATGTTCAGCCAGCCAGCTGTCCTAGTGTAGTGGTCCATGCCTTGATTTCCTCTATGCTCGGACACAGCACACCTTTTTTGCATGCATGCATGTGCCATCCTGGAGGAGCTGGAGTTCTCGTGCAACCTGAATGGGCTGTAGCAACAAAGACAATAACAAAATGCTATTGGTACTCTACTGTGATGATTAAGTGTGTCTTGAGTATTTATGTAGGACTTGAATCCAACTATTATTTAAGTTCTTTAACTTCATCTTATTATTACTCACCTAGTCTTGTGTGTCTTTGGGCTAAAACCTTTTATGTGCTCAAATGGATACAGTTAGTAATTAATCAAGATCAAATTTAAACAAAAGTAATATATAAACAGCTAATTGCCCTAGCATCTAGTAACCGCCAGGTTTGGCTTATCGGTTATGCCAATGCTAAGAGAGAGCTTGTGCTGCAGAACTAAAAGGTCAGGAGGCAAAATCAGACATGATTCTCACAGGACTCTGCCCACTGGACGCAGTTGTCTGGATAGTTCTGGATGGTGGGCTAATCTCAGTCCAGCAGGGACATTGAGGTGTTTAAAAACTCTGATCTACTCACACAGGCATGGCACACACTAACACACCGCCACCATGCCAGTGTTACTGCAGGGCTGAGAATGATCCACCACCCAGATAATACCTCATCTGTGGTTGTCCTGTGGGGGTCTTGCCCAGAGGGCTAACAAAGTATGCAAAGTCTGTAAGTGTAGAACTATGAAGCGCTCCTATGTGGTGGGTAGAGCTGGTAAACTGGACAATGAGCATAGAAACAAGGAGGTGTATCTAATGAAGTGACCAGTGAGTGTACTATGGCTGTACCTGAAACATCATAAATACTGCCTATTGTATTCTAAGGCAGGAAGACACCCGTTCATGTCTGAATCTTAGATTTGTATAAAACACTGCTTGCCTCTTCTATTCCAGGGCAGTGTATATGTATCACTCGCTACTTTACATATCCCACTGCGGTTTGGAAACAATAGCAGAAATCACCAGAACTGACACAGTGGACCATGCTGCATTTGAGTGTGCTGACTTATGCTGGCACGGAGGCATCGAGACAGCTGCCTTCAGTTTTAGACAGAATATGTCAGTGTTGTTTCCTGCATAGGTTTGATCGCTCACAGCCAACACTGTAGTAACCAAATTTAAATAATGGACATGTTTTGATGTTGTCCATTACAGTTTGTAATTTTGTAAAACTCATCCAAATTCGCTGCAGTGAGCTAACACGTTTAAGGACAGAGCACGGATATATCAATTAACATTTATTTGCATTTTTTTTCTACTAGGTACATCACTGTTAGCAGCCAAATAACAGGTATAGCCTGCCATTGTCACTTAAGACTCATTCCTCGGCTTCATTATCAAGACATGTAGTTGTAGGGACATTGTAGGCTACAAACTCGGGGTAAAAACAGGGACGGAAAGATGCTGACTATTTCTTCTGAATCCATCTTTATTTGGATGGAAAAACATTGGCTAAGTGGCAGGAATGGTGCATCATTAGCTTCTCTCTCCTTCTCCCATTTGCGACTGTGCTAGTGGAGGATAAATCACTGGGTTATTGCTCCTGGAGGCCTCATGAATCAGACAGCCCTCCGTGGTGAGAAATTAAAGGCTTTCTAATGGGCTGAGCTGCTGGAACATATTGCAATTGTGAACACAATGCCTACCCTTCACATACTGATTTGTGCATCTAGTCCTGCCTCACAAACCTCGCAAGTATGAATGCAACAAGTAGTCTTGATGAGATTGGGTGGGAAGTGCATGGGCAAATTTGGGTAATAAAATTGAGAAAGCCCAATTGGCTGTTGCAGCATCACAGATTCTTTTGGGGTCAAGGCAAACCGAATGCCATGACTTCTTAAAAACAGTGCAACAAGCCGGACTGCACATGTTGTAGCCGATGGTTATGTAATGCACGGCTGGTCTTCTTTGCGTGTACTATCACCATGACACCACGTCTAGATTTTGTCATAATGATTGCTGCAAGGAAGGCAGTCAGCAGAGTCAATAATGATATGTCATCATTTCTGTGGTAGACAAATTTACTCTGACAGATAAAGGCCAGCATATGAAAGGGTACGGAGGTATGGGGGTGGGGGGATCTACGTGTTATGGATGACTTTCCAAATGCGTCCAGCTCGCATTGATCAAACACGCGAGCCGTGGCAGCAGTGTGTACATTGGGAGAGGCCTGACGTCTTTGACAGGACGCCTCTTATCACTGCCACACGAAAAAATAAAGCGTCCCAGAGTGCATCACAGCACTCAGCCCAGCAGCCGCCTTATAAAGAGCAACTAAATGTCAAATTTTAAAATCCATATTGAGAATGAACCCGATGTGAGGGCCTGTTGAATATAATGGCAACGTATTACGCATTTATATTATAAATCTATATTGAACGTGATTCTCATCGCATTTAATTCCGGTCTTTATTTCTGCCTAATATACTTGTGGGGTTCCACAGCCTAAGGCCTAAAATTCAATTATTGCGTTACATATAACATTGACTACTTGAAGCAGTCATAAAAATTAAAGACTACAAGAGCTCAGCTCAGTTGGAAACGCTAATGCTAATGCTATTGCTCATGAAGAGACTCTCTCTCACACACGGAGCAAATGAAAACATTAACTTTTCACTATTCACTTTTTATATTTCTATAGAAACTAAAACTAGAGAGATTTTATATTAGTCACCCAATTAATAAACCATGAATCTAACCTGGTAAATGTTAAATCTATTAGGGACAGTACAGAGGAGTTGGTGTGATGCTAACTCTAGCTAAGTTAGCAGACTAACTGCTCAACACACCAGATATGTTTCTGGCACTGTAACATCAGTCAGTCTCTATGGAATATCAGTTACCTGGAACTGAACCAGCCTTATAAAGTCTCAAACATGGTGTCTGCCGTTGTTAGCCTGCCGGCTAGCACCTAGAGCGAAATCAGAGGCTGCAGGCTAGCAGTGCTACGCACCAGATTTCACAGTTCACCAGATTTCACTGAATAATTTCACTGAATAAATGTATTATAGAAATTTGACATATAATGTAGCTATTTTGTTGTCTGCAGCATCACAACATATCTAGCACAGCATGTTATACATTTCCTGTCACGTTTCGTAATCCTCTCATATTCTAGTATATTTGATTGTGATCAAGTTCAAGTTCAAGTTCAAGTTTACTAATGTAATAAACAACGAGCTGATACACTGCAACACTCAAATACCAATCAGAAATACTATGCATATATGTTTCACACATCTAAAAAAATAATCACACTTTTTTAACATGTGAACATTTATTGACATGTGATAACATGGTGTATTAATTTGAGAGATTATATAATCTACTTTCAATGTCCAAAAATAAGCATAAACAGATATTAACAGAATTTACACAAAAGTCTCATATGGTTCATGGTTCAATATCAAACCAATGATCAAGTATGTGTATTTTAGTATTTATGTAATAAATATTATGTTCTTAAAATGGTTATAACAAAATGACTAAACAAACAATTAATCTCCTTCATTTTAAATACAGTGTATATATAGGTACAGTCTAACATAATATAATAATAATGTTTGGCAGTTGTGTTTGTATTCACAGGGACATGTTCACACACACAGACAAGCTGTGGGATTTTAATTGTAGATCAGTAACTTGCTCCAGAGGTGCCAATGCAGTGTTATCAAATGAGATAGCAAATTGTTTAGTCATGCGTACACATGCTGGCTGTTTTCTAACATCATGACACTTAACAAAAAAACTGCAGTAAAAAACAAAGAGGACATGCAGACAGGTGGTTTACTCGTACAGAATGAATCTACAGGCCAAGCATAAGAACACAGCATACATGTCATAGACATCTGGTGATATCTGGTGAAATTTGGCCATTTGGAGGTTAGAATACATATTTAAATTCGCTACACAGATGAAAAATTATGCTGCTAACTGCTGACAGAGATTTCAATATTTACTAGTTTTGCATTCAAACTCAGTGACAGAGTCACAATGTGTCCCTCACAAAGCCTGGAGAAACTGTTATCATACTGGGAGGAAAGTCCCTCCAGGTGCCAGACTTTCTCATCAGGTCTTGAATGCGTGCCAGATGCAGCTTAACAACCTTGACAAGGTGAATGCAGATAAAGCTGAGAATAGTTGTGTGCTTCTAATTTCATCATTATGAACTCTACAGGTGCAGTAAAACTCAATAAGTTTCTGATTATGAGGAATAGTTTGGTTAAATGGCACAATAATTGTTTCTCATTTCTCCAGCTTAGCTTAAAGTTTTAAATTTAAAGGGACGGTATCATGGAAACCCAATATCCATGTTTTTTTCTCTTTTAATCATCATAATCAGTTTATACTGACTGGAAGCACTGTCTATATCGTCGCTGTCCAATGAAAAACATGTATCTTCATTTTTGTCAATTTTGAGGTTTTTGAACACACAGTGGTCTTTTACATTGTGTGAAAATGTCATGATTATTGGACCAATAGAAGTGCTCCAAAATAGCCTGGCAAAATTCTGGTTCCATTAACTTCTATTGAAAGTAAAGTATGTTTTGGTCTCACCTGTAAAGTTGCAATTTTGGAGATACTTGTTTTTCATTGGACAGCAACAATATATATATATATATATATATATATATATATATATATATATATATATATATATATATATATATATATATATATATATATACACTACCGCTCAAAAGTTTGGGATCACAGTGAAATTTTCTTGTTTTCAATGGAGTAGTCTTCCTTCCTTAAAATAAAACAAAATAAGCCTCTATACAAAAAAACTTTAATACAAACATTTTTATTCTTTAAAAATCATCTGATACACTTAAATTAATTGTGAAATGGACAGTATTGTTTGTGAATTGCATGAAAATTGCATGAAATTAAATTCTAAAGTGAGCGGTAGTATATATATATATATATATATGTTGGTACATGGAACCATAAAGAAAGGAATAAGATGTAGGATAGGGTATACATGTAGGATATGAGTTCTTTATATGAATATAGAGATAACATGACCTAAACAAGTGAAGGTGGAACTAGATGTTGAAAGTGGACATGATGGGAAAATTCAGCGGCGTATGCGTCCCGTGAGTGATGAGTTCTGAAAAGTTTCTGAACGGTTGTTGACTGCACATGTCTAGCGGAATGAGAGAGACCGGACACTTGAAGGGTGAAGTGAGCATTGATAAGATCTCATTTACAAAGAACGATGGACACAATGTGTCCTTTCAAACTTCAAAATTCCAGCTAAAATCCATGATGTGTTTTATGATTTTGTCAATTTCTTTTCTTTTGTTGACTCTTTTTATGCCTAATTTAGGTTTACATGAAATATATGTACATATCACCAGAACAAGACCTCATATGTCTAAAATGATATCTTCTATAAAAAAAGACTTTACTTGTGATGTAAGTCAATGGAGCTAGACTTTTTCTATGTATTTCTATGCCCTTGTTTTTGGTCTGTCCATTATTAACTTCACACACAATGTAAAGAGCAACAAGTATTCTCCAACTGCAAAAACTGTCTCTAAACATTACAAAAGATTTTTTTCAAATATTCACAGTTCTCTGGGGATCTGTCATTGTTAGAATGCAAGACAGTTTTATGAAGAAACGCTCTCTCGTTCAGATCGTGTTGAGGATGTTTGATCTGGTGCCGACACATCGCCATGTGCTGGCAGACAGCTTTCAGGAGGCTGCGGTTAGAAATGAATAGGCTAAAACCCCACAGCTGTCTCCAACAGTCTTGATGGCTCTCACACATACACGATTGCTCCTACACAACCACTAAGTGCTCTGTCAGTATGTACAATGGTAGGGAGTCAGACTCAGACTCCACTGAATTAATGTGAACAGGGGAAGGGCAATACCCTTTGACCAACTGGGGACGAACGAGTACAGCAGACCATAAACAGTTTGGAAGAGGGATGTTTCTGTGGTTTTGCCCACTGCTTACTATATTAGAACCAAAACAAATCAAACACTTTATCCAGCGTAGCAACCCAAACTAATGTGACCACCCTGGTCACTTTATCTGCCACATTTATAAACACTCAGTGCTGAAACCTGGATCACTGCAAGTCTGAGAACACACTGGAAACAAACTGTAGGTCTGCTACCTTTGAAACTGTATGCTTATTATTTATTTATTTATGATCTGAAGGCACAATTATGCTGAACATTAAATATGGATATAAAGAGAGTTCTGTTTGTTCTTTCATTTTGTTCATACTCATGTTGGTGCAGTTAGCACTGTCGCCACACAGCAAGATGATTCAGGTTGGATTCCCGGTCCGGGTCGTTCTGTGTGGAGTGTGTATGTTCTCCCCGTGCTTGAGTGGGTTTCTTCCGGTCACTCCGGTTTCCTCCCACAGTCCAAACACATGCATGTTAGGTTGAGCAGTCACTCAAAATTGCACATGAGTGTGAGTGTGTGCGCAAGTGTGTGTTGTCTCAAGCCCGGGCATGTGGTTGGTTGACTCGTTGTGGCGACCCCTGTAGAAGAGAAAAAGCTGAAAGATGGGGTAGGAGTCAGGGTCGACTCCGCCAATAATGAGCCAAAATACCAGGAGACTGGGGGTTTTTATTGTCATTGGCTCGAAGGATATTCTGACAGAGTTGAGTATGAGGCAAGTGAGAAGTGAGAGTTTGTTTAGTTACCAGGTTTAAATTATACCAACACGACTCACTAGCCGCTGTGAACACAAACTCTGCTCACAAAATGTTCTGAATTTATCAAAATTCTTTTCATGATTTTGATAAATCATGATAAAAATATTGTTAACAGCGTGACAAGAAACAATAACCCAAAACACAGAATGTTGTAGAGAAGAGGGTGAAGCTGAAATCTACTCCTTTTTTGTCTGTTTCTTATTTAAATTTCCATTTCAGCTTAAATGGTGCTGCAGCTACATTCTTGCGCCCACACACCAATTAAGCTAACTGCTGTATCACTCAAGGTGGAGCAAAGAGGCTGAATTAGAGGCTGACGAATACAAAGCCAACGTCTGCCCCTTAAAAAAGAAGATTTAAAAACGGTCCATGTTTAAAGAATTCTACTGCAATGATATTTTTCAGCACATCACTTTCCCCCTTGCCCCTCATGATGTAAAATTAGTTACATTTTCATCATATTGTTACTTAAACCTGGGTTAACTACATTAAAGACTATTTCATCTCTGCTGTATCCCCTCACCACTGGCTTTGGATTTGGTCTTGGTTAAAGTTAAGCCGAGGAGTCCCTTCCATTGATTCCAGTGACCAGAGTCAAGAGTCTGAGTTGAATCCAGAAAAGAAAAGAAGAGTCGTGCATCACTAAAGACCGCGTCCTCCACTGCTGTGTTTGTTGTTATCAGAAACATTTGACAATGGATGGTCCATGACATCGTACAGAATGCATGAACGCATGTGGGTAGAGATAATTACATCATTTTATACAAACATATTTATTATTGTACATAAAGGAAGCATAAAGGTGCCATTAGGTCACACCGGTGTATTTACAGAGGTAATATCCTTTAATTTGAATGTTTGCTTAAAGTGAGAACATAAACTAAATTTGACTGTAATGTCACATGTTTAGGCAGAAATAAATCATAGCAATGGTAGATGGCAAAGATAAGAATTATTCCTTTCTTTTTCTACCTATATTCAGTTGTGTTTTCAGGTAATAGACTGATATGTAAAGTGACGTTCCACTAGAGGCAAGTTCAACTGTGGAGGCGTAGGAAGCGTGGCTATGTGGAATGGTGAGTGAGGAGCCCCTGGGGAGAACGACGCAGTAGAAGAGACTTAAAACATGTCAGTAGTTGAGACTGCTAGCGTATATATATATATATATATATATATATATATATATATATATATATATATATATATATATATATATATATATATATATATATACACATACACACACACACATATATATATATCAACAAGTTGGATCTAGATCTGAAGCCTCCTGATTGCTCTTCCCACCTAATGTTCTGTATCAGAGATTTATTAATAACATTTTCTGTTAAATATATGTATCAGTCTGAGGTACAGTATGACTGTTGAGCAGCTGGTGAGGAGGGTGGATACGTATGCAAATTCTGTTTACTGGAGTCCAGGTTAACATGGCCAGGAGTTAAAGTGCAGGTAGAGATGTTTAGAGAAGGAGAGTCCTAGAAAAACAAACACTAAGACTTACAACAATAACACAATTCACAGGCAAAGATACTGACCAAAACAAAACTGGATACACAGAGATAGATATACCATACAACCATGAGCTAACATTCAAAGCCCACAATCACAAATCCACAATGCCAGACAAGGACCAGGAGAAAACCGAGGGGTATAAATACACAAGAGAAAATAAGGAACACCTGAAAGGTGGAGGAGCTACTCGGAACAGGCAAGAGGTGTGACTAAAGATTGGAGACTAAGAGAAGCTAAGACCCAAAACAAACAGAAGCACATGGAAATGACAAGAGAGCAAAACAAAAGCAGAAACAGACAGGAAGTGAAGGTGTGACACACCTACAGTGTATTCTTTTTTTCAGCTTCCTTTTTATAAGTAGTGAGTGTTTGAGTATACATAATGGATGCTAGTGGAACAAATGGAAAAGGACAAGTCCATTTAATTTTTTAAATTTATTTTAATATTTTTTAAGCAGAGGCTGACCTACTCACTTGCAAAGTGGATGCAGGAACGTGAGCTTGGGCTTGTATGAGAGAATGTAAATTGCCTAAGAATTTAATCCATGCACTTGTTAATCCTAAGATCCATTTTTATCAGGAGCTATATTTTAAGCTGCATATCTAATGCACCCTTTAATGTACACTTCTTAATACATTCCACAATGTCCCTCCATGCTAATCCAATCACCCTGCCTGATCTGTCACTTATCAGTGCTCCAGAATCTCATCATCTACATCATCTGTGGGTATGCACTTAGAGTGAAGAAGTGAAGTAATATCTTTTGTTCGAGCTCTTAAACATTGGATAAAATCATATTTTCTGAGTGATACTCGTCAGTTCAGAGCAGTGTGCTACAAGCTTCACATGCCTGTTCAACTCAGCTGCAGGCACCATTCTCCCTTCTCATGCGATTGGAGGCCTTCAGCCTTGGATGCGATTGAAAGTCTTACCTAGATGTCATGAGAAGTTTAGTGACCTGAACTGAATCCAGTCCTGAATTTCATTCTCGTTAGCACTCTTTTTAAAGCCCCACTAATAGGCCTCTAACATGAGTCATTGGTTTTTATTAGTTTACTCCATCCAGTGATTAGAGGCACAGAGTTTCTTTATTCATTACTCTCATAGCTCGTATTGCTTTTATTTTGCTGTCCAGTGTTGACTGGAGGAGGATGTGTATCCCTTTTTAGTCCCCCTTGTTTTTCCCTAGTTTCTTCCACTTATTCATTGGGCCACTGTTGCACTTGGCTTGCCCACTAGAAGGCCTGTCCCCAGATTTTTGTAAAAGTGCATTGTGACAACAGCCATTGTAAAAAAGGCAGTACACTAATTCATCTGAACTTAACTGAATATAAACTTTTTTTTGATCCATCACTATCTTTTGAAACCCAAATAAGGAAACTTGCCAAAACTTACTAAATCTACTTTACTCTTTTTTTCCATTAATATATTTCCTTGCAAAGATACAGCAGGATAGTTCAGAATGATCCTGCGTAGCCCTTTGTGAGTGTATGGTAGCTTATTGTGAATGCTGACTTGCTGACTTGGCAAAAACAGGAATTATTGTTAAGATAAGAGATAAGATAATCCTCTATTAGTCCCACAGTGGAGAAATTCACAGTGTTACAGCAGCAAAGGGATAGAAAAGCAATCAGTACAAACAATAGATAAATATACAATATATACACAATATAAATAATAAAAAGTTAAGAACTTTTAAGATTATATTTACAAATAATTGCACATAACTGTTAACTGTCCTAAATTCCTCTAGAGGGCACAGCACAGCTATTTTTGCTGTCAGAAATGGTGTTGTGAAATTCTTGTGATTGGCTGAGAGGGCGGTGAAGGTGGGGTTGGTGGGTGTGGTTATTCTAGTTGAGGGTGAGGCTCTAAATCACAGTGATGTAAAAATAAGCAGAAAATCAAAACAGCCTTTGCAATCACATGGAATCGCAAGGAACAAAATTTTTCTTGAATGGAATACACAGGTAGCAGATGTGGCTGATTTTGGTTGCAACTGGACTTCACAGAGATAGATCTCCAGAATTAGTGCGTTTAAGAAATGACTTGTTTGTGAGTGTGATTACTTGAACGTAATTATTACATAAAGTGCCTAAAGATTTTATCAGTCAATGCATTAACATACTTGAGTAATCAAATAAGGGGAAGCTCAAGATTTACATGACTCAAGCAGTAATTACATTTCTGCTTTGCAACCAACCAATAAAATCACAGAATAAGATACTAAAGTACTGGTATAAACTGTAATTGCACTTTATCTTCTAGGAGCACTGGCTAAGTACTGCACTTGTACTGTATGTAGTCTTGTATTTGTTCTCTTCTCTGTAGGTGTTCCTGTCTTGCTAGGTATTGCGTTGTCTTTTTTCTAGGTATCAGCACTGGCCCTGTGTTTATGGCAGTGTTTGAGTATAAGAGTGGTTTGGACTTAAACCTGTTTGTACTAGATAGAGATTCATACTCTAACTGAACACTAAGCACTTCTTTAAGTCGCTCTGGATAAGAGCGTCTGCTAAATGCCGTAAATGTAAATGTTAATGTAAGATATATTCCTCATTTCATCAAGCATGTTGTTGGTTTCACTGTTGCTCCAAAAGTGTTTTGTTGTCATCTCGCTGTTGCTTGCTGCTTGTTGGAACTGCAGTCTGTTGTTGCACCTATAGGCTACAGACTAAAGAAACTGAAATGAATCAGAGTACTGGTAGACATGCTTTAAAAAATCTGATTACTGAGCCATAACCTAGCTCTCATGGAGTTCCTAGTTTGATTTCTAGACCTTAATCTGATTGAAGAAATTAGAGTATGTTATTTACTTGACCAGTGGAATAATCGGATACCTACAAAAATCTGGGCTACTGACTAACATACCTTTTTTTAGATTTGTAATTGTTGTAATTGTTACAGTAAATGTGACTCATTTTGTATTGGTGCCCCTGACAAACCTGCACACTCTTCAATATGTTCAAAAAACTCATTTCTACCAAAATCTACTTATATCACACTCTCAACCTATCTTGCTATGCACCCAGTTTAAATTCCCAACTGGTAACATATAAAACTACATGGTTTAGAATCCCATGATCTATCTGAGCCTCTTCACACATCTTGGCCTGCCTGTAATCTATTCCTGAATACAGATTAAGGGCAGATCTTCTAGCATCACAGCTACTAAACTACACTAAACTGACTCTACTTTTAACTCAACTGTTTTAAATCACACCTTTAAACCTTCCACTCAACACTTTCATTGACATTCTCATTCAAGTTGATAACCTCACTCTAGTTGATAGCTTGAGTATAGTTTGGATTTAACAGGGCTCTGTAGTTCAAGGGGTCAAAGAAGCTCAAGAATAGGTTAAATTTACTCCAGGACATGAGCCTTAGGTCACCATTACAGGCCCACCTGCATGAATATCTGCTGGGTCTATGTTTCCTGTCAGCTAGGGCTCTTCTAGGCAGGGGGCTGGTGAGAACAGGAACAGCAGTCATGGAGCAGTGAGGCTGGCACTACATACAGTAGCTCCCTCATGCATTACGCATCTCTCAGTGTGCGTTTGGGGAAAAAAAGCAAGCTGTCAGGCGTGGTTAGGCCTGGCCAGGAAAAGATTAAAACCGCATCCCACACAGCCTGCTCCACTGCCTGCTTTTACCCACATTAACGCGTCTGTTCTGATCACTAGCTGCTCAGCTCACACATAAAGCCTGAAGTTTAATAATCTCAGACAATGGTTCTCTCCGCTGCGGCTGGCAAAACCAGAGTAAATAAGTTCAGGTCTGCTGTGCTCAAACAAAAGCCCTCGCACTGTGTTCACCTGAGTGACCAATGTGAACAACAGTGTGAGCGAAGCTAATGGGATTTTAATCTCCTAATGTGTTGTTCGCGTTGAGATTGTCTGGGGTTAGACAATGTGGAGGGGAGTTGAGGCTTTTGTTCTGAGCTTTTTACAAAAGCGGTTGTTCAAGCAGGGCTAAACAATGCCACAGTGTTGTTGCACGTGCTAGGCGAAATGACGCCTGTGCAAATACAGAAAAATATATCACTGTTACATACAAGGGCATAGATTTGATCTCAGTGTTGGTAGGGACACAGCAAAACTGGATCATGTTTTGTGTTTACTCCTGCCAGCCTATAGGCAGCTAGTCTATAGATATAGATGACAGAAGGTAAGGTTAGCTTGCTAGTTAACACTAGCTAAAATGATTAGCTAACATCAGTTGACCTTATTTTTCACAGTAGAAAGACATAATGTTCGGTTGCAGGTTTTTGTTATTTACTGGCTACTTACTAGTTAGTGTACTACCGATGACTTACAGTCTGGGAGGTGAAAAAGCTTCTCTTTTTAGAGGCATGATATCTTTAGAGAATAAAACGTGTTGTCATGACATCTAAGGACAGTGAATCACCTGAAAGACTACATTTTCACTGGTGCTTGAGGTCTGTAGACAGATAGCCTGATCAGCTCCTGCTTCTCCTGTCTGGCAGTAAGAATATTTGTTGTAATGTCAGTCTTCAGAGACCTCCCTTTCAGCCAATCAAATGCGAGCATGATAACACGACATCTAGAAGACGTAGTGTTTGGAAGACAATATCAGAATTATCAGCTCCAAATATAATATTGGTAGGACATTTTTTAAACCCAAAAATACTTAAACCCAAACCTACATGTAAACCTATACTCTTGGTTACACATGTGCAAAAGAACTTATAGAAAGCCAAGTGTCTGTATGCAAAGGGTCGTAAAAATGTACACAATGCACAGGCACAGAAGTAAAGCTTTAGGTAGGCTAATTGATCACATTTGGGCGAGAATTAGATTGCATCCAGCCACACGACCATTAGTGAGGTTAGGTACTAGTTCTGTACCTGATGATTAGTTCTGGATCATGAACTCCACTCCAACTCCGGAAAACACAGTTCCACCACTCCACAGCCCAGTGCCAGTACTGACGCTGGCCAGATGCTTGGTGAGGCTGCTTCAGAACTTGAATCCTCGTATTAGTAATGGGTAATTAGAATTGGTGTCTGGATATTTTTTGGACTTTTAGTGCAGGGGCAACCAGTCTTAGCTGCAGGAGGCAAGGGTGCCTATGGGTTTTCATTTCAAGCAAGCCGGAGCAGGAACTCATTTAATGAGTAGAATCAGGTATCCTCCTGCTTGGTTGGAATGGAAACCTGCAGCTATACCAACACTCCTCAGAGAAGATTGGACAGACTTGACCTAGTGCATAGAACTATTATATAATATATAATATCATAAAAGAGCATATGACATCATCATATAAAGAAATCTACTGTTCCAGGCTGTGACGGGGATGTGGGCACTTTTCATTCCCTTTACCCTCTTATTGGGCATGATTGATATTCATCTTTAAATGAGACTAAAGTTGACTTCCTCTCTGCCAGCTTCTTCATCCAATGTTCCATTCCACCTTAAATACTACAGCTTGTACATGTGCCACAGTGTAACAGTAGCACCATTTTAGGGTAAAAGGAAAATTTTGCTGACCAACAGGCTGACCAATAAGAAGCCAAGGTCACCCACAGCTTTAACAAGATCCTGGACAACTTTAATTCAATGTTAGTTTGCTCTTGACATTTCAGACAGTTTCTCAAATCTTGGATGATATCAAGCAGCTTCAGCATTAGACAGTGAAGAGACTGAATATGGGAGCAGTTACGTCTTAGTTAACATCACAACCCCAACAGCAACCTGTTAGTAGCAGCCATGTTGTGTGGTTGTATCCACTCTTTGATGGTTGAAGCAGATCTTAAATTGAAGATTTTATAGTGAGGAACAACTTCTATTGTCTTTGTGTTGTTGTCAAGTTTAAAAGCAAGCAGTTATTATAGGTAATGTTAGCTGATAGCAAGCTCTAAGTAACTAAATAGTTTGACCAGTTTATCTACACAGAGGTTTATATTGTTTTCCAGTCTGTGTCTCTTTGCTTTTACTTGCTGCAGAATAAAGAACTTTAATGTGGAGGCCACTTGACCTCCACATTGAACCCATGCATGCAGTGGAACACGCACATATACACACACTAGTGAACATACACACTAGGGGGCAGTGAGCACACTTGCCTGGAGCAGTGGGCAGCCCTGTCCACAGCAGCCAGGGAGCAGTTGGGGGTTAGGTGCCTTGCTCAAGGGCACTTCAGTCGTGTGCTATTGCTCCAGAGGATCGAACCGGCAACCTTTCCGGTCACAAGACTGGATCCCTGACCTTCAGCCCACAAGGGATTTAGATTTGAAAGTATATATGTAGCACCAAAAAAGCTTCTGTTATTGTTGTAGTTAAATATAAAGCAAGAAAGAGAATTAGCCATTGCTGCTAGCAGGAAATAGTGGAAAATACTATAAGAAAAATTTTATAATTCTCCTCTATTGCTGGCTACCTCTGCCCAGTGTAAGTGGCAGTGACAGCTCATTTCCTTTTGAGAGCGCCTCCTGTTTCAGAGTAGACCAAATATGCTGTTTGTCTTCATTTTTCGGAGATGTTTATTGGGCAGTTCTCGTCTTTAATGTTGTCTTTCTCTTGCAGATGCTCTCAGTCATATTGTTTTTTGTCCGAATGTGTTGAGTAGATGGAACTAAAGCCATTACAAATCATTACGACACCTTTATTCCCCTCACCCCTGTACCTGGGTGAAATATCACTTTTATATTCAGTACATGCACATGATGTTTATCCCTCTCTTATCAAAAGTACGGGCCTTTGCTTCAGTATGGAATATGAGTGGCCATAACCCTAAACTAAAACTGCTTTTATCTGATGCATTTATACTTACTAAAAAGAGGGACTTTCCATCATTTTCCATTTCTCCTATTTGTGTTTGATTTGAACATCCATCAGTGTGGTGCAGATTTGGTTCTTTGAGGGGGAAAAAGATTGAGAGAGAGAGAAAGAGAAAGAGAGAGAGAGAGAGAAAATGCATGCTCTCGCTGCAGCATTTGTGAATGTGGAAATGACATTCTGTCAGTGTTTGGCGCAAGCAGAGATGCCAGGAAAGACAGGCTGAAGACTAGGCTGTCACTGTAAGCAGTCAAGCGCTTATTCATGAAATGGAATTACTTTCTGACAATAGCTCTGCTTGCTTTTGAAGCTTCCTGCCTTTGCTGAACTGTAAATCCTTTTGGCTGGCTGGTGTTCTTTTTTTTTCGCCTAACCTCAAGCATTTTGTCCCATAGCTGCATGTGATTACAAAGAGTTGGCTTTTTATGGGGATTTTGTCAACTTCCTGACCACCCTGCAAAGGAAGAAACTTACAATGCAATAACAGCTGAAAAATTATTGACAGGCTCAATCTTAATTATTTTACGAGTCTTTGTGGTAGTAAGCATTTGTAGTAGAGCTCAGAGTGTACGCCTGTAGAGAACTTTTGGCTTTTGGAGCTTTACATTCACTTAATGCAGAATGGAACCTTCTAGGGACTTTTCAGCCTTTGGGGAAGGCCTTATAATTTCAGGGACCCTTAAAATACACTACTGTGCAAAAGGCACCTGAGCTACTGTTTTAAACCCTTTATCCTATTAATAAGTGTATTTTCACCAGTAAGGACACCAGTTATCATTAGAACAGATGTAATCTTGTGCATCAGCTTGTAAATTGTTGTGTAAAACCTAATTTGGACACATTTCAGTTGTAGATCCAGATTTCTCCTGGACGCTCCAGACAGATGAATTTATTAAGTTCCTTCACCAGCAATCTTGATTTAGCTTAATGAAATACTCAAAGCAGGTATTACACTGGAAATGGTACTGGGTTGCCACAAGAAAAAGCTGTGAAGGGGTTAAATAAACACACTACCATATCTAAGAACACTACTTCCTGTATTAATACTATAATATATTGAAAAAATTCCATTCTTGCCATTCAGGCCTACAATAGATTCCAAAACAGTTGGGACAGGAACACATTAGGAATAGTTTAGGGCACTCAGTTGGTTATCATCAAACAAATGAGTATTTCAGGTCTGTTTTGGGAGAAATGCTGTGTGCTCCTGACCGGAGATGAAAAGGACCATCCAGACTGTTAGTAGAAAAAAGTCTAAAAAACAATCAAAGCCAGGGTCTGTTGTGGTTTATGGTTGTGTCAGTTGCTGTGGTCCTCACACTTCTGTGATGCACCATTTATGCCAAATAGTACAGAGAAATGGTGACGTCCAACAAGACACATAAAAAGCCATGGCTACAAAAGAAAAGGGTGTTGGTGCTGCACTGGCCTGCCTGCAGTCTGGACTTATCCCTAGTAAAGAATGTGGTGGCACATTTAAAAAAAGACCACTGTTGTACTTTTGCACCCCCTAGAATTCGTTCATAGAAAGAATGGAAAAGATGGGATTACATCAAAATGCTTCATTACTTGGTGTCTTCAGTCCCTAAATATCTTTTCAGTGACAAAGGGCTAAATGCTCTTCTGTCCCAACTGCTTTTTTAATGCTGCAAGAATAAAACATTTAATAAATGACTATTTTGAAAAAGATCCATGAAGTAAACATCACATAATATGATGTTGTACTGGTGTAAGTTAGAGGTTATTTATAAATCATAGATTTATGTTTTTATTTTTAATTTAACATGCTATGCTAGCTTTTGTTTGATTTAGTACTGTATACCTATAATTGCTTTTCACTATTGTATCTGGGTAGATACAGATACAGTGTTTTTCATTGGTCTTCTGGACAGAAAGCTTTATGTGTTAGATTAATTGCCAACATAATTAGAAAACAACAGTGAAATCAATCGATTATGTTTGATTTTCAATTGATCAAATAATGTAGTGAGAAAAACATTACAAGACCCTCTGGAAGTCTGGGATACATTGACTGTGAATATAAGTAGTAGCCTAAGTAGGTTTTGATTAGTTATGAGAAAGTACAACTTTGTCAGGGCTCTTTACTGAAAGAGTCACTGTAAAACTGCAACATACAGGTTCAAATATATGTTTTACATAAGTTAGCATGAAATAAAGAAAATAGAATATCCTTTATAATCTCCACTAATCTATGTGTTTTTCTATACCTGAATAAAAATATGAAGTCTGTCTATAAATGTAATGCCTGCATAGAATGTTGGTGTGTGAAGAAAACAGCAGGTAGTCATTACAATCACTGTCTGTATGAGGTGAAAGCATCACTGCTATCCCTCCATCTCTCATAGAAAGAAACATCTACAAAACCAAATAAGACACATACAGTTTCACTGTGGCATTGATAAAGCATGTAGCACCCAACTCAGTCCCCAGCGGGATTTGTTACATCAACTTTGTTACATAACTGACTCTGCCTAATTCATGCCAACATTGGCGCTTTCTCCTGTCAATGAAAATCCCCAGCTCTCTTTGAAGATGAATGAATGAATTTTATTCACCACAGAAAATAACCTGTGAACTAATATGTGTTTTCCAAGATCTAAAATGATGATGATGGTAAAATAGTAAAATGTAAAATGAATCTGTTTTTCCTTGCTCTGCCCTGTATGTACTTTTCAGCACTAAAAAGATTATTTAAAATAGATTTTTCTCCAAAGTCTTATTCGGTTATTTTGGTAGAATAATGTTTTAGACATTAGGCAGCAAATTTGTAGCCGTTTTATGTAAAAGCAGTTTGCGAGGAAGCTTTCAGACACATTTGGATGTCTGGTTCCTATTGTGAACAGCTCTTCCTCTAGAGTGCCATATTTCACTGCAGAGCACTCTGAACTGAATTGTGCAAACATACTGGAAAAATCTTACATGTAACTCCCCTTTCATGTAAGTAAGCAGTGTAGTTACACCACAGGGTCAAATTCTCCGAATTTAGCTATGATTATTTAAACAAAAGTTAACATCTGGAAGCTCTCCAGTGAGTTGTAATTACATCAGTAACATGTGGCTGTTCCATTAGCACATACGCTTTGTACTGTGGGTATTTTTTTCTCTCTTTGAACTTCAGATGGAATTCTTTTCTCTTTTTTTAAGGCTCTAATTGGGATGTAATAAGAGACAGTCATTCCCTCTAATTTTCTTCCGAAGCAAAGCTTTTTGCCGAGGTTGGTATAATGTCATGGTTATATTATCCTGAGGGTCTCTGTAGAGAGATAATGCAAGGAAACCATTCACACAATGAAATGCATCACTCACACATCCCTGCGAGAAGCATTCCTCTGGCTTTGCTGGGAATTCCTTTGTTTTAATGAGAACTATCCGGATCCGTATGCAAGTGTAAAGTAAGTCATGCAGGGCCAGCGCGATACTGGAGGTAGGAAAGCTCTCCGAGTGTTTACAAGTTTGGGTCTTTTTTGATTTTCAGGGCCTGTTTAGATTCCATGCGGGTTGTTTTTGATGAAGGTCAATTTCCTCTCTGTAGTCTTTTGTTGGCGAGAGCAGCCGGCTCTGCTGTGGAGAATCAGAAGAATGACCTCAGACAAATACGGTGATGTGTTCATTAGGGTAAATACAGCATCCACAGCCTTTGCTTGACTGGCCGCGATCCCTGAAAGGACTGGCCTCTTTGAAAGGTTTTACAACACGCAGCTTTGAAAAATGATCAAAGGGCAAACGCTGAGTGAGAGGATGGACACAGATACAGAACCAAACATCAATTTGTGTGCCTCAAAAAGCCAATTCTTGAGAGGGCAGGAAAAACTGGCCCTTTTTAGCTGCAGCGCTACGGCTAATGAAGGCACCAGTCTGTGCGTTAGTGAGCACATTTTAAAAGACTTGGAATAAGGGGTCAATTATCACGACCCAAAGACCCTTATTAAGCAATTAGACGTCAGGTGCAGGCACACACACACTGCTGGCTGTCACTTTACAGCCCACATATGAGCGGAATCTTAATCCACTTCACATTAAAGATAACACATTCGGGCATATTTTTTGTTGTTGTTGTTTTTTTATGTATATTTTTGCTTTATGTTTTTTAGTGTTTGTTATATTGCAAACAGATATACGTACATACTTTGTAAAAAATGCTGTACATTTAAAGTGGAAATGCTGCAGTAAACTGCTAGTAGTTTTTACTGGGAAATTGTTTGATTTTCTAAAATGTGTCTATAGTTTATTCAATAAAATGTACATAAAGACATTGAGAGTGGTTTGCTATTGAAAGATGTCAAATGATAGGAACAGCTAAGGCATTTAGTTTCCGCCTAAAGAGAAACATGTATCTCCATTTTGACTATTTTCATTGTTATATTTCTTTTGAACACGACATCTGCTCAACAGTTTTTATGGTGAGCCAATAGAAATGCTCCAGTGTCAATTGAAATAAACCTCCTTACATTAACTTAATTTAAAAGTAAGAGTGTTTTTGCCCTCTCCTGTAAAGTTTTCGTTAGACATCGTCGATGATTCTGAATGATGAATGACTCTAGAACTTCTCTATGCTGTGCATTGTTTTATGATAGTTTTGAGCTTTTATAATGTTTGGGCCTAAAACATACAGGATGGAGAGATGCATGCAGGGCAAAGCAGAGCCTGTTTACACCTGGTCACTTTGTGTGTATTAGGATTATATCTGGATAAGGCCAATCCACATAACAATGCAAGTGTAAACTCACACACAACACATTTATAACAGATACAGATGCGATGGTCTGAAATGCGTTTGAGTGACACATTCATCTTTTCAACAACACACGACAAGTAAAACCCCAGTACAACCCACACTCCTCCCCATGCAGTATATCACTGTGATCTGTGTCTGCGAGGACGATAATCATGGAGGACGCACATGGTTGAGAACTGAATAAAACGAATATAAAAAAGTGTTGAATACCAATATAGACCATAGTTGTGTTCGATACGACTGCAATCAAGGTCATTTCGAAGTTGTTGCCTTGCTCTAAATTTAAAAAAAAATGCAACTTGCAACATTGTAAATTTCGCAATTGGTTATTTGTTGTAATGATCCAGTTTCATCTGCCACAGCAATTTTAATGCAACTAACCAGAGACGCATTTGACTACCAAATACATTCCTGATACTAATCGCGTTAAGTAATCAGGTGTAAATGGGATCAAAGTTTCTAAAGAAAAAATCTGGATTTGCTATTGGCAGCTTTATACTAGATCTATTTTGGATATTAAAATAAATCTGCTATATTTGTGTTAAATGCATCACAACCTCTGGCTTCCATCCTCACTGCAGTAGTAACAGTGAGTACTAAGAGTAAATATGTTTCTCGACAATTCACTATTTCACATACACGAATCACAATGAGTTTATTTACATTTTACAATTGCATTATGTAGATGTTATGTAGACTAAAAATTTAAAAGCAGCACATTCATGTAATAAGTCTTATTCCAGTTTCTATTAATAAGCTGTTTGTTTTTGTAACTTGCTATATCCACAATTCCTTTCACAGATGTTTTTATTTGTTTGTTTCTCCCTAAAAATATGTTGGAAAGCATGTACATGTTTGCGTTTCAGTTTTCTAGTTTATTCCGTTGCATCGCATTAAAATGTACATATTGGGTTACAGCTGGATTTGTGGTCTAAAAACATGATATGACTGCACTGCTGGAACTAATGTAATGTATACACTGTGCTTGCTAAACAGGTGCTAAATATATTCTAATTCTAATTAATAAATGCTTTAATAACCGGTATATTTGAAATACAGCAATGCACTGTATTGTGAATTGCGGTAACAGCACTAGCCTGGCAGAGCTGCAGTTAATGGCATTGTACAGGTACATGTTTACAGTGTAATTTAGGTTTAAACCGCCTTCTGATCTTACACCACTGTGTGGAAAACCATGTTTGGATAAAATGATATGCTCTTTAATATTTGCAAGTAAGCTTGTCATTAAACATGTGCAGAGTCCAGTTGGCAGTTTTAGACACGTCATTATCAGATCTCTCCGCTCATATTATTCACTGAGAATGAGTCAGCAGTCCTGCAGTAATTGTCTTAGGCAGAGCTTTGAACATGTTACTAAGTGCAATTATGCCAACTAGACAATATTACCAGCCCAGGCCTGATCACATATGATTTCCTATGCAGTTCAAGTTATTATTAACCTGCACTACATTCTAGCTGAATGCCAAATTGTCACTGACTTTTGTAACATGTTTAATATTGTTTGCCTTATACACTGTGTGGACATTAAATGAAAAATTACAGCCATAGAAATGTAACATGTTGTTACATTAACATACATACATATTTTTCCCTTTTCCTACAAACATATCTGACACTTCTGAGATACATCATTTTGTTATAGTCAAGATGATGTAGAGCTTGTTGACAGATATACAAGCAATACTGTATGCAGATTATGCTTATGTGGGGGAAACCTGTTGGCTGTGATTGATTATCAGTCAGATCTTATGTGTATGGTGCATCAGTTAAGTACAGTAAAAGGTACTAGTCCTGAGTGAATAATATCTAGTAATAAATTGCCTTTAAATATAGCCTTTATATTCGGTTAAATATCAAAACCCTCCATCCGCCATGAATGTCGAACAAATAAAATCTGACTAAAACCTGGTTAGGCTATGGCTCCATTCACAGCTAGGAGGCCTAGAGTAATGTTTTTTTCTCACACAGAAGTGGTCCATGATGTAATTGGTTGTGATTGGCTGCATTTAGTGTCCGATCCCAGTTATAATAATATTTAATCTGACATTTGAGGCCATCGGTTCAGCTCCTGCAGTCCTACCCAATGAAAGATGCCAGCAGAGGTCTCAGTCTCCGGAATACAAGGTAGCTTCGGACATTCACACACACAGCCTCATATGCACGCTCCCAACACAATTATCACACACACCCTGCCACTCATCACAGCTCACAGCAGTGGCTCGTAAGCACGTCCCATATAGTCTCTCTACGCAGTGCAGTCAGTGTGTGGCATTGTTTGTGACAACACGTCTCATCCTACCTCTCTCCCTTGTTATCCAGCGCCTAACGGGCTCCCCCATTGTCCAGTAACACCATCTCTCCACAGCAGGGGCCCTGCCGTTCTCCCTTGTGTCCCCATGGCAGCTGGACTCACCGAGCAGCCTGAACATGAGCCTTCTGTCCTGTGAGCTCACCCCTGGCGTCTATCCCCCATGAGTCTCCACACAGTGAGGTTGGTGAGACCATCTGACTTTGTGTTTGTGCTCGTGCTTGGCAATGAGCTTCCTACCCGGCAAAAGGCGGTCCTCAGCTGACTTTGAACTCTAGCGAAATTAGAAAAGTATTCTTATGCTCTCTCTGGGAACGGAGAGAGTGGTGACGGTCCGCAGGGATCCTCTCCTGGCTCGCTCAGGAGCCACGCAGAGGACTAACCTCTTTTGTTCCACTATCCAGTCAGGACCAAGATCCAGGGAGTACCCGTGGCGTTCGAGGGGTATTCAACTTGCACTGCTCTGACGAGAAAACAGCACCTGGAGTCTCCGAGGTACTCTGAACTCCATCAGCAGCCGCTTTGATATCCGCCTGACTTACCTGCTCCAGCAGCTGCCTCCTTAGGCTGCCCCGTCCTCCAGAGAGCCTGCTGTCCTGGGACATCCACACCAGACTGCCTGGCTCTGCGCCTTTGTTGCTTTTTTTCCCTGTTTTGTCAATAAAGCCTTGCATATGGATCAAAATAACACCCTTGAGTCAGTTTTTTTATTGGGTATATATATATATATATATATATATATATATATATATATATATATAGACTAGCCTAGACATGTTGAAGAGAGGGAGGGAGGAAACATAAATTTTTTATTAATATTAGTATTTATTAATGGCATTATGGGGGGAAATCTCTTTATATATAAAGCATGCGAAAAAAGAGATTTCCCCCCATAATGCCATTAATAAATACTAATATTAATAAAAAATTTATGTTTCCTCCCTCCCTCTCTTCAACATGTCTAGTCTAAGGTTGAACAGATAAACAGTTTATTTATTTTTTAGAATCAGTACATCTCATCTGTTTGTGTGTGTGTGTGTAAACGATATGTTGACCGTAGGTGATGGTATTCCCAGACTGACCATTCAATTACAGGCTGTTTCTCCTGTGGTGAGTGCCCACAGCAGTGACTGCTCACACCAGCGCAGAGTCCTCCTCACAGCAGGCTATTAGCCAGCCTAATTACTAGACAGCTAGGCATAAGTCAACAGCCGCTGGGAATAACCAAACCTGCCTTGCGAGACAGAGCAGCCCTCGTGCTCCAGAACAAACACTGCCATCTATTTTAATAGAGCTTTACATCAATTCAGCGACCACGCACGGGTGAAGAGAGCACATGAATTGCTATCATCATGAGATGACTAATAATTATGATCTTGTGATAAATGGACCATTGCCTTTAAATAGACCCACCTCTTCCAAGTTGTGAGTCAGCTCATGTTATTACATGCAAATGTGAGTCATCACATGTATGAAAGGGCAAAAGTTAAAATATAACAGTTACTCTTGTTTCTGAAAAAGAGGCGACCTAAATCAATAGTTTCTTTTTAAACAGTACCAGTCAAAAGTTTGGACACTGCTACTGGTAGAAGGGCTTACCTTTATTTCTGTTATGTGCATCTATTTAAAATAACAGTCAAGACCTATAAAATGGAATTACTACAATCAGAAATATCAGCTCATAACCAAATATAGCTTCTCCGACCCACCTTACCTTATTACAGTGTAACTGATTAGCTCAAATGCATTAAAGTGCAGTCACATTAACTTCTTGTTAGCAAAATGTTGTGTACAAAAAAAAACAATTGTGCAGAACTTCTTATTGAGTGTGATATTAGTGAACATAGACACATGAATCTGCAACCTCAACCAATAGTGCTACTGCTTTGGGGGCTTCTTATAATAGCAATGACGATCCTAATGCTAATTTCAGCCATGTAAGCATAACCCTTAGCATTCCCCTTAAAACAGAATCTTTTTTCATGAAAAATCTTCTAGTCCTGACTGGAAAGTTAAACTTTAACTGTTCTACACCGCTCAGGCTTTTACCGTATTGACACCTGCAGTCCCAAATTAGAATTAAATTTGGAGTAGCTGGAGTGTTAAAGTAGCGCTGGAGCTTTCAGGACACCCACTCTTACACACACACTCATATAATTCAAATCATATATGAAATTAACCAGTTTATCTCCATGAAGACAAAATAAATTAGCCCACGCTGAATAGTCATCAAGCTAGAGATGAACCATGCCTTAATTAAACATTATTATTTTAATTAGTGTATTAGTGTATTGCTATTATTTGATAAGACAAATTCAAATAATCACATTGAGAAGCCGCCGAGTCTGGCATCGTAGAAACAGCAAACATATCCATTCAGGACTGCTATATTGCTGATTAGATGCTATTGCATTGTTCTGTATAACACAAATATTGTTTGATTTGTTCTGAAATGTGTCCTTTTATAGTAACTTCACACCAGAAGTCTGTGAAAATAATTAGAGTATAACAGTAACAATACTAATTATCACTGGGCAACGTTACTGCTGTAGGTCAAATAGAGGGTCATGTGGAAATCTACCCACAATGTAAAAATTCAAATTGAGCCGTTTATATGCTAAGCATACGCCAGAAGGCTTTGAAAAGACTTAAATCTGACACCCTCTTACAACTAAACACAATTTGTCATGTTTTAATCACCGACTATGGTTTTGCAATGGCTGAGAAAATTGCAGGGTCCCTGTTTGCATGAGCTAAGACTAAACTTACTAAACGCATCTGATTTTATTGGAACATCAAGACAGAAAAAGAGTTAAGGGAGCTATCCTTTCACCTTACACCAAATGATTGAGATGATACGAGCAACTCTAGCAAGACCCACCTGATTTTGTTCCGATGTTCACATTGTCTGTAAGGCCGGCATTTGGAAGGCTGACATTAGTTTGTACATCTGGACTGAGAAGTAAATGGTATGTTTTGAAATGTGAACATTTACATAGAACTCTTCTATTTAAAGGCATGAAAGTAGGGTACAGTGGCTTTTGTATGATGCAACACCTTTATGAGTTGCAGGTAGATGAAATGCACTCAGTGGAAGAGTCTTGTACTGCTTTGGCCAGATTCTTCAACACTTTAGAAACTAAAGGATAAAAAGACATAAGCCTGAGAAATACCATGACTCATGATTTACTACCTCTTAGACTCTTGTGACAAAGTGACACACCTGTGTGTGTGTGTGTGTATGCGCTTCCGCTGTAAATGAGTGAAGTTGTTTCATTTAGATGAATCACATTACAAAGAATAAAACAGCTTGTGCAGTGCAACTGACCAATTTATTATTTGTGTTATTTAATTACATAACAAAGGCTGCGTCTCGGTGTTCACAGTATAACAAATTACCTCCCAACACGTAATTAACACTAGGTATAAATCACTTGTCGTATTTCATTACGGCCCAATAGGAGAGGAATATACCCTGATAGCACATGAATTCTGCCCAGTTTGTCCTCTCAGCGCTCTGCGTATGTGTACACTCAGCTGTACTCGGGTGTAACACGTCTGAATGTAATTGTCCGTCACCTGTGATACTTACTATTGAGATCATAGTGGACAACTGAGCCATCAGTCCAGACCCACTGACTCTCCTCTTCAGCTGTTGGTATTCTTTTTGAGCTGTGCATTGGCTCATTGTCCTGTTAGTAGATTCAACCATGGCTCAGTTTAAGATTCCTGGCTGAGGCAGTGAGCCATTTTATATCTGCTGATATGTAATTGAGTTCATGATACTATGCATCCAAGAAAGCTATTTAGGCCCCACGATAGCCCCACAATGGTCACTGGTGATTTTGTATTATCCGTTTTTAGTGGAGTCTACATGTTTTCCCCATGCTTGAGTGGGTTTCCTCCCTCCTACAGTCCAAACACGATCGGTCACTCTAAATCGCTCGTAGGTGTGAGTGTGTGTTGGGCATGTGATGGACTGGTGACCTGTCCATGGTGTATGCTACCTTCACCCAATGACGCTGGGATTGGCTCCAGCCCACACCCCGTGACCCTGACTAGCAGGATAAAGCGAAAGAGAATGAATGGATGAAAAGACCTACTTCTAGAATGGTAGAAGAAGGAAAAACATACTTATATGCTAATGGAAGTTAATGAAAGAATTTATATTAGGTCATTTTAATTGCTCTGTTAATTATGAAATTCAGACAATGCAAGGGAAATTGGAGTTTTCAAATTATGCACAAAAGATACAATTTTATAATTTCCATTGTAAATATGACCACCAACACTGTAAAAATTGTACAGTCTCTAAGTTTCTCTGTAATAAAACACCACACACTTGGAATGACTTTATTTATGTCTGAATTATGCAGAAAGTCTGAAAATGGGTGGAATTCCCTTTTAAGGTCACCAAGCTATAGAGTAGGAAAATCCAGGAGTCGTGTCTAAATAATGCATTCTCTGAAAATACCACACTGGGTTTTGGTCTTCTTGGAAAAAAAGACTGAAAATAGGCTGGAAATGCCATGCTGTTGTTCACCCCGCAGGCTTAGCAGGTTAAAAATAGGCAAATAAATAAATAATGCCACGAAATTAGAAGAACCAAGCAGCTCAACTTTAAAGTCTTCAACTCTAATGAGGCATGAATTTTCAACATTATTGTAAGTTGTGGAGTTCCCTCCTCACGTATGGATATCACATGAATAGCTTAATCACAAACTGTACTTTCATTAAAAAGATCCATAACAGATCGTTTGTCTTCCGCGTTACCGCAAGGCCAAGGGTGATCATTTAAGCAAATCATTTTCATTATAAATAAGCAGTCTGGATTTTCCATTCCCTAATTACACTGTAACACTTAGGCCATTTCCAAATGAGAACCCGGGGTTATTAAAACACTCTGTTATGCAACTGCACATAATTAACAGCACAAAAATTGGGCTTTTTAAATCTGAAAGCTCCATATGAACAATTAATGTCCTAATCAACCTTTCTGGAACATATTACTTAGTTCATTTAGAATAGCTCTCTTGTTTGCATAATGAGCACAGCTTAAATAAGGGGTGTAACCGTGCCAGACAGCAGAGAATATCTAATGAAGCAAATGTGGTGATTGAAATGACTGGGAATCGCTCTTTAGTCTACCGAAGTTTGTGCAGCAGGTTAGGGCTTTGCTAATGTGCATCCATCATAGCAAATGTGATCTCATTGTCATAATTGAGCCTCTCTAGTTAAATGCATGTTCCTTTGCCCATCTTCAGTGTACGCTGCATACAAAGTGCTGAGAGAGGCAAGTTTATTTATGCTGCTATAATTATTCTAACAGCTTTGACACTAATGTAAGTTCTATGGAAAGTCATGTTTCAGCCTTTCCACCAACTCCGTCATACAGACTGTGCAGGTCAGGAAATTGCAGAGAAGTCTTAAATTACTATATACATTATCAAGGTTTTCACAAAATGTGTCCAAACTGTCTTTATTACAACTTTAATTCATTTCAATACTTTCAGTTTTTCTACCTTCTCCCCGCTGCCACCAGTCTGGTACTGGTCCTGTTTGTCCACATCCAGCAGGTTCTGCGAAGGTTTGCATGCCTCAAGACCTGGGTCTAGAATTAAGCCTACTCCAAAGACTCTTTATTGCCTTCATATTGCTATATTTTAAATTGGGCACCGTATAAAAGACAAAATATTGTTTTCAATCTCTTTGCCTTTTGAGTCTTTCTGGCAGACATATTTCTCCACACCTCCATGTCATGCCCTGTGCCTCCGCTGGTGAGTCTGCTTAGCCTGGGAACTGCGCTTCCCAGAATCCACGGGCAGACAACGTCACCATTACACGCCCATCAGCAGCCAATAGAGCTCCATCGCCAGAATATTAACTTCACCTGTTCCCTGTTAGCCTATGTGTACATATGCTGCTCTCTTTCCGCACTTCGGTGCGAGGTTTTGCTTTTTGTGGTTCTCATAGCATCTCTGAGCATTATTATCTGTTTGTCTTTCTCGTGTTTGACATTTTTCCTGTTCTACGACTTCCGAGTTCTGGTTTGCCCATTATTGCTACTCTGGTTTTGACCCTGTCTGTATCTCTACTATCCTTCTGGTTTGCCCTCATTAAAGACCTCTTGTTACACTCTCCGCGTGCGTCGGTTCTGTCATTTGGGCTGTGACACTCCCAATTTCAGCCCTAGCAGCTGCTTTTTATCCTTTTTATAAGATCAAAGTAATCACAAATACAAACACAGTCACATCAATCCACAAAATCCATACTGGACCAATCACAGCCAATAGGTGGTTTTCACTCATGTTGTTGTAGTCATGTTTGTAATCCAAATAGAGGGCAGTAAGTGAAAAACAGAACTGACCAGATGAAGATGCTACTGTACTGTGTACTGTGCTAGCTGAGATTTATACTTATATATTTTTTCTGGTATTTTTTGGTCAGTTTCTCGTACCTCTTTGTACTTTATAAAGACTCCTCATGGTTTTATGATTAAACTGATCTGATTTGAACTGTGTAGAAAGTAGAAAATATGTATGGAAGTACTTCTTAGCTGCCATCTGCAGTTCACACCACAGCAACCTAGTGAAGTGGCATCATTTGCGAACAATCTATTATGATGTTCTAGTGCAAAGTTACTTCTCTTTTATATCTATTTACTTCTCTCAGTATCTGAGCTTGATTTTTATCTCTCTTCAAGTAATGTTTATCTGAAGGTGAAAGTTTTGGTGGTCTAGCACAGGCATCTTCAGTCTCTAAACATAAAGCAGTGACTGATTGCTACATTAAGTATTAATTATATTCATTCATGCTCTGATGCTTTTGATATATCCTGACTATATGAGGGGCAACAGTTACCTGGATAGTATTGTTGTTACTCTATACAAACATTGTGCATTGTTTGGCTACAATTTCCAGGTTCAACAATGTTTCGTCCACATGCTATGAAGCAGTGTGTAGCAGCCTTCAAGGTACATTATGTATTTGATGGGTGTTTTCAGAGGCTCAACCAGATCAGAAGTGGGCTGTGTATAAACCCCACCATACTAAAAAGACACACAGTGGATACTGATAAAGTTCTATACAAGTGCAACTTGGTCTATGCAACAGTTGAAGAAACTGAAATGTGTTTCTGAAAGATCTTTTTTTAATCAGGCTTCAAGAAACTCTACATAAATGACACTAAGAATGGCCTTGTCAGCTGCCATAGTTGCAGCACCTGCGTAGCACAACAGAATGTTCAACGCACAACAGTTTCTGTTTTAATTAATCACTTTGCTATGTTTGTTGAGACACAATTGTTGAGATCTTTATGCTCTTATATCTTCTTCCTTGGTGGATTATTATTTTTACTTTCTCAGAGATATCTCCTTTGACTATTTCTGATGCCCAATGTGTGTTCGGTTAGTTGCTTGTGTGAATGTAATGTCAGTGACTCCTTTGAGAGCAGCTGTTGAGAGGAGGCAGATTGTTAGGATAGAAGATAGAATTGGCAGTTAAATGTCCAAACATGAAACGTAACAAATTAAACACTGATAGAGTCTTTAGTGTAATCCTCTGTGAAATATATGTTTCTTCTCTGACCTTGAAAAATGAATCAAAATTAATAATTGAAGAAATGAAAAGGTGGTTTGTGTCTTTTGAGCAGCACAGCGTTGGATGGTAAGTTGATGAGAGTGAGCGTTAGCCACAAAGAAATAACACGTAGAGCAATAATTCAGGAGGCAAGGGCACATCTTTGTCTTGACTTTGCCATGACTTTGAACTGATAATGAGGCAGGTGTGTTTTTATTACTGCGCATGCACATGATATATTAGAAAATGTGAAAATATGTGTGTTCTCACTGAGCTTAGCCTTTCTCTAACACAGACTGTCCCTGGCATTTACTTATTGCTATTGCTATTCCTGAAAATGTCTGGAGTAATATACTGCACACACACACACACACACACACACACATTTTTGTAATAAGAACTTTGTATTTCATTACATTAATCCTTAATATGATTTCTTGCCCTGAGGGTGAATCTTAGTTCCATTAAATGTATTTTGTATATCAGGTTCATATGTTCAAAGAAATTAAACGTATACAAGGAAAATTGGTAATTTGCTGTTAACACTGATACAGAAATATGTTTGCTAACCTGTTGGGCTTTATCTGAGAGAGGTCATCATTTTAATTTGTTGCTGCTGCCTCAGGTTAGTAAACACATGATTTAGCTCGGAGTTCAGTCTAAGCACCAGATTCACTGGATCCATAAAACAGTGCTAATCATTGTAATCAGAAAGAAAAGATATTTATTTGTGTGAGAGGAACTGTCCCTGTTTACTGCTACATCTGTAACGAGGGTAAAATGCAAAAGTGGGTAAGAATATTTATTACGTTAGCAGTGAAAGTATTTACCTAAACAATGGTCTTTTAGCCTTAAGCATTCACAGTGTTTATGTTTATAGTGCAAGGAGTGACAGATCATAAGCTAGGGTGCCTTATTGTATGAGGACATATGTAATAGTTTAAAAAAGGGGATTAAAAGATGAAACTGGCTACATTTACAATGATAATCCAATTGGAAATAGTTCAATTGGAATAGAATATGCCCATGTATACACTTCACTTCAATTGGAATAGATTAGTCATACTGAGGCCATTTCTATCATTTCTGTCCAGTTGAATTGGATAGACAACACTGTAAATAATCTGTTAAATAGAAAAAATTATAGTCTTGTGAACGCCTGTATCTAGTTTCATTCCCAATATGTTTTAAACATATAAATATGTTCTGCACATGTGCATTAGCTTTACAGTGGAAATTTAAAATGTTCAACATGACAGCTGCTGGAAGCTAGAAGAAGAACTGATCTGCACACGAGACAAAAGTTATCCTCAAATTCAATTCAATTCAATTCAATTCAATTCAATTCAATTCAATTCTGTGGGAATATTGCGGGACATGACGTCTTCCCAAGTCTAACAATATTTTTGTCAGGGTGTGACCAAAAGCAAAGCCAGGAGGACAGTAAGGAGTCAATTTAACAATTTATTACAAAAGAGTTCTGGCCAAGCAAAAACACAACCCCCAAACCATGGCAACATGGCCCCTTTTTAAGAACATGGGTGACACCATAAACTGTTCATAGGGGACAATCCCCCACTCCAACAGTAGCAAACAGTTAAATCCAGCTTGATAACGCTGTTATATCTCACAGCACATTCTCAACATATAGGATCAAATTTCAATGTCAGATATAAAAACAGCAATGTCCCACACTATTTAAATAGCTCCCTGAATATATCTGGTTTACCCCCTATAAAGGTTCCAGATAGTTTAGGCTACATTTCCCAGAATTCCAAGCATGTCTATAAAAACATGCTCCATAAGCCCGCACTCCCTCTTAAGCACCACCCACTGAGCCACGCTGCAGACATGGCTCCTAGGGAACAAAGAAGGCGGGTAAAACACATTTGGTGAGCTTAATAAAATGGTAAAAACTGTCTTAACCTATGGTCTGACTCTTCTTGCTGGTGTGCACTCCTAGCATAGAAAAGTGTACCTTTTAAAAGATGTTAAATTACTGACCATTAGCACAAGATGAGCAATGTTCGAATACCAAAGAGCTATATATAGTGTAAATAACAGTACATTTTTTTATCCTTACGTTGAGCACAATAAAACTACATCAAACTATGACCTCCCCAGCACACTCCCATACCCATGTTGTTGTTGTTACGTGTGGGGACCTTAGTGGGCCATCACAATTTTAAAAGTCAGTTAAAAACTGCTGACCCAAACCTCAAATAACATACAGCTCATCTTACTCTGTCTGGACTCATGTGGTGCTTATTGTCATGGTAACACCTACACTAAGTGGTACTCTATGCATCTGTGGATCTGATTAATAGTGTAAATGTAAATAGAGATTTTTTGATCAGATTGTGGAGTAGAGTCTGCATATAAACATCCCCCTCTCTTAATCTGTAATCAGAATTCATTTTTAATGCAATTACAGCCTCTGTGTTATATTGTACTTGTACCTATTTTACTCCTAATAATTTCTTTTTTTATAATTGTCTATATTTCCTGTGTTTGTTTTTGTCTTGTTGCTACACCATGTTTCCTTATACCCCTTTTCTTGTTTTGTGTTTTTACACCTTTATTATTGTGAACTTTTATTTGTCCTCCCGTCTTCTCCATGAGTGTCCTCTAGCATTTATCAACAATTCTAATAAGCAGTTAGCAGTAATTTTTAAACTAAATCTGCAAGTAACAGTTCCCATGTTTATGGTACACACATCCAAAGTTTCTTACAATCCAAGTAATCGTATTTATATTATATTATATCACATATCAGTCTATACACCCTTACTCCACATCTCAAATCCAGTTTAATCTTTGCAGATCACAAACACCCATACAAGATGATTGTCTTCCTTGAGCACATGGCTAGAAATGGAAGAATATCACGAGTGCTCCAAGCACTACCCTGGACCCCTAATTCCCCAGACTGAGCATATATGGTACCTCCTCAATCGCCGTGTTGGCTCCATGGATCCACCGCCACATGCCCTCCAGCAGCTCTGGGATGCACTTCGGTCAGCATGGCTCCAGATAACTGTGACAACATACCAAGACCTTAATGAGTCTCCCTGCCCATCAGCTCCTGTCTGTGCTGCACACAGCGGTCACTCTGGATATTAGCTGACAGTCATAATGTGACTCCACTGCGTATTAGCAACTTCACATAAATGTACAATATACAGGAAGAGACAGAACAGAGTGAATGTATTGCTAGAGGAAACAAAGATATTGGCATTCTGTGTACAATGCCAATTTCAGTGACCCATGATTGCATCACCACTTCTTAAAATCTGAAATTTGAGGATTTTTTTTGCCAGTGCTAGTCAGACTACTACAATTTAGCCAGAGGTTAGAGAGAAGGAGAAAATAAAACAAGATCTAAAAGGATCGATAAATGTTTCATCAGATTTAAAGGATAGCATTACGCTCAGCTTTATGGAAGCTTTGACACAGTTTCAGGGTGGCCAAGTCCTTGGGATTTAACAGAAGGCTTTATGGCGCTGTAAACATGCCGCTATTCTCTTTTCCATTTCAGCCACATAAAGTGAGGGCGGATCAGTAAATCTGCAATGCAAGGTGATTGTAGACTTTGTGCTCTCTCTCTCTCCCTCTCTCTCTCTATCTCTCTCTATCTCTCTCTAAGCCACTCCACTCTCCTCTTCACTGCTATTTAATTGAATGATTATATATTCTGATGTTGCACATATTGTACAGTCACTCTAATGTAAACAGAACGCACATATGCATTATCTCTGCACTGGGCTCATATTGCTCCTGACCACAGCCGATAAGAAAGCACCGCTGCAGAAGAGTGGTGGGGCTGAGGAAAGAAGCCTTGGAATTGTTCTATACAAGAGGACCTGTTTTAAAATATCTGTCTAAAAGAATTTGAGCTTAAAAGGTATACAGGTGTTTATTACATCTTCTAATCTAATGTTTTATATACTGGTAATGCTAAAGGACATATGAACAAACAATAAACACTACAGTTTAAAGTTTGGAATCTGTGTTTTCAATACATCATATAAAACCAATTAGAGAAAGAAATGTTAGAAGTGTCCAGAGTGATGAACAGAGCCATACACGGTCAGGTAACAGACACTGTGGATACACAAAGTGCAATATAAATTTATCCTTAACGGTACAACCAAACGGTTTTAAAAGTTGTTAAAGAATAGAACATGTACATTGGCACATACCATGAACCTCAAACACTGTTGACTCCTTCTCCAAATACAAATCCAGCATTTGCAAAGGAGACTGGTCAAATGGGCAAGGGCGTATGAGCGGGTCTGACATTGTGGAGGGCACATTAGCTAATATGAATCAAACCCACCTTATCCTATAAAATATTACCTATAAGCTGATTCCACTGAAGGTAAGGTAGTGAGTCACTGTATGTGTAGTGACGTAGAACAACATTTGTGGAATTACAGTAAATTACAAATAAACAAACAAAATATAACATCATCTGTACTTCGGTTTATTAGTAGATAAATCCAATTAAATATCACTTTACAAACTAAACAAGATATTCCACAGTACATGGTACTGTTGTCAGAAAACCTTTATACTATACATGCAGTGTCTGGATTATATACACATATAACCAAAACAATGTTATTTTCTTTGATGGCATAATGCTGAAATGAAATGACAAAAAAAATATGTTAAGTTTATCTGACTAGACAAGAATAACTTTAATGTTAATGCAAAAGCTAATATAAACGTTAGCTAACCCAAACCATCCTAATCTCTTACTATAGCAAGATCTTGTACAAAAGCTGTTTTTTATTGCAGTATATATGGTCATCGTTGCTATTTTGCTCTGATTGCTGACCTCGCATTTAAAGCTGGCATAAGCTACCTGACGCTCCAGCAAGGTGAGAGCTCGGGTCAGTGAAGCTGTTGACTGTGGGATATTTCTGAACAGGCATCTCAACACAAGCTATAACAAAGTGAAAGACCCAGACCACTTAACAACCAGCGCCAGTTACTAACAACAAACAAAGCATGTGAATTGTGAATTGTAAAGCTGGTGTCTGCGCTTTGCCTTTACCTGGAAACCAAACTCTCAATGGGAATTTGGTGACCTACATCCTTAAACATGGCTCAATGGCTTCCCCTTTTCCCAGATTCCTACTCAACCATTCCATTCCACCTTAAATGCTAGAACACGTACAGGAACCAGAATGTAACTGCAGCACCACTTAAAAGTGGAAGTGAAAATTTGCAAAGCAAGCTGGTAAATAAGAAGCCAGATTCATCACCAGAGATCCTGGACAGCTTTAATTTAAAGTTGTTTGCTCTGCACATTTTACTCTCGCTGTAAACCAGCAAATCAGAGCAGAGCTCACCAATTTTTTCATGAGTTCACCAAAACTAGCTTGTTTTGTTCCAAGGCAGGGGTGTTCCAAGGCAGGGGTGACCACATCTGGGCATTTTCTTGCCCTGACTAAAGTCACATTTCTTGCATGCAGACATCAGAGAACAATTTAAAATGATGAATAAATGTGTTTTATGGCACTTTTAAGGTCACGCTGTGTACCTCATATAGGTTTTCCCAAAGGGAAGGTGCATATATGTGTCTCTTGTCTCTTCATAGCCGAATGTTTTGAAGCAGAACAATACCATGAAAGCCTGGAGGTGTATCATTTTAATGGAATATGATACTACTTTATTTCATAACCAAAGGTAACCTTGTAATATCATCACAGCACCACACACACCCACACACACACACACATATATATATATATATATATATATATATATATATATATATATATATATATATATATATATATATATATATATATATATATATATATATATATATATCAGGTTAGAATCTTAACTACTAAACAGTATATATACATTGAAAATATATAACAGAGAACATAAAATAAAATAAAAATAAAATAAAATAAAATTAACATCCACAACTTATCATATTTCAAAAGGAGAGATTAAAACTCAAGCCAATTACACAGATGTCCTGAAGGGTAAGATTAAAAAAAATGAAAGTGCGTTCCTGACTTCTCACTTCACTTGTAAAGTTTCAGCCATCAAAACCCTTTCCTTCTCCCTAGTTTTCACCACTGTTTGAAAAAATATACTAACTAACAACTAATGAGCTCTGACAAGGGTTCAGCTGATTTTTAACTTATCCTTGTGAAGCAGGTGCACAAATACTGGGGAGCTACCTGACTTACAATTAGAATGCTGAAAAAGAACCGCTGCAGAGCAATGCTGGCATAGCATGTACATATTAACTACTTAGCTTCCCAGCTTCTTTTTACCTGTTAGGGGTAAGAAAACAATTAAACAGTTCCCTGCAGAATGTATTTATTTAGTGGGGTTTTTTTTCTTCTTCTTTGGTACTTTTTGCAAAATAAAAATAAATAAGGTGAATTTATATTATCTTACCCTTTAAGGCCTTTTATTGAGCTGACATTATTTGAAAGCTATAGTATCATATCCTTAGCAAACAAAGAGAATGAGGGAGTGGCTTGGAAAATTCATAATTTAGATTTGGAGTTTTGGGTGAGTGTTTTGTGTGTGGGCATGTTTACAACTGTATGTAAAGAAAGCACAGAATATCAGGACAAAAGGAGTTTTAAATGTTCTTGCAAAGCCACCTACTTTTTGAACTCGAATGCTGGATGAACTGCTGGAGAACATCAGTGCTGAAGCACTTTAAGCCCAATAAAGCTTTAGATAATAAATACAGTGTAGTGGTCATGTTTAAGTTTGATCAGTCAGGACATGATACCAATCACACCATGAATAAATAATCCAAATTCAATTGTGAATAATGACATTTTTAATTATGGTGACTTTTTCATAGTTTTTATAGTTTTTACTATATGTTTAAAAGGTTTTAGATATCTAGGGCACGTCCAATCTCAAAACACTGTGCTAATGTTTCTGGACATCAGTAGTCAAAATGGTGTTTTGAAGTATGTGTTCTCTCACTCTTATGAGTTTGATAGAGGTGTTACTAAATCAACAGTGACATACATAAAAAAGAAACACATTGGATGTTAGTCAAGTCCTCTACAAATACAGCTGGTGCAGCTTGGTGTACACAACAACTGAAGACATTAGAAGACAACAATAGCCTTTTTTTAAATTGCAATGCCTGTATAACGCAACAAATTGTTCAACACCAAACCAATGTTCTGTTTAAATAAATGTTTTGCTATGTTTTGTTGGGTCTGAATACAACCCTGCTCATCCAGTGCTTTGTCTGAAATCAAAAGTCTTAAGACTTCAATGCCAAACTTAGCAAACCCCTTCCAAATAGAACCGTATTCATTTTCTATGTTATGTTATGTTATGTATCTCTTTGGTGAATCTATTAAAACTAGTTTATTTCAATATTTAATGTCCCAATAATTCATTAAAAATCTTGTTTTTGACCTAAACTATTATTTACAATAATAGTTTTAGTAAATATGTTCCAGACTGCAAATGTTTACAAATGTCAGTAGTTCCTATCAAATTCCATAGTGAATATATAAGGGTCAATTTTGACCCTTGTTGACCCAAGTGTAGTAATACAAAAATGATTTTTATTAAAATAGTAAAAAAGCCTGATATGTAGAGTTGTGCCTAAGTAAATTGCGGAATTTATGGAAGCTGGAATGATGAAATGAATTTATCGCAAAGATATAGAAAATAAAATCTCAGTTGAGTAACATTTGGCTCAGGTTGTGCATCAAAGGGTTAACGGGGAATCAATTAGACTTTGCTGCACAATTAAAGATATGAAGAATGAAGAAAAACATCCATTCATCCATTATCTGTTGTGTTTCTGGGGATCCAAGTCTCAGTAAGCAGAGAGACCCAGTCTTCCCTCTCCCCAGCCACCTCCTCTAGCTCCTCCGGGGGATACTGAGGCATTCCCAGGCCAGCCAAGAGAAATAATTCCTCCAGCGCGTCCTAGGTCTTCCCCGGGGTCTCCTCCAGGTTGGACATGTCTGGAACAACTTCACAGGGAGGCATCCAGGAGGCATCCTAACCAGAAGCCTTAACCAACTCAACTGGTTCCTCTCGAAGTGGAGGAGTAGCGGCTCGACTCTGAGCCTCCCCCGTATAATCAAGCTCCTCACCCTATCTTTGAGGGTGAGACCTGACACCCCACGGAGAAAATTAATTTCAGCAGCTGGTATCTGGGATCTCCTTTTTTTGGTCAGCACCTAAAGCTTGTCACCATAGATGAGAGAAGGAACGTAGATTGACCGGTAAATCAGGAGCTTTGCCTTGGCTCATCGCCAGTACAGTCCGGTACAGAGCCCACATCACTGCAGATGCTGCGCCAATCCGCCTGTCAACCTCCCGCTCCATCCTTCCCTCACTCGTGAACAAGACCACGAAATACCTAAACTCCTCCACTTGAGGCAGGAGATCATTTCCAATCTGGAGATAGTACTCACCCATTTCCGACTGAGGACCATGGTTAACTGGAGAAATTAAGAAACGCATTAAGAACAGTTTGATGTGAAACAGTGGAGAAGCTCACAGAGTCAGCATTGTAGATGCTGACAATCAAACATCTGTATGTTCTCAAGTTATTACATGAAGTAGTTTTTGAGTTTTTGATTGCATTCTGCCACAAAAACATTACTAAAACATGCATGAATAAATGCTTGCGTCCCCCATAAATACCTCCCCCATTTTCTCAGAAGGGGTTACACAGCCCTGTCCATGCCCGTTTCAGCTGTCTGGTATGATGCTGGCAGTGTTTGAGAAGTGATGTTAGCAGCATGTGAAAAAGCCAAAAGGCTACAGGTGATTATAAAATAAAGGAAGGTGATTAAGGATGCTTCTCTGAGCTGCTGGAAAGCTCCTAGAGAAGATTAGCTGTCTCTGACTGTTTCCAAGAAGCTGTGTCATCAGACTTTGCCTTCTGGATTCCATAATATCCTGAAATGATTTCAGTCAGGCATTTACTTCAGTTCAGAGGCCAAAATGTGATGGGAAAAAACACAGCCCCAGGTATGACCCTTTAGCTAATCGAGCCATATTTAGAGCCAAGATATGATTACCTGTAATGCTCAGTGAGAGAACGAATGCGCCGCAAGAGTAGTCAAGGCTGGCCTGGTATATAATGCTGAGATGTTATCGAATATATCATTTAAAAGAATCAATTCCATTCTGAAAAAGTGCTCTCTGCTTTCCACTGCCCCACATTCTCCCGTTCCATACAACCAAAGGTCTCAGACAGTGGGAGGAACCATGTAAACAAACAGCAGCGGTAAAATAAGTGGCAGCTCGGGGAGTCCTTTGGAGTGCATACTGTCCTAGCAGGAGTTGAAAATGAAATTGTCGGGCAGTCTGTCTCGAGCGTGTATTAAATTTGGGTCAGCACTTTATAAAATGAAAAGGATGCCTCAGTCTGTCTCCCCCGAGGGATCAAATTGCATCTCCCATTCCCTGTGACAGAATCGTAGGAGTTATGATAACAGGATGGCAGGGCCGAATCATTGTAGCCCCGGGGGTTCTAGGCAGAGGAGTGAGGCCAGAGGAGAGTCAGAGAGAGAGAGGAGCAGAGGTTAAAGAACAGGTGGAGAAAGCCTTGTAGTCCTGGCTCCGGTGCTTCCACACACTGCTACTCCATATGTTTCTCACAGGCTTTCAGGGGTGTGCTGGTGGTCTCTGACGCTCTCATTGAAACTCTAACTATAAAAAGACATTGTTACTATTTGTCACCAATGTTCATACATTAAACCAATATATCACCATAGCATCGAGTGTAATTCCTTGAAACCACACAGAGATTGAGCTCAGTGTTAGAGTTCTGTATTTCTATTAACCTCTCCATCTGGACCACATTCTGTGCCTCCTTTTAGGCCCTAGACTTGGAAAAGTCACAATTTGGTACGCTTACCCTTGGCAGAAAGGCTGTGCAGATTGTTCATATCTGTTCCATCATACCTCACTGTACGACTGGTGAGAAGGTGATTGTCAACAATCTAAGCATACACAGATGACAGGAACATACGCATATTAAATTAAAAGTTAAAAGAGCTAATCTCAGCTAAAAGCTGACCTCTTCTTTTGGAGATGCTGAAACATGGTTTTGGATGGCAGCCACACTATTGGATATTCAGCCACACTCTTCTGGTGAAATATCCACAAATTGAAGTGCAAAAATAAAATAAAAACCACTGACAACATGGAACAATATTTCAGGAATGTTTAGAATGTATTATTAATAGCTGGGTAGGTTCTAGTGATCTAATAGAATAAGCATTTTGGTTGCATAAAGATGGAAGGAACCACATTTGTACATGAGATGTGTGAATGAGAAGGACTCTTTTAAGAACCTCCACAAAACTCCACATAACCTTGACCAGTATCCTTGAACTGTACCACAAGCCCACACACTCGCGAATAACTCTGTTTATTTCATTATTTGGTGACACTTTATTTAAAGTGATCCTTTTTTAAAAAAAATAGATGCTCAACAGACTTACTGTAACATGACACCATCATAGCAATGATGTAGCAGCTATAAAGTATGGGAATACAAACACATGATGTAAATAAGATTTATTCATAATCTGTGGGAATTCAGTGGGTTTTCATTTTATTTGAAGGAGTCCGATTTCATATCTGTAAACGTTAAACTGAGAAGTCATTGAACTTGTATATATACACACCAGCTTAACATCAAGCTGATATGACACCATGCTTTAACTGGATTTAGGATTTGGTTTAGTTTAAGATAGTATTAGGTTATGGTTAGAGTTAGGATTAGGTTTAGGGTTGGGTTTGAGGTTAGGGCTAGAATTAGGGACAGGATTGGGTTAAAGTTAGGCCCAAGGTTAGGGTTATGTTTTTGGGTAAGGTTACTTTTAGGGCTAGGTTTATGTCCAGACTTAGGGTTAAGATTAGGGTTTGGGTTAAGATTAGGGTTATGGTTAGGTTTTGGGTTGAGGTTAAGGTTGGGCCCAGGGTTAGGATTAGGTTTTGGGTTGAGGTCAGGGTTAGGATTAGGTTTTGGGTTGAGGTAAGAGTTAGGCCCAAGGTTAGGGTTAGGCCCAGGATTAGGTAATTCTTCTTCTTCTTCTTCTTCTTCTTCTTTCTATTATTATTATTATTATTATTATTATTGTTATTATTATTATTATTATTATTATTAGAACAGCACAATAATGCAGTATATGAAATATTAAATTAAAACAACAAAATAATTGCATGGGATCTGCATGCTTTGACCATGATGGGAATAACTGCTAAAGCCAATGTTTTTTTCCTGCCTTATGGGGGCTTCGTATGTGGTCTTGGAAAGCCCACATGAAAGAGGTTTTTTTTTTTCTTTCCCCCCCTGAGGATATCACAGGTGCTGCGAAACTCTGTTTGTCCACTGTAGAGTAAACCGTCTCTTTTGTCTTTCCTGTTTGCTGCTGTAAGGCTTACGGGTGCTGACAGTGAATACAGGCTGGGGCTGAATTCCTCAGACCTGCCTCTGTGGGTTCCCATGCCATGCGTTTGACTGCTGTTTGAATTCATGAGTGGAATGATTGACTGCTGCTGGCATACAAGCTGCCACCAGAGCCAGTGCTTGCTGACAAATGGTATAGAGGGGTAGCAGCAGGGGAAATCACGCAGCTCTCCCATAGACGGCTCCTAATAATTTCCCCTGTTTGTGCTCGTAGTGCAGCTTTACTGCTGCTGTCTGTCACTGCCAAAGACATTATGATGCAATAGTTTCTGCAGATAACAAAGCATGTCGAGTCATTCATCAGCGCAAGCTAGTACACATGACTAATGTGTTATGTATAGATGTGCAGGTGTTCTGTGACTATACAACTATACTGTGCTCGTTATAGGCTGATGAAGACTTCGAACTCAACAATGATAAATGGCTGTCAACATGTTTTGTTAATCTGTTCTAGTTTCTGTTAGAATTTGCAGTTTTCCATGAAATAAAGAACTACATTGTAAGTTTCAGTGATGAGTTTCTTGCATGTTTGACTTGGACTGGAGTTGGGAAGTGCTATACTGGAAGGCACTGACTGGTTTCGCCATATCAGGACAGAATCTGTCACAATTTGGACAGATATTTCATCAGCTAACCCTCAACACGTGTCTGCAGTGGCTAATTTACAAATGATCAGTCACACAATTTCACACGAGTGATATTGGACTTACAGCTGTTCCCTCTCCTCGCCGTCTGCCTCACTGGATATGCTGCCATGTGTGCAAGCAATTAACTTTCTACAAAGTTTTAACTCCAGTTAAGAAGTTTTAACACTGTTGGAAGTTAATCATCTTCAAGTCACATATTTTTAGGTTTATTGAGATGTTTTAATATTTGAAGTCCTTATAACCTTATAACTATTTGTTGTAATTTTTTTTAAACACTTAAATTGTTTAAAATTGTACTTTTTATATTTTTTGTAAAGTATACATGACACAAACCTTATTGATTCAGAACTTGTGAAACTTGTGTGTGTTTTAAGCCCAGGGGCAGCCCAGAGCACCAGTTTCGGGTCCTCCTGAAATCGATGGTCAGGGGTTCGTTTCTAGTGAACTCTGGTCTGGTTGCCTGCACAAGTGAAATCTATCCGCTCCCACCGGTTACGTGACAGGCTTATTTTGTAATGTGACTGTTTCAACTTGGGTGCAGACTTGTGTTCAGGATAAATTTAAAGAAAACCCTTAAATTCCTGTAACTTCTGTGATATCTAGTTTAATACATTTGCTACATCAGCATAATCGCAGTGATCACAAACTGAAATGTAGAAGAAATGTCAGTCCTGTTCTGTCCTAATGCTTGTCTGTCCTGTTTTGTCTTAATGCTTGTCTGTCCTGTTCTGTCCTAATGCTAGTCTGTCCTGTTCTGTCCTAATGCTTGTCTGTCCTATTTTGTCTTAATGCTTGTCTGTCCTGTTCTGTCCTAATGCTAGTCTGTCCTGTTCTGTCCTAATGCTTGTCTGTCCTGTTCTGTCCTAATGCTTGTCTGCCCTGTTCTGATAATGATGATTTTAGTTATGGTTTAATTGAGTTTGTTTGCTTTTATTTAGTTATATTTTGTTTTATTTTGAGAGCTATCAGTCAAGCTGAGATTGGTCTGATGAGTGTTTAAGCCGTGTTTTATCATCTAACTTCTATTTTTCATTCAAACTTTCCTGGATGTCTAGTATAACACTAAAGTTTAGCATCTACGACCGACAGACATCGTTTTGCATACACTGATTCAGGGCAGACCCCAGACTACAACTGTAGTGTTGCATCGACCCGCATTTGTACTTTTTTTTCCATCCCTCTTTTTTCTCCATAGAGTCCTATTCATTTTTGGCTGAACCCAAACATTATGTTTTCGTTCAACCTGCAGCCTCCAAACTGCCTGTGCTCACTCATGGTAGATCCCCAACCTCTAATCCACAGACATACCCACCTGCACTCCTCTATTTGTCATTTGTGCGCAACCATCCTGTGTTTCTAATTTTAATCATGTTGTTTTCTTTTACTAGACTACTCTACCTGAGCTCTTGGCTTCAAAGAAGCTTTTAGAATGAATTTATTTGCTGAGACAGAAAACATATTTTTTAAGTGTGGCATCCAAACCTCTGGTATAATTGTACACAAATTCTTATTCCACTCACCATTTTGTTTAACTGTCATTTGTGGGCTCTAGGTAGGCTAATGCTCTTCCATTCGCAGACTCAGTCAGGCTTTCTTCTTTGCTACTCATAGCCAGTGGAATAATTATAGTCAATGAACTTCAAGATGATACAAACAAGATACAAGAATGAACAGAAGAATAATTCATTTGTAAATCTGTACCAGCCAAAACATCTTGTATATTATGATGATGATGTGTTTCCTCCCCGTGGTGAGGATGGTAACAATAACATTAAAAAAACTCTGAATCAAATCATGGATAAGAAACTGCTTAACTCAATTTTGTAATATGTTTTAATGCAGTTTACTGTAGTCGGGGGTTAGCAGATGCGATTATGAGGAGAATAGCATATTAGAGAGCATTACAGGCAATTAATTGGAAAGGTCTTCAGTGAGTCACTTCTTTTCCCAAGTGATAGGAACTTTTCCTGTAAGCGTTTTTAATAAGGAAAGAATGCATATTGTTGCTGTCAAGCTGAAGCGCTGCCAGTGCTGTTGTATGGAGTGGGAGTGAAGAGGAGCGCTCTTTGGAACAGATGTGCTGTGACAACTTACTTTCAAGAATCTTTTATTTGCACTTTCTTTCCATCTATCATCCTCCTGTGTGATTGCATGCACATGCAGTAATGAAGCTTAGTAAAGGTGTAATGATGCACGATTTGATTCGATTCTCTACACTGGTTTCACAATGTTGTTCTGTCAGGATTTGTTAAACTTTGTTTTTGTTGAAATTTGAATGAAAAACAATGTGAATAATTGTATATACATATAACAATATATAAACACACACACAGACACACACAACAATATTCATTGTATTGTGTACAACATTGAATATTTGAATATCTAACAAGGTTGACAGAATATCCACTGCATGTTGCCTATTGTTTTGTACAGTGATATCACAGTGTCACACAGAAGTGTTACACGCCCAGACTATTATTAAAGGAAACTTTAAAAAAATAGTCTGGCAGGAAAGAAGACTGCTGAGATAACAAGCACTAACTATAAGTCATTGCATGGACAAGTTTATAGAGAACATTACAAGATTATACTTTAACACTCAAATCTTTGTCTGACAGTTTCCTGTAATTGCTTGTGTTTGTATGTCTGTACAAAAGACCTGACATACTAATTGCTGGACATGAATCTGGTGCGTAACTTACTCATTCATATATATCACACTGAATATGAAATGTCAATGTTCATTTAATTCATATAAGTGTTCATTCAGTATATACTAAATCAGTGTTCATCTCATATCCGAGGAACCTAATTATGTGTACCATTTACATCCAAATTCACCTACTTAGACAGTACTAGGTTGAAACAGCTCCTTCAGTATGTGAGTGTATAGTATTCACACGCTTTACGTCCCCAGATTACCATTCACAGACATTATTTGAGATTTTTTTTGTGATGCTAATTTGCTTTTTTTGCCATTTATCCATGATATTGCCCACCTGTGTTTTGACCCCTGCGTGTTGTCTGGATTGTATTGGCGTGCCCTGCTTCAGCCGCTATGTTTCAGAAATAAATGTTTACTACCCAAATAAATAGCTTACTTATTCCAATACTTCTAGGTCACTAAAAATTGTACATGTACACAAAAAAAATTGCACATGGTACTTTATAACATACTGAATATAGATGGTCTTTCCATATATACCAATGCTGTTCATATATATATATATATATATATATATATATATATATATATATATATATATATATATATATGATATATCACTAGCAATGTTTTATATATGTATATACATGGATGTATCATTAACTATAATTAGACACAACACAGCTTAACAGTTTAATTGGTACTGATTGTTTGTGGCTAACTGGAATCAAATCCTAAAGCAACGTCCCAACTTGTAGCATTTCCAGATGAGGAGATGCTCTATATCCACATGTTTGTAGAAAGCTTTGTGCCTCCCTAACTATGCCTGCCATTGGTAACCTTAGGCTCAGGTACAGCTGCTCCAAAGTGTCCCATTCTGTTGGCTAAGCTTTTGGCTTTGGCACATTAGTACATATATTTTTATATATTTCTATATTTTTTTAGTTTAAAGGTGTGTATTAAAACTTTTGGATATAATTTTCCATTCCTACTATTTTTGCTTAAAAAGAAATGTGTAGATTTACAAAAGGGAACCTCATACGTTATGTTGTTGGTATGATTCAGAACAAGACTACGTAGATAACCTACAGTAAGTGTTAATGTTTGTGCTTTTATTCAACCCACTCGATATTTCATTGTTGTTGGTCTGGAAACAGGGGTTTAATGTGTGGTGCAGGACCTATAAATACCCACAGACTGTCCTTCTCTGATGTGTCACCACAGCCCTAATGGGGGCACTAATCGGAGCTGGAGTGCACTGCTGGGGAAGGCGTGTAGGTTGCTGGCTTGTTCACTGCTGGCTGGAGGTGATAGATGAGTCCGGTGTGGACCCTTCAGCAGGGCTGGGCCATAGCCACCCCCTCCTGCTAACCCAGCCTGACAACTCAGCAGCCCACCTGCAGCCTGCGCTCCTCGGGTGGCTCCAACTCATTACCACGCTCCAGAGGACAACAAAAATAGCCTGCTCCTCCACCCACACTCGAGCAAGACGCGCCTGATGCTGCTGATCACTTAAATCTAACAGCGAGCACTACGTGTGAGTATTCAAATAGTTTTTCTTTAACAGATTTCAGTGAAGGTGGGAAGAGTATCCTAATCCCATACTCAAGCAAACACGTTGTTGCTGTTCAGCAGTACACAAATGACTGAAATAGAAGTAAAAAATGAAAAAAAAAAACATCTGAGTAGGAGTAAAGAAATAACAGGAAATAATAACAACTGTGGGACATACAGAACCACAGCAGAGCTTCCTAGTGTATGCAGCATCTATCAGCTTAAGAACACAAGTATATTAGATTCTATTCTTTCTTTTTTCTGGTCTAAAATACAGAGCCTCAAAGTCTAGGAGTAGAGTAGTGCATAGAGTATAGGAGTAAAGTTTGAGTAACAGCAAAGCAGGGGCTGAACCAACAGAACAGAAAAGCCACAACATTTTAAGTATCTTGCAAAAGTAAGAGACCACCCTGCCATTAATATATGAATTGTTAAGCATCAGGCAATACATATTTGCATGTTTGACTCAAAAAACCTCATCAACTAAATATAATATCACATGTTTTTCAGTATTTACTGTGTCCAGCTTTATTACACCTTTATTACACCTTTATTACAACTTTATTACACCTTTATTATGGCTTTCTTACAATTTTTTAACAGGAAACCTACAGGAATATTGTTTTATGCCTCTGAAGTGCCGTCTTTAGAAGTTTTTTTGCTTCTCAGGATTAAAGTAATATCAAACATAGTCAGTGATGTTGAGGTCTGGACTTTGGGATGGTCAGTCAATTGTTCCAAGAACACTAGCAGCTTCTTTGTTTGGTAAGTATGTCTTCATGTTCTCAGAGCTGCTCTTGGCCTCATTATCTCACTGTAGAATTAATTATGTGATGTTTAAATCAATGTTTGTACTTAACAGCATTCACAATGTCTTAAATTCTCTAGAATTCTGTAGATCCCCAAACTTGCGCTGATCCTCCATGCTTGGCTGATGGCTCCAGACATGGTTCAGTAAATCTCTCATTGCTTCAGCAGCGTACTGCCTTCTGTTACCTTCAACAATCTCAACTTTAGACGCATCTGTCCATTAAACCTTACACCGTGTCTCGTGTCCAGTTTTGGTGCTCTAATGATTTTTTTCTCTTCTTTTTGTACGTAACGCTTTCTTGACTTCTACACATCATTTCAGACTCATAGTGTTGAGTGGTCTTCTCACAGTGGAAGCATGGGCAGGAACACCTGCGGACTGTTTCTAATCTATATATATAATAAGTGGAGCTTGACTTTATTCTTTCTCTTAAAGCTTTAGATTTGGCGGTCTACCAGGTCTTGTATGGTTGCTAGAAGTCCCATTATTACCTCTTTAATCATTTTTGGAACCCAGATTTTTCTTTGACTTTGACTTTCTCATTTCTTTTCTAAATATCTTCTGAAACGTTGACACTTTATTGTATTTAATGATGTTTTTGATTGGAAAATAAATAAATGAACACAATCATACTTAAATTAAGTTAAAATTCTCCTACACAGACATAGAAATCCATCAGAAAATGTACTCAAACACATATAATTGATTACTTAACTCACTTCTGTCCTTCATCACAATTTATGGTTCCATACAGACTCAATCAAAATACATCACATTCTTTTTCTTTCTTTCTTTCTTTTTTTAACATATTAACCATTCTGTTATGGATGGATGGATGTAGCCAGCTTGCATGGCTACACTCACACAAACAGGCCAAGCCTGTTGCAAATGTTGAAATGTTTGGGACATATGTCTTACATAAATAACACGCTATGTAGCTACTTTAACCTAGCACCTGAAGGAAGCTTAAATTACTGTGCTTAGGGATTACAGGAGTTCATCGTTTATCCCCTGGGCTGAAGAACAGCACTCTTTCAACTTCAAATACCCTTTTTTTCTGCTTCAGTATCTAAAAATTGTCACAGGATCAATTTGATTGACTCAGCCCCAATTTGCTCGCCCGCTTGTGGCAGCCAATTAAATTGAGTTATTCCAGCTGCAGCAGTTTTAGCATGACAGGTCCACAAAAGTCCCTGAGGACCACAGCTCCTGTGTGTCTTCTCTGAGTGAACCGCTGAAAGAAGACGTGTTCATCCTAACTCAAGAAAACTCAAGTCTTCAATTTGCAAGGGAAAAAAAAGCTTGCGGCGCATCCTTTCTGATAACACGACGGATTAAAAACATGAGAGCACATATTAAGTTTATTGAACACAACATTGTTTTTGGTAAAGAATAAAAGTTTTGCTTTAACCTTTTGGATTTTGCTCTGGAGTTTAATAAATGGTACAAGTACAGATGTTACATGTATTTGAATCAGGTAAACTTTCCCACCTAAATATATAACAATACATGCATTAAATCACAAATTCTCACAAATATTTGCATAGTAGAATTTAAATATGTATTTAGCTCTTATGTTTCTGATAAATCTGTGTAGACAGAATTACTTCTATAAACAACTGTATTGAAGTTATATGTGAGTAAAAATAAAGACTGCTCATTGTATGCCTTTGGAGGTTTAGTTATAACATCTTCCAGCCCCACAGTTAGTAGTGGCCTTTATCAGTAACTCCTTGTGTTGTGGTTTTATTTTTGTTCTTTTTTTCTATCTATTGTAGATCTATCTATCTATCTATCTATATATATATATATATATATATATATATATATATATATATATATATATATATATATATATATATATATATATCTGTATTAAAACTTGGGCATGTGACGCTGTCTTTTACTCATTTTGTCTTATATCAATAGGTGAAATATAGCGCATATAGCTTGTCTCTTTCAATACTTTATGAGGAATTTCTCAAATTCGCTGCACAAATTAAGCATAAACAAAGTCATTCAGAGTAGTTTGATGTGAAATGTTTCATTGTAAAGAAACTTCAAGACTTTGATAGAGTGGCGGTGATAGGAACCACAAGTTCCTATATAACACATACATAGCCATTTTATTAACTCCAGTCGTCAATCCACAGCAATGTTTTAGACGTCGACATGTTAATTTATGCTTTCATGTAATAACTTTCTGTAAGGAATTTATTTGAGGCCTTAATCACTTCAAACATCTGGTTCCTGTCAAGACCACGACAGTTCAGACCGTGTAAGCTTCTCTAGAAGCTTCTCTAATTTCACATCAAACTTCCCTAAATTACTGTTTACATCTTAACATTTTAATCAGGCATACATGTCTTGCTATAATACATGAACTAGAGGTTCTGTAAATTCTGTTCAGTGTTTAGGTAATTGGCTTATATTAACGCAGTGGGACCTTCGCATCAGTCTGAAGTTTATTATTATTTTTGGTCTGACCACTCAGAAAACTTTTTTTTCTTTAAGTACTTTAACTAAATGGTGCATACACTGGGTACATTCCCTGCTAGAGAATTCCAATTGTGCACAATTCCAACTGCGCACACACACCTTGTATGCAGCACCTGAGCCTAAGATCACCATTATTAATACCAAGTTCTGTAAAAGTGCCCTTAAAAGTACACCAGTGGTCCAGACGCGTAGCTTAAAGAGCATTAATGGTACACTTTATATAGTTGTTCACAGTTGTGCATATTTATACCTTTTCATAACATGAAGCAGGGGTGCACAAATCTGGATTAGAGGCCTTGGAGGTGTTGTGCCCCTCTGATTTACAGCATAATATGAAGTATGATGTTACACTAAATAGGTTTTGGGTATTTGGAAACTTCTCTAGTGGAAACGTGTAGTCAAAATGAGGTCTCTGAATTCTCTACAATTATCTACAATTGCCTTTAGACTTTATCATCTTTAGCAAGTGTCGCATAAGTATATGCTTTAAGATACTGCAGTACAAACATGATCTGAGAAGGTCTGAGAATGGTCTAAGAATGATTTAAATTTGACTGCCAACTGCACTGTCTTATAGGCCTGGCTTCATGTTTCACCTGACCCTTTGTGACCCATCTGGCCAGGTCGTTATTTTCTAGGCCTGGAGCGGATTTCCTTGGGAGGTTCCTGCTGTAAAACTTTAGAATTTGCTAAGCCATAAACTCCTCATAATTTTGTGCATAAACTCCTCATAAACTCCTCATCGCATTTTGTGCGATGGCCATCTGTGTCTGAACAGACTTACTTAAGCAGACGGGCATGGTATGTAAAAAATATTTACACCATCAGCATAATGTTAATTTTGTGTTTGAGCTAAACGTCAATCTGGACGTTCATTTGTAAAGACAAAGTTATTATTTCAGGCAGAAACACGTGTTACATAATGTAGCTTTAAGCAGAAGTTAAATAAACAGCCTAAAATTAAGGCTTTATGGAGGCTGCATAAATGTATACAACTAAAATGGACTTTGGTACACACAGGTACTGAAGAAAGGTAGCTCTCCAGGGACAATTTAATACGTTTCTTTTTCTGAGAGTGTAGAGTGGTATAAAGCCCTCCAGCACTGTGGCTGTGGAGCAGTGAAACTGTGTTCTCTGGAGTGATGGAGCTCTGTCCAATACCTTTGGGATTAGTTGGAGTGATGTTAGTGATCCAGAAGTAATCATAGAACATCAGTCAGTACCTGACCTCACCAGTGCTCTTGTGGCTGAAATTAATCAAATCCTCACAGCAATGTTCCAACATCTAGTGTAAAGCCTTTCTAGAAGAGTAGATGCAGTAACTGCATCAGTAACTGCATCAAAGTTATATTAATATCCCAGATTTCAGAAGAAAAGCTAGATGAGCAGGTGTGAACCAAAAACTGTTTCACCATTTAAATACACGTTTTGTCTATGTTTGAGCTTAAGCTGGGTCTATTAATAATGACAAGTACAGCTGATAATTTGTATGAAACAGTGCAGTTTAAAAAAAACACACCACATAGAAAAATCATAGCAGTTTATATGATAAAATAATTGAATTATTGAATTATTGGATAGTTATTGGATAACAACCATGAATTATATGCATGTGCTACATGCTATCCTCCTGCATCCATGCTCTGACCAATATGGAGTCGTTTTGTTCTCTGCTTGGAGAGAAAGTGCTACTTTAATTTGTTGATGTCAAGTCAGTGTTTTCTTCTGTTTCAGAAAAAAAGACTTACTGCAATATATCTCAACAACAACGATAATCAGATTAATAACTGCTGTTGGTTCACTGGTTATTGCAGTGATGCTCATATTGCTGTTGCCTCTCATACAGATTTCTACGTCACTGACCACTAGAGATGTGGGTCAGAGTACAGCGCCTCTGATTTCTTATCTGATACGATGAGATGATGAGATTGATGGTAAACAGCAATATGAGCAGATGGGCCATATTTGAAATATAGCCTGCAGGATTCACTCATTATCTCATCTCAACTGTAATTCAGAAGTCCAATGGCGCTCTCGATTCAGTAGTCTAAGCCGCTCTAAGATGTGCCACTGAGGAAGGAAACTTGTAACAGCTAATTTTCCAATTTTGTTATATGAGCAGTAATTAATTACGAAGATACAGCTAAATTAAATGAATAGCTGCACATTAGATCTCAGATGTGCTTCAGTCTGGATGCCTCTGTTCAAGTGCATGTGTGCTGGCGTACATATGCTGACAGCATTGCGTTAATTGCATCTGATTTGTAACTTTGTTGAGCTCTGTTGTCGGAACAGAAGTAAATGAATGTTTTATGAGTCGAGGCCTCTGTAAATGTGGCAGTTCCCCAGCCTCACGCTGTCATTTCCAATTCCATGTTATCCTGCTTCCCACTCCCACAGCTCCAAACACAGCAGAACACTGCTCAGACAACTTAATTATGGGGGAGAATTTTGTTTATACGTGTCACTTTACGCCTCAGGTCACACTCAGCCACAGGTCGCAGTCTGGTCAATAGAAACCTGTGTGTCAGACTGCAGGCACACAACACATGTACGAATAAACGCACCACGGTTGTGTTATTTAAAGCAGCAAGACAAGGCAGCTTTAAATGCAACGACAGCAGAGTTGGCAACCGGTGGTGTAGTTGAGAAAATGTTCATTTATGCACGTGTGCTGACTTCTAAATATGTGTTTTTGCACATACCAACTCAAAAGTCAGGGAGAAGTTTCACAGAACACAACGTGACTGGTCAAATTAAAGGAGCAATATGTAAATGATGTAATATGTCAAATTCATACTCCACACAGCCCCTCTTCCTCCCTCTTCACAGCTCCCTCTGTCTGGTTTTACTTAGCAGTCTAGAAGAATCAGTGTGAGTTCAGCATCAAACTTCATCCCTATACTTGCCAATAGCATCTCCAGTGTTGGAAAGTAACACCAATGTTAACTTTACACTTCTATTTATATCACTTTTGCTTTTGTTGGCTTTTAAATGCTTGTACTGTTGCAAGTGGGTGTGCTTTTCTTTATCCACTCATGTGGGGACTAAGGGCAAACTGATGTTACAGTGACTCGCTGTTGCCTCTTCAGGTATAAAGTGATATTGCAAAACAGAATGGAAAGTGGTTAGTTGGTTAGCATGCTAATTTTATAATATGTTGGTTAGCATGCTAATATAACATAATATGTAGATGCCTCTGACACACAGTCAAAACTGATATTTCTTCACATACTGTTGACTACCTCAGCTAATACTGGCATGTTTTAAACTATAATTCTTACATACTGATTTTGTCATCTTACATATTAGTGGTTTAATCCACAGTTACAAATATTACTCTATCAAAGGTACAAACATGCGGATGTGCTTTGGGTTAAAAAATAGACTCAGGACACATGAGCCGATGGAAAGATGAAGGAACAGATGAAGATAAAACTCTGTTTCGCTGTTTCAAACCGTAAAGCTGGAGACACACCACAAGAGGTTTCGTCTGCCTCTTTGTTATTGCCTTGTAACCACAAACCTCTGCATCAAATGTAACAACAGTTCTTTACTGGGCTGTAAACATTGACCCAACATACATGTACACCCATCAGCCACTTCATTGGTTACACCTTCTTGCAAGGGCGTAGGAGTGGGTTTGACATTGGGGGGGCACATTTGCTAATATAAATCAAAGCCCACCCTATCCCCTAAATATTACCTATAAGCTAATTCCACTGTAGGTAAGGTTGTAAAACACTGTATGTATAGTGACGTAGAACCAGTTAGGGCTCACTTTACAAACTAAACAAGATTCTCCACATTACATGATACTGCTGTCAGAAAACTTTTAAATTATACATGCAGTGTCTTGATCATATAGAAATATAACAAAAAAATATATGTTTTCTTTGGTGGCATAATACTGAAATGAAATGACAAAACAGGTTTCCTGACTAGACAAGACTAACATTAATGTTAGACAGTAAGGCTGTGTCCCAAACAACAACCTCTAGAACATTACATAATACACTACTGAAAGCACTTCTAAGGATGGTGGCCTTTTATTTTTTAAATAATTTATTTACTTTTAATTTATGATATATATATATATATATATATATATATATATATATATATATATATATATATATATATATATATATATATATACGTAATATATATTTACGTATGTAGTGTAGTAGCAGTCTGCAGTTTGGGACGTGGCCAGAGAGTAATATAACTTTACGTTTCAGAGTGCTTTCTGACTAAAGTTAGTATAAACGTTAGCTAACCCAAACCCTCCTAGTCTGTTACCATAACAACACATTATCCAAAAGTCTTTTTTTTTTTTGTAAATTTTACTGTTCACTGCTCTCATCACTGACCTCACGTTTAAAGCCGGCGTGACAAACGAGGCGAGAGCCCGATTCAGTGAAGCTGCTGACTGCAGGATTCTGAACAGGCATCTCAACACAAGCCTTAACACACAAAGACCACCTAACAACCAGAGCCAGTTGCTAACAACAAACACAGCGCGTGAATTGCGAATTTTGTGTTATTAAAACGTTTATTTTTTGACGTGGGACAAATATACCTGTTTCTGATATTTCTGTTTCTGCTGTGTCTGATCCATTCACAACATCACAACACACACCAACACACCATCACCGCGTCAGTGCCACTGCAGTGCTGAAAATGATCAACCACCCACATAATACTCACCCTGTGGTGGTCCTGTGAGGGTCCTGGCCATTAAAGAACAGGGCAATAAAGTCTGCAAAGACACAGACAGACAAGAGTCTGTAATTGTAGAACTACAAAGTGCACCTCTATGCTTAGTGGAGCTGATACAATTTTACAATGAGTGTAGCTACAAGGAGATTGTACCTAATAAAGTGGCTAGTAGTAAAAGTTTGCAGCCTCTACCCCTTTGGTTAGGCTTTATACTAGATATTGTTACATCACCATGAGGATTTGATAGCTTTCAGACAAAAGAGCATTTATAAGGTCAGCGACTAATGTTGAATATTTGCTCTGGTCCACTCCAACTCATCCTAAAGGTACTGGCTGGAGCTTCAACACAGTTCTACTGCTCCACAGCCCAGTGCTCTGCGGCTTTATACTCTTAGCTGATGTTTGGCATTGGACATGGTGATCTTAGGCTTATGTGCTGCTGCTACAGAGGGCCCAATTCTACTGGCAATGCATTTCTATGGAGATTATACAAGCTGTGTGCGCAATTGAACAGCTATGTCAGCAATGGAGGAACCTGTCCCATTTGGCACACTCATGGTGCAGTTCTCATTCGCTTGTGTACAAGAGGACCAGGAGGCTGTGGGGTGTTCCTTTTCTCCTTTTGGCATTCAAAGGGGCACTCACAAGCATGTTGAATGTACCCTTAGTGCAGTATTTGGCAAGGGTATGCAGTGGCCTCCTACCCAAAATTCTTTCAGATACTGGCTAGCACACATCAGTGTTTGTGGTGGGGTTTGTTTACAACTGTCTGGCCAGCAAAGAAGATATTTAAGGAACGAATATGTTTAAAGCCAGCATACTCTAATGGGATTTCTTTTTCTTGATATTATTTGATGGGTGAAGCTTGAATTATTTGTACTTGTTTCTCTATCTGATGTTGCCCCAGAGAAGGATGGGTTTTCCCCTTTTTGAGTCTGGTTCCTCTCAAGGTTTCTTCCTCTTGCTCTGCGGGAGTCTTTCTTTCCCGTCACCCTTGGCTTGCTCACTTGGGTCTTGAACAAAGATTTTCTGTAAAGCTGCTTTGTGACAACATCCGTTGTAAAAGGCACTATAGAAATAAACCTTGACTTGACTTGACTAGCATTATTGAGGTTTCTTGGCCTACACATGAGTACATTGTTGACATCACTGAAGTGCAGACTTTAGGGAGGATCACAAGGTCTTTTTGGACAGGCTCCAAAAGGCTCCTTGCTTAGAATTGCTGTATAATGTTGAGTTCCCAGTTCAAAATGCTTCGCAACTGGGCTACACTACATTGTTGCAGTTAATGAAGTATGTTGGAAATGACAACAATCAAGGGTGTAAGAGCATGTCTGACATTAGGGGGGACACATTTGCTAATATGAATCAAAGCTAAAGCATTACCTATAAGCTGATTCCACTGTAGGTAAGGTAGTAAATCACTGTATGTTTAGTGATTTAGAACAACATTTGTGGAATTACAGTAAATTACAAATAAATAAACAAAATACAACCTTATCTGTACTTCTGTGTATTATTAGATAAGTACTGAAAGCACTTCTAATGATTGTGTCCTTTTATCTAGTCGTTAATGTATTTATTTTATGTATTTTATATATTTTTTTATGTGTTTAGGGTAGTAGAAGCAGTTTGGGACGTGGCCAGAGAGTAATGTAACTTTACATTTGGCTTTATATAGTGCTTTCTGACAAATGCTAATATAAACGTTAGCCCAAACCCTCCTAGTCTGTTACAATAACAGCACATTATACTAAAGTTGGTTCTATTGTAGTATATATGGCCATTGTTGCTATTCATTGCTCTCATCACTGGTCTCACGTTTAAAGCTGGCGCAAACTACCTGACGCTCCAACGAGTCAGTGAAGCTGCTGACTGCAGGATATTTCTAAACAGGCATCTCAACACAAAGGTCTGAAAGACCCAGACCACCTAACAACCAGAGCCTGATGCTAACAACAAACAAAACCCGCTTTTAAAATAAAAGTGTTTTTTAACACTTTTCGCTTTTTCTGTGGTTTAATTTTTTGGGTGGGACAGCTCTACCTGTTTCTGATATTGGGTGGGATACGCCCCCCCCAATCCTCCCCAGTTCCTACGCCAATGACAACAATACATTTGCAACCATGTTGGCACTATTAAACACATTAAAAAAACTGTTTCACCTTTCACTCACATACAAAGTAAATCTCTAGAATCTTTTAACCTGCTTTAAACTGATGTGCTTTACAGTTTACTATTAGATGGATTAAGATTTTTGGCAACATTCTTTAAAGTTTTTCCAAACAGTGAGCAGAACGTGGACAGGTCAGTTACCAATACTAAAGAAATGCAGAGCACTAAAGAAACATACTACCAAATGTATAGCCCTGATAACCCGGCTAGTGTTTAGCTTGACATATCAGTATGTACCTGATTTGTACACTTTATTGAGGGACCTCGATCAAGGCTAACAATAACATCACCTGATCACCTGATATTGCATCTCACTCCAGCACTTCTGTCATACTAATGTACATCACTGTTCTATAAACTCCACACGAGACATCCAAGACAGTCATAAATTGTGTTTCCCATATGGAGCGAGAATGAGCATCACTGGGAAAGAAGCTGTGTCATGAACCACACAGGACCAATTTAGTGAGGCGTTAAGAAACACGGTGTACGAGTTTGCTGGAAGGCCTCAACAGAGAGGCTACGAGGCTAAACTGAGAAGAACACAAGTTATACCTAATGAATGAATAATGGCAGCAAGGAATCTGCATATTTATGGAGTAGTACACCCTGTTTACCGAGAAAGAATAAATAACACGTTTTGTTATTGTTCCACGAAACCACCGGTGCAGAGCAGCGCTTTATCTCGTTAATATATGCCAGATTCGACCCGGCGCTGTGACTTCCATTCTCCAGGACACATTTAGCTCTAATGTTGCACAGCATTAAATCAATAAGCAATGGATTGTAATGGCCTAAATCTATTAGGCATGGAAGACAAACCTCTGACTCAAAGTTGCCATCCTTTCCCCTCTCGAATCCAGTTATACAGAACGTGGCCCCCTCTCAAAAAGCAACATGTGATGTATTCTGCTTGATTAGTGAAGTATTAAATGGGAGTAATTTAAAGTAATGGTCCATTAGACAGCACTGACAAGTAGGCTCCTCTCCAAAAACTCACTGGACAGGAGAAGCATTACTGAGCTTAAATGAATATGGAATGAGGGGGGGAGGGGGGGGGTGAAGTGGGGGGTGCTGTTGGGGGTGGCAGTGTGGCAGAATAGCAAAAAAAGAGATGAGGATGAGAGATTTCATGTTTCTTTTTTGTGCATACCTCCACAAACAGTCAATCGCTGTGCTCATAGGTCTCTTGAAATAGACCAGTACATTGCTGTCATTGGACATGGTGAATTATTTGGATGGGGAGTTGGAGATAATGGAGTGAAGAGAAAAAAGGAAGCACTGTGTTTTTAAACACGCTACACAAATAGTCTGTGTCTTTGAGCTAGCCATGCATGCTAGTCTGGCTGTGACAGTGTCCCCTCCAATCCTGCTGCACTATCTCCAACTCCATTAGAGGAAAAACATCCCTTCTGCCATTCCTGCCATCGTCAATATGTCTTCATCCTCCCATCTTTGGGGGCTTATGAGGGAAGGTATCAGAAAACAGATTGAGCCAAATAGATGTTTGGCTGCTGAGGATATCACAGCACGTGTGCCCCCCTCAGTAAGACAGCTGGGCTAAAGCGCTTTTGGCAGGGGTCTGTTGCCGTGAACTAATGGCGCTCGCTGGGTGACAGGCTGAGAGGAAGAGGCCCACTGAAGGCCCCTTCGCTTGGCCCACGTGTCTGCTCGGGCTGCTGTCTCCTCTGCGTGTCATCCACCCACAAGGACGGCCAGCTAATTTAGGCATGCCCAATGACAGCCATGAAATGATGGGTAGTTTGGTCTTTTTCAAGAGCAGCATAAACCCATCAACCATCCGTGGAAGTATGTGCGCACTCTCAGGCGTACAGCGTACAGTGATATTCACATCGCCAGCCCTTGCACACCATCTGGCTACAGACACTGTAATGTGTCGTCCCTGTTGTAACAAAAGCTTTCATCTCCAGTTTTTCTTTATTCATGCTGTTTGAAAATAAGAGCTGCTCTTCACAATGGGTTGACGTTTTATGACAAATGAACCAATAAAAGTTACTTAGACTAATCAAGGGGGGAAAATGAGAATAGAGAATCAAAGAGAAAACACAAATAAACCAACAAAAACAAACAAACAAACAAAAACGTATATGTATACATACATTCATCCATTTATACCTAAGCAGAAAACAGAACATATGTTCAAATTTTATTTAATAATGTTTATTATTATTATTGTTATTGTTATTGTTATTATTATTCATATGTGTGTATTTTCCCCCTTTTCTCTATTGATTATTATGTTATTTACTGTAGTGTTTGAATTAGATGTTTCCAAACTGAACTGAATTGGTGTGTTTGTGGGTTCTGAGAGGGTTTCTAGATAGTCTGTTAATAGATTTTTCCACTGGATGATGTTAATGTTATTTTTTGTTTTCCAATTAATAAGAATGTTTTTCAAGAGTATTCTTTTGTTTTCTGTTGTTTTATTGTTTGATGAGTCTCCTAATAGGCAGAGTAATGGTGTTGTGTGGATATAAGTGATTAGGGCACGAGAGAGGAGGGTGATAAAATCTTGCCTGAACAGGTTTACATTGCTATATAGTGTGGATATAATTATCAGCTGTGTTTTAGGTGCAATGTGTACATAGAGGTAAGTGAATCCCATTGTATACATTGTATATGTGGTGTAATGTATTCTGTGGAAGATTTTATACTGAATGAGTGGTGATTATTGGTACACACAGGGGACCCAGACATTGGCAATGGGAGTGCATAATGTTTGTTCGATCCAAAAAAATCTGATCTATTAGGTTTGATCCATTTTAATATATATTGGAGTTGATTTGCAAGGAAATAATGTGGAAATTTGGTGCCTCTAGATCCCCATGGGATTTTGAGTTCTGTAATGTGGTTAGTTTGATTATGGGTGGTTTATTTTTCCAGTAAAATTTAGTTGTGGTGGTATTCAGAGATTAAAACCAGTAAGATGTGGGTTGAATGGGAATCATTGAAAATAATCAGTTGATTTTTGGTAATATTTAAATTTTAATTGTAGCTATTCTACCAGCAAGTGAAAGGGGTAATGTTGTCCAATGACTGAAATCAGCACTTATTGTTCTGGTTAGTGAGTTAAAGTTGGGTTTGAGCAACTCTGACAGCTGGGGGAAGACCTTAACACCCAAATATGTGATGTAATTTGTGCAAATGTAGCTCATGTAGAGTAGTGTTTTCAGGGTAGCCTCAAGTTTATTGGAAGAATTGTAGATTTTGACCAATTGATTGAATACTTTGATATTTTTACATATATTTCGATTGTTTGGATGGTTTTGTTTATTGAGCTGATTGTTTTTTGCAGGAATAGCAAGACATCCTCTGCGCAAAGACTGATTTTATGTTCCATGGTAGGTGTTTGTATGTTGTCTTATTGCTGCTGCAAAAGGTTCTATAAAAATAGAGACTAAATAAGAAGAGAGTGAGCATCCTTGTCTAGTCCCCCAGTGCAGTGTAAAAGGTTGTGACATTACTCCATTGGTGTTGACTGTAGTCTTCGGTGCAGTGTAAGAAATCTTTATTCAATTAATAAATGATTCTCCAAAAAAATTGAGTTTGTGTATTGTAGTGAATAAGAGTTTCCAGTTAACTCTGTCAAAGGCTTTTTCTGTGTCCAGGATTTAAACTGCTGTTGGTATGTTTGGTAGGTGTAATCTATTATGTTCAATAATCTGCGCATGTTGGTGGATGAATGTCAACCTTTGAAGAAACCAGTTTGATCAGGATGTATTAGATTATGGATTACTGTTCTATTCTGTTGGCTAGAGCCTTGCTTATTTGTGTGTCTGTATTAATTAGTGATAAGGGTCTGTAACTGGAGGATAGAGTAGGGTCTTTGTTTGGTTTAATATGAAGGGAAATGATTGCAGTATTCATATTTGTTGGTAACTTTGCTTTTTGTTTAATTTCTGATATCAGTCTATTTAACAGTGGAGATAGAGACACTTTATAAAGTGTTTATAAAACTCAACAGGGAATCTGTCAGGTCCTGGTGCTTTATTGTTGGGCATGTGTTTTAAGGATTTGTAAAATTCTTCTTGTGAAAATGGTATTTCTAGTGTTTGTTTTTGTTTTTTGGTTAATTTGGGCAGATTGATGTTATCCAGGAAGTTATTGATTTAATCCGAGTTTGGTTCAGGATCCGATGAGTATACCTTTTTAAAGTGTCACTAATTTCCTCAAATGTCTGTACTATTTTCCTTGTTGAGTTTTTTTGATGGGGAAAGTTGTTTTTTCTTTATGACGCTTAATGCTATTTGCCATTTATTTGAGTATTCAATGTTTTCAAGTCTTAATCTTGGTAATAAAAATCTTCTTCTTCTTGCTTGTATATTCATTTAATTCAGTTTCCTGAGCTCTTTTTGTTTTTTTGTTACTCATAATCATGTTTTCTAATTCTCTATTTTTTAATTCAAACGTTACTTCATGTTCTGTTTCTTTCTTTTTTTATAAATGTAGCATATGATATAATTTTTCCTCTTAAGACTGCTTTGCCTGTCTCCCCTTAAGGAATAATGGAAATGAACAGTAGTGTTTTCATAGATTTTGTTCTGGACACATTATGTACAATATTATGCAAAACTTTGAGTACATGAGTCAAATGAGATGTTTTGTTGATTTTGCTGAAGTGAAAATATGTGAGCACATGGAACAAACTTCTGCATGTGATTTATATTGATTTATTCCATGTGCCATATCATTGCTGTCCAAAGAAAACATGTATCTCCATAATAGTATCTGCTTGGAGAGGCCAAATACGTTCTTTACCTATTTGCACTTAGAAAATCAACAAATTATGTCACTTGAACAGGGAGCACACTTTTGCACATGTAATACACATTTACTACAAATAACACCGCTACTTATTTTTTCATTGTTAGTATCTAAACTCTTTATATAAAACATTCTTTAATTTTCTATTATGCAATGTTTAGGGAAAGTGGGACAATAAAAAAACAAAGCCCACCTGAAACTATAGATTTACTATAGATTCAGTGATATATCTTATGAATGAAATGAAATACTGTCTCCCTTTTAAGTTATATTATTTATTTTGATGAGCTATTGTCTATTTATTTATAAATATATACAAAAATGTACAATGAAGCCCACTTGTGTAGAATGAAGCCTGGTCATTGTTTTCTTGCAGAACAATGACTAGTTTTAATAACTGATGTAACACACGTAACATATCAATATTTATTCTGAACATATTACTGAATACATTTTGCACAGTCTATTCAGTATTCAGCTCATTCATTTCTATGTATTTACTTTTACTAAATGTTCAGGGTTAAATGCTATTAAGAAATTCCTTGAATAAACATTTTACTTTAATCAACACTAGTACTCAAAGCAATTCTAGTGAATATGCATTTTTCAGCATTTTAATGACATTTTGATCTAATAGCTTATGCTGCCATGCAAAAGAAATTTGTTTCTAAATACATACAGTGATGTTGATGCCAATGTAGAAAATGATTTCCAAGACAAACATTTGAAAAAAGTGAAAATAAAAAAACAGCAAACACTGTGTCCACTCACTGTCCACTCCCACCTTGCTGGTCCATCTTGTAGATGTAAAGTCAGAGACGAGATGCTGTACAGTTTGTGTTGTTCTCCCTCTTTTCCTTCATCAGTGGTCACAGCACACTGCCCGCAGGTCACTGTTGGCTGGGTATTTCAGGTTGCTGGACTATTCTCAGTCCAGCAGTGACACTAAGGTGTTTGAAAACTTCAGAAGCACTGCTTTCTGATCCACTCATACCAGCACAACACACATTAACACACCACCACCATGTCAGTGTCACTAGAGTTAGGAGAGTGACCCACCACCCACATAATACCTGCTCTGTGCATACTGTGGGGGTCCTGAGAAACAGAAGGACTGCAGTCTATAAATGCGAACCTACAAAGTGCACCTATATACAGTACTATACATTAACATGATAAAATGAATGAAGATTTGTTTGGTCTCAGTCTGTATTGATTCTGTGTTTTGATGTCTATGCTATTACTCTATAATTATGGAGCTCAGTAAAAAAAAATAAACCTTCTTTGGTTGAGTGTGCCCAAACCTGTGACTGGTAGCTTACATTAAGGTAACATCATTATATCTGAAGTCATTGTTGATCATTTCTGTTGGTCTATGCATTGTGAAAGCTTCACACAATGTAACAGGCATCTGGTCTTTTGAAAAATGCCCCTTCTACAATGCTGAGCCACTTCACAAAGGATGAGAGTGAAATTACGTAGACTTCTGTTCTGGAAACGTTCAAACAGGAGGATAACCAAGGCTTGCTGATGGAAAGCGACAAGCATTTTTGTGGAGCTGTGGAACATTACAAAAACACTGGTCGGGTGATTTCGCTGCAATTTTGGTCGGGGAAGATGAGAAGAGAGATAGCACAGCTGCTCCCAGCTTTGCTTTCAGCACCTCAGTCTGGGCAACAGTGCAATTCTGACCTGGGCTGCGTTTGACCCTGGATATTTTAGTGCTTTTTTTTCTACATTTGCTCGAACAATTGCACAAAGCACGAGTGCTGAGAAGATAGTTTTCATGTCACTTTTCTTGCTGTGTGCTGTGAGTAAGTGCTTACATCTATTTCCAGGCAATCTGACACAGCCTTGAAGAACTAAACAATTCATTACTGAAGCTTTGGGGCCCGGTTCCTCGCATACACAACAGAGCTACGTTTGAATCTGCTTTGGCAGGAGAGGTGAGATTACAGAAAATAATATTTGCTGCTCATTTATCTTCACAGAAGTGTCTCATTCCCCCAATAAATGTGCTTTAAGAGGGTGACTGTGTTTCTTAAATAAAAAAAAAAAAGAATTGGAAACACGTTTCTTACCTAGCAACCTCACCACATGGGGCTGCGCGTCATGCAGTGAAGACGTAGAGATGCGTCAATAATCCAACTATCTTTTGCGTCCTTACAAATATAATAAAAGCCATTAAACCTTTCTGAAAGCCATAAGAACTCATTTGTACAGCTGGATGTGAAAGAAGTGGTAGATTATCCATAAACTCCAGCGACAAATGCTCTCTTCATCTTGTTGATGCTGAAGAAATAACTCTCCATCTACATGACAGCGGGTGATGAATTATATTGGGTGATGCTCCTTTTTTCCCCAATAAAGCCCTATTTGGTACACATTAGATTTCCACAGGGAGGCTGGTTAATGGCAGTTTACCTCAGGACATCTGTAACGTTTATGACCGAGTCACACAGGATAAGAAATCTCAAATGAAATCTCTAAATGACAGAGATGGTGGGTGTCTACTCGATTTACGCACTGCCTCCACTCTAGAAAAGAGACGAAAACAGGTTAAAAGATTTAATTCATCCATTATTTCACTTATGCTGAACATTTACCTTGCTGCTTTAAGTGCATGTGTCATTCACATCAGCACATAATTCACAGCACATTGTCAGTAAAAGGGAAATCTTTATATGTTCTGAGTTGTACATGAAGTTGGACAGTAACGCTACATACCAAGGTTGATTTTAGCCACAGACAACATTAATGCTTCTTTGAGCCTCCATGTTTAACTTCCTTTCCACAGAACATCAAACTTTTCACCAACAGGTGAATTTGCCTTTACAGCTTATTTGTGTATTTACCTTTTTTCCCTGTAAAACACAGGACGTGGGAGCTATATGGTGATAGATATAACATGGTATCTTTGGTCATGACTAAAATCACAGAGAACTACCTCACCTTCCCATGTAAAAGTAACCCATTCAAACAGACATTAACTAGAGAGAATTAGACTGCAGCAAATTATACATTCATTATTTTTTAATACCATTTTAGCTGTTCATATAAAATAGTTGAAAGTTTGGAAACTGTTATATTACAATAGCACTGGTGCAGCAGTTTGATCTGAGATACATGGAAAAGCATAAACTTCTGCTAAAAGCCAACCCAATATTAAGATGAACTTAAATATATTTTATGACTCTTTATAGTGATTTGGAGTATTGTTTGAAAACAGTTGATAGATAATATGCAACTTAAAATAAAAAATAAATCTAGTCTTGCTGTGTGTCAGAGCAAGAGAAAATTGTGCTGATGCTAAGTAAACTTTCGATAAAACAAATTCATGAAAATATCAAAATATGCGTCAAATAGTAATATTTGAATATTTTAATAAATATAACTAGTGATATATTAATATCTGAGTTATACTAGGGCTGTTAAAGAATTTTTTTTCTTTTCTTTCGTTAATAATAATAAACTAATTTGTCTGATTTGCCCAAATTTGACTGCTTCAATAATTTTTCCATAATTTTTCCATAATTAAAGCAGTACCTTCTGTTAAAGCTGTATATAAAAACTTCATCAGCATGTGTTTACTACTTTCAATAATTAATTAGTTGTAAGGATCGGGGTTTGCAAGCAGGCTGCATATGCAGATCAACTTTAGGGGCAATCTAACACTCCTAGTCACAAGAGGCAGGGGTCAGAGAACAGTCAGGCACACACAAGGCAAATCCATAACCAAAAACTAGGTCCAGTGCAGGGAAATCAACACACAGAGCAGCTCAGAATTCCATTAAGGTCACAGAGACTTCGCCACCCACAAACGGAGGCGTATATGTAGGGTTGTGCTTAGTCCTCAGTATGAGTCACAGGTGTAGATAATGCTGGATGGTTGGAACCAGGGAGGAGCAGGAGCTGGAATGAGCCTGGGGAGGCAGGGTGTAGGCATGAGTTTGAAGCAAACTTAGAAACTACTGACAGTAGTAACAAATTGAGTATCTTGAGCATTTTGATTCTTCTTGTGTTCAAAGCAAAGGTTTTAAAACTGTTTGAACAGCACCTTCACTGCATCATCACATATACGATCCAGTAGACAGATTGTTGTATGTGACTTATTCTTGTAAATAATTGACTAAAATAAAAAAAAATGCTAAAATGAACCACTAAAAACGAAACCTGTGTCTGAGAGAGATGGAGATAGATTAAATGTTTGAGGTTTAACTATGTTGAACTGTGTCAACCCTACTGAAGTCACTCTTAAGGACGAGTTCTGAACAGAAGTAGAGTGATGTGAATAAATAGGCTATGCTCAGTTACTTCATGCCTCTACAAATCCACAGATTGAACTTATGTAAGGTGCACAACTGCGATTTATTATATTTTGTATTCAAGTGAGCTGTCAGTTCACACAGACTGTTTAGAAATTGTTGGGATGCCAGGTCGTGTGTGAAACCCAGATTTTAAAAGCTTCGAATCGGATCTAGGAAGTTAGTTTATTTTGCTCGAAAGCTGAAATGATTTAATATGAGCATCAGTTGTGGAAAATAACTTGGAAGCATACAAATTAAGCCAGTTCTAGACACAAAAAGTTTAAAATTGCTAATGAAGATTCTCCAACTGTCTTGTCAAAGTCTTCTGGTTTGAAGTGCTCTCTGTAGAGCACGGAGAACTCAAAGGCAGTAAAAACATTCTATTTTTAAAGCTGCTGCCCACCAACCCCTCAACTCTATCTCTGTAAACTAACCTTCAGATTGAGTAAAAACCACAGTCACATTCATGATATGAAACAGATGAATAGCTTGTCATGATAAGTGGTTTCTTATAAAGTCTCAGTTTTTGTAATTAGCTGGTTACCTATGTTACCTATTAATAGTCTAAATCTAGTGTCAACTATTTAACTCTCAACAGGTTATAACAGCCAAATACAACCATAAATAACTGTTCCAGCTCTCCTGTGAAAGGTATTTCCCCGAGATTCGGTTTGGATTGTGTGACTGTAGAGCCCCAAGCTGCACACAATTCTGGCATCTTTTTTTCCAGTCCAGTCTAGTTATGACTAGTTGCCCAGACCAATATGGCAGCAACGCTTGTGCGTGATCTGACAGCCAATGCGGTATCTATGTGTATAGGTCTACGAGTATGACTGATAGCAAAGACAAGGCTAGAAATGCCTGGTAAAGGAAAAGTTTCAAGGTAAACACTAAACGTGAGGCCGCTGAGGTGAAGGGAGAACAGAACAATCTGGAGAGGACGGAGCTAGGAAAGAAAAAAAACATGACATGGACAAACTGTAGAGCATTCAATGCCTTTTTTGGTAAAACAGACTTGAAGAGTCAATCACTCAAAAGAAAGTTTCCCTGATTTTACTAATGTAGTTACATAACTGATTGGAATATTAACGATATAGCATATGGGTGCGATTAGTGCTGCTGCAAAATCAATCACGAGGAGCTTTAGACTCACTTTTTATGTCTCTGCTTTAATTAAAATAGTTCATAAAAAAGAGGAACATCTCTACATCGGAGCAGGGTCTGGCTAGATGGAGCCTGAGAATGACTTTTTTTTCTCGACACCCATTGCAGCAGTGGCTGGTGGAAGGTAAACGCTTTCTACCTCTTCTTTTTTTGTCCAAAGGTCTGCATATGCCTGTTTGTGTGAGATAGTAGTGAGCAGGCAGAAAACCCATCTCTGTGCTATCTCTGCTTGAGACATATGTGCTGCAAAGGCCCGTGTGTATAATAGGCCGGTATTTACATGTGGAAGACTGGCTGCCTCGGATGCACGCGGAGGTTGAGGGAAGACTCACGGGAATAAAAACACGTGGGGGCAGGGGCAAATAGAAAAGGAGAAAATGGAATGGAGCGAGGAAATAGTGGGAAGGAGGTATGTGTGCGATGGGTGATAAGAAGGCTAAAAGCTTTGAGCGGCCCTGCGCTCTGGTGTGAACAGGACTGATGTGTGTGTGTGTGTGTGTGTCACAGTAAGTCCGAAGAGTAAAAGTCTATTTTCGGAGGTTAATACTTTACAGTGAAGAAAAGTCCAGAGGCCAGTAAAAATGTCTAAAATAGGGTTTTGAATGAACAACTAAAAAACGTAACTGTCTTACATGTGTACATCATTTCCATCTGACTAGACGAAACAAAAATGTTTCGTCTTTGAGTTTACTCACTATTCCTAATTAAGAGATGTACATAAATTGCTTCTTGCTAGCCTAAGACTTAAGCGTCTTGAGTCGTTTGGAGAGAATCTAAGTTTAGTCTGATTGTTACCAGTAGACACTGCATTATACGAAAGTAAATAAAGCTGCAATTAATTAACCTTTCAACACAGAAACTTTCCGTCTGAAGGTCACAACTGAAGTGCTACACAGAGTAAATGCAGCGTTCAAAGGAAAGAGGCAAAAAAACTCAAAATGATTGGTTAGTACAACCACAGCAATTGTGGTAACCGGCATACATACTATCATAATCTCATAAGAAACTACAATGTGAGGATTAAGGATACTATAGAAGAAGGAGCCAAAAAAAAAGAAGAAGAAGTCAATCAACAAAAACAATTCGTAAATGTGGGGTTTGGTGGTTGAACAGTCACATATCCTGCAGCTTCAGCCTGAACACTGGCGTGCCACAGGGCTGTGTACTGAGCCCTCTGCTGTTCTCCTTGTTAACCCACTACTGTGTGCATCTGTGTAGATTCACCACCATCATCAAGTTTGCAGGGGAAACCACAGTGGTTGGCCACTTCATTGACAATGATAAATGAGTCTACCAGGTAAAGATCTAGCATCTGACAGCTTGATGCTCCTCCAACCACCTCTCCCTCAACACAGAGAAGCTTATCGTGGATTACTGGAAAACTGAAGGCCTTATGCACATCAAGGAGGTTCAGATAAGACAGTTAACTTGCTTCAAGTTGTTGGGCGTCTCTGAGGATCTTTCTTGGACTCTTAACAAGATTAATGCTAACACTAAATGATAATTAGGAGTGAAATCTAAAAAGTGAGAATGTACAGAACACAGGGATGAATCCATGACGCATAACTACATGCTGGCCAGCCATATTGTTTTGCCTCTTTACTCTGAACATCACATTGTCTGCATGTAGTGCTTGTTTATTAGACTGAAAGTAAGACAAGGCTCTTATTTAAAGCTGTATCAAACCTGATACACAGAAGAATGACTGCGTGTGAAAACAGCAAAATACAGATGTAAGTATGGAAACAAGGCTGCTTCAGAAATGTTGCCTGTTGTATTTTAATCTGCATTGTTCATGTTTTTTTATAGTCTGAAAATGAAAAGAGCCTTTAGACGAGTACAAGTTAAGTAGGGTAATCAATTAAGGGTAAGAAAGAATTGAGTCGCAAATCAGTTAAAGGTGAGTTTAAGTCACAAATAAATCAACATAAAACTTGAATGTAACTTTAGTCTGAGTCACTGACTCCCCATTTGTGATATACATATTAGAATCAATTAGTGTTTTTTCACTGTAGCTCCTTTATGTATAAAAAACAACGTTATGGAACATGATCATAATCATTTTCAGATACTTACCAAATACTTTACCTGGTCACAGAATATTTACATCTAATTAGATGATATTTGGTTGTGGAATCTTTTTATTTTTTGGTTCACCAAACACCTTTATCCATTAGAACATGTTGTTTGAACATCATTCATATTCAGAGAACATGAAGCAGACATACCTGGTTTGTCCATTTTATTGTTTAAAACACGTAGATCTTGGGCTAAAGAAATGTAAAAACGTCCTGACAAAAAAATCTACTTAAGAATTAGAATCGTATGTGTTTACTATTAGGCATGGGAAGGCTGCTGGAACATTGTATAAATGTCAGAAAAAAACCTCTATATCATACATGGGAGCCTACAAAATACCATATTTATGTATGTATATATGTTTTTCCTAAAGCCATTCTTAAAACATTCTAACAATCATTTGGTTAGCTGGGACTAATTCATACTCTAAATTCAGGAAAGAAGGCTTCTCTGATTCACTGTTAAACATGAGATTCATTTTAGCTGCTCTGGAGCAGTCTTTCCTGCAGTTTCTCTTCCCTGTTCTGTGGTCAGTCAGCCCTTAAAGAGACAGAAAGAAGCTTTAATTGGCCTCATGGGTCAAATTAATGGCTTAAACTGAAACATCTATGTTTAATATTGTGCAATAACAGAATACCAAAATTTGCTTAACAGGTCGGGTTAGTAGAAAGGTTTAAACCGAAACTATTTATTGTTGAGGGGTTAAAGGTATGAAAACATATGCTCACAGTATAATTGATTACATAAAGGGGGTAAAAGTAATTACAGAGGGGGCACAAATATCATCACCCAGTGAATGGGTGGTGATTTAAGTAATGTAAGGGTAAAAGGCTAACCAGCTAAGCTTTAAAGTGAACTTGGCAGTAGACTGGCCCACATTGTTAAATAAAAAAATAAAACAAACAGTAATTATATATATATATATATATATATATATATATATATATATATATATATATATATATATATATATATATATATATATATATATATATATAACACTCATTGAGCACTTTATTAGGTACACCTTCTTATCTGCTCCACTTACTATATAGGTGGACTTTGTAGTTCCACAACAATATACTGTAGTTCATCTGTATGCTGTATGCTAAATTCCCTTTTACCAACATTGGTCAGTACCCCCACAGGACAACCACAGAGCAGGTATTATATGGGTGGTGAGGTTCAGTCTCCTAGTAAGAGTATACATTGTTGGGTTTCAAGGCTTTAAGATCTTTAAGTGTACAGCGCAGAGTGCCAGTGACTCATTAATCAGTTACTATGCACATGAAGTCTAGCACATGCCACTTACCGCTGTATATATTTCATTTCAGTTATGCTTGCTGTTTGCAGCCAGTTGACAATCGAATCAATCCTTTTTGTGACGACTTAACTGGGTATTTTTAGTTTGCTGACAGAACGTTTGGAGAAGGCTGCAAATTATTGAAATAATGTTCTTTAAGTCAAAACAGAACATTTTTGACAACTGTATTATAATAAGAACAAATAAATGGTAAAAGGTATCATACCAACAGTAAAGTTCCAAAGAGGAAAAACTGGAGTAATCCAAATGATCTAAAATTCTTGAGGAGAATCTTCTGGGTGGGCTTTCCAGCAGTACAATGATCTGCAAAAAATACTGCAAAAGAGATGCTCAATTAATTCCATAGAAAGAAAATAAAGATGTTGGAAGGCCATGCCAATTGCAAAATCCAATAGACCAATGGGCCCCAGAATCTTCAAGATTTAAATACTGGCTTTGTAAAAGAATAGGCCAAAATCCCACCTGAGATTGGTTTCTTCACATGGTGAGCATCATGAGGCTGTAATTGCTAACAAAACATACTCAATCCAATATTAAATATATTTATATTAAATATTAAATATATTGTTCAGATATGTTTAATACTGTTTTCCTGTGTCATTCCACCTTATTGCACATAACTCTTCATAGACTGTTATAGAAAAGTGTTTCAGCACTCAGTGGCCCCACCTTGTGAGTTTGCGTCTACCACTCTGTGGTGTTGTTGTCCTAGACACTTCCATTTCACAAGAAGAGCATTCACAACAATGCCGGAGGACATCTTGCTGGGCAGAACTTTCACAAACTGACTTGTGGGAAAGGTGACATCCTATAACAGTGTCAGGTTTAGTTTAGAGCTCTTCAGTACACGCCATTCTTCTGCTGATGCTTGTCTAGGGATGTTTTATGGCAATGAAAACTAGGCCACAACATCTGAACTCAGTAATTAGAAAGGGTGTCTTCATACATCCTTATAGTATATGTAGTACATAGTTTTATCTGATAGATTCATGTCATGTAATATCGATCAGGAGGTATAAACAGTTTGCTCAGGAAATCCACATAATACCTGTGAGTGCAGTTTAAATAGTAAAACATCTTATAGGATGAAATACACAATAGTCCAACTAAAAGGGTACTGTCCCTTCATGCCACAGGGTGCCCTCCCCTAAGTCCCAGGGCTTTTGTGTCAGAGATAAAAATACAGATAAGAGTTTAAAAAGGAGTACGGAATATTTTCAGTTAGTTCCCAAAAGGACTTCTCTCCTTCCTGCGGGGTTAAGCTTGTGTGAATCACTGGGCAATCCAAGGTGGAATAATAGCTTTACTTCCACCTCCTGTGGCTGAAGCTGTGGTGTGTGTGTCAGAGAAGTGGTCCTGATGGGCACAGGCTTCATATGAGAGGATATGAGGATCATTGTGTGAGCACGAGGGCTAAAAAGCCTCTTCACATGTGGAGATAATATCTGCTCTAATTGAGTGCTGTGTTGGGAGCCAGACTTACTCAGGCTGCCCACCCTCCTGTTGCTCGCTACAGTTGTACTCCGGCCAGCACACGGAGATTATTATGGATGACAGATGCCACCATCTTCGGGGAAATAGAGGGATTATGTTGTTCTGGCAGGCTCGGTAGAGCGCAACATGACAATGAAATCCAAATAAACTGGTCTGAAACAGGGCTGCAGAAAATAAACAGATCTACGGGGGGGCGGAGGGAGCCCGATAGGCAGATGCCAAGACAATGACTTTACAGACAACATAGATACCCTGCTGTACTTTTTAAGGAACTTACAGAATCTGAAATCGCAGTGCTGCAATTCACCTAATCAGGTAAGTGTGTAGTTGTCATGCTACACTTACACATGGGTCCTTTAGAGCACATGTTGAGAAAACAACTACAAAAACCATTCAGACTGGATTATTTTATCTCAATTTCTAATTTTAAGAATCATATAAAGGGCATTTTTATTGATACCTCTTGTCATGCCCCGCCCTGTTTCATGCCGGTCTGTCTGTCTGTCTTTGTTTACATTGTCCTGTCTATGCTATGTGCTTCTGTTTACATTTCAGTCATGTGCTCCTTGTCCCCGTCCTTACCTGCTCCATGTTATCTTCTGCTTGTTAGCCCTAGGTGTTCGTTATTAGTTCCTGGTTATGTATCTCTGGTCTGCTGCTTGATGTTTTGTCTTGTTCTGTGTGAGTGAAAACCTTGTTACCTGTTGAATTCATGTTCTCCTTGTCATTGTTTTCTTTTGCAGTTTGACCAGTAAGTCAGTGTTTCTAGTTTTCTTGTTTTCTTTGTTCTCTTGGTACAGTTTTGTTTTGTTTCTTATTAAACTGCCATCCGGCTTTGCACTTGCATTCTGCCTCCTCAACTCTCCGTTTGTGTCACCTGTACCTGTGTGGCCATTAACTGATTATTTTAGCCCTCTGTTGCACTTTGGTGTTTGTTGTTTTAATGGCTTGTTCTAATGTGTTCTTTCTTTATTGATTATCCCAAGTTGCCCTGCTGCCATTGTAAATAAGAATTTGTTTTAAATTAAATTAAATAATAGTAAAAAAGAATATTAAGCTTCAACATTAAGAACATTCAGAATGAGACACCGTATAAGCACATTGTAGCATTTGCAGAAATCTCTTTGGAGCACACTATTAATGTCAAGTAATAATTAATTATGCATTTAAAATTTCAGATTGGATGTAGCTTTTTGTTCATGCCATGACTATAAACATCCTACCATGTAACACACTATGTGTCCAGAACAATTCACAACAAACAAACATCCCTTCTAATTAGTGAATTCTTCTATATTAAGATGCAACCATTGCTGACACATGCATTTTGCTAATTTGGGCTGATACAACTGCTTAAGCTCCACAGAAATCATTGTTAATGAAGTGAGATGCTTTGAAGAAGCTACACATGAGCCTAAGGTGACCGTGCAAAAGAGGTAAGAGGGTTATAAATCGCTGAAGTGTTAAACTGTGGAGCGGTGGAACTGTGTCCTCTAACAAGATGGAGCTTCATCCAGTTATGTTTGATTTTAGGTAGAGAAGTGGAGTACACACACCACTCAGCAACTGTTTAACCCTATAACCAAGATCCTTAGATTTCACATAACTGATGATCTCACCAGGTCACTCAACATGTGACACCTTGTCAAAAAGGCCCAACGACGCGTTCATTTCTTTAGGAAGCCACATCAACTTCTCCGTAACTTCTTCAAGCCCACAGTGGACAGCATCCTGACCAGCCGCATTGCAGCTCCACTGCTGTGGAAAAAAGAAAGGCCCTGCAAACAGTGGTGAAAGATGCCAAGTCCATCATTGTATCTGTCCTCCTACGCAAACAGGACAGTTACAATATAAGGTGTTTGTGAAAAACTAGCTCAACTCAGCCACTTCCTGTTTACCTGCCTCCATCTGGGAAGAGATATCAGAACATTTGAGCACGAACCACCAGGTCCAGGAACAGTTTCTGCTCTTCAGCTATTCAACTGGTCACACCCACCAAATCATGAATTCAAACACTACTTAATCTGCTGAGTAATTTCTTATACAGTAGTGTGCAAACGGTTTAGGCACTTGGGGACAAGTTACATTTAAAATGCTATTTTTTTCTAGACTGGAAGCTTTTATTGGCTTAGCAAGACACTTTAATTTTTAAATATTCAAATAGTATTAATACACTAGGGAGTGGATTTACATATATCAGTGTGGTTATTTAACCCTTACCAAGCTTTTGTTTCTTGTGTCAACACAGTATTATTTGCAGTAACTTTGTTCTTCAAATTGGCTTACAAGATATTATCTACTTCTTTCAAAATTAGATATTTATGCTACTCTGTATTGATTCCAGGAGTAGAGGAATGTAAAACAAGGTTTAATCTTCAATAGGGTGTACAATTAGAAGGTTAGTTATTATAGAACATGAGGAACAGTCTTCGGCATAAGCCCAGTCCTAGGTCCAGGTTTTTAAGCGTGCAGACCCTCGCAGATCCTGCTGGATATGGACTGCAGGGGCAAAGCTGCCTCCCAGGACGGCAGGACTGGGACTCAACTGGTGCTGGTGGTGGAGCACGTGGAAACGTCATCACCTAAAGGCAGAGCATGAAAAAGAACGAGCATGAGTTGAATCCTTTTTAAAGACAGGTGGCAGCCTGTGATTGGTTGGAGTAATGGATGAGAGAGTGACGTAGCATTGGAGTTTTCCTGGCAGAACTTTTGCTAAAGCTTTCATTTCTAAAAAAATGAGTTCAGGTTTTTGCACAGTAGTGTATACTTGAATTTGAATCCTTAAACTAACATTCATTCCATTGTTTACTGAACACTGGCTCTTAAATTGCTGCACATTTTTGCACCAGTACACTATTGTTTCTTTAGTGTATTGGCATTTCTATTTATTTCTATTTATCGCATAATTTGTGTATGTTTGTAATTCCACATGTACACTAATGTCCTTGTCTTAATGTTCTTGCTTCAGAGAAGTGACCCAAATGTGTTTTGTTATACTGCAAACCATATTTCGGTGCTATCGGAACAAAACCTTGCATCTGAGCTTTTTTTTTTTTTTTGATAAAGTTTAAAGTTTCTGTTGCTGTTGATATTGTGTCTAAATTTCATGACAAATAGACCAAAAATATCTGGCTATTTTGACTAACTTTAAGTTCTTCTAGCGAAGGTCAGACGCTCGTGGTTGAGGCTTACAAGTTTATTTGTAAAAGAACAATCCAACCCAAAACCAAAACAAACACAAAGTCAAACAAACACAACCATGGCATTCAGAGACGTAGTGAAAAAGAGAAGTTCAAAAGTCAAACCACAGATGTAGTACAAGCAGAGCAAAAGTCAATAAGTCAAAAACAAAGCTAGGTTCAAACCAAAAATCACAAGTTGAAGACATCACTACACAACATTAGAAACAATCCAAACAGTTCATATAGTATTGATAACAGGTGCTCAGGTGAGGCTGCTGGCTGTGGGTGGGTCCTGTGAGCACCCAAAGAGTTCTGGAAAATGGAATGCCTGGCTCTGTACTGAGCTGAAAGAGGGTGACACATCTCTTTATCATTAAGGAGACTGAATTAAACGTTGAATTGAGAAGTTGGGGTGGAATTTGCAATACAGAACCAATCATCCAACATCTACTATACAGACCTGCCTATTGTTTCTGTGGTTGAATGCAAACAACATCTAATGCACAACATTCTCAGAAGAGAAGAGGCTGTTATTGCTGCTAAGGGTGATTAACTCTCCATTAATACTCTTGATTTCAAGAGAAACATTGGATAAGCAGGTCTCTGTGGTTTCCCAGCTTTTATTCTTTGTAATATTCTTTGCAAAGCTTTAAAAGTTTCATGAAAACATCATAAATCACAATGTTAGACATTTTTGACTCAAACAAAGTAAATCCTAAGTCTTTCGAGTTGAGAGTTTATTGCTGCCATATATTCAGACTTAGTGTCTAGAATGGCCCATGAAGCGTGCTGCAGTACTCATGGAGGGCATTATTCATCTTATTAGTCTGATTTAGTCTGTATGAGGCCAGTCATGCTTGGTGCTGGATTAACCACATTGCCATCAATTTGATCCTAGTTACATCATTCAAATAGCAATGCTGTTGCTGTTATAAAGGAACACTAAAAGCATGGACAGAGCAGCATTGCTGAAAACTGAAAAAGATAAATATGTGGGACTTGGTTTTTCTTTCTGATAGAAAGAGTTTAAACATCTTTGGGAAACATTTTAGGAGCAATTTACAGTAGGCAATAGCAATCGGCAGTGCCTTCTCCAAGTGGCTTATTTGTTTATTTTCGTCCACCTCCTCTCCGGCTTTATTAACATTTGAAAAGCCTCTGAAACAGCAGCTACTAGTGAGGACGACTGGAACCCATTTTTGCAGCAGATTAACGCTGCACAACAAACAACAGCAATTAGCAACAGCGAAACAGTATTACATGCAGAGGCCCCAAAAAATCCTCCCGATGCCCTACGTTTCACAGCCCTGGCCAAGGTCAGTTTGCAGCTGTTTTCATGCGTCGTTATTGTTCGATTGAATACGTATTAAGATTTCTCCCATTTCAGCGAATACAAATGAGGTGTGCTCTGTAACATGCGCAGGTGTATAAAAAAAGGTAAATGAATCATCACTCGAGCCCCCAGTGGCAACGCCATTGTCCGAGACACTCAAATGAGCATTAAAGCTCTTAGACTGCAAGTCCTCAATGTCAGTCATGTTTTAAATCATAACATCCGTACCCCTCCTCCCTTTCCCTCTGTTTGTTTGATCCATTTCAGACCCAGTGCCTGTTAGTTCTTAGAGAAGGTCAGCTGCTGACCTTTAAAACCCAGGTACAACAGATCTAACACCTCTCTGAACATCTCCCAGCAGGATAGAGAGTATATTATTGGGATAGTGCGTGCGTGTGTGTGTGTGTGTTTGTGTGTGTGTGGGTTTGTGGGCATGTTCATATGTATTATGTTTGCACTGCTCTAGTTTTATTTATTGCTGTCGCTTCTCATTACATGTATTTTTTTAAAGCACATATGTCTACATTTATCACACTGTATCAGAAAATCATCGTATCTAGCAGTTCCGCATATGGAGGCTGCTCTGTGATGTGGTACTTGAGGTCATTGTATCTTGTGTTGTTATGTATCAAATCCTTCTAGAAATCAAATACTATGCAAATGGCAGAGACTGTCTGTTATTTATTTCGTTGCTGGTCAAAATTGCCATGATGTTCAAAATAAACATAGGAAAATGTAACTATACAGAAGGATTAACAACTGAACACAATAAATAACTTAAAATTAACTAAAATATCTAAATAACTAAAATAACAAAAAAAAAATCTGTATTTTGTCTGTGAGCATGCTTTAACTCTTACATCTTTTATTCTTCACATAACCCAAACACGTTCAGTGATGTTGAGGTCTGAACTCTGGGGTGGTCAGTTCATTGTTCTGAGAGCACACGCAGCCTCTTTGTTGGAATGGCAAATTTTCCTTTACTCTGCTTCTTGACAGCTACACGTCCTTTCAGACTCATAGTGTTAGGTTTTCTGCTCACAGTGGAAGAATGGACAGAAACAAAGAAACAACAGTAGATGTTTTTACCTGATGGGGACAGTTTTGGTGGGCTGTTGTTAGGAGTTCAACTGTCTCTGTAATCACTTAAATAGACTCCAAGTTTGGAAACTAATTTAACATGTCTTACTTTAACACCCCCCTTCATTGTGGAAGTAGATCTTATATGTGGTTCTACTCAGAAATTTCTCCTAAAAAGTTCTAAAGGGTGTTTTGACTGGAACCTGAACAGGAGGTGGTGTCTGACTTTTGCACAGTACTGTACAACAGTGGTTCCCAACCCTGGTCTTGGATGGCCCCCTGCCCTGCACAGGAAGGACTTGTTAATTGAGCCGAGCAGTTAGATCAGCTGGGTTGGGAGCAAACCACATATGAAAAGTCACACGCTGTTCTCCAGGGCCAAAGTTGAAACCACTGCTGTGATATTTGGATATTTAAAAGTGTTTGGACATTTGTGCCATATTTTTATTGATTTATTACATTTATTTTTAACAGACTATTCTTTGATATTTTTGGCAAAGTATTGTTTTAAAGCTTCCCGTCCAGATTGAATTTTTGTACCCATGAAGGACGCTACTGTATGTAAAACAGCCTTAGACTTTGATGTTCCTCCTTTGATGTACAGTATGCCAAGTGCAGTCTGGTTGGAATTCTTCTCAACACAAAGTTGGATGCTGTGCTGAAAGTGAGTTGATCTGAATGTATGAAGTAGCCTAAAGAAATGAAGAATTAAAGATTTGTCTGAGCTTATCAATGATAAAATAGTTACAGTGTTTGAGTTAATTCATGTTGAGGACTAGTGTCTAATAAATCTGTTTGTCTTTTGTTTTTTTTAATCCTTGTTTGTATGAAAGGTGCTACACAAATAAAGCTTTTAAATGTAATTTTTATTGTTGTGGTCAAGGGCACGGAATTGATATAGATGGAAGTGATGTGTCCCCACCAATATTCAGTGATTGTTCAATTGTGCCCACCCATAATTTGATCCCCTCTGGAGTCCTTCCTTCCCATAACACATATGGCCAGTCTGATTGGCTGTGCTGTTCTCTGCTGTCATGTGAGACTGTAGCTACGTTTGGTTGTCAGCAGCACCAAAACGGGAAATTGTCATATAGTCAGTCATATGAGACTCACAGTGCAAGACTCTGTAACGTGGGAGACACATGGGTGTGAAAAGTGAGTGAGGACAGCAGCAGAAAAGAAGAAGGTGGACATGAGGAGCTATTTTTCAAAGAAACGTGTCCATCATTGTGACGATGCTAGGCTTTGGCGCACAGCATACAGCAGGGTACCATCGTCTATAGCTATGAATAACATAGTATGGAAATTAACTGCACAACAAACTGCCTAGTGTCAACAAATTTAACCTTATATAATTAATGAATTAAATAATTAATTGTTATTCAGAATAGTTTAAAAGCAAGTAGGATATCATATGTAGTATCATTCTATTACTCTTTTATCACAGAGCAAAGAGAAAACAACAATGCTTTTGGTTGTTGTGTCAGTTGCATAAATTGATGTTTGAATTATTGCTGCTATGTTAGTTGGGCAGCAATGCATTTACTCATTCTTGTACAATGTACAGCATTATTTTTACTTTCAACAGCTACATTTCAATCCAGTTAAGGTTTTATCCAGTTGTAGCTATGCCACTTATGCCACTTGTGCAGATGGAGACTGTTCAACCTGTTGAAGGTCCAGCAGGGTGAAAACAATGTTTTAAGTATAAAGCAAGTTGGTTGTGTTATATTCAGTATGCAAGCACATTTTCTTCTTAGTTATGCTTTAATAAAGTGAACCTCTCAACACAGTGTCTACCTGTCCCTGATTTTGACAGAATCTGGTTTTATCTTGCTTGAATAGTTTTGGCCTAGTTAAAAATGGCATGGCTTTGATCTCTCGCACCCTAAAACCGTAATCTATGTGATAACATGCTGAGTGCACCAGAAGCCGGCTTTCGCTCAGTTAAAAGAAGGCTAGATTTGTGAAGGTGTAATCATGGCACCTGAGCATGTATTTAATACCCAGAGGTTTGGCCTGGCCACTCCTTTAAGTGGATTTCCACTCTGATGGGCTGTTTGTTTATTGGAGTGGCTGTTGTTCTGGATGCACTCCATGGAGGATACAAATTGCATTATTCACGGCAGGCAGGCCAGTAATGGCACCGATGAATGATGGCCCCTATTTCACTCCTGACAGAGAAGGTCGAGAGAGGAGCTCTATACAATTACTACAGAGATTCCGTTCAATCAGAGAGGCTCTACAGCCTCGCCAGGCTCAGGCAGAGCAGAGAGAAGCACTTAGCCGCACCTGTTTCAACAGTTGACTGTGCGTCTAGTTCCCAAGTGCTGGTTTTCCATTGCAAGGGGAAAAGTTCAGACTATGCGAGTGATAGCCTTTTCATCAACTTCCCGCTGGAGTTTGCTATGCTTGTCTGTGAGATTTAGCGTATGTATAAGATTATGGGAGTCATTGCCTTTGGAATGTAAAATGAGTTTGAGTCTTTCAGCCCTGCTTTAAAAGTTCAAAACCTCTTATATTTTGATTTGTAAACCAACAATATCAGACTGACCTTTGCTTTTAAAATGATAACAAAGGTTACAAACTAACTCAAGTTCAACTACAGTTCAAACCACTTGTCAGGTAAATATTTACTGAGCTTGACATCAATAAAAATTAAAACCGTGTCCACTGACAGCTGATTTTAGGATTTTAAGATCTTAAATTTTTGAAACAACTGCTTAATGCCATAATTACAGCATTGTAATTACAGCATCGTTATTATATCATTATGTTATAAAGTACATAACTTTTCAAATACAATGCATTTTCACTTTTAGTATTTTAAATCACCTATAGTCTATTTCTTTCCTCAAACATGATAGTCATCAACAGCCCTAATCATCAGAATCCAACATTTCTTCACTTTTAACACCTTCAGACTAATTAGTTTAAACCCATGAGTCATTTGTTTTATTTATATAGACTAACTGAGCACTTTAAGTGGATTAGACAGTTTTTAAACATCTCAGTACCACGTCTGGATTAAGAATAGTCCATCAACCAGCAATGTCTTTTAGGCAGCATTTTGTGGGCAGCATCCTGAAAATCGTATGACTTTACATCTACAAGGTGGACCAAAAAGGTATGAGCTGTCTAATATAGTAGACCAGTAAGGTCCACCTAGAGGAGATTTCCTCAGGCCCGTCATAATTTTTAACTTGTGATTCAGTGGCGTATCATGTATACTGAAGTAACCTAATATCAGCATCTTATACCATCAGCAACTGAAAGACCAACACATCACACATACCGTTCAATATTTTTAATTTACTGTTTAAATTCTGAATTAAAATGCTGAACTTAAATGTTCTTTACATCACAACTACATTTACTACATTTAAATGCTTTTGAAAAAATGTGCAAAAGTGCTTATTAATAATAAAAACAAATGTTTAGTCTTGTTAACTTCTTATCTCCCTCTGGTATTTCTAAACACTTTCTCTTGTTTAGTGAGAGAAGTGAGCTCTTGGTTGTTCAGCCAGGAATTTAAATCTGGGCTGAAATTGTGTACTCACACACATGATATATCCAGGCCATTCTGTGTGGAGTCAGCATGTTCTCCCCGTGCTTGAGTGCACGCCGTGCTCCCGAATCTTCACAGATCTGATTGGCTGAGGAGCGCTTTTGGTGATTTTACTGGTGGTTTCGCCGCTTAAAATAAACACAGTCAACATTAAATCCTTCTCAATAGATTATAAGTTTGGGTCCGCAACGGACAACGTCTGGGTCCGGAACCGGACCGCGGTCTGCCTATTAGTGACCTCTGTAGTAGACAGTGAGTGGACACAGTTAAAAAAACTCCAGCAGCTCTACTGTCTCTGATTAACTCATACCAGCTACTTCCTGTGGCGGTCCTGACCATTGAAGAGCAGATTAACAAAGTATGTAGAGAAACAGATGGACCACAGACTGTAATTTTAGAACTACAAAATGCTCCTATATGGTAAGCGGAGATGATGAAATGGACAATGATTGTAGATACAAGGAGGTGTATTTGAGAAAGTGCTCAATGGGTGTATGTGCAGCTACATTTCGTTATAGTCTTGAAAACAGTCATTTAAAACATTTGCATAGTAGTATTAAAAATGAAGGTTGTCAAACAATTAATAATATAAATATGCAATCCCAATTAATCACATCATATTGTGTAGCTTATTGTGATTGATTATATTTACATGATTTGCTTATTTTACCCTTAAAGGAAGATTTGTATTTCTTTTCAAGTGCAGTTTATTTTGTTACAGCTATATTAGTGGTCAGAATAACCTAATTCAGGTTATTAACATAATTCAGTAACATTATTTTCATCATGTGAATACAGGAATCTGAATAATTGCTTATGTTAGTTCGCTGCACATTGATTTGCTCTTCCACAAACATTGTCCAGCAACAGTGGACTGTTTTCTTATGTAATGCATCAAATTCAATGTACTTCAAGGGTAAACAAATGCTGTACAGTAGCAGCTGTAAATAACTGGTGCTATCAAAAGAGCCCTTGATAGAAGTTCCTGTCATTTTTTTAAGCTGTTTTGGAATGAGAGCACTACAGCTGTGGATAGGGCTTCAGCAGGGAGCCATGGATGGTCAAAGCAAGAAAATGTGTTAACAGAAATGTAAAAGAAATGAGTGGCATTAAAAATGTATCACGTTAATGTGTTATTAATGCATTAACTTTGACGCCACCATTGCAATTATAATTAATATGGCAAAAGTGCTAAATAACTATATTACAGCTAATGTAATATTATTGACTGGTAATATATAGGTTTCTGCTGCAATCATTCATAGCTTGGAAACTAAGACTCATATAAAATTGTGAATTGTATGAATCAAGTGCCAGCATGTGCTCTTGGTGTCAGCAGTATGCGTCTTCTCACATGACTCCACAGTGTGCTTAAGCCTGTACTTTGTCTGCTCTTATGTCTGCTTGTGAACAGGGGACGTTATCCTATTACTGAAACATATTGATTTATGAAGTTCATAATCTCCTGTGGCACGATGGGGATATGCAGATGATTCCAGCCCAGTGTGAGCCGCACTCTAATGAAGTCATTTATCTCTGATCTACTGCTTGCCCCTCACCCTGGATGTGCCAGTGCCAGTTCTGTGCAAACGAGGAGCAATGAATCCCCAGCTTTGGGAAACCCAAAGGAGATAATAACCTAAAGAAATGAGGCTTTGGTGTCAAATTAACATGAATGGCATAAACAAGCATTTATGTATTTTGTATGTTATATGATGCATAAATGTCTTTATCTAATATGTAATATGCAAGCTCAACACTTTCAAAGACCTCATATGGGATGTGTGTTTGTTTGTGTGTGTGTGTGTATCCGAGGGGTATAAAGGTCTCGTTCTTTGTTCAGTAAAGGCCAAGCTGGTTGTGTCAACACGCATTAACCTTTAGTCATAATGATCTATAGTAGTTTTAGTAACGTACGCTAAACATTTTTAAAAAATTTTACACTACTTACTACTGTAAGTATGAATTATCTTAATCTTACAAAAACTTACCGCTTTTTATTTTTGCCATTTGATTCTTATAGATTCCTGAAAGTCTCAAGTAACTTGTAGAGTTTATTACTCTCCACATTTACGGTATTTTGATTGTCAGAAACATTTCACTAATATTTTAAAGTTTAAGGGCTGCAGCAGTACTTTAGAATATTAAACTTTGATCTTGAAGTATTATTGAAAGAGTTACTGAAATTAAATTAAAATGTTTACTCAATAATTTACATGATAAGGACAAAAAATTATTTTAAAGCCACATACATTGCTGTCTTCTAGCCTTAAATGTGATGTAAATGTACAACATCAACATCAATAAACAATGCGGCTTGAGAAATCACCTCAAATCTTGAAAAGGGTTAAAGGGTTTAAAACAGCAACATGATTCACACATCACAGCAGACAGTAGACTCTGCCCTGATCAGAGTGACTTCCAACAGTTGTGACATCAGACAGTAACCCAGTAATCTGCATCAGCATTTATGTGGCAATAAAGGGTTAAAGTAGTGATGTGTTCAGCTGCAGTGAAGAATTCATTCAGTAATCTTGTTAAGAAAACAACACCATTCAGATCTGATATTTATGTCCACTTCAGTTTCCCATTCAAACACCCTACTGCACATGTTCAGCCTGAGCCATCTCCTCGTGGTTTTAAAACAACAAAACATAGTCACCTAATAGTAATACTAATATTTTTTAAGCAGTATTAAGCAATAGAATAAACTACCATCACAATTCTTACAAGCAGTGTTTGTCATATTCCTTCTTTTTAAGATCTGTATAAGAAAAAGTATAAAAACATTTTAACAAACCATTTAGAAGACTTTTTGCTTTGATACCCACTACTGGCAACCCCTTTTCTTTGGATCTCCAGGTTTCTAAATGGCTGATTCATGATTTCTTCTGATTGCATCCATTTTTATGATAGTCCTCCATCAATTTTAAAGTTTTAAGTTAATGTAAAAGTTATAACTGTGAGTAAAAAGTGTAAAATTGAGTTTTTTCCTCTTTTTATGGCATTTGTTTTCTTGATATTGAGCTAAAGCCTCATCTTTATACTCTGCTCATTAACTTTCCTCATAAGAACCTTTACATCTTTCAGGTTTTTTGCTATAAGTGTTATATCATTTGCATCTTGAAGGTTGTTGATGTTTCCTCCACCAATCCTGAAACATCAATCATCTTCCCCCGGTGCTTCTCTCTATATATGTTCTGCATAATGTTCTGCATATAGAATGAACATGTATGGTGATAGTATGCAGGTAGTATGCTGCTCTGTGGTACAACAGTATTCAACCCTCTTGCCAATGTGGAACCAGTCTGTTTGTCTGTTTTCTGTCACGAATGTGGCTTTTTGATAAATAATGAGTTATTTACAGAAATATATTCCTTAAAATAAAGTGATGAAAAGATTGCAGGCACTAACCTTTCAAGGGTATTACTTGATCTCTTTTACTAGTAGCAGTCTGGGAAGACTTTACACTAGATGTTGGAACATTGCTATATGCTAGATTAAGTGAGGCCAGATACTGATGTTGGATGATTCATTCTAGATCACAAACATCATGCCAACTCATCCCAGAGGTACTGGATGGAGCTCCATTACTCCAGAAACAGTTCCACTGCTCTACAGTCCAATGCTGGGGGGTTTATACCCTTCTTGCTGATTTCTGGCATTAGGCATGATGCCATTAGGTTTTCTTAAAAAAAAAAACACCTGTGACAGTAATTAGTTTTCCTTAAAGGAGCCCAACTCACTGGAGTGTCCGGATACTTTTGGATAAATAGGGGTTTGTTTACTCAATTAAATAATGTTAGGGTTAGTTTACCATAAACAGGTTCATCTTGCATCTATGCATTAACATTGTACATAAATGGTAATGATAATCACGTTTAAATCCTCATCATCTACTTCTTTAAATAAACGCCAACGGTTGGAACTGGCCTCTGCATAGCTGTGCTGGTCCCAGATGTCTCCTGTAGGTGCTGGTAATTTTTGCACTGTGGGTTAAGGCAGGGGAGAGGACGCATGACTCAGCTGCAGAGGGGTATGAATAGGCTACTATAAGTTATTAATCTCAGTTGCCTCATCTCCTTACAATTTTATTCATTACACACATTCTGCTCTATCTGGCGGCCTTGTTCCTCCGTGTCCGAGAGGTTTTTGTGCGATAGAGAGAGAGAGGGACGATTTTGGTAAATCGCACTCGTATCTTGTAAACCTCTGGCACCCACGGTATCTCCCATCCATGAATAATGCATTCTGTTCGGCTCAGGCTTGTTCCTATATCACCTATAGCCAAAATGATTATGCAGACTTAACTAAATAAATAAATAATTAAATATTATAAATGGACACCAGAGGCACAGAGAGCTAGTGAGCATTTATCAGCGGATGAAGCACTGAATGAATGTTTTTTTTTTCTCTCTCTTTTTTTTCGATTAGAATTTTCCCTCCTGCTGTGATTTGCGTGAATTAAAAATGTAATGCTGCAGCAGTTGTATGCAGAATCATTTAAAATGTAATTACTTTGCAGCTGACGGTCAGTGGTATGAAGGGCAAATGACAATAATAGTGAAGCCCTGCAGTTTTTTTTCTCCTCCGCTGGCTAAAAACTCTGCAGTTCAACATTTTCAACGGAGGAGAAAAAGCAGCCGGCTTAGAAATGTCTTCAGCATGGACAGTAAGTATTTAGATTGTAACATATTTCATTTATAGGGCACTCATAATAATAATCTGACTGAAATAGGCCGGCCAGGGCAGCTTTAATCATAGTGAAGCTGCATTACTGTAATAAGATGAGATAATTCATTATTTAGTATTGTGTATGTCGAATTCTGTATGTTGTGCCCTGCATAGTGAATACTCTCCTGCACTCACTGCATCATTATTCAATACATTATTGAATATGATAAAACTGGACACTGGGGGTATTTATATGCACTGTTTGTAGAATGTGCTGAAGCCTCTGCCTTTTATAGAATGGCTACCTGACAAAAGGTAGATAGAAGGAGGTCAGGAACCTGCATGTGATCTAAATGAATTTTATTTGTGGTTGCTAACAGCAAAAGGTAAACATGTCAATTCTGACATTTCTGCACATCCCGCAGCTTTCCATGAGACAAAACACACATTTCCATCAAATAGTCTTTAACTGGACACTTATTAAAAAGCTTATTTCATAGCAGTTAACCCGCATAACTCACAATCATTACCAGAATGGTGTCATTTAAACAAGCAATATGTAAGATGAAGCAATCTGTCAAATTAGTACTTCTCGGAGTCCCTCCTCCCTCTTCTTCACTCCTCAACCTTCAGCATCGACCTTCATCTCACTACTCGCCAAGAGAGTCTCCAGCTGTGGAAATCATTACCGGTGTTCACTTTTGTTCTGCAGCTGTGTTTTGTCACTTGTTTCTTTGACTGTGTTTTGCTACTGAGAGCGCATTTGACATGCATCCTCTTGGTAGACGTGACCATACAGTGACTTGTTGTGAAATTATGAGACCGGGGCTAGTTAGTATGCTAATTTTAGTACATACCTCTGCAACATGATGCATACATGTCTTTAAAATACCATCAAACCTGTTTTTACTTCATATTCTGTTTATAATTTCAGTTAATTTTGCAATGTTTTAAACTAAAAACATAACATATTGATTACATCATCTTACATATTGCTCCTTTAAGGGTATTTTTAATAGTGTTGTTAATAAGAAATGTATTACTTATCATTAATACACTGGTTAACTGTTTTTAGGCATTAATTAGTTAGCAACCAATTTAAGTTATTGGGCAAATTAGCAACTGTTAACTGCTTCAGTTTTTTTATCATTAGTCTCTCTTTTACTCATTACTTATGGTGTGCAAAAGGCTGCTTATTGCACTGTTGATGAACGGATATGTGTATTTGTAACATAAAATGACAAAAAAGAATGGTCAGATGTTTCTCCTCTTCTCTTTAAGATCTGCTCTTAAATGCCATGCTAACAATTAGAAACTATTTAAAAAAACTATTGATTTATAGTTTAATATATATTAAAAGTGAAATAGTCATTTAGGAAAACCAAACCAAAATGCCTAACCCTGATAGGCCCTACAGAATTTCCCAGAATGAGTGTTATGTTAACATTAAGCTTTGTTAAAATGTTTTCAGTTCTATAGTCAAACAAACCTACATGTGAAAATATAAGCAAAAATAGAATATTCATACTGCCAGCATACATGCTGCACAAAAGCAATATTGAGCTAGCACAAGCACGCAAGCACTGCATGATAAATGTGTCTTAATGAATGTATTTACTGCTTTTTTATTCACAGTTCTTTGCCTCAGTGCATCAAATTAATATTTTCTTTATTGTGGCATAATATGACTGCAGTCAGCTTAAAGAATTGTGATCACCTGAAATAATTGCAATCATTTCAAATAATTGCTTTTTAATGATTAGGTAATAATTATCTTTCTTACAAAGTTTTAACATTGTGTCGTCTTAGCAAAGACAGAGATGCAGGAAACATATCACTTTAATGCTCTTTAATTAAACACAGCAGCATGGATGAACCAGCGCTGCTGAAATGGCCGAGACAGCAGACAGGTCATCAATAGTGACACACTTCCCACACATGGTGAACACAAAGACCCATTATCCAGCCCAGTAAACACACACATATACAGCTTCATGCTAAGATGACCAACCATTTCCAAGCATCTCTCTTACTGCATGCTCTGCGCATTGTCGCTCCTAGGCTTGCATCGTCACGTTATCAGCCTCTGGGCACAAATGTTAGGTGGGCTTCTACCCTGTTACCTTTTTTAGGTGGGCATTGACATTTTTATTGTATTGTATTGTTTTATTGTATCACATGAGATCACATGTGGCAACATGATGGTTGGCTACTAACCGCAGTGTTGGGCACGTCATTGCAATAAATGCTCTTTTTTCCAGCTGAGAGAGAACAATATTGATGACTATTGATTGATGTGCATATGCACTTATTCACAAGAGCACAGATTAACATACAGCCAGCAACCAACACAATACATGCACCTTTGCAAGTAACACAATCCCAATGACGACAACATCAAATAGTACATTATTAGTACATAGTACATTATTATTAATAGTATTACTTAATTCTATCTTCATTTTACAGCATTTTCTAATAATGCTTGCAAAGACCTTCTAGTGGCACCCTCCATAAAAACTACTGAATGATCCGGGCCTGCATGGGTGAACATGGGTGAACAAGACACTACAGTATTTATAGCAATTAATGCTGGAAAACAGTTGAACCCCCCACTACTCCAATAAAGTTTCATACACAAGACACAAGAAGGTGTGTAAATCTACTTTTCATACTTTACTCTCATAAACATAGCACATTAATTGCCCTCTCTTGCCCTCTGCTTCTAAAAGTCCCATGCTTTCAGAATCTAAGCAGATCCAGTAAACTCCTGGAGGAAGAGTCACAGCTCTCATGTATTTAAGAGGCGACGCCCCCCACTACTAGAGAGATTAGATACAAATGTCTGAGCATTTCAGAGCTATTATCAGGGACAGTGTCTTTTGTTTCATCTTGTAGTCAGCATATTAATGTCCCGCTGTGAGCGAAATTAAAGACGTGAGTGGGGAACGCATGCTGTGGCCACTTGTCTGCAGGATCCACACCTGATACGCCTTTAATCTATTACCTCTCAGCAACAGCGGCCTGACCTTAATCATTACCTACCTCTTCCCACCTTACAAAGCACAAACCTACACACACACACGCAAGCCTATACATACAAGTACACATACATACAGTTTTTTTACACCGTTTGAATATGACAGCTGCCCGTTATAATATTTCATTATGAATGCACCAATAGGAATGTTTCAAAATGGCTTGGAAAATTTTTACTTTTATTGAATTGCATTAATCGTGAAGAAGGTTTTTGGCCTCTCCAGTAAAGTTGCCACTTGAGAGATGTGTTTTGTTCTTTGGACAGCATCGATTTACAGTGAGGTTTATACATGAATGATGTACAGTGCTGAAAAAGTGATTGTCCCCTTACAGATTTGTTTTATTTTTGCAGATTTGTCACACTTAAATCTTCAAACACTTAAAAAGCTATCCAAACCAACCTGGCTCTATGTGAAACAGTAATTTTCCCAAACATATTTTTTAATCACATGACCATATTTTTTGAAAAGCTGAGTTCAATTTCACACCCAGGCCTCACTACTGCCAGACCTGTAGAATCAATAAATCCCATAAATACAACCTGTCTGAGAAAAAATATGAAACAGGTTGAACAAAAAGCACATAACACATTAGGCCACAATCTGAAGACATTTAAGAACAGATGAGAAACAGCCCACCAAAGCACAGCAAAATTACTCCAAGAGCGCATTGAGCATATCCAGGAAGTCACAAAAGAACCCAGAACAACATCTAAAGCAGCTTCAGTTAAGGTCAGCGCTAATGATTTAACAATAAAAAAGAAACTGGGCAAATGGTATCCATGGAAGAGTTCCAAAGCGAAGAACACTGCTAACCAGAAATAACACAAAGGCCCGTCTCACATTAGCCAAAACATCTTGATAATTCTTAAAACTTTTGGGAAAATATTCCGTGGACTGGCGATACAAAAGTGGAACTTTCTGGAAGGTGTGCATCCTGTTACATGTGGCGTAAAACTAACACAGCATTTCAGAAATAGGAACATCATACCTACAGTCACACGTGGCTGATGGAACCATGAATTCAGCTTTTTTACCAGAAGATCCTGAAGGAGAATGTCCAGCCATCAGTTTGTGACCTTAAACTCAAGCGATCTTAGGGTCTGCAGCAGGACAATGATCTGAAGCACACCAGCATGTCCACCTCTGAATGGCTGAAAAAAACTAAATGGGTTTCGAGTGGCCATTCAAAGTCCGGACTTAAATCTGATTGAAATGCCGTGGCATGACCTTAAACAGGCCGTTCATGCTTAAAGTCATGAGATTGAAAGGGTTTTTGCTAACATTCAGTAAATCATGTTCACGCCTGCAACAGTTGCTATGAAGTAAAAAAAAAAAAAACGCATTAGAGTGCAGAGCAAGAATAGGTCAAGCACAGCAAGAAGGATAGGTCAGTTTTGCTGTCTTAGCTCTGCACTTCAGAAGATAGAATGTGGAATGAAATAACCATAACTATTTTAATATGACTGTGTTAACATTTAGATTGTGTGAACCAAACCAGTTTGTACACAGTCTCCCATTTGTGAGCCATTAGTAGCTGTCTGCTTTGTTGTTTGTTGCCAGCTGCATGTGTTGCATCATTAATTAATGCACAAAGCTCGAGTTAACAAAAAAAATATACTTAATTCCAGATGTGACATTTGCATCTGCAGTCTGTTGATGTTTTGGTCTAACATGAAATTCAGTCCAAGAAGCATCATGAGGCTGATGAAAGTAAGAAATCAGTTCATCACAAACTAGGCAAGAAATAAGGAAGGCTGATGGACTTAACTCAGCCAAAAACAAGACAGTGTTTAGTTTAGCCCAATGTTTCTCAACCCTGGCTCTGGAGGCCCCCCCAGAACCAGGGTTGCTTCTCTTGCTTAAAATGGCACCAGGACTGTAAACACTGTTAATATAGGATCTAATAAGGTGTACATGTCCAATACCTTTTAAATGTGTGGTACTAATAAAGCTAAACACTTTATTTATAGTTAGAAATAGACAAATCTAGATCAAACAAAAACAAGTAAAGAACAGCAAACTAAATGTATGAATTAACTGAATTAACTGCCAACTTTCACTATAGCGTGACATGAAGAGATGGTTCAATTGTCTTTTATATTTGATTTGACAGAATTCCGTGCAACTATATGATATACCAAACTACAAATTAAATTTATTTGTGTTTTTATCATAAACATATTATTACTCAACACGTGTATCATCGTGTAACGTATCATCGCTGTCCAAAGAAAAAAAATAGTAACTTTCATAGTAAATTTAATGTAAGTCAATGGAATGAAAGTTTTTTTTAAGCTATTTTGGAGCATTTTAATTAGTCCATTCATCATAAAATCACACAATGTCAACAGCAGCTAATGCTTTCAAATGATGTTTCAAATTTATATCAACAATGTCATTGGACAGAGATGAAATGCAAGTCTTAACAGTGAGGGTCCCTATAACACCTCCACTTTAACTAAGTGGTGGACAGTAAATGAGCTGATTGGTTTGATTAGGTGTGCTGGCAGCAGGAAAAACATGTAAATGTGCAGAGCAGTGGGGCCTCCAGGACCAGGGTGTCACTCTATGATTCTTTTTCTGTATGTCACTGCTTTTGTTTACACTCTTGTTTTATGTGTGTCTTGTTCTATGTGCTTCTGTTTGTTCTGGTTCTTAGCTCCTTCTTGGCTCCACCCTTTTGTCATTCCCCTCACCTGTTCCTAGTTTGTGGCGCCTCTCTATCGCAGGTGTTATCAAAGATTCCTGTGTGCTACTTGGCATTGTTTATGATGTTACTCTGATGTTACTCTGTTGTTACTCTAATGTTACTTTGTGGTTAATCTGTTTTATACTCTGAGCTCTTGTTTTCCAGCTCTGTTTTGTTATTTTCTTTGTTTGTTTTTGTTTTTACCATGAAGGAATAAAAAACACTTGCACACGTATACCTTTCTCGCCTGCTTGTCCATTACACAGGCTTAAGAAACACTGGCTTAGCCAAAATTTAGCAAGAAAACAAAGACGGACTCATGAGCTTAGCTGAGATGAACCTTAGCTACAAAGCACAGTGTGTTAGGCTGAGCTATACTCTTAGCTAGAAAGTAGTATATCACTGGTAAGCTTTGTTAGCCAATAATTGAACTAGAAAACAAATGCCTGTAGGATAACAAAAACCTTAAGCAGAAGGCAAGGTGCTTAACTTACCCAAAACCATAGCTAGACAGCAAGAAATGACTATGAGCTTGGCTTAAAATAAAGAAGTGTCTAGTGAGCTTCATGGCAGCTCACACAACCACAGGTATGAAGAATCAGAGTTGAATAAATTGAGCCACTCTGCAGGATAAAGGTATAGATGTTTCAAAGACTGTCGTAAAGAGACAGGGATGCTTAATCTCAGAGGTTAACGCTAGATGGAAAGTATTGGTAATCCACAAGAAAGTATTTTATAAAAAAAAGAAATAACACATAAAAACTGTAAACTTCTGGGACAAAGTTCTTTGGACAGATTAGGTGAAGATTAACCTGCAGCAGACTGATGGAATGAGGGGAGTGTGGAATAAAAAGGAACCGCTCATGATCCAAAAAGCCAACTGAGCATGCATTTCTCTCACTGAAGGCAATAAGTCAGTGAATGAAGCAGGAAATTAAAATGACTGCATTACAGGCCTGGTTAGACTTCAGGCAGTCATGGCGTTCAAAGAGTTTTTATAAAGTACTAAATATGATGATTTTGTGTAGAGTTTATAAGGAGCATTTTCATTTGAATCGCTCCAGTTCCTCACTGGGAGGCTGCAAACAGAGCAGCAGCTCTGACCCGACACAGATATATATATATATATATATTTAAATGAAAGCAGAAATTGTTTTATTTAACCTCAAATTAATTGTTTTATTACAGATTCAGTACAAAGGATTAAAGCTTTTTTGTCACTATCCAGTTAATTATGAGCTGCACTTTGACTGTCATGGCACATAACACTTTATCTTGACCAAAGCACACGCAATCAGCAGTGAGCACTCCTTAAGTTCTCTTTGTTTAAGTAAAATCCTGAGAAAGGTAGAGTGTTAAACATCACATTTATTTCCTATAATGGAAGGTTTGGAGCCCCTTCCGTCTGAAGCGCATGGACAGAAAAGGCGAAATGTATTCTATGGTAAAAGTCTACAGACATCAAACGTGCAGAGAGAGTCGGCTATTCAAAAAGGTTTAAAACAGGGAATCCAAAAAGCAATGCTTTTGCCGGACTCCCTGGGAGGTCCGCAAAGGGTTCCTATCCCCTCACGCACATTTCCACTTTCCCCTTTATCTATTATTCTACAGTGCAGTGAAAATAAAAATAAAGTAACATTTTCCGCAAAAGCTCTCTGAGAAGGATTCAATTTAAAGCTGCACTATGTAACAATTTTTGTTCAAATCTTCAATGAAAGCACCAATAGAAACAGTCCAAAGTCCTGTCACATCAACGTCTCTTACAAACTAAGAAGGTTTTTGTCTTTCTTCTGTAGTGTTGTCATGTTGGAGGTATGAGGTTTTGTTCTGACATGATGACATAACACTTACATCCTTGAAACACATCCCTCGTAAAGTTTTCTTTAAGTTCTCTTTTAACACAAATGATCAGATCCATCCCTTCATTAGAAGGAGTCCAAAACACAACCCACATAACAAAATGCAATTACACACATAGCCGGTCGGCCCTGTACGCTCACTACACACAGTACACAGTGCTTGGCAAATCGTGTCAAAGCTTATTGCGATGACAATGCAAAGCTATCAAACTGGAATTTGTTTTCAAAAGCATAGTAGAACAATTACCGTAGTTCATTTTGAACACACTCTCTCCACGGCTACCATGATTGCTCAACAATACTTTCAGGAAATGCAATCTTGTGACACAAACAAAAACAAACAAAAAATAAAACACCATGAGAGGTTAGCTTGTGTTTTCTCCGCTCAAAATTTCTTTCATAGAGTAAAATACTACTAGTCATTATTATTGATGAATGCAATGTGTTTCCAAACTGCAGCTCAGAAAAGTGAACCTCATCGTGCACGGACTAGTGATGGGGAGTCAATTTCCAAAATAATTGATTATTTGACTCTGACATGGCTTGGCTTGATTCTTGGTTAGTGACTCTAGTCAAAGTCAAAAAACTGGGCGTCGACTAAAGCAAGAAAGAGTTTTTAAAGAATAAATTAAAGAATTAGAAAATTACTCCTTTTCAAAAATATCATTATTGCCATGTCATTGTAACGTGTATTTATTCAGAATTAGTTGAACTACATGTAAAATGTAAATAAGACAGAATGCAATGGTGTGCAAATAATGTAAACCTTATATTTAATAGAAAATAGTACAAAAATGACATATCAAATGTTTTATTGTTTTTTTTTTTTAAGTAGGTACGGCTTCAGGTCAATGGCTGTGTTACATCACCTCTTCTTTTAACAACACTAAGCATTTAGAATCTGAAGGATACCAGTTTCTGTAGTTTTGAATTCAGTTCAAATAATTCAGTTTTTCTTTACATGCATCATTTTCAGGATTTCAGTAGCTCGACAGTTCAGGGTTACCTCTGTCATATTTCTTATTTTGTAATGCGCCAAACAGTTTCAGTGGGTGACGGCTCTGGACAGCATGCAGGCCAGTTTACTGACTTACTACTGAGCCATGCTGTTGTAATATGTGCCAAATGTGATTTGGTGTTGATCTTTCCTGAAAAAGACGCTGTCTGGATGACAGCATACGTCACTCCAAAACCTGTATATATCAGAGAAGCAAGTCACACATGCCACGTGTGCTGATGCCTCTGAATGCCATCACAGATGTTAACTTTTGAACTGTGGGCATCAATGATTTCTCACTGGACCACAGGACACCTTTCTTCTTCTCTTCAGTCCATCTTAAATGAGCTACTGGATGTGTTTATATCTGCTGTTTGCTTTGCATGGTAGAACTTGCATTTGTGAATGCAGCTATAAACTGTGTTCATATGAAATGGTTTTGTCCTTGTGTTTTGTGTTCCTGAGCCTGTGCTGGGATTTCCACTACAGACTGCTGTCTGATTATAATTCAGTGTGACCTGAGGACCAGAAGATAATAGCCATCTAATATTGCTTTTTCTGTGTCTCTTGCATACAGAGATTTATTCCTATTAATCGTGATTGTTGCACTGTTTGCCCACGCAGTCTTTCACAGAGTGGTGAACCCTTCCCATCTTTACTTCTCTGGCATGTTACGCACCTGTTACTAATTAGTTATGAGATGTTGCACCAGGTGTTTGTTTACACAACTACACAACTTTACCACTTATTTGTTACTTTTTTTCAAGTGTTGCTGGTATCAAATAAAAATGGGATTTTTTTTTCTGAAACAATGGTGAGTCTTAGTCTGTTCTATTTTCAATTAAAGATTAAAATATGTTAAAATGATTTGAAACATTATTGCATTCTTTTGTAATTTGCATCATGTACAGTGTCTCACCTTTTCAGGAAACCACTGCATACATAAAATACATATACACCAGTTTAGAATCACTGTTTTTGTAATAATGTAAACCAGGTCTGTTACAGATACATACATACATACATACATACAGAATGATATTCACTTATTAACGATTTCACTGTCTTATAATGCTAATATTCAGAATTTCTAGGAAGCTAAAGCAACAAATAATTGTTTGTTGAGAAAGATTGTTTTATTCCTTAATAACTGAGAAGGTATTGAGAATGGACCTATAATAAAATTTATCTCTAAAATACCCCATAAACCATTATACCATTTTACAAATATCCAATCATAGTAATTCGATATTGTATAAGAAACAATTGCACAACAGCCAAATGCAAAAGTTTGGACGCCTATTTTTAACTATTTATTTATTTATTTATTTATTTATTTATGGTATTTGCACTGGCATAAAGGACATATAGAAGTGTCCTCTGAGCACATGTCCACTAAAATCAGCCCGACGTCCCATTGGACTGTGGGGTGTTCAAACTTTTGCTATATGTGTATGTGTGTATTCTGGTAAATGAAGTGCAGTGTAACCACGCTGGGAATAAACGGTATTGAACTCATGAGTTCAGCGCTGATGATTTCTGTCTCTGTCTCTGCCTTTGCGTGTGTGTGTTTACAAGTAATGATGCCTCTTAGTGGGGAGCCAGGCTCTGCCGAGCGAGGGTCTCTGAACCGCAGCACCGGGGGTTAATCATATTTTTCCTTGGTGACTGCATGCTTCAGAGGCTGGACAGAGGCAGAAGAAAGCGGCTGTGGAGTTTTCTCTGTTAGTTCTGCATGACGGGACCTGCGAGCAGCGCCATAATTACATACTGCACTTTCCTCAGCTCACACATACTGCAGAGGAGGGCTTAGACTACAGACAGAGGAGGTTCTCTCATTCCTCCTCTTTCTCTTTATGTGTCCCTCTGTTTCTCTCTCATTATCTCTCTCTGTCGCTTCTCTCTCTCTAGCACTCTCTGCCTTGTCTTTTCTCTCTCTTTCTGTGTTTTTCTTCCCCACCTCTCTCTCTCTGCTTCTTTTCACCCTCTCACGTTTTCTCCTCATCTCCCATCTCTCTCTCTGTCTGTCTGTCTCTCTCCTTCTTCTATATCCTTTCTCTCTCATTCTCTCTTTCTCAGTCTACTTTATTTTCTCTGAGCCTTAAGCTCATTCTTTTGCTCCTCTCTTTCTTATTTCTCTCTCCTTTTTATCCTTATCTTTCTCTTCACCTCTCCTCTTTTTTACTCTCTCTTTCTCTTTCTCTTTTTCCCTCTTTCCCCTTCTTCTTTCTTTCTTCATCTGTCTGCTTCTCTCTCTGTTCTTCGCCCCCTTTTCTTTTCCTCCCTCTCTCTGTCTCGTCCCTTATTTTTCTATCATTCTCTCTTTCTCATAAAGTCTTCATTTTTCCTCCCTCTCTTTCCCCATACACATGAACATACTCCTCTCTTTCTGTCTCTCCTCCTTTTCCCTCTTCCCTTTCTATCCCTTTTTCCATCTTTCTCATTTATTTCTGTCTCTCACGTTTTCCCTACACACTCTCATTCTTCTCTTCTCAAGCTCAATCTCTCTTCTCTCTTTATTTTTTCTCTCACATTCTCTTATTCTGTCTGGCCTTTTTCTCTCTCACACACACATTTTCTTTCTCCTCTCTTGCTCTCACCTCTGTCTACTCTCTTTCTGTCTTTCTCTCTCTCTCTCTCTTCCTCTTTCACTCTCTCTCTTCCAAAGAAAGCAGTAATGGTAATGTTATATTATAAATGAGGATGCAGGCCCTTGAACACTCTTCTCTGAATCAGTCTTCTTGTTTTGTCTCCTGCAGTCAGGTCCGACATGTATGAGTAGATCTTTAAAATGCTTCCGATGTTGCAGTGTTAGGTTATGAGATTGCTCCTGTTTCCTTAATTTTGGCCAGTCATTTATTCGCTCTACGTCGAGTCTCGACTTTCAAGCTTTTCACAGGGCGCCTTCGCATTAGATCACATGCCCACTTGCGTGACTGGACAGCAGGCTCACAGGTGATATGTGGTGGTGTTTGCATTGATTTGCTGTCGCTCATGCAGCGGAGGTGTAAATTGGCTGCTGAGAAGTGCTTGTTGTGGTAAGGAGACGCTGCCCTGCTTGCTACAAGATCCTTATGAGCCAAAGGCAACAGAATGCAGTCTAAACAGTCAAGTGACTCAATTCTGTCAAAAGCCCATGAGTAGGAGTTCTGCTGCTCAGCCTGAGCTCTGAACAATGCAAGCCTGGCATTCAGACATGCAAATTGAATATATTTAAACAGAGCTAAATGCATTAGCACAGTATGTATTTGAACTGAACACTATTTAATAGCTCTAAATTAGATATCGTGATTACTGAGTGGTAAAGGTATGAGTTGATGATCTCTGGAGTGGGAGTGGGAATGCCACCACTATTATATTCTTATTATTGTTTGTATTGTTCAGCCTTAGAGATACTGGCTCCTATCACCACCTGTGTGAAAAATTCAAACTGAGCATCTCACATGGCTTTGTTTATATCCTTTTCATTTTATAATGCAGCCATTTGGTTATTGCCTTTCAATCTTACTTATTCAGGTCCGGGCATAAATGATACATCACAGTACAAAACCCAGTGATAGTCATACTATTTCAATTTGAATAATAACCATGTGAGGATTTAGGACCTTGCTTTTTAAAGCTAATTTGCTTGTTTGCATCCAGATCATATGAAAGCTTCGTCTGTGTGTCTTTAAAGGTGGTCAAATCTGTGCTCATAGTGGCTCATAGAGCCTGAGCCAATAAACATTTTCTATAGACTGTGGTTGACATGCATTACAGGTGTGCTTCATATGTCCATTGTTCAAGTTCTGTGAGGTTGGGGACTCCTAATGGTGCAGTGCCAAGTGCCTGTAAATATTTTGCCTCAGTAGCACCACAGCATTGAAATTCCACTGATAAAATACTGATGATCTCTTTAGTCTCTTTCTGCAGCCCTTCTAGTGGCCACTTCACCCACGGATTAGAAATCGAATTGAATATTTTAAATGAATCAAATAAAACATTTCTCCTGTACCTCTGCTATAAGGTTACCTTGGCTACTGTTGACTCTGTGTGTTAATTGTTATAAATCTGTGTTGGGCTGCTTGTGAGCGATGAGGGGTGAAAGAGGAGGAGTGGATACCCACTGCTAGAAAAACAATTTACACTTCTGCACAAAAATGGCTATACTGAGATTAAGCAGACAGCACAAATGCAACTTTTATATGAATGAAAAGTCTAGTACACCAGCCACAGAAACGTTTAAACTAAAAAAGTTAACTACAATAAAAATTATTGGCTGCTTGCTCACCTCTGAAGGCTGCACATAGGACACTGTTGACTGGATATTTCTGGTTGGTGAACTATTCTCACTCCAGCAGTGAGTCTAACTCACTCACATCGGCACAACACACACTAACACACCACCACCACCACGTCAGTGTCACTGCGGTGCTGAAAATGATCCACCGCCCCCATAATACCTGCTCTGTGGTGGTCTTGTGGGGGTCCTGACAATTGATGAACAGGGTGAAAGGGGTCTAACAAAGTATACAGAGAAACCGATGGACTGCAGCCTGTAATGTGAAACTACAAATGCATGTAGAGCTGATAAAACGAACAGTGGGTGCAGATACAAGGAGGTGTACCTAATAAAGTGTGGTTATAACTCACTCATGCTGTGAGTTACAGCTTAGTTTGCTGGAGATTCAAGGGGTTTAAGTTGCTATGTTTAGTCAAAATATTTGAACAGTTGTGTCTGTCTTTAACTCAATGCTATTATTCTAAGCACATTCTATTTGAAAGATATACAAATTTATTTCAATCCATTACATTAAACTTTACATATATTTTTGGAACATGTTGCAGGCATTAACTGAGTGGGGTATATTTTCAAAAACAATGAAGTTCAGAATGCAACACCTTCCTTGTCTTGTCTTTGTTTGGTTTTGTTCAGATACAGGTTAAAGATTATTTCTATATCACATTTCTTTACCTACTGACCTAACTTTTTTGCAATTGGGTTTAAAAATGTCATTGTACTGAGATGTTGCTGTATTGTTTATGTATATACCATACATGCTTCTAAAGTGTTACCATATACTTTAACTTTGCCAATTTGTGATAGGGCAGCACGGTGGCACAGGGGGTAGTGCTGGCACTGCACTGTATTGGTATAGTTAAAATATACGGTAACAGGTCTGAGAGGATTCTGTGTGGAGTTGTTATGTTCTCTATGTGGGTTTCCTCCAGATGCTCTGGTTTCAATCAGGTGAATTCGGAGATGCTAAATTGCCCCTAGGTGAGTGTGAGTATGAATGTTTGTCTGTCTGCCTGCCCTGTGATTGCTGGTGCAATGTTCTTGGTGCTTCCTGTCTTCCACCAAACGAGCACTAGGATAAGCTTCAGCCCTGCACAGAACCCAGAAGAATATGTCGCTTAGATGACATATGAATGAATCAATGAATCAATGAATCAATCAACACTATGATAGCCAAAAACTGTGATCATTTTGGTTACTAATATTTGTTTCCATCCACAAGACTTGGATCTAGACACTGTATTTGCATTTCAGTGGTTTGAATGTGAGATCAGAAGGAACCTTTGAGTTTCTGATGGTACATCCAACTCCTTACGCTGGATTATTTGCTTTTTTAACATTTTTCTATGCCCCTAACCAATAATTAACCTGCATCATCTCCTCACTGTGTCCATGCCTATAAATGGCTCTGCTGCGAGGACAGAGGATAACAAAACTGAACACTCTCGCACGCTGTCAGAGAAGTGTTCGCTAGTAGAAACCACTCTGGTAATTTAAAGTTGTTTAAGTCGTAGCCAAGGTCATTTGTTATAATACCAGATGATGTCCATCACCACAGCACTGCTTTCCTTTCTTCGGAATGAGTCACACACGCCTCCACAACAGCTTTCCTCAAACCCAGGCATTCTCTAACACCAACATCAGAGCCAATCCGTTAGCAGCACAATGCTGTGAAAATTATAAATGCAGCACTTTGTTTAGACAAACAACATTAGACTAATTACAGAATGGCTGATCATGCTGGGGAAAGAAAGAATGGGGGTGGGGGGGTTTAAATCATTACTCTTGATTTAAAATAAAAGTTGTAACAAAAGCTTGGCGCCTGAAATGAAGAGAAGGGAGGGCAGACATGCGACAGGAAGGCTCTGATTGCATCATTTTGTTTCCCTCCTTTTCTTTCTAGTTCAGACAAGAGCAATCCATTCTGTCCATCACGCTGCTACCTACCAGCAGGGAGAATTGGCATCTGGTGGCGGCAGCAATTAATGTCTGCCGAAAGAGACGCTTTCCATCACTTCCTTTTAATAGCTTGCGTATGGAGTGCATCTCGGCAGATGTTACACGGGGATTCATTAACGTCCTGTGTTCCTCATACTCCTCCCTTGTAAGCTATTATCCACAGAACTGTGTATGAGCTACACTTTAACATCAGCACACATCACTCCCCCACCGTACTCCCCTGCACCACATATAGCCTAGCACGCAAATAGAGAAAGTGACCTAAATGAAGGGCCTTCTCTGTTGTCAGGTGCAGCCCTCGTACACTGCAGGCATGCAACTTAATTTCCATGTGATTTTACTGTTACACAAAACAACTTATTGGATTACACAAGCAACACATTTGATTACACCACTAGTTAGCCGAGTTAGCTGCTCATATTCTTAACACTATAATTAATATGAGTATTGATATCTTGATATATGTTGTCTATCTATCTATCTATCTATCTATCTATCTATCTAGCCATTGATATGTGGTTCTGTACTATATATTTGAGTTTTATATCAGTTCTACACCTTTTAAAAAGAATAGTTAAGGAGTCATTACAGCTGTACTTGATGCCTCACTCATCCTATCCTGTAAGTTCATTCTTTGATTTCCATAAAATGAGGGGGCATTAAGAAAGAAAATGTGTAAAATGTAGCTATGTAGATCAAAAAAAGTAGATGTTTAAACAGATGTTACTGTTAGCTGACAAGTTAGTTGGGTTCAGAAACACTAGGTTTAATAAACTCACATTAGTTTGTTGTCATGGCTCAGAAAATCCACAAATTAAAGCACTCGCCAGCTAAAGTAATACAAGAAATTCTTCTTTTTAAACCTCTAATAAACCATCTTATGTTCTTTTATTTTCTTGTCCATTGTTTAAAAACATTTTTAACACTCAGCGTTGTAAATCAGTAACATTAAAGGTTGTTCCTGACATAAGAGCTAATTTATAATTCATTGATACTTTACTTTACTATTGTGACACTGTTGCAGGCAACTGCAAGTGCAGGTTTTTATTATTAGCCATACTTGAACAAAAAACAGAAATCCAAAAACACCATCAACTCTAACACGCCACAACCATTTAAACACATATAGACACATTGCCGAACAAGGACAGGCGCAAACAGAGGGTATACGTAGACAAAGGGAACACCTGGGACAGGGAGGAGACACTAACTCAGAGCAGGTGGGGGGAGGAGACAAGAGGAGCACATGACATCAACAGAAGCACATGGGAATGACAGGACGTGAACAAGGACATAGACGGACAGAAGGAAAACAGGGCATGACCGTGACAACTACATAGTGGTTAATACTCTCTTAAGTATTGTTAACTGACGAACTTTTATTGTAAAGTGTTACCTTTACATCTTACAATTACATAAAGCATTTTTTTGTAATCCAGTGTACTGGATTGTGTTGTGGTGATATTAATGACATCCATAATTGACCAGTCCATGTTCTCCCTTAATTGCTCTTTTATGAGGTTTGAGAGGTTTGAGGTTGAGAAGTGCAGTTTGAAAGGATGTAAAATACAACTTTTCATTTCTAATGATAACGACTTATTATGTGTGTGAAAGGTCTGTATAGACTTTTTTTGTCATGTAATAGTGTCAATCTAATAGTGTAGCAAAAATTTGTTTCTGTAGTCTGCATCTTGCCTTTTTAATTAGCTGCAACAACATAGTCTCAGGAGAAAAAGATTGTAAACTGGAAACTCAACTTTATGTTATGACTCTAACTGAAAATTCATGAGATTTTTGCAGCTTTCCGTAACGCTTGTACAACCTTACAACTGTTGCTGGGTCATTATAGATACTAGACACTAGATTCTAGATATTAATTTGATAAGCATGAGATATAATCTCCAAAGGGCTCTGTAATCATCCTGAGAAAAAAGTAGGGGTGACTCGATATCACTTCTTAATGTTCAAAACTAATACTAAAACTAATAACCTATCATATGTGCCAATACCAATACCAATCCAATAAAGCCTTTTTTCTTGTTAAATAATTCATTAGTATATATGTTTGTCTAGATACACTTTGCATTAACAACTGCACATTCACAGTTTATCAATACCTACAACACTTGCTCTTGTCAAAAAAATCAAGTGTCTACATTAAAACAAAAATAAAACTTAAAATTAAAATACTGGGTTACAAATGAATTTTAAACACATTTCAGTAAAATGTTTTAATTTTAAAAAATATAAAATATACATGTATTTATTTGTGATACATTTCTGTGTGTCTGTAATATTTCCCCAAATATCCACACACAGTAGTTTTTGGTTAATATGTTTTATTTATTTATAATGTGTTTTATTTATGTTTTATTTGTCAGATTGTCAGTGTTATTGTTACTTTAATTATGGTATGGTCAGTAAGTTAAACTGATGAATCTAGTTTAAAAAATAAAGTAAATAATTTATAAAAAAATGTATTTATAAAAATTGATTTATTAAAAAAAGAATTTTAATGTTGATAAAAACGTTTTGTATGGCTGACTTTCTTACCATTTTATATTTATTTTACAGATTTTTTTACAACCTAAAATATACTCCCACACATATACAACAGAAATACAGATGATAGATCAGAGTTTAATTAATTGTTTCTGTGTGATATTTAGCTTCATGTACAGCAGGGTCTTTCTCTTCTCTCACAACACTGACCCTCTTTCTGAACACTCAGTCTACTGTGACAAGACTGACACTCGTGTCATGTGACAGATGGAGAGAAAAAGCAGGAAACAAACAACACTGAAAGAACCTACAGCGCAATATGGCATTAAACAGCATGAGTCAAAATTAGCAAAACACATCTTCTCTGGTGTGTCTGTGTGTGTGTGTGTATGTTCATGTATATGACGTGCTACAGCAGAGAGAGAGACAGAGAGAGGTGGCAGAGAGAGGGGCAGATGAGACAATGATGAATGAGTGTGCTTTAAATCACACAACAAGTGGGAGATAATTAGGAGAGAGAGAGAGGGAGGGAGAGAGAGAGCATATTTGTCTGTCTGTGTGTGACGTACATTGGCTGACTGCACACTCAGAGAGGCCACACAGAAAGTGCTGTCACCTCTAATCTCTGGGTCCGTACAAAGAGGCTGTAGTCCGGTTAGTAGAGGGAAAGCTTCTTCTGCTCATTACTGGGAAAGTATCTGCCATCCACTCCAAAGTTTGGACTGCCTTAGATGAAGATTTCAGACTAAACCAACTCATGATCATGCAAAATGCAGCTTGCTGAGTCACAGTGAAGCAGGGAATGTTGCACAAGTATTATAGGAAAGCTGCTTTTTGCTGGTTCTCAGAGTTGAAAACATATATTACAAATATATAAAATTATGGATTTTATCATTATAAGAGTACAAATCATTATAAGTGTCATTATATAAGTAATTATATATGTAAATCTGTGTAAATCTTACCAAATATATATATATATATATATATATATATATATATATATATATATATATATAGTTTTACTGGTAACTAGGTATATACAGCGAATCAAGCTTAAACTTCCCCACTGGATTTCAGAAGATGGATTGAGGGTCTGATACTTTAGATTAGCTACCAGCAGTTCCAGGAATCTTTACTGAAAGGGTCACTGTAAATCCACAGCATACAAGATAAAATATGTGTTAATCTCGGTCTGTGTTTTCGATATAGAAAAAAAAACATAGTTTACATTAATTACGAACGTCAGTTACAAGCTGCAAATGCTCATGTTTAATCTCAAATGCTTAAAAATGGATCATGCATACTTTGATCATGCATACTAAATTCCATAGAGACACTAGCAGATGAAATATAGGTTTTTGGCGATTAGACATAAAGACTATAATTGTTGCAACATCATTTTTTTTGTTCAGTGCACCCTCTGTCAGACTCATTTGCCACATTTGTTACAAATACTGTTAAGACCTCCACTGGATTCACTAAGTGCATGTAGTCACCGACTCTCATTATTCCTCAATTAACAGCAGCTCAGTAGCTTATGCTTTGACTCATCTTCGCAAATGAGTGATTTAAAACAGCTTACTCTCCGCCACTGTCTCCTAGAGACATTCCCTTTCCTTGTCTAGGCTCAGCTATCTACAATGCAAGCATACATGTTGAGGTGCAGGAATGGGGTGGGTGAGTATGGGCAACGGTCCGAGAAACTCTAAGCTGATCTAGTTCCAGTTCTTGGGAGAAATTTTCTCTGCCTTGAATTCCATTTCATTTCAATTGGTGTGTGAAGTGATAAACAATGCGAATAATGTCCCTGAAGTGTCGTAATCTGCTTAGCGGAGGAAGATGGGTGAAGAGCGGCGTTAATTTCATCAGAATGGCCGCTGACGGAGTGCTGGTGTCTGATGCCGGAGCCCGCCGCAGGAAAAATGACCTCCTCTCTCATCCCATTACACACCAAAGACACTCCCACATCTCCCCTTAATGAGAAAACTCAATTACTCGGCACAGAGGCCCAGAAACAAGAGTGCAGGACGAAGACGGAAGTGTGTGCGTGAGCGTGTGAAGTCTATGAATCAACTGGTGTAAAATGAAGAAGAATGATGCTTTACATCCCATTTTATTCTGCAAAAGTACTTTGTGCATATTCTGGTCGCTCACAATCATCCCCATGGGCACCATTAGAATTTAGTCTTCTCCAAATCTCCAGCACGTCTCATTGTCATCTTCTGCAGATTACACAAAAAATTGGTGGGTAACAACAAATCTTACTGTCTCTGTATGCTGAGCCATGCTGACCATCTTATCCTTGTTACTGTTAGTCGTTACTGTTAGCTAGTTCAGGAGGAAGATTCATACCGGGATAAGACAACACAAGATTTTCGCCTTTTTTGAAGTTCACTATGTCAGATTAGACAATCATAGTGCCATCAATTTATGGTGTCTTGGTCATGAGACTGGCAACACTACACGGCTGATACCGATCAATCATCCTTCACATTCTTGTGCAAGTTTATAAGTCATAAAAGAAGAAGAACCAAGAACCTGTCAGTCATGGCAACAGAAGTGCTGCATGTGATGCTGGCAGTTTTGTGTTCTGAAAAGAAAAGGAAGCGAAAGAAAAACCTTCCTGGGCAGTCAAAGGACAGTATGAGCGAGCTATCCTTCAAAGAGAACATGAGGTAATGAATGTGTTCAGAACAATTTTGCAATCCGTGGTTGTATTGAGCTGTTATTTTGCTGTGATCAGCATTTAGCCGTTAGCATTTTGTATCTGTAGTCAGTGTTTGTAGCACTGCTTCTATGTGAATATTATTGTGATATAAGCGATCTGCGACAACATGATCTCCTTTATCTCTTTTTCATGTTTATTTATATATATCAGCCAGAGAGCACATGTGTCGTAACAGATGTCAAACTAAGTGGAAAAAAAAACATGCTAGACTTTTCATCCAGGTGACGTTGGGCATCCCAGAAGCCATATCGCTCTTCTTTGATTATGTCCCAGTCCTTGTTCCCAGCGCTCATGTGTCCAAAACTGAAACATCTTTGATAAAATGGGACCGAATTTGTGTGGTCTTACTATTTTTCTATTCATTATGTATTTTTAAATTAATATGTTATAAATTGGGTGAGGAGTCTAAACAGATTGCCAGTTTATAAATCACATTTTCAACAGCTAGAAGCTGTCCTTAGTGTTTCTCTCTCTCTCTGTGTCCAGCTGTAACATTTGCAGTATATGGACAATGCAGAACCAGATATTTCATTGTTTCACTTGCTGGAATATTCTGCCACAGTAAGCAACATTCCACAAAACTGTCACCATGCATGAAATGCTCCGTCAAGAGTTCAATTTTCCCAACATTTTTTTCAACACAAACATATGAACGCAGCATAAGCCCTGTAAAATAGAAAGATCAACTCTCAGTCAGATTCCATTAACTATCACAGCCAATCAGCAGCATAGAAAATGTACGTTTCCAGTGTGACTCCCTGGCCAAACAAGTGACTGTTGTAATGCAACATGAACATTTGAACAATTGACCGCATATTTTCCAGTCCAGAGCTGGACTTTCCTAAGCATTTGTGCATATATTAGCTTATTATTCAGTCTTATGATTTAGTTTTACAGGTCTGGTGTATGTACTTTGCTAGTCTTCTCCTTCAGAGTGAACTTCATCTAGGTTGTGGATGTTGGCAGGTAAAAAGCAACAAGGGTGCTTAGCATCAGTGACACTGTGTGAACACAGCAAGGCAGCAAAGTCCAGAAAGAGACCCCCCCACACACAACACCCCATGGTGAAAGGACACCACTGGTCCAATACAGAAAATCTATTAAACCCGCATGTACCAATACCAGTCAGTTATCTTAGTTGTTCGCCTGTAATGGTTTTACCAAAATGATGCAATGTACTGTAATGCACTGTGCCATAATATTTGCATTTCATTTGTAAATTACTGTGAGGAATTACAATTTTTATGGAGTATTCTTCTGCTTTATTGTGTGCAGGAGCTGCGTTGTGCAGTTCAGCTGTTTCACGGCAGAAATCTTGAATCTTCTTGTCCAGGGTCACCAAAAGCAGGATTATAAGAAGACCAGAAAAAATAACTTGACTGCAGAATAATTGTTCATGTGTCGCCCACTTCCGTTTTAATAAAGTTGTCTTCCTCGAGTAGCTGGTTTTTTTTGTCATCAAACTGCATGAATAATTGAGGTGTCATAAAATTTTCAGTGTCCTTTGCTTTTGCAGTAACAAGGAAAGCTACTCTGTGTGCATGTGCCTGCCATGGAACAGAGGATGTGATGTCATGAGTAATTTATGACGGGACACCTTGTGGATGCAACGCTGGAAGTGCTCAGCGCTCAAATCATACCACTCTGGCCGGAGCACCTGTGTCCTGCACCTGCGCTACATGCATTATCGAGGTGAGCTATTTGTCACATTTACCTGAAATTTCAAATGAATGGACTTGTCTGTGCTCAGACATGAATTATGGGGGTCAAAAGCCTCCCTCTGCAATACCACGTGTAAGACGCCTAGGAAACCTTAAAAAACACACACACATATAAATAGAGACACGCACACTCATCTACGCTTGAGGCTTTTTCAAAACACTAAAGCTGCAGGTGGATATGGGGTTTTATTTAGTGCCCTCAAACCGCCAAACTATAATTTGATTTATTGATCATTTTAAAGAGATTACAGAGGCCTGAACTTTGTTTTTCTTTCCTGAGATTGGCCAACATTCCCTCGCTTTAATGGTTTTCGTCAGGGTTATTGACTGATATATTATCCTCTGACTTTGAGAGCCAAGGTTTTCCGATAGTCAATTACTCTACCACTGTGAAACAGAAAAGAAAGGGAAAAAAAAGGTGTGAGCTACTTTCAACACTCTGAGCTCTGTCAAGAAAGAGAGAAAAGGCTGTTGTTTTTGCTCTCGCTGTGCTCTATGTCCAGAATCAATTGAGAAGCTTACTCATACTCAATACCTGTTTGACCGAGCCATTAATCCGTTTGCTTTTCATTATAATAATGGCATCATGTTGGCTTTCAAACTCTCCTTGCTCTTTATGTCTGCGCTGCAATTATCTTCACCACAGTTCATATGACTGGATAGGTTTAATTTCTTTCAATCTATGCTGCTCAGTTTTTGCTCACATTAGTGCTTCAAGTTTGGGAAATGTTTATCGTTGCTGTCCAAAAAAAAAAGAATGTGTCTCCAAAAAAGGAACTTTACAGAGGAGGGCAAAAACATTATTTTCTTTTAAGGTAAGCTGATGCAAAGAAACTTTTGGTTTGGTTTTGGAGCATTTCTATTCTTCCATTCATTATGAAATTTTCACATAAGCAGAAAAATTAAAAAAAGAAACTAAAGTGAAAGTATGGACACCATGTCAAAATACTATTTGGGAAAAAAAGTGAAATTTGGAGCCAAAAAATAAATGTAAAGTTCCTTTTGTTGGAGGTGAAGAGGCACTACTGGTTCTGGCGCAAGAAGAAATTTGTTTAGTTGTATATTTAATGTTATCGCAAGAACCCACTGGCAAGGGAAAGAAAGAAAAAAATCTTCTGAGGTTTGTAATGAGTATTCTGAAGAGCTAAATAAATATGAGTAAAAACTATGCTAATTCGTCTGGAATTGTGAAAGTGTAAATAGTTATACCTTACATACTGGTATTAGTTATTAAGCACATCTAGTTATTAGGTGTTAAGGTATTATCTTGGTGTTAAGGTAGATGTCATACCCTGATATTGTCAGATATCATACAAAATGGTTTTAAATTAAGGTGTAAATCAATGACACTGAAACACCCAAAGATTTCTAGGTATTAACCAGGTAACTGTGAAGTACAAACTCCACTAGGTAAATATTGGGTAAATACTAACACAGAAATGCATTTTTAATCAATATAATCTAATTGTTTCTTCAGGACCTATCAGATTACATTGGACACTGTAGCCTCTCTGTGTTGAGTTGCTAGTGAGCAATAAGTAGTGAAAGGGGAGGAGTGAGATCCCTCTGCTGTAAAAACTATTAGGAACACTTTACAAGGACAGTTATACTAAGATAAGATAGACAGCCTAACTGCAGCTTTCTCAGAACCAAATTATTGCGTGCCATATTTCACAACACAATAAAAACACAAATTGCCTGCAAATCTACACACATGAAATCAAATTTGGTTCCAGTATGAAAAATTACACACATTCCATCAAAATATATTTGATCAATTGAAAAAGTACAATTAGGTGACCTTTAAAGCATCTAGATGTTTTGAGGGTCACCTGCTGTGAAAAATGGAATAGGCTGATAAAAAATGTCTCATAATGTATATATAAATAAGGTGTCATGTGCAAACTTACTGACAGAACAATGTAATGTCACACTTATAAGCAAGAAATGTAAATTAGAAACAAAGAAATAGTAAAGACCGAGTACACCTTGCAGTACGGATCAATGCCTTGTTTTACAGCCCAGATTCTGTTTTGTTTCTAGATAATGGTATAATATTGTATATGGTATGTGTAGGATTATGTGCACTGCATTTGTACGCAATCATTATATGCCATGTAACTATTTGCTACTTTTCATCCCGAATAATGACACTTTCACAATAATCAGACTTCTTTAGACTGCTTTGGAACTTACAGCCACATTACGCATAACAATAGATATAGTTACAATTACTCAATTATACAATTACAATTACATTATATACAATTATTTTCCACTACTGCAAGATGATGGAGGCCTCCGAGCTTCGTTCAGGTACTGTACGTCTATTCTGCACTCAGAGCACCCCTCTCTTAGAAAACCATCAGAAACTTCCAGTTTCTCATACTTACCAATACATGCCACCCAGCTTTGTTATAAAAGCTGAGGTCACCATTCTTTCGTGTTCTCCTGTGTGAACATAAACCGAACAAAATAACAAGTACATTTCACACCTTGTCATATTTTTTTAATGTGTAATCTCTGCATGTCAAGTAAAGGAAGTGGAGACCCTTGACTGCATGCAAACCTGAGGGAAAAGTGACAGACTGCTGTGTTCTATCAGGTTTTCAACTCAAACAAGTTCAATGTTTCCAGTATTTCTCTGTTTTTTGTAGCGCCTGTAATCTGTATCTGTCAGCAAAGCTTCTGTCAGGCCTCAGTATGATGTGAAAAAGGGAGGAAAGAAGGAAAAAAAGAAAATAACGCACTTTCTTTAATCATGAACATGTAACAGGATTTTAGTTTAACAGAATATACTTTCATTCTATTGGGGCTGATTTCTCTTCATTAATGAACTTTTGTGTCTTTAATTTCTTCAGTGTTTTCAATGAAAGAACCTTGTATCTCTTTACTTATAATGTAATTTTGAGTCATTTATTTTTGTCCATTTAGCACGAAATGTGCATAAAAGGCAACCTTACAATTATGTCCAAAACAATCAAACTGATAATAAGATGTTTTGTTCTTATGGCAGCAATATATTTTAAACTATGTACTTCACAAGCACTAGATGCTGTGTTACTATTAATTAAAAGTTGTTCTTCCATTTAAGCTAGAGGCTGTCTAAATATACGTGAGTCTACCTCAAGACTAAAAATACAAAAAACACTAAAACTTCAGTTTTGAGGCTAAAATAATAACCTTCAGTGAACAATCCGATTAAGAGCTCTGAGCAGCAAAACATGTCATCAGACATGTGTTTGAATTACCATTTAATTTTTTGCAATACTGTTGCTGTTGTAACAGGACTTCTCAGAAACAGATATCTCAGAAATGGTAAATACAGAAGAAGTGAAGTAGGGCCGGTGCTAGGGGGGGTCTGAGGGGGGCAAATTTTGTCTTTGCCCCCCCAATCACAGTGCAAACTATCTCTGAACTAATCACTGAACCAATCACAAAAACGCATTTCGCTGTGCAGTGTATGTCCTTGCTTATTTCTGATTGACTTATATTGTAATTCATTAATCATATTGGTATTTTATCTTATTTCTATTGTATTCTCAGCCTGTGTCTAGGTACTTTTGTCAGCTTTGATTTAAAGTTGTACTAAAGCTTTTCATGAAACTGAGTTGCTATCAGTGTAATGCTAACTTAATTAAGGGGGGTTATTGAAGTTAATCACAATTAGATCATCTTTTTTAATTTACATAAGCAAAGTGTACTTTCAATCATTAGGTTTTAAGTTTAAGTTTGAAGGCACATGCAACATTTTTATTCCTTTACCTCATATTAATTTAAGCCATTATCATTAGCTTTGCTCTCATTATTCATGCACAAATCAAGCTCTGAATATATTTCTGGCTTAAAAAATATGACTATTAACATGCCCATGCATTATGTTTTACTGCCCATCCAAGCAAAGCAGTCCAGAACCGGGGCTGAAGTGAAGTAAAGTGCTATTGGTGTTTTTATAATAGTAATATAAGAATAATAGTTGTGGGGTCTTGGGCTTACCCTACTTACACTACCAGCCTTTGACATAGATACTTTACATTACTTTGAACTTTAAAAAGGTTCTTAAAACTCAAACATCTCAGTCCTTTCTTCTCCTCCTTTCTGCCTACATATTCATTCACAAACTAAGTAGTCCGTTTTTTTTCTTAATGTATTTATACTTGTTTTGCTATCTGGTGTGGACCAGAGTAGGATGGGTTCCCCTTTTTGAGTCTGGGTCCTCTAGAGATGTCTTTTTTGTTGCCACTACCATCTCTGGCTTGCTCACTGGACCCAGACTTTACTGTAAAGCTGCTTTGCGACATCATCTGTTGTTAAGGATGTTATATAAATAAATAAACCTCCAAGTGTATAATCCATTTAAAATCCACTGTAACCCACTGCCCACTCTGCACGGTCTGTCTATCTGTCTGTGCATATGACAGTAAACTCTGGAATCTTGTCTGTAAGGGTACTAGCACCTCAACTATGTGATTGTGTGACATGAAAGACATGAACATGTCATAAGAAAGACTGAAGAGAGAGACTGAAAGAGAGAGCACATTGAATGACCTCGAGATTGAGGGTGGAAGTGCGTTTCCATCCAGAGAAATTGCAACAGTACCAGTAATTAACCTACAAACTAACTGCAGATTTCTGCACTGCAAATATATCTAATCAAACATATTGTAATTCACAAAGCTGATTGCACCTGGTTCTCATCAGTTTGTGAAAATGTTCCAGATTTACAGCGAAGTGGCTTGTGCTGCTTCCGAAATACAATGTGTTATCTATCAAAAGATTACTGATCTCGAGAGTTTGAGAACAGCTGGACCGCCTTGTTGTGTGATAATAAATATGTTCCCTATCAAACTATCCAAACTAAGTAACCATTTGCAGAATAATGATGTTCACACTTTTCGGAATTGTCTCTACATACTACTTACTCCATCAGACCCCTCAGAACTTGCAGTTAAGGACAGTGATGGCAGTAAATTGGTAGGAATTTTTAGGCTATGTTCAATGTTGGAAAGATGTTTCTGGATAACATTTTGTTCAGATCATCCAGATAATGGTCATCTTCAGGTTTTTATTTCATGGAGCTGAAAAAGCTTTGGATTAACTGTGTGGATGAGCACACAGGCAGCTCTAAAGATCTAAACTTGTTAGCACAAGTCTTATGAATGCTACCAGGTGGCATGAGCTGAAAGTTAGACTGACATAGCAACAGTAACTAAAGGATAAATTTAGTAAATGATACATGTGGTATGAGAAGTCAAGCACAAGGAAAATGGAAATGAAATACTCAAAGTTTCAGGCAATAAATTATAAACTAGACACTATATGAACTGTATGTACAGTTGGATGCAGAATGCCTCTGGTCAAATTAAATTACAGGGATTGTTCATTTGTCTTAGTTTAAATGATTTAGCACATACATATGGCACTTTATGGTGTGTTTTATATATATTTCTGCTGAGTTTAACATAATAAAAAAATAATTAATGTGTGTAAGTATGTAAAATTCAGCAATTAAACAGCAAATCAGTAGACTCTGTTAACATCTGGTCCCTTCATGAGTATCATCTTGAGTACCAGGATTATTTATTATATTATAAACCACAAAATGGTGCCAGCATAAACACAACCAAGACGCATTTAAAATATATACAAATCTGATTACTCAACCACTTGGTCTGAGACGCATTTTTAGAGACGCACTCCTCCCAGGACAAACCAAATTCCTCTCAATACAATCAAAACATCCTTCAATACAACCAAAGCTCCTCCCTGGACCACAACACCTCCCAATAAACCACAACACCTCCCAATAGAACCAGAACTTCTCCCAGTCCAACCCAAACTTCTTCAAATATAATCAAAACTCCTCCCAGTACATCCAAGCACCTAATTATTGTCCACTTCCTGGTACAACCAATCCTCCTCCCAGTACAATCAAAATTCCTCCCAGTGCAACACAAACTCCCGCCCGTACAACCTAAAAACCTCCCAGTACAAAACTCCTCCCTGGATAACCCAAACTCCTCTCATTATAACCAAAACTCCTCCAAATGCAGACAAAACCTCTCCCCATTTAATCCAAACTTCTCCAAATGCAACCAAAAGCCCTCCCCATACAACCCAAACTCCTCCCAATACAATATTCTCCTCTTCCCAGTACAACCCAAACTCCTCCCAATACAATCAAAATTGCTCCCAATACAACCAAAACCCCTTACTGTACAACTCAAACTCCTCCAAATGCAACCAAAACCCCTCCCCATACAAACTCCTCCCAATACATTATTCTCCTCTTCCCAGTACAACCCAAATTCCTCCCAATACAATCAAAATTGCTCCCAATACAACCAAAACCCCTTACTGTACAACTCAAACTCCTCCAAATGCAACCAAAACCCCTCCCCATACAAACTCCTCCCAATACAATATTCTCCTCTTCCCAGTACAACCCAAACTCCTCCCAATACAATCAAAATTGCTCCCAATACAACCAAAACCCCTTACTGTACAACTCAAACTCCTCCAAATGCAACCAAAACCCCTCCCCATACAAACTCCTCCCAATACATTATTCTCCTCACCCCAATACAATCAAAACTCTTTCCAAAACAACCAAAACCCCTCTCAGCACAATTGAAACACCTGCCCATACAGTCCACCACTGGGCTGCCAAAGCAGGTGCGTTTGAAGAATTTTGTTCATTTTGAGGCAGCAACCATCTTTAGCATAACACAGGCTGAACAGATAAACAATTGGTAATTGGCTGCTGCATAATGAGCAGATTTGCGCGCACACTGCAATCATAATTCAGTCCGATAAACCAGATATACATTTGACTACCAAATGTATATGTACACGACTAAAATCTTATCACAATACAATCCAAATACAAGTCACATGAAGTGAGCAGATGTTAACAGGGACTCAGAAAACAACAAAGCATGTCATTTGATCAAATGTTTGCACTGTTAATATTCTCACTTAATACCCTTGACTCCTAAATCCATACTCACCTTACTGTATTTGACAGTTACAGCACACTGGATCCTCGATATATTAAAACGAGCACTTATTACACAATATGCGAGGCTCCAGAGAGACTGCAGGCTCCAATGCTTTAAATCTCAGATGGAAGGAAGGAAATAATATGAATGTACTGTCTTTTCTTGGCTTTAACATTTGCTCCTTTGAGAGGAATTCCCTAGACTTTTCTTTCAGCAAGTTCCACGGTCTTGGAAAAGGTCTCCCGTATTAATCTTCCATTTAATGCATTTCAGTGAGATAAGGCATGAGAGTCTCTTGGTAGGAAGGAAAATGCAGAGATGGAGAAGATTCTAGAGGGCCAGTAGCAAAGCTATGGAGGTCTACTGAAGCATCTCCCACCCTGGTCAGCTTCAACCATGCTTATGATGAGCAGGAGGAACTCGGTGACTGTTCTTTTGTATCTATGTGGCATAGAAGAAAGTCAAAATTCCCAGTCCACTAAATCAAACTGTTAAAAATGCATTTGGTACACAGGTCTGTACACAAATGCGTTCTGTGCAAATATTGAACGAGCGAATCACACAGAGTGATTGGCAAACATTGAAATCTAGTGGCCCCTTAATTCAGAAGAAAACAAAAACATATGCACGCAATTTGTATGTTTATGGCATCCATGCAGTCAAGCCCTGGCCGTAGTGGAAGTGCGCTGGTGCCCCCTGGTGCCGGCCCTGCGTGCAGAAAGCACAGAAGGGAAAGCCCAGAAGGAAGAGACATTTAACAGAGAACGTGTATGTGATTCATAAAGGTCATCGTCTTACGCATGCTTATTAACTCGCCAAGCATTAAACATGTCACATTCGTCTCTGCACTTTGATTAAGTGATCTTCTAAAGGACAGCATGAAAGGGAAAACTAGACATCGTCACCAGATATAAAAAGTGTTTGTGACAGATCTGAGGGTGTTAACGCTGCACTGATCTGCAGAAGTTACGAAAGCGTGTGGTACACAGAACCTAGAATAATGAAACCAAACACAGGCAGGACCCAGAGGTCATGACCACATATGACCATACATGAAAGTTAATAGAATCTTATTAATGCTCTGAAAAACTTTATATCCCTCATATGCCTGCATATGGAAAAATGACATTGAATGAATAAAAGAAAAAATAATGAAAAGGAATGAGTGAAAAAAAAAATGAGTGAAGAAAACTTGCTCTTTGCTATGTGTCTCCATCAAATTATGATAGTTGTCCATAATTTTCTAGTGTTGTCAGTAGTTACATCAGTGATGTGTGACCCATCCTAGAGTTTAAAAATAATGGTTCCTTAGTAAAGAAAATGGTTCTATACAGCGCCATGAACAGCATGGGTAAAGGGTTCCATCTGTTCAAAATAGGTCCTCAAATTGATGGAAGATGTGCTATAGATGGTTTTATATAGACCCTTTTAAAAAAGGGTTCTATATAAAAGAACCAATATGGTTTCATCTATTGTTGTAATGTCAAGCTTGTACAAATAGAACCATCTTTTTAGAACCATCTACAGCACATTCCATCAATCTGAAGAACCATTTTCACAGTGCAATAGGTTCTTCAAGTGTTTATTATTACATATAAAACTATTTTTTCAAAGGAATATTGGAGGAACCATCTGTTTTCGGTGTATATAGTATATTGAACTATATATACAAATAGGGATAGTCAAGGTGTGTAAATAATTGTAAAATGCATGTGCTAAGTTTGTATTCATTTAACTATTGCAATAAAAATCTTTAGCTTCATTTACCACAGAGGTCAAACGGTGTAATGATCAATAAACAAGAAGCACTGGATTGTTCATGTATTTTAAATGAATGACAGTGCACATGTTAATTCTTAATTAGTATATAACAAATGTCATTGAAACAAATCCATTGTATTTTTTTCTGCAAAACATATTGTTTTTGTGAATATTGGTCACTACTGTTGTCAGAAATATATTTTTTGAAATTTAAAAAAAAAATGCAAAAAAAATAGCAACTTTATAGTAACTTGACACTTCCTATGAGACATGTGGGAAACAGCAGCGACAGACAGTGCTAAGATAGAAACCTAATTTGCTCTGGCAGTCTTGCTGCTTGTTTTAATTTAGCAAATGATCTCTCTTGACAGCCAGTTATAGATGATGACCAGTTGTAAAAGTCCATTATGTCTATTAACTGCAGACCAGAAATATATGGTAGATGCAGAATGAGTGTCTTTCCTCCTGAAAGTAAAAAGGCTAGAGGGACTTGGAGGCATGACACACAGAGCTGCAGTAGCTGTCAGCATCACTAAAATGAACAGGGTGGGGAATGTCATTGGGTTGAAAACGTGACTCATACCGTTACTAGATTTGGCTTGAATTTATGCTGTCATGTGCTTATGCGTGCTACTCTGCGTAAAACTCTAACGTGGCTACTTATACCTGTATTTCTTCTTGGAACGATACTTAAACTTCTTGACTTGATCTGTAGCTTGACTGTCAGTGCAATTGCCTGACTTCATAAAAACAACTTGTAGCTAATGAATGTGTTTGAGATGGAGGTTGCTATTACAGTCCTCTAAAAATAGACTATAGACCTGAAGTCAGTTTGCATGTCTCAGCGACTCTTTAGTAGTTGATATGATCACTACAAGGTAAATATTTATCAGCTGAAATGTCCTATATCCTACATTTTCCCAGTGTTTTTCTCCATGTATAATATTCCTGTTGTTCTGAAACAGTTATAATTAACTTTTTGTTTTAATTAACATGTTCCAACGTCTCCTTTATTGCCTAGAATTCATCAGGCTGTTTTTCTTACTGTGCCTTTAGGACTTCTATATGCTGAAGACATTCAGCTAGGAATTTGTGCCTGTCGCAGTGTCTGGGAAGGATTCAGTTTCCCACACAAATGAGTAAAATTCCAGTCATTTACCTTCATTCATTCAAACTTGTTATCACATGACACGATAGCTTAATCCAGTTGCTAAAAATGTTGTTGAGGCTTTGGCAGTAAGTAAGGAAGAGATGAAATAAAAACAAACCGAATGAGCTTCATTTAAGCTGAAGTTTTTGGCATGCAGCACGGTGTTGTGTTGGCACCACTGCCATGAGTGGCATGCACTATAATTTGACCAAAACTGAAGTAATATGTTTTGACTTTATCAACCAAAAGAAACAAATATGATTGTTTCACTCTAGGTAGATAAGAAGTTTTATTATTATTATTATTATTGTTATTTTAATTATCACATTAACGCTTACGTCTCAATTTAATTGTCTCAATTTTATAAGTTGTTGGTATATGGTTGGCATATACTATGTCAAGGGTTTTTCTACTTTTTGTTGGTGTATTTGAGTCCACCCATACTGGGGAACTGGTTGTGCGTGTGTATGTGTGTGCATGAAAACCAGTTTGAATAGCTCAGTCCATGTCTAATGGGAATATGCTATGGTGAAATGTTTAAAGTGGCAAATGACTTTGCATTTGACTGCCACAGAGTCAGACAACAGCAGTTCTGCAGCAGTTAGCAGAGCTTCATTCACTGCTCCCTTTCATGGCGATTAGCATGACTAGATGGAAATCCAAATCTAGAACCAAGCATTGTTTGTTAGTTTGGTCTAAGTGCCAGTTTCTATATTTAAATCACCAGTTGTGCTTGCGATGTCTGGATTATGACTAGTGATGTTTAAAAGTATAAGCTATAAAGTTTGTAGTTTGCAGTTTTCTTGCTATTCATCCTGAAAAGAAATGTAAAAAAAATGTTGTCGTCGTTGGTTTTCTGCTAATTTGGAGCTTACAGCTCTTTTGCTACAAAAGCAGGCTTTATTTAAAAGAATGTAAAGCCAAACACTGAACGTTACTTTAGTGCATTCTGTCATTACAAGTAAGAAATATTGACCATAAACATGTTTCATGCCTGCTGTTACAATATTAGGTTTAGGAGCTGTGCTTGCCGTTATCTAAGTTGTCTCATTTGAACTTGTTTTGTTATCTTCTCCAGGCAACAGTTGTGTCTGTACTGTGCTAAGCAGTCACATATTATACGCCTTATAGGGTATGGTACTGTTGGATGTTGCTGTTTAACAATAATATTCCGATTTTTTTAATCTAGATCTGAAACAGGATGATTGTTGTGTGCTTGATCTGCTGTCTCTCGCTGCCTTTAGGCATCAGAAAAAAGTCTAAGTATTAATTCACACTTGCGTGTCTTACGGTGGTGTAGTGGTTAAAACTCACAGCCTCACAGTAAGATGATCTGGGTTGGATTCCCGGTCCGGGCCGTTCTGTGTGGAGTGTGCATGTTCTCCCCAAGCTTGAGTGGGTTTCCTTCCACAGTCCAAACACATGCCTGTTTGGTTGATCGGTCACTCTAAATTGTCTGTAGGTGTGAGTGTGCGATGAACTTGCGACCTGTCCATGGTAACAAATGGATGTCTTATGGCTGTCTCTTTTAAATTCAAATGGAAAATGAAACACTTTACAAATATAGTGGCCTATAAATCACACATTTGAATAATCAAAGACATAAATGTCTCAAGAATCCCAAAACAATTGGTTGGGTAATGAAAAAATTATGGCAAATTTCAAAAAATTCATTATATCTCAGTATCCATATACTTGTTTACCTTAAGTAGACCTTTACTGCTTTAACATGAAGGAGGTGCAGACGTTTCACCTTAGACAGAGAACAGCAGACAGATTTACGTATTGTTTCTGTTTATTTTCCCACTGAAATGTAAAATGAAATGTTTGCTCACAAGAGCATGGCAGTGTATACCAGGCTTACGTCACATGGTATTAGTATCAGATGTTGGTATCTGTGTATTTTTTAGGATTATGAGTAAAAAGAAATAAAAACCGTATGGGAACTGAACATAATACCAGTATCGGTATTGAAGCATCCCACAGAGTACCCCCAGCTGAAATACGCACTATGGACTACAGCTCTGTACTGCAGTGCAGCGCAGGCAGGCTTAAGAAATATCAGTTATAAACTTATATTAGAAAATCAGACACTCAACCTCTGTCATGCTAATTGTCTCAAGGGTTGTTTCAGTGATGGAGGATCCAGAGGAAGCTTGCAGGCATTTATCACAAGAGCAGAGCTGCAATTAAAAGTTGTGTGAGGAAACAGAGAAAGCTAAATCAAGTTGTGGAATGAGCTCAAGCCAATGTCATTATAAAGGTCAGCAAATGTATCCCTCTGCTTCAGCATGCTGAGTTCCCTATAGCTGACCTCACAGCAGTGAGGCAGGATTGCGCCATATGGGAGGTGATGAAGCGAGTGCAGAGAGCTTGTTTCTGAAGGTTCCTGTGCTGCTTGGCAGAAGAGTAGTTCATAAGGATGTGGACCGTAAAAGTTGGAGCTTAGGTTAATAAAACAGAAGCCTGAAGGTGTAATGCTTTGCCTATAATTCAGTTTGATGGGTTAAACTGAATCAGTGGCCATCAACTGAGGAGATGTGTGTTTGATATTATATATTGCATAGATAATTATTATTATTAGTTGTCATTGTTTGTAGCAGTAAAATCAGAAGCAGTCATAGGTGTAGAAATACATAGAATTATTATATGAATATAATGAGTATATTTATATAGCAGTAGTTTCAGCAGATCCATTAGAAAATTCCATGTGTTTCTTAATTCTGGTTCACTATATGTACTATACACTGTATTTTATAAAACAAAGATTAATTACTGGTCTAAATCAGTAAGTTGATAATAGCTAAATAATAATCATGTTCACTCATTCATGCTGCACTAGACTTTCACCTGAAAGGTTCTCCTTAAATGCAGTGTTCTTTTTCTTTTAGTATCTTACACATCAGCCTGAGATAATTTATATAGTTTGAAGTTGTCTCTTAGGCCAGGGTTTCGACCTAGCTGGATGTTACCCGCAGGCCACTAGTTTGAAAGCCTAAAAGGAGCAATATGTATGATTTTTAGCTTAAAACATACCAAAATTAACTATAATTACTAACAAAATGTTCAAAATGAACAGTTTTGATGGTGTGTCAGAGGTTTAAGCATTCTTGTCAAAGAGATATCCAATGAAATTAGCATTCTAATCAGTTTTTACTTCAAGAGGTGATACTGAATCACTGTAGTGATGCACCTGCCATCAGTACAACATGAGAGGATGAAGATGTAGCACTGCACCCACAGTGTTTTCTAACCTCTGTTCAATCATGTCCTGCTTCTGGTTAGGTCATTTAAGGACAGGTAGTCGATGAAGAGAAGCATAAATGGAACGATGGATGAAACTCTTGGCAAGAGACCACCACCATCCCTACCTGTCAAAAAAACAGTTTTTCAGTAAACAACAGAAGTGATATAAATAGAAGCAAGATTTGATATTTCCACTGATGAAGACCCTGTTGGTGAGTAAAGAATAAAGTTCGATTAATCTCAGTAACAGTTTCCTATAGATGTTAACACTGAGGATGCGTTTCTGTGCATTCCCTTGTTTCCAGGGTGGGCAACACAACTTTCAGGTGCGACTCAGAGGAAGCAGATAAAACCTTTATATTCCCCCGAGACAGCATAGTGTGATTGGGAGAGACCTAACTGGGGCATAAAAACACAATTTAAAAATGTAAACAAACAAACAAATAAATAAATAAAAAAAACAATGTGAAGTTGTCACGGTTTGAAGTTACAACATTGCAAGTACATTGAGTGGCAGTGTTACCAGAATTTCATCTCCTAATCTTTATTGACTGCACATCTCGCTGGACTAAAATTAAGTGGTTTGCTTTGAAGCCACTTCAGATGTCCAAGTCAAACATGGGACTGTGTCCTGAGAGGTAAGCTAGCGTACATCTCTCTCCTGGAATACTCTATGTGAGGAATGATCAAAGCAGCAAAGTGAAGACCTGTATTTTAGATCATCCCAGTGTCTGCCCCACTTTCATTTTCTCCTCGTCCTCTTGCCTGGAGACTTAAAAGTTTAGAGCCAAATGTGCACCTTTCACTGAAGTCAGATTTTCTATACATCTATGTGTGCACTGTATATATATATATATATATATATATATATATATATATATATATATATATAAAATATATATATATATATATATATATATATATATATATATATATATATATATTTTTTTTTTTTTTTTTTTTTTTTTTTTTCCCAGAGCTCTATCAGCTTTGGGTAAACTTGGATGTGTAGCTTGCTTTGAGTCACTAGCAACATCTTTATCCTTTCTCTGGCATCAGTCAGAGAAGTAAAGTGACTTGGAAGAAGGGGCACAATCTGTGAGCATAGAGAAAATAGAGCCCTCCTGGAGAACACTGCTCAGGTCTGTCTCATGACTCATGGGTTAGACTGCTGTCATATACTGAAAAAGGATAGACCAAGAAAAAATATCTCTTTGTGGATAGAGTATTCATAATATAGTGACACTGCCAAAAATAAATGTGTGGAATGGTCATATTGAAGCAGAGAGAAAACATTTATGTTAGCGTACGTTAATATAATCAGATGTTATTACATATGATCTTGGACAACAGTAATGAATTATATATATTTCTTAATTAACTTTATTTTACTTATTTATACTTACCATATAGGAGCACTTTGCAGTTCTACATTTACAGATTGTCATTCATCTGTTTCTCTGCATACTTTTTTTAACCCCCTTTCACCCTGTTCTTCAATGGTTAGGACCACCACTTGACCACCATAGAGCAGATATTATGTTAGTGGTGGATCATTCTCAGCACTGCAGTGACGCTGACTTGATGGTGGTGTGTTAGTGGGTTGTTCTGATATGAGTGGATCACACACCGCAGTGCTGAGGATAGTCTGCTAACCTGTGGACATCACCCTGTGACTAGTGATGAAGGACTAGAGGATGAGCTATCATCTCTGACTTACACCTACAAGGTGAACCACAGTATGAGTGTCTAATAGAGTGGACCGTGAGTGGACACAGTGTTTGTGTGTGATCGCCTCATACCAGCACAGCATACGCTAACAAACACCACAACATCAGTGACATCACTGTGCTGAAAATGATCCACCACCCAAATAACGATAGCTCCGTGGTGGTCCTGTGGGCGTCCTTGTCTTTAAAGAAAAGGGTGAAAGGGGATTAACAAACTATGCAGAGAAATGGATGAGCCATTGTCTGTAATCGTAAAACTAGGTTCTTCTATACGGTACAGAGATGCTTAATGAACGAGGATTGCAGATACAAGTAGGTAACATCATTTTTACATTATTAGAAGGGAATTTATTTTTCAAAATGTCTGCATAGTTCACTCATTGATATGTAGACAAGTCATTCAGAGTGTTTTGATGTAAAACGATGCATTGCTGGCCCAGGTTTCTGTACAATGGTGGTTAAATGAAGGACAAACTGGAGAGCAAGGAGGATTCAAGTGTAAGTGGGTTTTATTAGAATCCTTGAAAACAAAAACACAGGCAGCAGTGAAGAAAAAAGCAATCCAAAAAACAAAACAAAAGGAAAAACATAACAAAACTGTACAATAAGAACACTGGGATACTACAAAAGAAATCTAACCGAGCTAACAACAATCAGCGCAAGCCGAGATAAGAGAAACAAACAATGCCAAGCAAGAAGCAAGATAAAGGCAAGAGGGTATTATGTACTGGGGGAAACAAATATGAAACTCATGGGAACAATTGCAGGTTGGGGCTACAGACAAGATACATGTGAGGTGCATGACAAGAAGGTGGCGCAAAAGAACAAAAACCTGAGCACATGGCCAGAATCAACAAGGAAAGATATACAAGAGGGGAAATATAGAAACTGGGGGTCCAAAATAACCAGTGAGGCTACATGCCAACACTAGAAAAATCTTTCTTTGGAGCCTTTCTTTACTATAATCTCCATTTAGGTAATCACTATGGGTGAATTTTGCATTCTGTGAGGTAGCTTATACAGCAGTGGTGTTCAGTCTTATGTGCAAACGGCTGGTGTGGCCGTGGGTTTTCATTCCAAACAGACTTGATCAGTCTGATGTGTGTTCCTGCTTTGTTGGAATAAGAATGTATCCAGTAACCAGTGACCACACAAGCCCTTTGCAAATAAGACTGGACACCCCCATTGTAGAGATACTAAACACTATTATCACCACTATTGTAAACACCTTAGACTCAGGAAGCTTCTCTAATGAACCTCTGTGAATGTTTTTGTTTACATGTTAATAATTGAATATTTTCAGGGTAATAATTTATTTGTGATTTATCTGATTGTATGCATTTGTCTTTTTTGCTGACCTTGTTTTACCTTCAGGTGTTTCAAACACTATTGCCTGGTATATCAGAATATTCCCAAACCTCAGATTATTTGCACTTTGAGTGAGAGGTGAAGTATAATTGGGTCCTTTGTTTGTTTGTTTGTTTGTTTGTTTGCAGTCCAAGGTCTCAAAAAGACTTGAATAATTTTACTCTTCTGCTTGTCCAGCTTTCATACCAATGAAGGACCACAGAAAAGAAAACAAACATGAAGACAATTCTGATTTTGGTTTATAAAAAAACTACATTTGAAGATCTTTTCAAGTTACTTTATCTTTGTTCTGCCAAGTGCCAATCTGTGTCATACTTTTAATTCTGTATCCTCTGTAGCTAATAATTGATCTCTAAATCATTTTCTAAATCAAAAAGTAATCAGCAGTTGTAAATGTAGTCAACTTCACTGTCATCAAAACCTTTGTTTTCTTCATAATTATTCCATCTTTTCTTCCTAAGAGTCTTCAGGCCTTCCAGAAATTCTGCTATAAGCGTCATGTCATCTGCATAGTGAAGGGTATTGATATTACTTCCACTAATTTTGAATATTTAATTATCTTTATTATATGATCAGCATTCTAATTGTACAGTAATGGCAACAGTATGCAACCTTATTCAGCTTTTAATGTAAGTTAATGTAAACAGATGTTATTCTAGGTAATTGTGGAGGATTTCTATTGGTCCTTTTTATTGAGAATTTTTTACACAGTGTTAAGCGCAGCTGCTGAGCTCAAACGATGTAAAAAACTAAAAATCGTTATATTTTATTCATGTGGAAATGATGTGCCCATTTGAATCGATTAACTTCAGTCTTCCCCTTTATTCAGTGCAGCTGGTATTTTCGGATGGAGTTATGAAGTTTTGCCAAATGAACACATGACAACAGCCTCACAAACTCGTCACACGCCTAATTAGTTTGCGATCGGGACACTTTCCTGTAGCTTGAGACAGTTTGACCAGAGCAGGTAAAAACTGCCCGTGGTCTGTCTGCACTCCCGCGAGTGTTCAGGAGCTGAAAAACATGGCAACTCCGTGCCCTTGTCCTCCTCGGGGCTGATTAAGCCTGTAACCTGCTGTCTTTGTCAAAGTCGGGCGTGTCCAGCGGAAACCCAGCCTTTGATCAGCGCGTTTAAAAAGCTCCTTGTGTGCTCTCCTGACTGCCCTCCTCTCTTTCTTCCTCCCTTGCTTCCCTTCATCTGGTGACTCTGCCTCTTCACTTCTCAACTGATCCTCAGCCAAGCTTGGAGCACACGGCCTTCTCATTCATTCCCCGTCCCGCTAGGGCTGAATGTGGGCGTGAGGAATGGCACAGTGTGATCAGGGGATATCAGTCAGCATATGGAGAAACCGGAAGGCCTCTTGTCAGGGTCTCCTCTATCATTAATTTAATTTAAGCATGTGAGGAAGGAGCACTGCACTGGGATGACAAATAAAGCCATTAGTGAGAAGGAAGTGTTCTCTGTCCATTCTTGTAAGATATATAGAGCTTTGAGTTGCTCTTTTTCTTTGACAGGGGATGAGGGAGTAGAGTGTTTTGCCTACATTTGAAGTCATGACCACTATGAGTTGAGTGCTTGAAACTTTGAAATGAACATAAACGTAATGTTTAACAAAGCAAAAGTAACACAAAGGTTCCTAAATGGCTTATGGCTTCCATGTACAGTACTAAATACAAGTCAAACATGAACCTTTATGGGCCCATATCCTACGTTTTCTTTGCATTTCATTTCTTTGCCTTGAGCTCCTCTTCTCATTGTTTTATGTATCACAAAAATATAACCACTTTCCAACCTTAGCCAGGCTTTTCTACATCACTGTGCTGGTAATGGCACATATATGTCATTCATGTTTTTTATGCTTGATTTTATGCTTGAAATTGTCCATAAATACATAGACGCAATAAACTATTGGACTTGAAATCATAGGATTTAAATTCCACAAACCATTTTATGTTTCTTTGTTTGCAGCAGTTAGAACTGTCCCATTTACAACATTAGCACTGAACAAGCAAACCAGCAGCGTTCGAGAGTTGGCTAACGAACATAGTGGAGTAGGTAGTGATCAGTTTAGAGATCTATGAGTAAAGCAGTAAATAAACTTTCTCTATTCTAGTATCTGTTTCTCTGTGTCAGTAATTCATACAGTTATTCTGACTGTTTAGAAAAGAAACCTGAAAGCTTTACCTTTCAAATGAGAGCCAGCTCATGGTGGAAGTATGTGGGAACAGCACCCACATACCCAAACACATAATGTTTGGGTATGTCATTACAGGTAAAAAAAAAAACTTGTGGTAGGCGGTTGATGGGGGTTGACAGTTAAGACTGATATATGTAGATTCTGATTGACTTCTATTCTGATTGACTGTCTTGGATTGTGATTTATTCATAAAACAGACTGAACAGAAAAACTCCATATTTCTTTAGTGTCAATGGGTGCTAAACAGGAGTAGGTTGAATAGGTACATTTATGGTCACTGTTCGAAGAAAAACAAGTAGACAAAAAATAGATATACATGTTTTTCTTTAGACAGTGATATGTTGATGAATAGTTGGCTCTGCTATCACAGAAACAGTGAATTTGCTTTAGTTCGTTTCCGTAAACAGACTGTATAAACTGTGGAGTGAACTCTTTTACATCATAAAAAATTCAGGGAAATTCAGGTTTTTGGTTTTAATTAGAGGAAAATGTTTCTTTAAAGAACAACCAGTCGACCTGTAAAGAAGCCAAAGTAGTTGTTCTATGGCATCACTTCATAGAAACCTAACTAACATATTTGTGTTTAATAGTGTTCAGGTCCAGAAGGTAGAAGAGAAAATCCTACTGGGGACATCAGACCCGGTAAAGATGTCTTACATAATAAGCTGATTAACCTGTAAGGTGGACTTTTCGTTACTAGAGTCACATTCTTAACTTTTCAGCCTCAGGACACAAGCAGAAATATACATTTAGCAGACAAATACAAAGACACATCAGCAACAAAATATAATATCAAATCAGTCAGTATTTAGTGTGTCTTAGGTGTTGGCTGCATTTTCTGCTTTTTGTCATACAAGTAATCCCAAACACATTCAATAAAGTCGAGGTCTGGACACAGGGATGATCATTTACATTATTTGTAAAACACCAACGGCTTCTTTGTTTAATTTGTTTTTTTTTTTCTTGTCTGTTTCCTTTTTCCCAGTAACAGTTTCTCCACATCTACACGTCCTTTTAGGTCTATAGTATTGAAGTGTCTTCTAACAGGGGACGGATGGACAGAAACACCTGTGGTTTGTTTCAGAGCGCAGCGGTAAGAAAGACTTGTGAAAAGTTGTTACTATATGGACCGTATTGGTGCTGCAGTGATGGTTATGCTGCTCAGTCAGCGCTAAGCTGCAATCTCCACTGCTGTTGTTTTCAGTGAAGAGCATTCATTTAAAAGCAGACTGTTTTCTTTGTCGTCTTACTCTCTAATGATGCCACAATATGGTAACTTCAGCTTTTGCTTATATTTTCTTTGTTTATGTTTTTACTTGAAATAAAAGAAAGGTGAAAGGTGGTCTCTGACTTTTGCACAGTATTAAGCATTATATTATGTACATCTGGAATGTCACAGATGTTCATTCTGTCTCAATATGTTTTAAACAGACATATGTTCCCTATATGGCCTCAACAGTTTATTTTCCATTAGCCTCTTAAGTACAGCCGTAATTACATTTCTAGTGCAAACATGGCTGTCCTCCTTCTGGGTGAACTGTGCACAAGTGAAGCACATGTTTTGCTTTTCTGGATTTGTGGATTTCCATCTCTTCTCAGATTGGCAGAGCTATTCAGTGTGGGATTAGGTGTTTCTGCCCCCCGGACACCGGCAGATAAGTTCTCCTCTGGAAAGGATGTCTCTCAGAAAGACACAAATTGGGAAATTGCTTTTTTCCTGTTGAAATTTGGCAACTTTCAAGTCTTTTATATATATTTTTGTATCAACCAACCGCTCTGAGGGTAGCTTTGAAGGTGAGGTGATGCGGGACTATGGAGTATATGGCAGACGAGTCTGATGCAACATGTGAAGTGTTAACAGCTAGACTATTTGGAATGAAATGCAAGTGCTACGTTAAAGGGCATGCTGGGTGACTCCTTTCATGTGAGAGCCAAAGCACGGTTCAGTAAACAGACATTGCACGGGTTTATGAAGCGTCGTCTGCTGAATGGCAAAATGGTTTGCAATGTTGTGCAACGTCCAAGAACAGCCTCTCAGGCATATTTCAGTTCTTTTGGTGCATTGGGAAATCACAAGCAACAGGTGAAGTGTTTCAGTTTTTTTCAAATACGATTGCTTGATGCACTAGTAACTCATGCTAAGGGGGAATTCCACCAGTATTGCTAAAAATTCAATATTCTTCAATCATTGAGGTGTAAACATTCAGAGTGGCATGAGGTACAAATGGTTCATACTTGACTTACTAATTATTTCACAGTCATCAGGAATAAAACTAGCAGCTTCCATATCTACAAAATAAATATAACCTTTTTATTTACTTACTAAACAGCCACTGAACCTACATATCGTCTGACTGTTTATATGTAAATTATGTGTATTATATTTCTGTTCAAAATCTTATAATACTTCTTTACCACAAATGGCATTAAGTTTTCAGAAACTAGAAAACTGTATACGAAATGTATTCTTTTGCAAAAGTTTGGTGAGCTCTGCAGGTCAAAAGCATCAGAACATAAAAGTCACTGTTCAGCTTTCAAACAGTATGTGTTCAGTTGGCTGTTGACAGAAAAAAGCCTCTTACTGCAGAAAGCTCTTACTGCCCACTATATGCTGGGTGCATATGTAACACCTGGGTATATACAGTGCCCTCCATAATTATTGGCACCCCTGGTTAAGATGTGTCAAAAGCCTTAAAATAAATTCAGTTTTTATTGTGGAAACATACTGTCACACTGAAAAGTGTAGAAAAATGTAACCTTTAACTCAAGTAGAGTTTTAGGGGGAAAATAAAATCCCTGACTAAGAAATAATATTTCTTCATAAAATCACCTGTTCCACAATTATTGGCACCCCTAACAATTCTTAGGAAATAAATGTAATTAAAGAATTTCTGTCACTTCTACAGTAGTTTACGAAGTTAATCAAAGTATGTAGGAACATTTAATTAGCAATTCACAACTTCCTGTTTCCCTGGGGTATAATTATGACGTGACACAGAGGCCATTTCTCTTCAACATGGGAAAGACAAAGGAACATAGCATTCAAGTAAGGCAGATGTGTGTTGACCTTCACAGGTCAGGCAATGGCTACAAGAAAATAGCCACTCGCCTACACCTGTCCGTATCTACTGTCAGAGGAATTATTAAGAAGTTTAAAACAACTGGAACAGTGGTAAACAAGTCTGGACGAGGACGCAAGTTTATTTTGCCACCACGCACAGTGAGGAGGATGATAAGAGAAATAAAAAGTTCTCCAAAGCTCACTGTTACGGAACTGCAACAAATGGTAGCATCTTGGGGTCACGAAGTCTCCAAAACAACCATCAGACGCTATCTACACGCCAACAAGCTGTTTGGGAGGCATGCACGGAAAAAACCTTTTCTCACTCACAATCATAAACGTAAACGAGTTTGCTAAGCAGTACTGGAACTTCAACTGGGACCGTGTGCTTTGGTCAGATGAAACAAAGATAGAGCTTTTTGGCAACAAATGCTGTAAGTGGGTCTGGCGTAACACAAGAGCTGAGTATGCAGAAAAGCACCTCATGCCCACTGTGAAATACGGGGGAGGATCAGTGATGCTGTGGGCCTGCTTTTCTTCCAAAGGCCCAGGGAACCTTGTTAGGGTGCATGGCATCATGAATGCTTTGAAATACCAGGACATTTTAAAACAAAATCTGGTGGCTTCTGCCCGAAAGCTGAAGATGGGTCGTCACGGGGTCTTTCAGCAAGATAATGACCCTAAACATATGGCAAGATCTACACAGAAATGGTTGACCACACACAGAATCAAGCTCCTCCCATGGCCATCTCAGTCCCCAGACCTTAACCCCATTGAAAACCTGTGGGGTGAGCTGAAGAGGAGAGTGCAGAGGAGAGGACCCAGGTCGCTGGATGATTTAGAGAGATTGTGCAAAGAGGAATGGTCGAAGATACCTCTTTCTGTGTTCTCCCATCTTGTGAAACATTATAGGAGAAGATTAGGTGCTGTTTTGTTGGCAAAGGGGGGTTGTACAAAGTATTAACATCAGGGGCGCTAATAATTGTGGCACACATTATTTGATGTTAAACAATTATTTCTTAATTGTTGTCTCAAGTGCATTTCTAAATGCACTTGAGATAAAGGTTGGATTTTGCTCTTTTTTCCATCGTGGTCCTATATTATTTAAAAAAACCCTCAATTTATTAGAAGCTAAAGAACACATCTTAACCAGGGGTGCCAATAATTATGGAGGGCACTGTATCTACCTACCTTTTCGAAAGCAAAGTGTTGTTTTTGAGCATGTTGGGTTGTGATAGTGGAAAGTGCATGCTCATAAGAGAGACATGTACTTAAAAGTATCTCTTGCTCCCTTTCTGACCAATAATGTCTCAAGAAGAAAAGTTTTGAAAAGTTTTATTTTTGTGTGTGTGCGCTTCCTGTTATATTTTCAGTTCTCCAGGTTAGTTCACTAAAAGTCTTGGCAAGTGGCCACTGCTGCCTGCTCCCTCCAAGGATCTACTCATGAATTGCGGTTATTGACAAGCAACTTATGTTGGAAACAATGCCTGGTCATTTGCCTTCAAACCTTTTTAAATATTACTTTTTCTTTTAATCTGTCTTTCTTGGGTGTTTGTGTGGGGTCAGTGAAGAGCAGTTACTTTGTCATGTAACCAATGGTTAGCCTGTTGTTACATCAGGTTATCTATAGTTCCCCAATCTAGCAATGCCATTTGTTTAAAAGATCTCAAAGACATCCTGTAGACAATGTAGACAAAGGGACAACAATCAGCACTACACTGGCTTCCTGTTAAATTCCGTATCGACTATAAAATTCTATTACTGACGTATAAATCCCTGCACGGTCTCGCACCGGAGTACCTGCAAGATCTAATTTCCTATTATGAACCGCCACGTTCACTCAGATCACAGGATGCTGGTTTTCTAATAGTTCCTAAAATTCAGAAGACTACAATGGGGGGAAGAGCTTTTTCCTACAAAGCCCCAAAATTGTGGAATAATCTCCCAGTTAATGTTCGGGACTCTGACACAGTCTCAATATTTAAGTCTAGACTGAAAACATACTTGTTTAGTATAGCTTTTGGTAATTAATCTTCTCTTTTAGATAAAGGCAGGAGATCTGGGGGTTCTTGGACACAGAGGTTTATGGTAAACTGAGATGTTGGTGCTGTTGGTCCACCACTTCACGCGATCACACAGGTTTGGTGATGGTGGAGTGGGGGGACCCCAGTCTCTCAGAGTGCTCTCATGTCCATGTTACCTTCTGCTTCTCTCCTTTTAGTTTAGGCTGTTGTAGTTAGATCTGCCGGAGTCGCCAGTCGCACTCTAAAATTCTGAATATTCATATTCTCTACAGTCGTACTCCCGAGCCCAACTAACTCTCTCTCTTTACTCTTCCTGAGGAAATGACTGTCCTCCCGTCTGTTGAACGCTGTTGAAGGACTGATCATCAGGCCATCACCCCACCATCACCAGCCAGCTCACCTGTTCATTTACTGCTACACCCTCAGTTACATCACTGTGCCATCCAGATGCACCAGCACTGAGATAGGATGGGACTGTTTCAGCTCACACCCACTTTACATAAAGACTCAGTCATAGACTGCTTCAGCCAGAGACTGCCTCAGTCATACACTGCCTCTATCTGTGCAGCTTCTAAAGCTTTGCTATCCAGATTTCAAACAGAGGCTCCTTTCTTTGGTATTTAGTTCAAACTGTAAATACTGTTTGACCAGAGGAGGATGGGTCTCCCCTTGTGAGTCTGGTTCCTCCCAAGGTTTCTTCCTCCAGTTGAGGGAGTTTTTCCTTGCCACTGTTGCCTCTGGCTTGCTCACTGGGGGATATATGTTATAACTGTCTGTTTTCAAAACTCTGTAAAGCTGCTTTGAGACAACATCGTTGTAAAAAGCGCTATATAAATAAACTTGACTTGACAAACTTGACTTGACAACAAGAAAGTTTGTTTACATGGTTGACTACTTAGGTCCATCATTTTGTAAGCTTAGTTAGACTTTGCCTGGTGTGAATTAAACTTCCATTCTTGCAGTCTCCAGTCCTGTTCTTCACGAAACGAACAGCAGCAGAAGTTAACAGAACATACAAACTTGTTTGTCACTCATGACTGACTTAAATGTGGTGTGGAGATTGCTAACACAGCAATCTATTGCTTTCATGCTGGTAACACTTATGCCACCGACGTGGTTCTGGTCAGAGCTAGTATAGTGAGCACCCTTCCTACTAGCACAGGTCTAAAGCAGTTTGAGCAGCTTGGGGAAGTTGCTGCAGCAAAAGGAATCAGAGTTGGGTCTTTAGTGCTTGAGTCTGGTCATTCTGAAGACTGGTAGACAAATCAGAGAAAAATATCTAATTGTACATAGTTAAAAGCGGCCTATACAGCTCTATAACTGCAAGAATAAGAGAAATCTTAAAAGCACAAGCAGGGCAGGAGGACATGCATTGTCCAAATAAATATTCATTACATTAATTAACATGTTCATCCTGCTAATAAGAACTGAACAAATTTAAAAAAAAAAAAAAAAAAAAATATATATATATATATATATATATATATATATATATATATATATATATATATATATATATATATTTTTTTTTATGTATTAGTGTATGCCTACTAACTATATTAAACACCTTTTCATACTTTTATCATATTAACATTTGCATTTGGTGATTGATAGAGAGGTACTGTTGAGTGAAAGTGGGCTAAAAGTGTAAGGATTCTTTTTTTGATGAGATCTTATTTGATTTCTTGTGCAGTTATTAGATTAAATGCAGTTATTACATGAAGAGTTGCTACAGAGTCTAAGGACAAGTACTAGCTCTACATGTGGGTTCTAACTTAAATTAGGTTAAATGAAGAGAATAGCGCAAAGTAAGGCTATGGAGGCCATTGAGGGTAAGGCTAAGTGCCTTCATTGTGTCATTCAATATTCAGTGCGTCAATCAACATTCAGCCTACTCAGTTCCTAGAATCAGCAAACAGCTGGCGGATAGGTGAAGTATACAGTATAAAGAGCCTACAGAGATCAAAAGAGCCTCTTAGTGATCCTCATATACCCAAATGCCAGATCACCATAAAGAAAGCAATGCAAACACACACTACACCCACCCACCTCGTTGGCAGGAGTCTAGGCAAGGTTGTCAGTAAATGTCCATTTGGAAATGTAAAGAATTCACATGGTGAATTGACTTTATACTCATAAATAGGTTTATACAATCACCGGGAGTGGGTGAAGACATTTAGATCTTGCTTGCCAATTTATATTGCATACAGGTCAGTCTAAGTTATGAAATCTTTGACTCCTTGGTGAAGTAATTTCAAAACTCCACAGACTCAAGTCAACTGCTGCCTGTGCAGTGAACACAAAGTACATAGCCTCGCACATTCGGTGTTCACTGCATGGGTGGAGCCTTTGGAATGAAGAAGGAAGGTAGATTTACAAAAGATGTATCATATAATTTTACAGACAATACTGCAACAACAGAGATTATAGCATGTACGGAGCCATCACACTGGTCTAATGAACTGGACTCTAGGGTCAACTTCTGGTGTTCTAGGGTGAAGGGCCTAGTGTGAGTACACATATTCAGTAAAGATACAAATGTTAACTTTTGTCTGCATCTGAACTAATTTCTAAATTATCTGTCCTGTAACTCACATCTTTTGTCTGATGGTACTGCACCTTAAAACAATCATTAAGCTTTCTCAGCCATTAAAGAGCAACATTTGAGCAATAAGGTTTCCCCTTGGCAGAACTCATTTGTACATATCATTATCCAATGCAAACAGCAGGTAACTGTTGTGCATTTTTATGCAACACCAAATGAGAATTTCGCAGTCAGATTGTAAGTATCTAGAGGAAAATTTAATTGCTGAAATGTTGCTCTTTAATGGCTCAGGAGACTTAATGAACATTAAAAAGAGACACAAGATCTAGAAAAAATAAAGCACCTGAAATATTAAATTTTGTCTAAAGTGTGAAGCTCATGATGCCAACTATGTATAGAATCACCATCTGGGTGCACACTTGTGTGTGGAAAAGTTTAAAAGGAACAGTAAATACTAGAATATTCTACAGGAGTGCTATTGTACAGCAGTTAAATAATAAATTTGGGAATCAATAAACGGAATGTGTGTGTACACTGCAACTGTATCATGACACATTTAGCAGTGCATCTTCTCACGCTTTCAGTCATCCTGAGAGTTGTTTCATATAAGATACTAGGCTACCCAGAGTTACTTTAACTTCTGGAAATATTCAGGTATGCAGCACACATGGTGCAAGCCAGTATATAACACAGCTGTGATAAGGGATGTGAGTGTTTATGAGGGGAAAAAAGCTGGTTATGCATGGAAAACGCAAACCCTATAACTGTTAAATATAATTTATTTGGATCAGTCGTAATGTTGCTGTCTAAATCAACATGCTGTAGTTCCAGTAGCTGGTTAGTTTCGGCTACAACCTACAAAGTTAGCTGTATCCTTGTATCTTTACTTTGTCTATTTTTCAGCTCCTTACCATATACGTGTACTTCATAGTTCTACGATTACACACTGTAGTCCATTTGCGGTTCTGAATCCTTTATTAGCCCCGTTCACTATCTTCTTTAGTGGTCAGGGCCCCCACAGCACCACCACAGAGCAGATATTATGTGGTGGATCATTCTCAGCACTACCGTGACACTGCATGTGTGTGTTGTGCTGGTATGTGTGGACTAGAAACACTGCTGCTGGTGTTTTTAAACACTGTGTCCGCTCACTGTGAACAATCTTTGTTAATCCACCTTGTAGATGTACAGTCAGACATAATAGTGAAATTACCATGTAATGGGAGCTTAGTTTTGGGAGCTGGGCCACGCCATGATTACCTCTACCTACTATATATACACCCCCATTCTTGCTCCATTCACATGCTGCACAACATCGCACCCTCCACCTCTCCACCGTTCATGCACAAGCTCCAGAGCCACATAGAACTGTAGCCCAAGCCTTCTGAGTTTGTCATCCCCCCCACACACACACTTTTTTGCCTCAGTTCCAAGCGTGATCCAAAAATAAAGAGGTGGTTGTAATGTTCATATATACGTGTGTGTGTGTGTGTGTGTGTGTGTGTGTGTGTGTGATTCAATGTGTACAATAATGTGCTACCTGTGATTTTCTATTGGTAAAGGAATTTAAAAACTTGACTCTACAGACTCAAGTCAACTGCTGCTTGTGCAGTGAACACCCAGTAACACAGGCTGTGGGTGTACTACATTAGTTACTTTACTCACTGTGTGGTATGTGGGTGGGTCACTTTTCTGAGAAATGTACCCCACAGAAATTTGAATCTTATTTATGGTCCCGTCTCCACTTATTGTCTGTACAGTTCCCCCACATTTTGCACGATCCTCTCTTAAATACCTGCATTTTTCCATGAACGTAGCCCATGAACTGCTTGTTTACGCTTGCACAGCAGTTTTGTACACAGAATTTGGGCAGAATGTGACCGGTTTGAACCTGAAACTGGCACAAAGGTTTAGTGCGTCTGAGCCTCTCTGTAGATTAAAGTCAACTAAACACAAAGGCGGCATCTGATGCTTTTCGACTACTTAGAAAAGACGAAAGCTTTGATGCACTGCTTGTAGCACTCCTGGGCTCTTATGGTTGAATGGAGCAGTGCCTGTAATGAACCTTCAACGTTTCAGTATCTGATGCAGAGCGTAATGAGTGAGCTAGAGTTGTGTGTGATTTATACTTAGATGATATACTAGTGTATTCTCAAACTTCAAAGAGCATTTGGAAGATAAAGTGAAGGCTGAGAAGTGTCATTTTTATAAGTGGTGACCAAACAGTCCATTACTTGCCTAGCTTAAAAAATAACAATGAAACAATGAAAAAGTACTATTTTGGGGGGCTGAAAAAGTATTTTAGGGGGCTTTTATGTACAACATGCAGTTTCTTGAGAGTGAATAAACTTGTAATGAAATGTAGGCTTAGCCTCACATATGGGAAGGCATGGTGCTTTGGAGCAATGCATTGTAAAATGCTAAATGTGTATTTTAAAGACGTGCCAGCCGAAGACACAATCTACTACAGATTATTTCCTAGCATTATTACTTAAATTACATAACTACTTAAATAATAATATCAATTTACTACAAAGCTACATTTACATTTACAGCATTTAACAGGTGCTCTCATCCACACAAAAAGTGCTTTACTGGTCACTCGGAGAATGTATCCTGGTTACTACAAATAGAATCCAGACTACCATAGAGCTCAAAAGACTTAAAAGCCAGTGCTTATCCCTAGAAAGAAAAAATAGTTAAGAGTTTATACAATGCAATACAATTGCATTTCAATTAGTACCAAGATTAGTGCTCACTTAAGTGCTAAAGAGATGGGTCTTCTGTGGAGGGGGTCTGCTGTTTGGACAGTCAGTGGAAGTTTGTTCTACCACCTGAGTTCTAAGACAGAGAAAAGTCTTGATATTTGTCTTCTGTGAGAGGGTCAAATCCTCTAGAGAGGCATGTCAGGTCTGCAATGTGAGCTGAGAACTATAACTGGTCATCCAGATTCACCACTCAAAGGCTCCCTGCATCTTAAGATTGAATGACCAAAGGGGTTCTGAATGAGATGACAGGATCATGATGAGGAGCTGTAGTTCCAGGGATGAATAGCAACTCAAGTCGTGCTAGGATTGAGCTTCAGGTAGTAAGCTGCCACCCATAAAGAGATGTCAGCCAGACAGAGGCAACAGAAAACAGAATATCAGAAGATGAGATGGAAAGCATTAATTCTAATTTATTGTTTTCAATCTATTTCCCATTCTTGGACCAGTGCATTATATAGGAGTAGCATTTTTATCTTTGGGGGTGATATGTTTTTGTGAATATTTTTTTTTCAGCTCAGCAATCATATCAAATTCAAAATTCCTACATTAATTAAAATGCAGTCTCTTAAATTAGCTCTTTTTCACTGTACCACTTTTTAAGAAGGTCTCATTTGTCTTATCTGTATTGTGGCTGCTATTCTATGCTCTAGAGAGAGAGAGAGAGAGAGAGTTGGTGGTGGGGGGGGGCTATGGGGGGGGGCTGTAGGGACACAGTATGCAGAGTCTGCACAATAGCCCTGCCGTCCCTGTAAAATGGACTGTTTGATATGATTGTTAAAATGGGTTTATGTGTTACTTGTGTTTTACTGTGTTTATGCATAGTCAGATGGGTGTGTGAAAAGGTCACCGTGAAGAGAAAGTCACATTAAAATTTGTATATAACATGTTTACTGCAGCTATACCAGCATAAAAAGTTTGGTTTTTAAGTGAGTTCATGGTCATTTTCCTTGTAAGTATGTATGTATGTAAAATACCGGTCAAAAGTTCTAAAACGTTTGGCTGGTAGTGTTCTAAAACGTTTGACTGGTAGTGATCTAAAACGTTTGACTGGTAGTGATCTAAAATGTTTGACTGGTAGTGTACTAAAACGTTTGACTGGTAGTGTATTAAAACGTTTGACTGGTAGTGATCTAAAACGTTTGGCTGGTAGTAATCTAAAACGTTTGACTGGTAGTGTACTAAAACGTTTGACTAGTAGTGATCTAAAACGTTTGACTGGTAGTGATCTAAAACGTTTGACTGGTAGTGATCTTAAACGTTTGGCTGGTAGTGATCTAAAACGTTTGACTGGTAGTGATCTTAAACGTTTGGCTGGTAATGATCTAAAACGTTTGACTGGTAGTGATCTTAAACGTTTGACTGGTAGTGATCTAAAACGTTTGACTGGTAGTGATCTAAAATGTTTGACTGGTAGTGTACTAAAACGTTTGACTGGTAGTGTATTAAAACGTTTGACTGGTAGTGATCTAAAACGTTTGGCTGGTAGTAATCTAAAACGTTTGACTAGTAGTGTTCTAAAATGTTTTACTGGTAGTGCACTAAAACGTTTGGCATGTAGTGATCTAAAACGTTTGACTGGTAGTGATCTAAAACGTTTGACTGGTAGTGTACTAAAATGTTTGACTGGTAGTGTTCTAAAACGTTTGACTGGTAGTGATCTAAAACGTTTGGCTGGTAGTGATCTAAAACGTTTGGCTGGTAGTGATCTAAAACGTTTGACTTGTAGTGTTCTAAAATGTTTTACTGGTAGTGCACTAAAACGTTTGGCATGTAGTGATCTAAAACGTTTGACTGGTAGTGTTCTAAAATGTTTGACTGGTAGTGATCTAAAACGTTTGACTGGTAGTGATCTAAAACGTTTGACTAGAAGTGTTCTAAAATGTTTTACTGGTAGTGCACTAAAACGTTTGGCATGTAGTGATCTTAAACGTTTGACTGGTAGTGTTCTAAAACATTTGACTGGTAGTGATCTAAAACGTTTGGCTGGTAGTGATCTAAAACGTTTGACTAGTAGTGTTCTAAAATGTTTGACTAGTAGTGTTCTAAAATGTTTTACTGGTAGTGCACTAAAACGTTTGGCATGTAGTGATCTAAAATGTTTGACTGGTAGTGTTCTAAAATGTTTGACTGGTAGTGTTCTAAAACGTTTGACTGGTAGTGATCTAAAATGTTTGACTGGTAGTGTTCTAAAACGTTTGGCTGGTAGTGTTCTAAAACGTTTGACTGGTAGTGATCTAAAACGTTTGACTGGTAGTGATCTAAAATGTTTGACTGGTAGTGTACTAAAACGTTTGACTGGTAGTGTATTAAAACGTTTGACTGGTAGTGATCTAAAACGTTTGGCTGGTAGTAATCTAAAACGTTTGACTAGTAGTGTTCTAAAATGTTTTACTGGTAGTGCACTAAAACGTTTGGCATGTAGTGATCTAAAACGTTTGACTGGTAGTGATCTAAAACGTTTGACTGGTAGTGTACTAAAACGTTTGACTGGTAGTGTTCTAAAACGTTTGACTGGTAGTGATCTAAAACGTTTGGCTGGTAGTGATCTAAAACGTTTGGCTGGTAGTGATCTAAAACGTTTGACTTGTAGTGTTCTAAAATGTTTTACTGGTAGTGCACTAAAACGTTTGGCATGTAGTGATCTAAAACGTTTGACTGGTAGTGTTCTAAAATGTTTGACTGGTAGTGATCTAAAACGTTTGGCTGGTAGTGATCTAAAACGTTTGACTAGAAGTGTTCTAAAATGTTTTACTGGTAGTGCACTAAAACGTTTGGCAAGTAGTGATCTTAAACGTTTGACTGGTAGTGTTCTAAAACATTTGACTGGTAGTGATCTAAAACGTTTGGCTGGTAGTGATCTAAAACGTTTGACTAGTAGTGTTCTAAAATGTTTGACTAGTAGTGTTCTAAAATGTTTTACTGGTAGTGCACTAAAACGTTTGGCATGTAGTGATCTAAAATGTTTGACTGGTAGTGTTCTAAAATGTTTGACTGGTAGTGTTCTAAAACGTTTGACTGGTAGTGATCCAAAATGTTTGACTGCTAGTGATCTAAAACGTTTGGCTGGTAGTGATCTAAAACGTTTGACTAGTAGTGTTCTAAAATGTTTTACTGGTAGTGATCTAAAACGTTTGGCTGGTAGTGATCTAAAACGTTTGACTAGTAGTGTTCTAAAATGTTTTACTGGTAGTGCACTAAAACGTTTGGCATGTAGTGTTCTAAAACGTTTGGCTGGTAGTGTTCTAAAACGTTTGACTGGTAGTGATCTAAAACGTTTGACTGGTAGTGATCTAAAATGTTTGACTGGTAGTGTACTAAAACGTTTGACTGGTAGTGTATTAAAACGTTTGACTGGTAGTGATCTAAAACGTTTGGCTGGTAGTAATCTAAAACGTTTGACTAGTAGTGTTCTAAAATGTTTTACTGGTAGTGCACTAAAACGTTTGGCATGTAGTGATCTAAAACGTTTGACTGGTAGTGATCTAAAACGTTTGACTGGTAGTGTACTAAAATGTTTGACTGGTAGTGTTCTAAAACGTTTGACTGGTAGTGATCTAAAATGTTTGACTGGTAGTGTACTAAAACGTTTGACTGGTAGTGTATTAAAACGTTTGACTGGTAGTGATCTAAAACGTTTGGCTGGTAGTAATCTAAAACGTTTGACTAGTAGTGTTCTAAAATGTTTTACTGGTAGTGCACTAAAACGTTTGGCATGTAGTGATCTAAAACGTTTGACTGGTAGTGATCTAAAACGTTTGACTGGTAGTGTACTAAAATGTTTGACTGGTAGTATTCTAAAACGTTTGACTGGTAGTGATCTAAAACGTTTGGCTGGTAGTGATCTAAAACGTTTGGCTGGTAGTGATCTAAAACGTTTGACTTGTAGTGTTCTAAAATGTTTTACTGGTAGTGCACTAAAACGTTTGGCATGTAGTGATCTAAAACGTTTGACTGGTAGTGTTCTAAAATGTTTGACTGGTAGTGATCTAAAACGTTTGGCTGGTAGTGATCTAAAACGTTTGACTAGAAGTGTTCTAAAATGTTTTACTGGTAGTGCACTAAAACGTTTGGCAAGTAGTGATCTTAAACGTTTGACTGGTAGTGTTCTAAAACATTTGACTGGTAGTGATCTAAAACGTTTGGCTGGTAGTGTTCTAAAACATTTGACTGGTAGTGATCTAAAACGTTTGGCTGGTAGTGATCTAAAACGTTTGACTAGTAGTGTTCTAAAATGTTTGACTAGTAGTGTTCTAAAATGTTTTACTGGTAGTGCACTAAAACGTTTGGCATGTAGTGATCTAAAATGTTTGACTGGTAGTGTTCTAAAATGTTTGACTGGTAGTGTTCTAAAATGTTTGACTGGTAGTGATCCAAAATGTTTGACTGGTAGTGATCTAAAACGTTTGGCTGGTAGTGATCTAAAACGTTTGACTAGTAGTGTTCTAAAATGTTTTACTGGTAGTGATCTAAAACGTTTGGCTGGTAGTGATCTAAAACGTTTGACTAGTAGTGTTCTAAAATGTTTTACTGGTAGTGCACTAAAACGTTTGGCATGTAGTGATCTAAAACGTTTGACTGGTAGTGTTCTAAAACGTTTGACTGGTAGTGATCTAAAATGTTTGGCTGGTAGTGATCTAAAACGTTTGATTAGTAGTGTTCTAAAATGTTTTACTGGTAGTGATCTAAAACGTTTGGCTGGTAGTGATCTAAAACATTTGACTAGTAGTGTTCTAAAATGTTTTACTGGTAGTGCACTAAAACGTTTGGCATGTAGTGATCTAAAACGTTTGACTGGTAGTGTACTAAAACGTTTGACTGGTAGTGTTCTAAAACGTTTGACTGGTAGTGATCTAAAATGTTTGTTTGGTAGTGTTTCTGCTAGCAATTCACTCTGTTTGGTTCTTGGTGAATCGTGTTAGGGCTAAGTTTAACCATGGTGTACATTCACTTCCCCACATTGAGTTTTCCCTCATTGCTATATATTAAAGGGGCTGTAGAATGGAAACTGTGTTTATGTTGTCATAGTTGAATGAGGAGAGTTTGGTACATTGAACTGACATACCATAAACCTCAAACACTGTTGTTTCTCTTTTAAACACAGATCTCGCATTTACAAAAGAAAATGGTAAAATAAGCCAATTCCGTAATCCTCGATGGTTATGTAACAGTTGTGTGTCATTAATATTTATTGCAGAAAAATCAACACCTTTTCCAAAGAAACAACAATGGCATAAATAATTTTATTATTAGATGTGGCTGAAGTTGACTTCCTATTCATCAACTTTTTAATCAGATGCCAGGATGCAACTATGGCAGCATATAAGGTGGAGCAGAAACAGAAGCAATCAGATTTTTTCACTGTAAACCAGCAAATCAGAGTAGAGGTCAGCTCGTCTTATTCTAAGGCCAAACCTCAGCCTTGTAAATGGGTGTGAGAAACTGCATCTGGGTAGTTTGGTCAATTAACATCATAGCATAGCTACTGTATCTTGACTGCCTGGGTTAAACCTCTATTTTCTGGTTAAATTGTGGATTTTGGTACTAGTCTTACTATCAAAAGACATTCGAAAGTTTTGTAGATTGTTGCTCTATAAACAAAATCTAGCATTTCCAAAATGGTACATTAGAATGAAAAGTATTCTTTGAAAAAAAAAGGTCAAGAGAAAATAATTTATCTAATGTTTGTAAATTATGTAACAAAAATGACAAAAACAAAGAAGTTTGGTTCTGACAGTCACAATCTGTATTTGTGTCTGGTGTCTATATTTAGAAATATTGTAATATTTATATTTAGAAAAGAAGAATTTCTCATTCCTGGGGGCAGAATTTCATTCCTAGATGGGCATGAATAACGAGCAATGAGTGAGAGACTGAAATAATCAACAAATGAATGCATGTTCCAGACACATTGAGTGATGTCTGTTGATGGTGATGGGAGAGACATTCACAGAGATGTTTGATATCACAGTCACATGCTTTTTATTGGTCAACCTGCTTATTCCTCTCTCACACGACAGGTGAAAACAGCTCCAAGATGAAGGAAGGATACGCCAAGTAAAGAGAGGGTGGCTGTGTGCTGGGCTCTAATTGGAGACATTCATATTAAGGATGACAGTCAGACAGTGGTCTGCCATGAGAGGAATGCCAATTTGGTGCTTAGCAGACTACAATAGCTGGGCTTTTAGGATAAATGTTCAGTTGTAACATTCAGTCATCAAAAAGAAAAGTTCCATCTCAAATATAGGTTACATTTGCAATTAGATTGTCTATGGACGTCCTTACAGTCATAGCTGGATTACATAGAGATACAAACAGAGAGAATATTTAAAATCGTCGGAAATTGGTTGAATATTTGCCGCATCTTTAAACATCATCAGCAGAACATGAATACAAGGAAGACTGTGGTTAGTCGAATACAAAAGCGGATGCACCCCCAGCAGAAATTCAATCAACTAGTGAATGAAGTTCCTGTCAGTTGGAAATGTTCAATGCAATGAAAGTCGTGCAATGATAAACTAGTTTCCAGCTGCAGCCTGGACTGCTGATGATGACTGTCGTTTGTTTTATGATGTAGCCTTCACTATTCTCGGTTTGTTCTAAGTTTAAAAATGGACAGTTACTTCACAGAATAGGACCGTTTCTGACTAAACATCTTTCTTGCAGCAAATGCTGAACTGCTTTACTTCATTAAGCCGCACTCTTAGTAAAGGTGAATTGCTAGAGCTCCTTCACAATTGCCACATAATTATGTGCTTTGACTTAACAGCAGCCCACCATCAGCACCACCCCAGCCCAACCTCCACCGCCTGCTTCAAGTTTCATTATAAAGAGAGCTAAGAACATAATGGCCTTGGTTTTGGGGACTTGAAAAGACACTGTAATTACCAACTGCTTTGATTACCTTTCGTTTGGAGCATACAGGCTGTCGGTTCAATATCTATTACTTTGAACACTCTTGTGATGGCCCTGGTTGCATTCACAGTACAGGGAGGAGGTTAAGGAGGACAATAGCCACAGTTTTCTCCGTCTGTTGCCTGCTTTAAGATCTATCGATTGTGGGCAGTGAAAGGACCCAGCTAGCAAAATTAGCTCCCCAGAACATTTAGGCATTATATATATTTTTTTATTTCAAAAAAAGTAGAAACACTCTTTAAATGTGGCACTACTATTGACAAAGAGAACTATATTGATGTTCTCTTATTGTTCTCTGCAGATGCACTGAACATTTTAATGAGTTAGGGTAAACGACGTACACTTTTTATAGCTTAGGAAGAGTTTTGATTATGGCTCTTATGGAAAATGTAGTGTTTTTTGTTCAAATTCACCCATTTTGACCTTATGAAAAGCATATAAATTTGATGATGGGTCAAGTTTGGGACAGCAGGGAGCAGTCTAAATGTTCCATAAAGCAGGATGTCAGGAACAGGCTTGGGAATCACTGCTCCTCTGTAGATGATTTTACTGTGGCTATACTTTAAATTGAACTAAAAGCTTTCCACAGCTCTCTTTAGGCTGTAGAAGTGATAATCAATTAGAAGCATTACGTTAAAACCAGTATAAATTTACAGTGTTCAAAATTGGTACAAGTGCCAAGTAAACTCTGGAGCTCAGTAACAGAACCTGAACTCAAAATCAGTACTGCAGTTTGACCTTATAGTGATGTAATAACAAAATCTTTTAAAAGTTGTTATTGTTATTGAGTTTGGTGCCTGTTGTGTAACAAGGATGCTATCAGATTTTGATCAAGAATGCAACCGAAAGCATCCATGTTGTTATTATTATTAAGTTAAAATAAAAAAGTGGGGGAACCTCTGTTGGTTCCCTAAAGAATGCTTTCAGTGAATGCTGTGTTCATAATGCTTTATAAATACATTTATAAGGTGTTATATGGCTAACATAATGCTATATAATACTTGTCATAATGAAAAATCAATCTTCTAAACTGAGAGTATGAAATTTAATAATACCCAGGTTTCATTTAACATTATAATATCTATAAGAACACTAAAAACATAATTGGTGTAATGAACTTATACTTATACTTATACTAATACACACTGTAACAGGGTTCTGGCATTATTTCTGCATCGTCACAGTCAGAGGCATATTTCCAGGTAAACATTTGTTGTGTATAATCACTTGCCGGACAAGGCAGAAGCTTCTGTATGCAGTGAGAAAACAAGAGCCAAGTTCTGCTGGACGTGGCACTGCGTAAAATTCTTGTAAAAAATACATTCACTATTGTGCAAAAGTCTTAGGCTGATTGTTTGACAGAGTTTATATCCGCAATAAGTGTTTTTTCACCAAAAACACAAGATAGCATTAGAACAGATGTAAATAAACATAAATGCAATACAAAGTAGCATTAATATCTTATTTTGAAAGAAGTATATAATATCATATAAGCCAGTCTAAGGAACTGAGTTTAGACATAAATTTATTAAACTCTTTCAACAGCAATCTAGATTTAGCTTAATGAAATACTGAGTAGTCAAAGCAGGTATTTGATGATAACTGCAAATAATACCAGGCTGTTGCCACAAGGAAACACTTGGAAAATATTAAATAAACACACTGACATATGTAAAACCACTATTTCCTGTTTTAATACTGTTTTAATATTTTTTTTAAAAATTACTGAGTAAACAGAAGCTTCCTGTCTGGAAAATATAATATAAAATATAACAATGTCTTCAAGTACCTGAAACTTCTTCACAGTACTGTATATATTTATTAAAAGCATAACTTTTATATGTGCTGTGAATTTCATAGAGCTTGTTTTTGACTGTTTTTGATCTGGAAACTGTACTGCTAGGCTGGCTGGCTACAGCAGTTAGTATCCAAAGTGTCATGCTAGCCAGTAGAGACATCTTGGCTTCAAGCTAGTCATCTTTATGTAAGTCCTGTATTAACAGTTGGATGTAATTACTTCACTTCACTTAAAGTTTGGAATGACCCGGCATAGCACTCTGAAGCAGCAGTGTACGCAACAATTTTATGAAGAGATATTATGAAGTGTTGTCATAAACTCTGGCTTTATTAATGCATTTTGTTGCTTTCCAAAAAAAACTAGCATCTCCAAAATAGTAAGTTTATAGGAGAAACCAAAAACTGTGTTTATTTTTCCAAGATTATTTTGAAGCATTGATATTGGTTCATTCATCATGAAATGTTTACACGATGCAAACAGCAGCTGTCATGCTTAGATCACATAGAAAAATACATGTTTTTTATTGGATAGCAACAACTCTTTTATTGGATGGGATGTAGAAGTAGAAAGTACCCATTACATAAGGTAAGAGCTCTATACAGATTTTTAAAAGACTGTTGAGGGAAAAAAACATAGGTCTGCTATGGCATCTCTCCACAGAAACCTTTGAGTAACTTTACTGGCAGGTTCTCATGTGTGGGAATGTGAACTTAAACCCTGTGAGAACTGGCCAGCCAAATCTCACAGATTGCATTACAGAACTTCTGATTAATCCAAGTACTTTGAAACCTAGCAATGCCAAAACCATTTGAAACTTTTCATGCTGCTTTTCAAAATGTAGTATTTATCTAATGTTTGTTTGACCATGACTAGAAAAAGAAAACCAACTACAGGTGACTGAAAGCTGCCTCTTATCCTAACGACCCTGCTACAGGGCATCTACCTTAGGGACTCTGAGCTTCTGCCACACTGCCAACTAAGTCCAGCTTTCCAGAGATAGATGGACCTCCAGAGCGGTTAGTCACAGCTGCAGCACACAACTCTATGACCGGTTTGATAAAGACCATAAAATCCATGCTTGATGTAGTGATGGAAGGTAGATCAAATCTGGGTTTGATGTTAAAGGCTTGATGAATGTGTTTGACATTTAGTTTCTATGTCGCCTTCGATTTGAACAGCAATTGAGCAGAAGTGGGTAGGCAGAGAGGGTAGTGTGCACAAGCTAAAGTTAGAAGCACAAGCAAGTAGATAGAGTTTAGATATGATATGTGGCTGCTTTTCTTTTCTGCTTAACTATGCAGAACATGAATCTGTAGTTGATTAGTTTTGCTAGAACAGCTTTTTATGTTTGAACCTATATTTATGCTTGAGCGACTTGCTGATTTGTACAAGCTGAGACAAAATCTAGAAGTTAAATATATGACTGAAATCAAATGTATCCTAAAATACTTTTTATGCAATGGCTAACTATAATGTGTTTAGTTTGCACCATAAAAATAGAAAGAAGCATGTCAATTTACAAGGTAGAGTAATGGAGCACAAGATTTCATTACAGGTGGTTGAAAATATTCCAAGATTATTTGGTGTGAAACTGACAAAGACTGGCCAAAGTTTTTTGGTGCATGATTAATTAGAGGTTAGATAATTTTTTATGTATTTTTGATTAGATATATAATCATCAAGTCCCAAGTATAGACAAACTCAATGTGCTTAACCTAATACCAAGTATAGTAGCTAATTAGAGTCAGGAGTTTGCAAATCTGGAGTCCAATCACAAAACGAGAATGGAGCAAGGTGTAGAGCTACTTTGACTTATAAAAGACTCTTGAACTTTTAGAAATTGCTATTCACAAAAAAACATCTGTTGATGTAAAACATGCCTCGCAAAAAAGAAATCTCTGAAGACTTACGAGCTCTCCCTAGAAGTGGGCGTCCCACCAAGTTGACTCCAAAGACACAAAGCAGAATGCTCACAGAGGTAAAAAGACCCCTAGCTGCTAAAGGCTTAAGGGGGTTCAATGAAACTGGTTAACATCTCTGTTCATGAGTCTACCATATACAAATTATTCAACAGGCAGGAAAACCATGGCAGGACACCACGGAGGTAGCCACTGCTTTCCAAAAATATATCACTGCTTGCCTGAACTTAAAATAAATTCTTATGTTTATCAAGGTATCTTACAAAATAGTGTCAGGTTGGCTGTCCACCAGCTGAAGCTTAGTAGAAATTGAGTGTTGCAGCAAGACAATGACCCTAAACATCACCCTAAACATCGACCCTAAAAATCTGCTACAAAATGACTTCAAAAAAGGAAATCCGGCACACCAGTCATCCTAAGAATTTGGCTAAGCTGAAGCAGTTCTGTAAGGAAGAGTGGTCCAGAATTCCTCCTGAACATTTGTTGCAGGTTATTGCTGCCAAAGGAGGTTCGACCAGTTATTAAATCCAAGGGTTCACTTACTTTTTCCACCAGCACTGTAAATGTTTAATGGATGTGTCCAATAAAGACATGAAATATTATAATTGTTTGTGTGGTATTAGGTTAAGCACACTGAGTTTCTATATACTTGGAACTTAGATGTAGATCAGATTTATGTTTTATTTACCAATTAATGCAGAAAAACAGGTCATTTTAAAGGGTTTACATACTTTTTCTTGCCGCTGTATATATATTTCACCTTTTGCATGGACTCTTTTAAGTGAAGTGCCCTGACATCTGGGGCGGGGGATTTTGTGTAGACGTACATGTGTATGTGGGTATGCTGCTTAACTTTGTCCTGCCATAACTGAAACCTAGTTAGACTACCTTTTGTCAGTGATGTATTTAGGGCTTCTAGAAGGCCAGGAGCGATGGTCTGATTCCAACCATTGTAAATTAAAAACTGATTGTTTGATCAGTCACGCCTTAATGATGTTGGAGTTAATCTAACATAATGCTTTCAGTGCAGATTCTGGAGGCCTAACAAAAGGGAGAGCTCACTTGGCTGTGTCTGCCTAGATGCTACATGGGAAATCCCTGATTTGACAGTTTTCTCCTTTCGTTTCCCATACCTACAGAGTATAAATGCAACAACCTTGAATATTCTATTAAATAAAAATGAACTACCTGAAGGCCAACACTGAGGGTTCCCCACTGGATCCATGACATATGTTACTTATAGGCCTCCTAATATATGGCTAGCTTAATCTAACAGGTATCTTGTTTTAATTAACATCAAGTTTTATTTTCAGGAAACTTTATTGTAAGAACACACTTTAGTGTAAAGACATATAGTCACTGGTCAAAAAAAACAAGGATCTCCAAAATAGTATCTTTCTTTACAGGAGAGAGCAAAAACTGTGTTACGTTCAAGTCAATGGAACCAGAACCAACATTTTTCAAGGTATTTTGAAGCATTTCTATTGGTTCGTTTCACACAATGTAAACCACAGATATTGTGTTCACATGATATAGAAAAATGGAAATGTTTTTCTTTGGACAGTAATGATATATTAAGATCTTTTGAGAATCCTTAAATATTAGGGAGGGGATCTCATTCCCATCATTCTCCACAGCTAGAGTCGGCTCTGCCAATTTAAAACTAAGTTAAGCAGCACACCCACATACACACGCGTACACCTACACCAAATCCCCCCCCCACACTTCAGACGTCAGCTTTTCTCCCGCCTCAGTGTGCTGGTCTGTGATAAAGAGTTGTTACCGGGGCAACACAGACCTAATTCAGAGGCTCAGAATTGTCAGGCACTAACCCCTGCAGAAAAAAAACCCAGTGAAGGTGCGAGTGGCAGCGGAATAAAACTGGGAGGGGGAGGGAGGATGAGCAAGAGAGACAGTTAATTACAGAATGCAAATTATGTTGTCAGAAGAGCCATTCAAAAAAGAGTCTCCTCTTGCCTTCCTGCTCCTCCCCCTGGTGCAGGTTTAATAAGCATCTCTTTCAAACAGGCCTGCCAGTGGCTTTCAGAGAGCGCTGGAAATAATCTCTGAATGATGAACAGAATCGTCTCACCTCCTCCAGGCCTTGACAACCTAATTCATGCAAAATAGGAAGCTGCAAAAGAGGCCATAAGCGCTGGACTATCCTCTTACTAGGTGTTGAACAACATCTACCCTTGGGAGGCCTTAAAATTATTTTTTTATTTTGCGTCCTTTATTTTAAATCCTTTATTTTAAAACCTTTAAAACATGCATGCAAGAATCCCTGGTATCTTTCTTAATGGTTGAATCATGACAGGGGAAACTGTGGCTTTGGTAAATTTTACACTGACGTCATGCTGAGAGAATGAAAAATGGATGCATCGCAAGTAGATTTCCATCTGTTACTAGGAAACTTGACCAAACAGCACAACTCAAATTCACTAAACACTTATACTTCTACAGCTTTTAGATCAAAAGATGCCCAGATCACAGCGGGTAAGCTTTAAAGAAGCTTTGTAGTGGAAACCGAGTACAGGAATGTTGCCATATTTGTGCTGCACATGAGTGATATTCGTTTGAGCGTGGGAAATTTCAAGTACACACATTTCTACTATGAAGCCACTGATAAGAGTCTGCTTCAGGGGTTATTTTTTTGCTATCTTACCTGGCTCTCTGTTTCAGTAGGTCTCTGTGCTGTTTCTTGTTGTTACTATTTATTTTAAATGACTTAAAAAATGCAGATTAAACCAGAAACTATATAAATCCAGGCTGCACACTGACCTTTAATGTGTTGTGCAGAGCAACAACTAAAGCTTAAGGATTCAGTAAGACTTGAAAATGATGGTGCATTACTTTAGATTGAACAACATAAATAGTACATGTACATCGTTCTAAATCAATATTCCACCAACAGCATTTCATAAACAGTTAGATTTCTCTTCTGCTGTTATTCACAAATGAGTGTTATGATTGTCCTCAGTGTATGAGCACCTTGTAAGTTCACAGGTTTTGGGGTAAAACAGTAACTTAACAAGAAGGGATAAAAATGTTGTTTACTTTTATCGTAAATTAATATGCAGAGGTTTAATACAGAGTGGTTTTGGAGCATTTCTATTGGTCCATTCATCATTAAACTTTCACAGGATATAAAGAACAGCTAAAAATGAGACATATGTTTTTTTTCTGGGCAGCAGCGATACAGATGCACTCTGTAGTTCTACAATTACAGACTTTAGTACATCTGTTTCTCAGCATACTCTGTATTGCTCCCTCCAGTAACACTGTCTGATCCACACCAACTGATGCACACCAGCACCACCCAGACACACACTAACATACCGCTGTCGCAGTGTCATAGCAGTTCTGAGAATGATCCACAACCCACATAATATCATCTCTGTGGTGGTCCTGTAGGTGTTCTGTTATATGTTATATGTATCCCAAAGCTTAAGCTGCTCAAGTGGCTCCAGGTGATGCAACTACCTAAACACACACATATATATATATATATATATATATATATATATATATATATATATATATATATATATATATATATAAACACTAGTTATACACATACATAATCTAACAACAGACACAAACAACAAACATGCATATTGTAACCTTTATATCTCCTTAAATCACTTTTTAATTGTTCATTTAAAATCCTTATTTGTCATTGACCTACATACATGTTAACCATGAATTTGTTAGTTATCAAATAAAAAGGAAGGCATGTAGCAGGTCTGGCATTAGGGAAGCCCCACTTTTTATTTAGTTCTGCCACCAGATCTGACGTCTGATCATTTGTTTATTCTTCCGTGCAAGACACAGTTTTACAGGTGTACTGGTCGTTGCTATTTGGAATCACTACTGTAAAATAGTGAAGATTGAACTACATAGTGCTTGTGTTCATTATGTTTTAGTGCATGGATCTAAAATAGTATCAGTGTTTGGATATGCATGCTGGGAGAACTGCAGAACCTTATATCTTGCCCTCCTTTCTTATTCGAAACGTGTGTTATTTGTCAAGTGGATACAGATTCCTGCGTTTCTCGCAAATTTCCTCTGAAGTGAAATCAATGGAATTACATGAGCACACAAGTTCCAAATCCCATTCATCTTACAGCCTGCGACTGCCCCGCAGACTTCAATATGCAACAGAAGACTTCTGCAGCTCGAGTCTTCTGAAAGCTCTGGAGAGTTTGAAACAAAAAAAGAAAGAGGGAGATAACAGTGAAACGGGGATTGGGGGTGGGGGGATATGGGCTGTCCAATTACCCCCCCACCACCACCACCACCTCCCATCACAAACCCCTGTTATCTTAATTGTACAAGACAGTCTGCTCCAACCTAAAAGTGAATCAAAGAGATCAACGCGTTTATTTTAAATTAGAAACCCATGCAGGCACACAGGAATTTGTAATTACTTATGCTAATACAGTAGCGATAGAGCGAGCGAGTGAGGAGAGAGGGAGGTTTTGACGAGGATGCCAAGGCAGAGCGTGGCAGGGCTAGATGGTGAGAATGGAAGGAGTATCATTGAGGGTGTACTCTAATTAAAGGCAAAATTAATCCCTCTGACATGGCGGCCTAACTGCAGACAGACCCTCTCTCTGTCTGTCCCCATTGGAGAGCAGGAGCCGCTGAGTGGTAATTACTATTATCTGCCGCTTGTTTTATTAACACGCGTCCTCAAAGAATGGAAGAGTTCGGCCCTTCTGTGCCGCAGGCCGATGGCCGGTGTGATAGGTCTACAGGAAAAACAATTATTACGGCTGAAAAGCTCTCATGTCACGTAAAGCAGGAAGCCCCGTGTACATCTTCAACGAGGTGGCTTATAGAAGGTAAACTGTTATACAGTACAAGAGCACTTGAGATTAAGATAAAGTATTTAGGAGTGAAAAAGAGCAAAAAAGTAGAAATGGGAAAAAAATGGCGTCAAAAAGAGAAAAAGAGACACTGAGAAACAATAGGAAAAATCATTAGGATTCATTCTAATAAATTTTATTTAGAGGTCATTTTCTGTTGAATATGTTTTCTCTTTTATCTTTAAGGCTGTCTTAATCAAATACAGGACAGGGTGGTCTCTGAGTTTTGCTCAATACTGTAAATAAAAGATTATCAATGAAACCTTTAGATATAAAAGACCGTGTGCCCTTAATTGTGTATGATACAAACTACACAACAGAGAGATAGAGAGAAAATAAGAGCCGGTGAGAGAGAATGAGAGAGAGAGAGAGAGAGAGCGCATAGAAAAATGTTGTCTGCGCCAAAAGACAGTAATTACACGCCAATCATCCGCCCTGAGGACAGCACGAGGATTAACTAAGCAAGGAAATTGTGAGAAAAATTCAATTAAATTCTGAATTAATAAATGTGCTCTGGCTCCTCTGGCCAATGGAAGCAGCGGTGAACAGGAGCACAATCCAACTCTTGGCTCGTCTATGCTGCGGCCTGGCTGCGCCACGATTTGCTTTTCATTTTTACCACCATCTTTCATGTGCTCATGTGTTTCATGAGCTTGCCTTTGTCACTGCGTAATTAAGACGTCGCCGTTCATTACTTAGCACTACTTAGTACATGTGAATCAGAAGCGTTCAAAAACAGCAAATGTGGGAACAGGTCTACAGCTTTTGCCAGGGCGATATTTCAGTTTTTCTTATCTGCAGTTTTAATAAATAACTTCCTAAATTGCTCTTAGTTAGTGTTTGACGTATTTTGTGTAAAATAAAGCCATGAGAGGTGTTCATAAGTACAATGTGAAGCAGAGCCCAAAACCCTCCTCCCTATCATAAAATCATTTAATAAATGAACATGGAAGATACATTGTCTGGATAGGAAAATATATATATAGAATCTAAAACCTCTACATACTGTTCAGCATTGATGGAGCCTTTCTAGATGTGTAAGCTGCCCATGCCATAGACACTAATGCATCTCCAGACCATCAGAGATGCAAAGATTCTGTTTTATATACATTCATTTACATTTTACACAGTGTCCACAGTGTTGTTTAAATTAACAAATAAATAAATCAATCCATTTTTCAAAAAAAAAAAAAACATTTAAGTTCCTGCATAGGATGTTCTAACTACTATTTTCACTTTGAAAATCAACAAAATTGCAGTTTGATTGGGGTGTTCAGCTTTCACTATTTCACAAGCTCACAGTGCTCTTCTTCACTTTAAGATAATAACATAACTATCTGGGTAATATTTCCTAAATATGCAGAAACAATGAAAGTAGTTGTACTAAGAGGGAAGGCTGAAGCCCCCTCTGATTTTAGTGTTTATTAACTGCAACTGTTAAAACTGTAACAGAACAGAACCTTTAATTATTTTAAGCACAGCACAGCAAAGACCTATGTGATCTTCTTCCAGTAGCCGTGCACTCTTAAAGTTAATACTGTGTTTTAGAGTGAAGCGATTTTCTTTCCTTGCCAACTGCTGCAACAACACAAACAGGAGTTGTAGACTATTTTCATGCCTCACTGCAGCATAATGTTGCTTTTCAGTAGTCATATCCCCTCCTCCACATTTACTCAGATAATATTCAAATAACTTCACTGTAATAATATCTTACTAGCCTACACACCTGGCTTGACTCCCATTATCAACTTCTCAACAGTAGTAGTATTACCAGACTTGTCAAATCTGCACTGGATTCGTTCCAGATCCCAAAATACTGTGGTACCACTGACTTATAAGGAAATACAATTCTGCTGGTAAAGAAGTGATAAATAGCTGCTTTGTTTAAAATTTTAATAAAAAATAATTACAGAATCCCACCAACCTTACAAAACATATACATTCTTCTAAACTCTGCTCATGTTATTATATTATTTAAAAGGTTAACAGATGATGTGAACACACTATATCACCACGCTAAGTACAAAAACATACACTCAACATGTGAATAACTAAAATCAGAGGTAACACTGCACTATGATATAAATATTGTGTTTTTTTGGGTTTAAGAGGTGTGACCATTGGGAATTGTGACAAATGTATCATTAGGTTCAACTAGAACTAACTGGAATGTAAAACATTAAAATATAAAATAATAAAGAGAATCATGTAGAAGGAGACACTGGAGGAGAGGTGGTGTAGGAGGCTGGCCCTGTCAGAAAAGTGGTGTAGGAGGCTAGCTCTTGGGGAGTGGTCATGTAAGAGGATAGCTCTGGCCCTGGAGACAAGGTGGTGTAGAAGGCTAGCTCTTTGGGAGTGGTGGTGTATGTGGCTGTCCCTGGCAGAAAGGTGGTATAGGAGGCTGGTGCTGGAGGAAAGGAGGTGTAGGAGGCTGGCCCTGTCAGAAAAGTGGTGTAGAAGGCTAGCTCTTTGGGAGTGGTGGTGTAGGTGGCTGTCCCTGGCAGAAAGGTGGTGTAGGAGGCTGGTGCTGGAGGAAAGGAGGTGTAGGAAGCTGGCCCTGGAAGAGAGGTGGTGTAGGAGGCTGGCCCTGGCAGAGAGGTGGTGCTTCTTCATTAACGCAACTAGCTAACATTATATGTTTTGCTTCCTATCAAATCAACAACTATTCAGCTTATTTACTTGTGTAAAATATTATAAGTTAAACAATAAAATGTTTGATACTTGATCACAGTTACCAGATGCAAATATTGAAAAAAAATTATAACTCACCTCAAAATTCAGCAGCAAAGAGTACAGGTTGAAGTCAGCTGATGACTGCAGACAACTGAGCAGAAAAAAGAAGGGGCAACTTCAAAATTGGGTGCATCCATGTTTATAGATCTGGCCCAAATTTCTGCTGACCGGCAGAGTGTTTAGTGCTGTTAACAGTTGCTTGGCCCAAATGTGGCACTAGTCCGCAGTGCAGATATAACTGCCTGCCAGGAGCATTTAATGAAAGCCAAAGTGATCCAGCCCCGATGCGCTCTGAGTCTACCGACTGGCAGAGAGTTTCAGTTGCTTGGACCAAAGTACATCTGCAACTGCCAGGAGGATTCAGTGATGGCCAATGTGATCCGGCCTGAGCATGCTTGCTGTCTGGGGACTAACTAGTTAAATGAACATGCTTTTGCCTCAGCCTAGTCACTGCACAGTTAAGGCCACAAGCTCCATAATTAGTTTATTAGCGATTATATGCAAAAAAAAAACCTTGTATTGTGTGTCATATTTATTCTAACTAGCATAATGGCACAGTATCATGAGTAGCACACCTTCCCTTCAGCTGGGGTTTGGTATGTAGAGAGAAAGAGAGAGAGAGAGAGAGAGAGAGAGAGAGAGAGAGAGAGAGAGAGAGAGCGCTAAATGGAATAAGACCTATGTGAACAATGTGAAACCTAATTTTGTAATGGCTCCCGATGGAACAGTTATAGCAGTTCATGGAAGAATGGAGGGATGGAACAAGACCAAATGAAAGTGTTCTGAACTGACAGTTGGTGTAATACTCATATTAGTTACTTATTAAATATGGGATGTCAATCACTTTTTCTGCTAAATGGACCTCACTACAAATTTGATCCCAGTTTTGGGATGAGATTCTATGACTTATAAAGGTTCTTTAAAGGACTATACATTTCAATGTTTCTATAGAACTACTGAATTCCACAACAATCCCTGCTTGTCTATAGAGACATCAAATTTATTATAAAACTATCACATAAACACAAAGTGCTTATATAAGTGATGCTGTAGACAACATAACTGATAAAAACTTTGTAAAGGCAACTGTGGTACTTTGTAATGGCATATGTAGAAGGACACAACCTTCTGAACTGCAAAGCACTAAGATGCTCCATTAAGTGGTTGTGCTTCTTTAAATAGCCATTGGCTTTAATGAAGAACCCCTGAAGAGACATTTTTGAGAGTGTGCCCATTATGTTGCAGGAATAGCAACACAGTTGATCTTTAGCTGAGGTAGAAGGAGTAGTTCAGCGGTTATTTTAGCTGAATTACAGACTAGATGGTCATTAAATGAGAAAGTCATCTGTATATTGAATTTAATAAGAAAAGGTATAAATATACTGAATAGAAAGAGCTGGAAAGCAGCTGCAGTTTACCTAATGCTGATCCAGGTGATCCCAAAAATTCCAGAGTTTCATTTAGACATGTTTAGCACTTATAGAAAGTCATCTAATTCTTTATGCTGCAGTATAGAAAGCTATAGCAGGCTTGTATGTCACAGGATCTGGTTCCACAGTTGCAGAGTTTGGACGAATTAAGCTCTTTAATATCACACAAACAATACATTTTTTATTTTTGTGTGTTTGGAGACCTCTCTGGTGTAAATGTGTAACTGCACAAAGCTGACAGAAGTTTTTTATTACATCAGTTGAAATGAGAGCGGTTTGAAAGCCCAAAACCTGTAAGTGAATTATATACACTATCATCATATCTTTGTCAGTATAATGTTGATATGTGCATGGCACTTGCAGCAGCTCACCGACACCATTTTTTGCATGTTTTTATAGCTTTTTAATAGATAGATAGATAGATCGATAGATCGATAGATCTTTATTGATCCCTTTGGGAGGGTTCCCTCAGGGAAATTAAGCTTCCAGTAGCATCATCACAGTAAACACACAAGAAACATATGAAAGGAATATAAATTAAGAAATCCAATGTACAAAATAAAGAAAAAGAAAAAACTAACTAACTGGAGAGGTATTGCACACTATTATTGCACTTGTTTAATGTTACCGATGTTATTGCACTTTATTAATGTTAACTAATGTTATTGCACTTAGTCCGGTTGTGTTATTATCAGTCTACTGCTCCATCCCATTAATTAATCCCATTAATTAATTAATCAGAAATCATACATAGTACAGTTTAGCATATCTTGGCCCTTTGCATGATGGCCAAGAAACCTTATATCTCTTTTTAGAAGTATGTTTTCCTTATTATGTCATCTTTGTCATTATGTCAAATACGTGTCCACATTTGCCAGTTAAACACTTCAGATTGTTTCATGCAGGTTATGATATCAATGAGATTTGTTTTAAGCTGTTCTAGGTTTAATGTAATCTAGTATGCTTAATGTGTAGATTGTAGGTATCTTGTGGTCAACAAGATGGGAGATGCTAGATGGACCTGGTCAGACTGGAATGTCTCATTACTGCTTCTGCTCCCCCACTTCATTACAGACACCTGCAGCGGGTCTAGGTCCTCATTACCACCCCTTTATGTATGTATTTACTTGGCCGGTTGAATCTCTGTGTTCCTTACTGGTCAGGGTAAGGCTACTTACTCACTTGTCAAGTTCTTCCAAATTACCTTTGACCCTTAATTTGAGGTGTAGGTAGAAAATACCTGATGTAGCTTTTGCCCTTGTGTTGTTGAGCAAGTTGCTGTCAATGCAGCAGGTGTAGAATACAACACAGTGGGAGTCCGGTCCAGTGAACCAGTGTCAAATCCCACAGCATCAGCCAGGGCTCCAGAGAGCATTAGAAAGCCAGTGTCAAGTCCCACGATAGTGCTCAAGAGAGAACCATTGACCAGTGCCGCGTCTCCCAGTGTGCCAGAGAGCATCATTATAATTGCTGCTGATCCTGTCCCCTGCCTGTAGCTGAAGGCTCAGCTGCTTCCCTGCTGGCTCCACCCAGACCTCCAGTGCTGGTTCCCTGTTGTTCTGCTGTGCCAGCTCCCCATACTGTTCCTTTGCAAGCTTTCCATGATGCTCCTTCAGAGGTGGTGCCTTGTGCAGCTCCGGTGCCATTGTCCGCTTCCCAAGCTGCACCTCCTCCAGAAGTGTTTTATTGTGCAGCTTCTGTGCAAGCTCCATCCCAGGCCCGCACCCTGACCAGGAACATGTCAGTCCTGTTCTTATTTCTGGCTATGCCCCATCCCCTCTGTTGGCTTGGCTGTTAGCTTATGAAGTCTCTTTGTTCCCTACCTGAGTTCTAGGGGTGTTAATGTTGTTGTTTGTCTGTACTTGAGTCTTGCCTTGCTTTCTAATTTGTAAATATGAATTTGCTTTGTTTCTCCCTGCTTGTGTTCTGACCCCTACCTGTAATGACAGTAAGTAGTAGATTTTACCTATTAACACTACTCTGCTCATGTAACCTGCCTACATACCCCAGTTGACTCCAGCATAGATGCATTACTAAGGTCCAAGGTTGACTTTATGGTGAAACAACTGTTTGCTTGAAACATACATAAAATTAAATTTCACTTGAATTGCATGATGTAAAGCATCTTGCTATCCATTTGAAATCAGTGTTCAAACCGAAATGGTATTCATTGGTACCCAGCGCTTCTAGATTTTACTAAAAGACCTTTTCTTGCATACCGGCGCTTCTTCAGTTCCCCCTCAAATTCACATTTCCTTTCACACATTCACTAAACAGAAATCAACAGCAAACAATAGGAACTGGGGCTGCAGGAGGCAAAACCACCCAAAAAAGTTTGTATGGCCATGTGTGATCTCTGCATCTACACCAAACAGCACAGGAAATATCTTTTAGCATAACTGTTTACTGTTTGCTTGTATTAAAAAGAATCTATTTTACAAAATCTTAATTAATCTTGTGTTTATCACCCAAAATAAATAAATAGACAGGATTGCTTTCTGATTAAGATTGACTACATTCATGGTGAATTTTCATCATTGGCTAGTAGTTTTTCATTTGATCAGTTTTCTGAGCCATGACAACAAACCTGAGTTTATCAAAGCTACACAACTCTGCCACCAGCTGATACCAGCAGCTGTTTTATTCTTCTTGAGTCTACTGTTATCACCATCTATGTAGCTAGATTAATTTTCTCTTGTCTTGTTTAGCCCTAATTTTACACAGAGCTCAGGTTTGAGATCCACAGTGTGTAATTTATAACAGAAGAGGAAAAGAGAGGTACTCTCTTAAATTAACTTCTAGGACAGAATGAGCAAGTGCAATGATAAGGGCTACCTAAACGTTAGGGGTTTACATAAACAAACAAGAGGTTAAGTTAAATATATAGTAAAGGCCCTATACAGATAGATACAAGATACACAGACAGAAAAAAATATATATACTAATTATGCAAGTATGGAAATTACACCCCCTGGTTGTCTTATGTCGTGAGACTGACATACAGCTCATTGGGCAAAAGGCAGGAAACACCCTGGATTAGTATCCAATCCATCACAGGGCAAACACACAGACATACACATTCACACACACACATACATACACACACGCACACACAAATCAGGCCAGTTTAGTATTTCCAACTTGTCTGACTGTGGTTGTCCAGGACTGTGTTAGTCCATGTGCAGCTGCACAGTTAATCAGCCACCCACTACCTCATCCATGAATGTTAAGGGACCTCCAAAGGACTGCTGCTCACCAAATATTCTCACCTGTCTGCATGTCTTGGATTGTGTGAGGAAACCGGATCACCCAAAAGAAACTCACACAGGCAGAGGGAGAATATGCAAACTCCATGCAAGAAGGGCCCTGGTCACCTGGAGGGGGGATCAAACCTAGGCCCTTCCAGCTGTAATAGCACTACCCACTGCGACACCATGAAACCCAAGACTCATGGATCACTGCATGAAAACACACGTTTCTAGGAGTAAATCCACCTCAAAAATTGCCCAAAAGCTCTGTTTACAGACATTTCTGGTCACATTTTATAGGTGCATCAGTTTTCAGAACATGGCCAAGCACACATTTTTCATGTTTTCACAGGAATAAATGGATAGCCATCCACACCCCAACACACCTCCTCCAAATACTGTTGTAAACAACTGCGCATGCCTTCAAACTGTGCATGCAGCGACACCCTCAAGCCGCAGCACACTATTCCCCTAGTGCTCATTCTCTTATCACTTAAACCGCTGCTCTTCGCTTCATAGACCACCAAAATACCACTTCAGATGGATTACTACAGCAACAATTAACTTTAACAATGCCTAACAGTAATTACAACTATAAATTAATGGAGTATATAGTTGCAATTTACTGTTAATCAAAGCTTATATCTAGGGAATTCACATGGTCTAACAGCTAATAATAATAATAATAATAATAATAATAATAATAATAATAATAATAATAATAATAATAATAATAATAATAATAATAATAATAATAATAATAATACTGTTTTAATTACAGTAATTCTTTTTTTTTAAAACCTAAGCCTTAATTTCATTAAATTATTCTAAAACTAAAGTGAACAACCAAGAGACCCAATGACTTATGCAACTATCTGAAAAAGGAGCTCCTTAATTTAAAATCCAGAACTGAAAAAAGGACATTATTAAAAACAAAAGTAAAATATATAAGATTCGGTGCAATTTGAAAACCTTCACATGCCTACTGGCTAACCACAGATGACCTGTAATTTTAAATGACCAAATTTTTATAGTATAATTGCACTTAAAACATTTAAGTACATCACCTTTTAATTTGTCAAAGAAAACCCATTTCAGTCATTCATTTATAAAGTGCCTTGAGCTGCTGCTGAAACCTGCTGTACAACTGTGTGAGCTCACTGCTATGAAATCCAAGATGTTTTACTACATACACATCATCTTCACAACATGCACTAGAACTTCCAACCACATCATCACTCGTTAGATGATTCCTCTCCTCCGGCCTTTCTAGTGGTCTTGGATTGTAGGCTGCACAAATTTTATTTTAGTCAAAGAGAAAGTAAAAAAAAATTAAAAAATGTTAATGTAGAACCTGTTATTTCTAAAAGTGACTTCAAAAGTGACTGTATAAATACATGCAATACACAATTATTCACATCATTTAAACCTCTGTCACAACATCAGATTTAGAATTTTTAGAATCTCAAATTAGCCACATGTGATTTTGCACACAGCGGAATTTGACCTCCGCATTTAACCCATCCGTGCAGTGAAACACCCACATTTACACACACTAGTGAACACACTAGGGGGCAGTGAGCACATGTGCCCGGAGCGGTGGGCAGCCCTATCCACGGCGCCCGGGGAGCAGTTGGGGTTAGGTGCCTTGCTCAAGGGCACCTCAGTCGTGGCCTGAGGGATCCCGGGGATCGAACCGGCAACCTTCCGGATCCCTATCCTTCAGGCCACGACTGCCCAAGACAAAGTCAGTTACTAGACAAAGTCAGTTCATACAGAGTGGCTAGTTCCTTAAACCTATACTCACTGGCCATTTTATCAGCTATGCTGATATACAATGCAACTTTGTATGTTTACAGTCAGAAACTGTAGCCCATGTGCTTCTGTATAAATTCCCTCCCACCCTCTGCCTCATTCACGAATGGAAAAGGACCACCATAGAAGCTGCTTGCCAAATACTCTAAGCACAGCAGTAAAATCCAATCATAGCAGCTTGGTATTTCATTTGGTACCTTGAGCACCACCATCAAATGGTCAGGTTCTAACCACAGAGACCACATGGTCCGCTCTCAACCTAGCAATGACACTGGCATGTGTCCTGTGTCAATGAAAGCTATAGCACAAATCCTGCCAGGAAGACTCCAAAGCTACGTCACTCTTTCATTCATTACCCTGACCACCACCTGTCTTTAAAAGGATTTGACTTACATTCCCAACGTAGCGCTGCTTTCAGGTGCTGACGTTTCAACATTATCTTCCCCACCACCACCAATTTGGTCCCAGTCCTGCTGTCCTGGGAGTTGGCTTCACGCCTGCAGTCCATATCCAGCAGAATCTGCGAGGGTCTGCATGCTTCAAGACCTGGGCCTAGGACAGGGACTGAGTTTTGGCCTACGCCAAACAGACTTTGTTAATGTCTTACAAAAACTAACCCTAAAATTGTACACCTTATCAAAAATTAAACTTTGCTTTCCATCCATCTACTTATTGAGTCTTTCTGGCAGAAATAGTATGTCAGTGTCCACCACCCAAATAATATTTAATCAGTGGTGGAACTAAATGGAGGGTGGCTAATCAGCTACATGGGTAACAGAGAGTCCTATCAATAACTGCATATCTACAAACAACATCTATAAAAAAGTGGCAACTACGTGAGCTATTATAAAGGTCTTATATAAAATCCTCACAGAAGGCATGAGGAGGAAAACTCAGGAGCCCAGTTACTCAGACAGAGTTCAGTCTTTGAAGATCCTAGGAAATTAGATGGGAACCTCTACAAAATTGGGAATCTGGGAAATTCTACAAAAACATGTCAAGTGATAATAACACACATTTACAAGCAGGCACTTTGAAATATGGAACATACAGAAATAATGTTCACAATGCACTGGCAGAGTGAACTATAATTCAAACATGTTATTTCATGTCACATCTAGCTGCATTTCAGACCTCTTGAAGGGATTCTGGGGGAATGTCTTATTCTGACATGCAAAGAATTGACACCCTCTGATTTAGAGTCCTGGTCTAGTTAGAACATAAAGTCATTCATTATTAAACATTTACTTATATCTTTACTTGCATCTGGGCATTTAGGCAGTGCCCCAATGCCTCCTTTAGGTGAAAAGCAGTGACAGTATTATTGTGGAGCAAGATAAGTCTGGAAAGACAAACCAGTTGTTTGCTGCTAGATTAACTATGATTGGCTAAGCTAGTGATGCTAACTCGATTTTTGTGTGCAAAAGCCATTTGCCAACAAAACATATACAGCACCCTTCACAATTATTGCCATGTGATATGTGTTACAAGCCTTAAAATATTTTAATTGTATTGCAAAAGTATAACCTCACACTAAAATTGTGGACAAATGTAACCTTCAACTCAAGTGACTTTAAAATTAAAGTTGATCAGAGTATCTAGGAACCTTTAATTAGTAATCAATCACTTTTTCCCTGGGGTATAAATATGATGTGACACACAGGCCTATGTCTCTTATCCTCTCTTCAACATGGGAAAGACAAGAGAACATACCCTTCAAGTAAGCCAATGGCTACAAGAAAATAGTCATTTTGGCAACAAGCACTCTAAAGCACCTCATGCCCACTGTGAAGTATGGGGGAGGATCAGTGATGCTGTGGGCCTGTTTTTTTTTTTTTTTCGAAAGCCCCCGAAACCTTGTTAGGGTGCAAGGCATCATGAATTCTTTGAAATACTAGGATATTTTTTTATCAAAATCTGGTGGACTCTGCCCAAAAGCTGAAGATGGGTCATCACTGGGTGTTTCAGTAAGATAATGACCCTAAACATCTACACAAAAATGGTTCACCAGACACAAACTCAAGCTTCTCCCATAGCCATCTCAGTCATCAGACCTCATCTTAGTTGAAAACCTATGGGGTGAGCTGAAGAGGACCCAGGCCTCGAGATTGTACAAAGAGGAATGGTTGTAGATTCCTTTTTTTTGTATTCGCCCATCTTGTGAAATGTTACAGGAGAAAGGCTGTCTTGTTGGCCAAAGGGGGTTGTACAAAGTAATAACATCAAGGGTACCAATAATTTTGGCACAAATGATATGTAAAATAATTATTTTCCCACTGAATAAATGCACTTGAATTAAATCTTTTATGCACTGTTGTCCTATATTACTTTAAAAATGTGTTTGAAGCCTAAAAACACATCTTAACGAGGGGTGCCAATAATTGTGAAGGGCGCTGTAAGTTAGCTAGCTAGCTAACTTCGCTGTTGTGTGTTGAAAGTATTACCATGTATAGCCTGCTTTAGAGCAAGTTCTCTGTCTGATTAGTCCGTTCCAATGTCCCAAAATACCTTTAAAGAAGTTGAATTCATCCTCAGACTGCCTAAGACACTAGAATACATTTTAGATACATTTATATTGGTGTTCTTTTATTTGGGGTCTGATTTTTTTTTCTGCAGACAGCATCACTGTAGCTTCATCCATTGCCCCACTGAGAGAGTGGGAGCGACGCAATTTCACACTCAGTCCAATGATGTGCCTCTGGTGGATCAACCTGAGCTCTATTAATATGACACCAGGGATCAGTTAAACAGCAAACAGATTTACATCCTAAACAAACACACCTCCAGCCTCTGCGTTTCCACTCAACAAGGTTCCTTGTAAACACATCATGTTTACACATGATTACCGTCTTTGCAGTGATGACTGGCAATTAATTAGGTAAAACTGCAGCACTCAAAGTGACTGAAAATCAGAGAATGACTTTGCAGTGACCTTCTGTTCTTTCAGATGTCATGATATGTTTCCACTTCAAACAACGTGCCACGTTTCAGCAATCAGTGAACAACAATGGCCTCTACATGAAGCAATATTTGTCCTCCCTTAGCGTCATATTTCTGCATGATAGATGCATCCTCAGAGGGAGTGGTGGGTTTTGGGGTGGGGTCAGGCCTTTCATTGACTTTCCTATCTTCTGATCCAAAAATCTCAGCAGAAGAGCTGTTTAAATCCTTCCACGCATGCTGCACAAATTGAGTTCCCCCTCTGCTCTGCTTAGCAGCCACTGTTCAGAACAGGGAGCGTAAAAGAGACGAGGGAGCTCCAAAAGTCCTTCTTAAGCAAGGAAAAAACACTTCATTAGCTTGTATATGCATGACTAAGCCCTTTTTATTTGCCATTCGATTTTGACAGGGCTGACAGCCAGTGGGGCAGCTTGTACTTCACAATTACCTCCCACAAGCCCCTCGAGACAGCAAAGGGTTTCTCTTCAGGAGATGTTGCTTGAACAGCTCTTACATATTGTGTTTATGGCAAATGTGTTAAGGAAACATATAGATTATCTACCGATACTTACATTAACTAACTATGAAATAATGATTTTTATAGTGATAATTAGCTAATTACCAGAAAATTAGATTTGTTTAGGTTTGTGTAATTAAGGTTAGGTTTAGGAGTAAGTGTAGGTTTTGTGTTGTAGTTAGGGTTAGGTTTAGGAGTAGGTGTTGTGTTGTAGTTAAAGTTAGGTTTAGGAGTAGGTTTTGTGTTGTAGTTAAGGTTAGGGTTAGGTTTAGGAGTAGGTGTAGGTGTAGGTTTTGTGTTGTAGTTAAGTTTAGGCTTAGTTTAGGAGTAGGTTTTGAGCGGTAATAAGTGTTAAGTTTAGGAGTAGGTGTAGGTTTTGTGTTGTAGTTAAGGTCAGGTTTAGGAGTAGGTGTAGGTTTTGTGTTGTAGTTAAGGTTAGGTTTAGGAGTAGGTGTAGGGTTTGTGTTGTAGTTAAAGTTAGGTTTAGGAGTAGGTGTAGGGTTTGTGCTGTAGTTAAAGTTAGGTTTGGGAGTAGGTGTAGGGTTTGTGTTGTAGTTAAGGTTAGGTTTGGTAGTAGGTGTAGAGTTTGTGTTGTAGTTAAGGTTAGGTTTAGGAGTAGGTGTAGGTTTTGTATTGTACTAAGGTTAGGGTTACGTTTAGGGGTAGGTGTACATTTTGTGTTGTAGTTAAGTTTAGGCTTAGGTTTATGAGTATTAGGTTTTGAGCTGTAATCTGTTCAGTTTAGGATTAGGTGTAGGTTTTGTGTTATAGTTAAGGTTAGGGTCAGGTTTGGGAGAAGGTGTAGGGTTTGTGTTGTAGTTAAGGTTAGGGTTACGTTTAGGGGTAGGTGTACGTTTTGTGTTGTAGTTAAGTTTAGGCTTAGGTTTAGGAGTATTAGGTTTTGAGCTGTAATCAGTGTTCAGTTTAGGAGTAGGTGTAGGTTTTATGTTGTAGTTAAGGTTAGATGTAGGAGTAGGTGTAGGTTTTGTGTTGTAGATAAGATTAGGTGAAGGAGTAGGTGTAGGGTTGTGTTGTAGTTAAGGTTAGGTTTAGGAGTAGGTGTAGGTTTTGTGTTGTAGATAAGATTAGGTGTAGGAGTAGGTGTAGGTTTTGTGTTGTAGTTAAGGTTAGGTTTAGGAGTAGGTGTAGGTTTTGTGTTGTAGATAAGATTAGGTGTAGGAGTAGGTGTAGGTTTTGTGTTGTAGTTAAGGTTAGGGTTAGGAGTAGGTGTAGGTTTTGTGTTTTGGTTAAGGTTAGGTTTAGGAGAAGGTGTAGGTTTTGTCTTGTAGTTAAGGTTAGGTTTAGGAGTATGTGTAAGTTTTGTGTTGTAGTTAAGGTTAGGTGTAGGAGTAGGTGTAGGTTTTGTGTTGTAACTAAGGTTAGGATTCAGTTTAGGAGTAGATGTAGGTTTTGTGTTGTAACTAAGATTAGGATTCAGTTTAGGAGTGGGTGTAGGTTTTGTGTTGTAGTTAAGGTTAGTTGTAGGAGTAGGTGTAGGTTTTGTGTTGTAACTAAGGTTAGGGTTCAGTTTAGGAGTAGGTGTAGGTTTTGTGTTGTAACTAAGATAAGGATTCAGTTTAGGAGTGGGTGTAGGTTTTGTGTTGTAGTTAAGGTTAGTTGTAGGAGTAGGTGTAGGTTTTGTGTTGTAACTAGGGTTAGGGTTCAGTTTAGGAGTAGATGTAGGTTTTGTGTTGTAGTTAAGGTTAGGGTTAGGTTTAGGAGTAGGTGTAGGGTTTGTATTGTAGTTAAAGTTAGGTTTGGGAGTAGGTGTAGGTTTTGTGTTGTAGTTAAGGTTAGGTTTAGGAGTAGGTGTATGTTTTGTGTTGTAGTTAAAGTTAGGTTTAGGAGTAGGTGTAGGGTTTGTGTTGTAGTTAAGGTTAGGTGTAGGAGTAGGTGTAGGTTTTGTGTTGTAACTAAGGTTAGGATTCAGTTTAGGAGTAGGTGTAGGTTTTGTGTTGTAACTAAGATTAGGATTCAGTTTAGGAGTGGGTGTAGGTTTTGTGTTGTAGTTAAGGTTAGGTTTAGGAGTAGGTGTAGGGTTTGTGTTGTAGTTAAGGTTAGGTTTGGTAGTAGGTGTAGGGTTTGTGTTGTAGTTAAGGTTAGGTGTAGGAGTAGGTGTAGGTTTTGTGTTGTAACTAAGGTTAGGATTCAGTTTAGGAGTAGGTGTAGGTTTTGTGTTGTAACTAAGATTAGGATTCAGTTTAGGAATGGGTGTAGGTTTTGTGTTGTAGTTAAGGTTAGTTGTAGGTGTAGGTTTTATGTTGTAACTAATGTTAGGGTTCAGTTTAGGAGTAGGTGTAGGTTTTGTGTCGTAGTTAAGGTTAGGTTTAGGTTTAGGAGTAGGTGTAGGGTTTGTGTTGTAGTTAAAGTTAGGTTTGGGAGTAGGTGTAGGGTTTGTGTTGTAGTTAAGGTTAGGTTTGGTAGTAGGTGTAGGGTTTGTGTTGTAGTTAAGGTTAGGTTTAGGAGTAGGTGTAGGCTTTGTATTGTAGTAAGGTTAGGGTTACGTTTAGGGGTAGGTGTACGTTTTGTGTTGTAGTTAAGTTTAGGGTTAGGTTTAGGAGTATTAGGTTTTGAGCTGTAATCAGTGTTCAGTTTAGGAGTAGGTGTAGGTTGTGTGTTGTAGTTAAGGTTAGATGTAGGAGTAGGTGTAGGTTTTGTGTTGTAGTTAAGGTTAGGTTTAGGAATAGGTGTAGGTTTTGTGTTGTAGATAAGATTAGGTGTAGGAGTAGGTGTAGGTTTTATATTGTAGTTAAGTTTAGGTTTGGGAGTAGGTGTAGGTTTTGTGTTGTAGTTAAGGTTAGGGTTAGGAGTAGGTGTAGGTTTTGTGTTGTAGTCAACGTTAGGGTTAGGAGTAGGTGTAGGTTTTGTGTTGTGGTTAAGGTTAGGTTTAGGAGTAGGTGTAGGTTTTGTGTTGTGGTTAAGGTTAGGTTTAGGAGAAGGTGTAGGTTTTGTCTTGTAGTTAAGGTTAGGTTTAGGAGTATGTGTAAGTTTTGTGTTGTAGTTAAGATTAGGTGTAGGAGTAGGTGTAGGTTTTGTGTTGTAACTAAGGTTAGGATTTAGTTTAGGATTAGGTGTAGGTTTTGTGTTGTAACTAAGATTAGGATTCAGTTTAGGAGTGGGTGTAGGTTTTGTGTTGTAGTTAAGGTTAGTTGTAGGAGTAGGTGTAGGTTTTGTCTTGTAGTTAAGGTTAGGTTTAGGAGTGTGTGTAAGTTTTGTGTTGTAGTTAAGGTTAGGTGTAGGAGTAGGTGTAGGTTTTGTGTTGTAACTAAGGTTAGGATTCAGTTTAGGAGTAGATGTAGGTTTTGTGTTGTAACTAAGATTAGGATTCAGTTTAGGAGTGGTGTAGGTTTTGTGTTGTAGTTAAGGTTAGTTGTAGAAGTAGGTGTAGGTTTTGTGTTGTAACTAAGGTTAGGGTTCAGTTTAGGAGTAGGTGTAGGTTTTGTGTTGTAACTAAGATAAGGATTCAGTTTAGGAGTGGGTTGTAGGTTTTGTGTTGTAGTTAAGGTTAGTTGTAGGAGTAGGTGTAGGTTTTGTGTTGTAACTAAGGTTAGGGTTCAGTTTAGGAGTAGGTGTAGGTTTTGTGTTGTAGTTAAGGTTAGGGTTAGGTTTAGGAGTAGGTGTAGGGTTTGTGTTGTAGTTAAAGTTAGGTTTGTGAGTAGGTGTAGGTTTTGTGTTGTAGTTAAGGTTAGGTTTAGGAGTAGGTGTAGGTTTTGTGTTGTAGTTAAAGTTAGGTTTAGGAGTAGGTGTAGGGTTTGTGTTGTAGTTAAGGTTAGGTTTGGTAGTAGGTGTAGGGTTTGTGTTGTAGTTAAGGTTAGGTGTAGGAGTAGGTGTAGGGTTTGTGTTGTAACTAAGGTTAGCTGTAGGAGTAGATGTAGGTTTTGTGTTGTAGTTAAGGTTAGGTGTAGAAGTAGGTGTAGGTTTTGTGTTGTAACTAAGGTTAGGGTTCAGTTTAGGAGTAGGTGTAGGTTTTGTGTTGTAACTAAGATTAGGATTCAGTTTAGGAGTGGGTGTAGGTTTTGTGTTGTAGTTAATGTTAGTTGGAGTAGGTGTATGTTTTGTGTTGTAACTAAGGTTAGGGTTCAGTTTAGGAGTAGGTGTAGGTTTTGTGTTGTAACTAAGGTTATGGTTAAGTTTCGGAGTAGGTGCAGGTTTTGTGTTGTAACTAAGATTAGGATTCAGTTTAGGAGTGGGTGTAGGTTTTGTGTTGTAGTTAATGTTAGTTGTAGGAGTAGGTGTAGGTTTTGTGTTATAACTAAGGTTATGGTTCAGTTTCGGAGTAGGTGTAGGTTTTGTGTTGTAACTAAGGTTTGGGTTCAGTTTAGGAGTAGGTGTAGGTTTTGTGTTATAGTTAAGGTTAGGTGTGGGGGTAGGTGTAGGTTTTGTGTTGCAGTTAAGGTTAGGGTTTAGTTTAGGAGTAGGTGTAGGTTTTGTGTTGTAACTAAGGTAAGGGTTTAGTTTAGGAGTAGATGTAGGTTTTGTGTTGGAACTAAGGTTAGGGTTCAGTTTAGGAGTAGGTGTAGGTTTTGTGATGTAATTAAGGTTAGGTTTAGGAGTAGGTGTAGGTTTTGTGTTGTAGTTAAGGTTAGGTTTAGGAGTAGGTGTAGGTTTTGTGTTGTAACTAAGGTTAGGATTTAATTTAGGAGTAGATGTAGGTTTTGTGTTGTAACTAAGGTTAATGTTCAGTTTAGGAGTAGGTGTAGGTTTTGTGATGTAATTAAGGTCAGGTTTAGGAGTAGATGTAGGTTTTGTAATGTAATTAAGGTTAGGTTTAGGAGTAGGTGTAGGTTTTGTGATGTAATTAAGTTTAGGGTTAGGAGTAGGTGTAGGTTTTGTGTTGTAACTAAGGTTAGGGTTCAGTTTAGGAGTAGGTGTAGGTTTTGTGTAATAACTAAGGTTAGGGTTCAGTTTAGGAGTAGGTGTAGGTTTTGTGTTGTAACTAAGGTTAGGATTCAGTTTAGGAGTGGGTGTAGGTTTTGTGTTGTGACTAGTATTAGATTTAGTAGTAGATGTAGGTTTTGTGTTGTAGTTAAGGTCAGGTTTAGGAGCAGATGTAGGTTTTGTGTTGTAGTTAAGGTTAGGCTTAGGTTTAGGCGTAGGTGTAGGATTTGTGTTAACATTATGTTCACATTAACTGGGTGAAGTGCCAGAAATCAGGTTTTGTTTTTGCCTTAATGTGACACACAAATCTGCTCATTCCAAAACAAATCTTGTGGCTATGCAATTCTATGGCTGCATTTACACTGCAGGTATAACTGACCTAACTCTGACCTTTTTCCCTTATACATGACGGATGTGTTTCTGTGTGGCAGTTAAAAGCACATGGGATGTAATGTTTTCAATTTCAGTTTGTGCCTCATTGGCTACCTTCACATTACAAGCCTCATTGCTCAATAGCTTTTTTCCTTCTAACTTGATGCTTTACATTCATGTAGGTATGTGACTCAAATCTGTCATTAATGTAAATGAACCTGTGTCCCATCATAGAGTTGCGTGACTGAACCACATGTGTCATGAACAACAAACAAATTAGACCAGCAAAACAAGCCTTCATTATGAAGATAATTTGCTCTGAGCTGTTCATTATTAGAGCAAGATCGAGAACGAGGTTCTGACGCAATGCTTTTGCACCATTTCCTGGCAATTTCAGATCAGACACTGCTGACATGTCATCCTGCTCTAATAACAAACATTTAATGATCTGATCAGACAAAATTATGTTTGTGACAAAGACTTCGTTTGTTGTTGTCTATGGTATGTCGCTCATTCATGCGAGGTCATTGATTAGGTTGTACATATTCAGGTGATTTTAGGATGCAGGTTCATTAACGTGAATCATCAAGTGTGAAAGATCAGATCTGAGCAAACAATGTAAACATAAACAATATCTTGTTTCTTTATAATCAACAATCAACATGAATCATGACATGCTTTCTGAAGGTATCTTGACATACTTCAGAGTAAAACATGGTATTAGGGAGTGTTATTGCTCGATGATAGGTGAGGGTGGTGGGAAGCTGGAGGTAAAGCATACTTTTTTATAGTTGCGCATTGCATCGTTTTTTGGTTCCTGCCAGACCTTGTCCCGTTTTCAAAATATCACCTCCGTTTCAACTCCGGATTGTCTGCTATGATTGTGTGATTCAGGTTGTGTACAGTTTTTTAAATGGATGCTTGGATTCCAGATAACAACACATTTTTCCGGGATAGGATGGAAAAGTGCATGCCAATCTACTGAACGTCTGTTTGACCAATAAACACTGTTTCACATGAACTGACTCAGGGCAGACCCCCGACCACGACTGCATTGCTGGTTTGACCCACACTCGTCTGTTTGTCATTTTTTTCATCCCTCTTTTTTCACTATGCAGTCTTGTTCATTTTTGAACCCACACAAACACCATGGTTTTCAGTTTATGTGCAGCCATCCACTTTACTAGTTATTACTGCTTTCCCCACCCACTGGTGCATGGTGCAGTAATCAAAATTCTAGATGGATATTTTGGCCCCCCGTTGCCACAAAAACGCTGTTTTCTAGATGGAGGTTTCTGAAAACACTCTCAGGGGCTGAAAAAAACGTAGTATTTGAAAATTTTTTAGTGTTTTTGTGTGAGCGGGCAGAGCACAGCTTTTGAAAGAATGTTGACATCAAACGGATAACTTGTTTTCAATTACTCATCATGCAGAACTCTTACTGATGCAGGACAACTGGGCTGTTTTTGTGTACTCAGCAATCTGGGGTGATTTGGGACTTGATGACATTTATAAATGAATATGGCTTTACTCTTTTTATTACAGTCTAGCGTGGAGGCAACCAGAATGTTGGACATTTACATCTTTGTGTCACGTTGACTGCAAATATAAAAAAATACCACAATTCTAAAAATCTATCACTTCAACCATTCACCAGTCCAAAGAAATCCTACTTTCATAATTCAGACTGATTGGGACTGTGTGGACAGAGACTGTGGCACAGTGATGGCATTGTAAACACCCTGGCCGACAGCAAGTTTTCTCTCGTATTTAAAGCTTTTGTTTTTTAAGAAAATATCAGACTTGAAATCTCTGCTTTAGCTTCCTGGCACGTTCTATATTTTGCAGTCACAACATTTTTCTTGAGGCTTTTTTGACATCAAATTTTATGCAGTATTATCTCCCTCTGCTGGGCTGGCATGCTCATGTGAATGTCATTGGGCGGTTTGTGTGTTTTGGTGTGTACACTGTAGCGCTGCTGGTGTAGGCCAAGCCTTTTTATGAAAACGGAGTGAAAACACTGTGTTTTAAATATCCAGATACATGCGGTTGAGGCCTAAGAGGCAGGCAGAAGTCATTACATTTTGATTAATGTAGTGTTGTCTTTTAAATGTATTCTATTAAATATAAATGTATTATTTATACAAAATGATGCTTACTGCTTGCATTGAGCAGGAATGTGAACTAACCAAGAAACAGCTAACAAAGCTTCATGTTTATGTGGGTTGTTTTTTATTTTTTTTTCTCATATTCTATAGTGTTACCGTTTTGGAGATTTCCTGTTTTTGTACTGTTTCTGATGAAGATGTTGCTCAACATATTGCATGTGTATCAGGAGATTAGAGGTTCTTTGGCTATTCATAAGCTCCTGAATTAGTCTTTCTCGGTGGACCATCCGAACAGTTGGGTGCAGTGGAAACGCCCACCGGAAGCTGGGACCAATCGCTCCCCCTGGCCGGAGGGAGAGAGAGAGAAAAGGAGAGGATGGCAGCACTGGGCGGGGCTTTTCTTCTGCCATCGCAGTCCTGTTCACCACCACCACCACCGCCCCCCTCTACAACCCCACCACCACCACCCCTCTAACCCCCAACGACTAGCAACACCCCTCCCTCCCTTACCCATTCTGCTCATGTGTGAAATGAGCAAGGGTCTTATCTCTTAGAAACACACCACTGAGCCAGAGGAGACACAGGCAGGGAGAGAGGATAGAAGGAGCGGGAAAGAGACAGAGAGAGCGAGGGAGGATGGAGGGAGGGCAGAGAGTGAGGGAGCGAGCACGTTTTAGAGAGAGAGAGGGGGAGAGCAGTGGCGGCCACGTGGACTGCACACTAATGGCGACAGTGTTTGGTATGCTAGGAGCCTCACATTTGTTTCCAGCAGCGAGGGAAACATTAATCTAGCTGAACGGCGAGAGTATGAGCACCAGTAGAAGCGCTTGTCTCGCCGAGCGTACCTCAGTGCATTCCAATGCAAACCAGTGTGCCAGTGTATCTCAACGGCTAGATTTGGTTAATGATCATCAGCACACCCCCAAAACAAGCTTCAGGAGGATTTACATGAATGAACCAATGTTTGAGAAATTCTCTTCACTTTCCTGGTGAAAGTGGGCCGCAGAGAATCGCATTCATTGCTCTCTACCCCCCTCACTCCACTGAACGATGGTGAAAGAGGGCAGAAGAAGGAGAGAGCAATAAAAGGGTAAGTGTGAAAGAGAGAATCAAGTGAGGTGTAAGGGTTTCAGAGTGGGGCACGGCTTTATTACCGCAAATATTTTCTGCTTCAGCCACTGCCATCCGCTGATGTCTGTCTACAATGTCTGGACTGAAGAAAATTGCTTCCCTTTTTCCTGACAAACTCGATTGCCTTTTGATAAAAGGCTATCAAAGGTGTGCGTTGCTAAGGAAACAAAGACGAGGCACTTAAGGGTCAGAGCTAAAAGCTGAAGAATGGAACCATCAAATCACAAAATCAGTATTAGCACTGCTGGTGGTGCAGCTATTGTCCGCGATTTAGTGCGCCTGTGCCTGCATGTGTACGTGGTATCGACGTGGTGCGCTGCTGAAGAAGAAGAAAAGCAAATTCCCCTCATATTTTACACACTTTCAACAATATAGTATGTTCCCCGTGTGCAGTGCATCGCAGAATGACTCAGAGAAGGTATTGTGTTCTCTTTTGTTGTGGAGTCACGAAAAATAACTGAAAAAAATCAGCAATCATCAGGAGCTGGCAATAAAGCCAGAGGATTGGGGATAACATCTGTTGCAAAATGTATCATATCACCTTCCACAAAGAGAAAGACTCATCGAAATTTGATGCTGTCGATGCAGGTGATCCAATTACCCACAAATCAAGGTGACGAGGGACAAAGTGACTGTACACACTGATCTCTATCTTGGCACTAAGTCAGAGAGTCTATATGACATGGCCAATGATATTTGTGTCTGTATGAGCAATGAGTCACTCATATTACCAATCTCTTTTCAGGCTTTTATCAACTTTTTCTTTCACACGAAGTGATTTTTGAATACCTGTTAGATTGATGAGAATACCGCAGATGAAAGAGTGTAATAAAAGAGGGCCAACCAAACCATCAGGTGCTGAAAAAAAGTGATACATTGACTTGAAATAATTTTCCCATTGATTAACATTCACTTACTGAGCACTTTATTAGGAACATCTGCTTGAGTGTCTACACTCTTTGTACATTTTAGCAGCTTCATTTTAAGCGTAGGAGTGCACTTTGTAGTTACAGACTGTAGTCCATCTGTTTCTTTGTCTTTGTTGCCCTGTTCTTCAATGACGTGCACCCCCACAGGACCACCACAAAGCAGGTATTATGTGGGTGGTGGATCATTCTCAGCACTACAGTGACACTAATGTGGTGGTGGTGTGTTATTGCGTGGTCTTGGCACAAGTGGATCAAGCACCGCAGTGCTGCTGAAGTTTTTAAACACTGTGTCCACTCACTGTTCACTCTGTTAGAAACACTTCTGTCCTGCTGGTTCACCTTGTAGATGTAAAGTCGGAGACGATAGCTACTCTATTGCTGCAGTTTCTGTTGCTCTTCCTCTAGTTCTTCATCGGTAGTCACAGGACGCTTTTGGCTGGATAGTTTCAGTTGGTGGACTATTCTCAGTTCAGTAGTGACACTGAGATGTTTAAAAATTCTATCAGCACTGCTGTGTCTGATCCACTTACGCCAGCACAGCACACAGGAAGTTTATATTTCAGCAGCATAGTTTTGGTTTGTAGACACCTGAGCTGAACATCTAGGGTTTTCTTCTGATATCAGTGGTATTCTGATAGGGGGGGTATCATAATGAAAATAATTACATTATAAACAAATGCATTCAGGGCAGTTTGATCTGAAATGCTCTGATCTAGAGAAACCTACACCACAGTCTTCACAGTGGTGGTAACAGAAACCAGACCTTTGAAACAACATGTACTGCCTGTAGAAGCTCCCTCACAGTAAGATATATACTTTGTTTGGTGCATGATGCATTGTTTTTTGACAACTTTAAATATTAATGGTTTGGCCAGTAACATAGGCCAGTAACTATGCCACCATAACATGGTGGCATAGTGGTTAGCACTGTCGCCTCACAGCAAGACGACCTGGGTTTGATTCCTGGTCCGAGCTGTTCTGTTTGAAGTTTGCATGTTCTCCTTGTGCTTGAGTGGGTTTCCTCTGGGTACTCCAGTTTCCTCTCGCAGTCCAAATACACGTGTGTTAGGTTGGTCAGTCACTTTATCAGTGTGTGTTATCTATGCGATGGACTGGTGTGCCCATGGAACTGCCCGATGACACTGGGATTGGCTCCAGCTCCCCAGTGACCCAAACTAGTGGAATAAAAGGGAAGATAATGGATGGGTGACCAACAACATAACATAACAATTATTGTATACTTACATATTAAAAATGCATTCATGGTGGAGGGGTACATGCAGGGCTTTCTAAGGGAAAATAGTCCCCAAAATCAGCACATTTTCATAGAGTTACCATCAACACTACATATATAACTCTGAGGATACGCCTATGTTCACTGATTGTTTTGGATATTAAATAAATGGCCTTGTTTGCAGTGTATAAATTATTACCCATAGTTCCCATTACCACCACACTACTGAAACTAGAGACGGCACCGTTTTCTACCATAAACCATTTCACGTCAAACCACTCTGGACACCTTTGTTTACCGGTCAAACCTTGAAATATGCAGAATTTTATACAATCACTGTTATTCTCTTTAATAGTTCATCCGTTTCTCCTGCAGTAACAGCCTCAGATATTCTGGGAACACCTTACACTAGATATTGGAACATTGCCTTGGGGATTTGATTGCATTCAGTCACAAGAGCATTAGTGAGGTTAGGTACCAATGTTGGAGGATTAGTGCTACAACAAATTCCACTCCAACTTATCCCAGAGGTACAGGATGGAGCTCCATCGCTCCAGAGAACACAGTTCCACTGCTCCACAGCTGAACGCTGAGGGGCTTTATACCCCTCTAGCTGAAATTTGGCATTGCGCTCATGTGCTGCTGCTCCAGAGCGTCTCGTTCTATTGACAGTGCTTTTCCAGTGAGATTATACAAGCTGTGTGGGTGCTACTGAATGTCGGCAGTTTAAAGTAGATTTGCTAATTAGTAGGGGTGCCTTCAAACTGTTAGACTGGTAGAGTGTGTTTTTCTGCTTGTGGACGCATGATGGACGCATTTCAATTGAAGTACATTAAATGCATTACATTTAGTTTCAGTGTAGATCATTGTAAACGTAATGCCACTTTCAAAAAAGTTATTTTTGGAACGGAAAAACATTCAGCATCAGTATGCGCCACTTGTCTCCCGCTTGATGAATATGACTAGTTGGTCCAAGAAAGCGTTCCCCCACATCCACGCATCTTGGTAGCGTAGCAGGCACTGAATAATCTCTCCAGATTCATATTGGAATTTGTTTTCGTTTGGAATTCATAACTGCTCACATATGCTTATAATTGCGTATCAATTATCATCCACTCTCATGATTGCCGGTACTATTGGCGATGCAGATGTTGCCAGTCATTGTCTTAGCCAGCAGGCTTTACCCTTCGTCTGTCTTCGCAGGTGGGAGCTCTAAAGATAGCACAGCGTCATGATGGAGTGTTTACACAGCATTAGGCCTACACGCCCACTCCACATATAGACAGGCTTGAACTTATTCATATAGTAGACTGTGCATGTAATTAGAATACTCCTCAACCTCTGAAGCGGCACTTGCAGAACTGGGAGAATAGGAAGAATAGGAAAAGGCTCATTGTTTACTGGAGTGCGTGATGAGTGGATGGATTTGATAACTATCTTCTAATTCTAATAGTCTGAATATGGAATACCTTCATTGTTGAGCTTGAGAGAAGGAATGGTCACTTTTTCTGCTGTTCAGTGCACTTTGTCAAACCTTCAACTATAGCGAAGGAAAATCCACTTCCACGTTCATAAGAGAAGTATGATTGTAAAATCATAAAGCACATATAGATTCATTTTAATTGTATGGGTTGCACATTGCATGTATTATTGCTGTTCAAAAAGCATCTCCACAGCAGTTGGAAATTGGACTTGCATTAAAAGGCCCATATTTTGTTTGTCTTGTCTTTTCTTTCCATGAAGGTCCACATTTTCCATTGGGGTATAACATCAGTGTAGGTTTCAAAATGGGGCTCAACCGTATCTGATCTGTCTTTCTCACTCAGAACCAAACAGGCCGTTTTTGTTACTGTTTCTTTAAGACTGAACTATGTTAGTAGGCTCTGTTCTGAGGGGTTTCTTGTATTGATCCTCATTTAAAAAGCACTTAGAGCTGAAACACTCCCTTGAACGCCAAAATAAATAGACAGGGCTGAAAAAAAAATTCAAAGCTGTCTGTTTGTGCATCTTACTTTCCATGTGTGGATATACATTTTTCAGTAAAGCAAGGGAAATTAGTTTTCCATAATATGGGCCCTTTTCCTGTAAAGTCTTTTTGACCACTACACTGAGCTGTCATAGCATGTTGATTGATTTAAATGACCTTGACTGACCTCAGTCCTACAAATGGAGTCCGTTGTGACCCTAGTGCTTACTGTTTTTTATGCTCTCAAGGCCAAAAAGACAGTGCGTATGTTTTGATATAACACTTTCATTGGAAGAAATTCCATAATAATAGGCCTACACTACCCTCTGGTGGTCACATAAAACGGTCTGCACATATTTCCAGCTTCAATGTATTGTGAGATGTTTGACCTGCTTGTTTTGCTGATTTGCCAGCAGTAGATATCCTCACTGGGCTAATGACACTTAAAAAAAATCACTACAAATCACTAAAAAATCTGCACTTTGCATTGTGTGACAAAGGAGAGCGGGAGAGAGAGGTAGAAAGAGAGAGCGAGAGAGAGAGAGAGAGAGAAGGAGCATTTAGCTATGTCACCCTGGGTATATAAAGAAGCTTTTATGGGCCACTGGTGCATGCTCCAGTCACAGTCGGAAGGATTAAATAACAGCTTCCGTTCCAGCACATATTCAATTCTATGGCCAGTGAATTGTCATCGTCACTGTGATTAAGGTACATTTTACACCATATTGTGCATTTAAATACTGGCAGTGAGGTCCTGTCAGTGAATGGCTTCAAAGTATTCTCCAAAGTCAGCGGAAGTGATATTTTTGAGGGCTTTTCATCTATTAATTATTCATTATGAATATTTCTTCAATACCGTAGCATATTTCGGAGTGAAACACCATACTGAGAGGGCCTCTAGGCTATCTGAGTGTTTCCCTCTGTGGTAGTTGGGGATGATGGGAAATGAAATGTGATATTAATGGTTAATAAACACATACTGGAAAAACAAGAATCTAATTTTTAAAGTCCTTTACGCAATAATGTTTTGGACTTCAATGCAAAATCCACATTATGCTGAGGAAGATAGGATAATATATATGCTATGACAATATTAGATCAATTATTCCCATTATCAGAACAGTTTTGACTGAGTTCTCTTTAAATGCTCTTAAATATGTTTATAATCACCAGATTCATCTACTTGGGGAAAAGGTCAGAAGCATAACTAATATTATAAAACATTATTCCATACATTATCTGCAATTACACATTTTCACCAGAGAGGTATCCAATCTCCTAAACATGGTGGCAATAAGTTGTACTGGTTTAGATCAGGTTCCTGGACATGTTAAGCTCAATTCACTATTTAAAAGATAAAACCTGATTTGAAAATGTCCTATTATTGTTATGTTTGATTTTCATTTACATCACTGTGCAACAGCAGGTGGGGAAATAGTATTAACTACCTTCCCCTCCAATCAGTCTCCACCAAGAAATACTCTCAGCTAGATTGAAGACACATGATACAATGTTTTACTCAGAAATACACCACAGAAGGGACATTTCTAGATCTGGATGGTGCATGACTATAGTTTAAAAGGAGATTCAACTCATACACATATTTTCACTAATTGGTTACATGCAAAATTACAATGTGATGAACCGACTTCTGATTTGAATAGCATGTCTTTGATTGGTGCTTTATTTCCTTACTGGTGGAGATTACATAACAGTACAAACTGTCCACAATGTTCCTCATTGTAAGGATTTAACATGTGGTTCCAGGTCTTTGTGTCAAAATCCAATTTAAAGAAAGGTTTCAAGAAAGAGTTACTGAGCGATATATAAGATATGTTTTTTCATGTACCCAGTGACACAGTTGACTTCAGAGGGTTAAGACGTATTATTTTGGTAATATGTGAGTCACGTAGTTATGTGGATGAGGAATGGAAGTGTGGACCTGTTTAAGAGTCCCATTTACAGTGAACATTTCCACCCAGACAGCTTCCTAAATGAAGCACAATACAGGCCAGTCAAACGGAAGAGAGGCCATTTACATACAGCTGTCTTAAAAGCCTGCTTAAATCTCAGGGTTAAGGAGAGATTGAAAACATATAGGGCACTTTCACTTTCTAGTGAACCCTAGTTCAACTGGTGGGAGTGCATTTTTTAGATGCCACCAATGAGTACCCATCTTACTGTATACAGGTGCTCATATCACTTTTTCATTCTTGCAGCATGAGCTGCTACTAATAATGTCCACAAGCAATACTATGACAGTGAAAATATGCATTAAATTCTGCCAAGCAAACCATAAACCTTATTGCATCAGCAACTTGATTAGTTACACTGAAACTGACAAACCAATCATCAAGAAGTTTACTATTACTGCTTTAACTGTGATACATATAGATGTTAATCGTGTCTTACATGCAAAGTAGGAGTTTCTCGGCTCCATCCTTTTCTTATGGAATATCAGAATTTTTACATCACACTTTTTCTTTCGAATGTTCATGTTTTTTCTTATTAAGCAGGAAATAATTAGAAAAAAACACAGCTCTGTCTTTTGTACCAACAGCTTATTGCTAATAGTGCCCCCTTGTAAAAACACTTTACCTTGCTCGACACAACTTACAAATCAGATTCCATAAACATCGTATTACCTGGAGTCCAGTGTTCCGATTAATACAGGTGTCCTCTGTAATACAGAATTGTCGTATGTGACAGTGAAGTCTAGAGCAATAGTGAAAGATCTACCAGCATGTCTTGCCCTTGATAATGTCTGTGTTCACAAGTCTACAATATACATAACACCAAGCAAATGTCTGCATTTTGTGGAAATGTCTCTTACAGTTCATGTCTGAGAGGCTCTGCATGTGTAGAGTGTATGAGTATGTGGGTCTGAAAGGTCAACATGTGCCTGCAGGGCTTTCTGGAGGAATAAGAGTCTTGCGAGCTCAGAATGGTGGATTTCACATTGAGACGAGCTGTTATTTAAAAAACAAAAGAGAGTGATCTTAAGCAATATGGGCAAATCCATGCCACTACTACTCCACCCACCTGTGTTTGATTCCAGCCTTGCAGTGGGAAGGAGGTAATGGATGTGAGAAGAGATTATCATTGGATTTGATATAAAGTTGTCCTTTGCAACCTCATAAATATCACCTTCAGATCCATCTGCACATCCACAGAGAATCAAAGCAATGAAGCATGCAGTCTATAAGTGAAAAAGCTATTATCCCTCTTAAGTATTGAACAGACATCATTTTCATGTCATGCCTTTTTGCCATCAGCACTTCATTTCTGAAATATAGCTCTACTCAGCCCATTTCCAAATGAGGTGCCTATTCAGATGTTTATAAATCGGAATGGTTGAGCAAGGAAATGTGTTATTGGTAGGACAATCTGGTGGCATTTCCCTTGTTTTTCCAAAGCTTCCCAGAGGAAGGTGCTTTTACTGACTCAACACAGTAGTCAAGTATTAAGATTCACGATTCAAGAGGCTTTATTGTGATTTCAGTTATATACAAGTAGACAGCAAAAATAAACAACCTTCCTTCAGGACCATGGAGCAACAGAAAACACAATAATAACACAATATACATGGTGCAGACAAAAGAGTGCAATAAATACAAAAGACACACTAAATGGGAAACGAATCAGACAGTACACGGCACTCGAGTTGGGCAAAGAGGTGGTGCCAGAAGGGTTATTAAATACTACAACATATTAGCAGATGTACGTGAATATAACAGTCACTGAGAACAGTATTTAGTTGATATAGTATTCTAGCAGCCAATAGTGTTAATTGTTAATGTACAAAAATGCAAATAATAAGACTAATCAATAATATCAAGAAATGAACATAAATGGCTAATAATAATTAAATAATTCCTTAATCCTAAAGCAGGAACGGTGCACCAGCAGGTGCAAAATCTGTAACATCCTCTAGGGGGCATGTTTGACGTTTTTCACCCAGTTATCGTTTCATGGTATATGAGCCTTATGACTTGGTTCAGGTTATCTTGTAATCATTTATTCAGCCTGCTAAGAAGACGTGCTGACCACCAGTGGTGCAGGATATGCTGCCCAGGTGGTAAGTAATTATACCATACACATAGTTATTTTCAACTAGACAATAACATAAGTTCCTAAACCTAATTATTAGTACTGTCTTAACATGCTGATAAAAACAGTGGTCTAAATGTGTGAGTGGTATTCTTGGGTTTGAAATGGATGATAAGATACATTACCAGATGAAGTGTGGACTGTTGGTCAAAGTGTAGAATTCAAATTTAGTTTCTAGCAGGAAGACCTGTTAATATTCCCCGCAGAGGTATATTCATCATGCACAGCTATGTACAGTAGACTGATATATTTTCCTGGAGGGCATCACAGTTACTTAATTTTTGGGCAAAAGGCAAGCAAAGAACACAAAGGCACAGGAAAGAGAGAGAGGGTGAGAGTGACAGAGGAGATCCCTGCAGAATGCAGACTCCAGTGATGAAGATGAGGAAGCCAGTTTCAGGCAGCAAAGAAAGTATTTTAGTTTTTACATGACTTTATTATGTGGATTAATGTGGATTAATTATGTGTCATTAACCAGAACTGGTTTGGTAGAAGTGACAGGCCTATATTTTGATAGAAATAATAAAAAAAGTAAAGGACTTGGGAAAACAAAGACATACTACTACATTACAACATTACAATGTTTGCCATTTAGACTCTATCTGCACCTCAATATATCTACAGTGCATATCCTAGGATTTACAAGTCAAAAAGCCTATTATACTCAACATCCATCCATTATCTTCTGCTTTACCCTGCTAGTCAGGGTCACGGGGGGCTGTAGCCAATCCCAGTGTCATCAGGCAATGACAGCCATGTACAGGTCACCAGTCCATCACACACTCACACCTACGGTCAGTTTAGAGTGTCCGATCAACCTAACATGCATGTCTTCGAACTGTAGAAGGAAACCGACTCAGACATGCAAGAACATGTGGAGAACATGCAAACCCCACACAGATCGGCCCGGAGCAGGAAGTGAACCTAGATCTGGTCTTATTGTGAGGCGACTGTGCCAACCACTACACCACCATGCTGCCCTGATAAATACTCAACATATATTAGAAAATCAAAAATGTTGTACTGTGAAAGAGTAGTTATTTCCACTGCTGCCTGTTTAAGGGCTGAACACCTGTAATCAGTTAGGCATTGTTTAAAAACATATAAGGACACCTATGCTGTGTGTCCAAAAGTATGTAAAGCACCTGCTCACCAGGCATTTTACCAGGTTTGGAAATTTGTGTCTACTTGCTGCAGAATCAACCTTGACTCTTATTATAGCTGTATTACCATCAACATTGCATATGACACCTGAGCGAAAGCACTTAAAGGTTCACAGGTCATTTTAGATAGCAAATAAAATGGCTATATTATAGACATCACAACCCCTGTCAGTAACATCCTCTACCCTTCTGGCTTTCAACCAGATGTTAGATCATTGCTGGATGGATTTGAATGCATTTAGCCAGAAAGCATTAGTGAGGTCAGGAACTGATGTTGGATGATTGATTTTGGATCACAAACTCCACTCCAGTTCATCCAAGAGGTATTGGATGGAGCTCCATCACAGTAAACAGTTCCACTACAGTCCAATGCTTGGGGGCTCTATCCTCCTCTAGAAGATGCACTGGCATCAGACATGATCTGAATGCAGCTGCAGCAGAGTTTCCAGTGTATTGGGGCATGCTTGACTGGTAAGATTATACACAGTCGAGTCTCATTATTATGACCACTTCCTACTTTCGACTGCGTAGGTGGCAGTGCTATGAACTGGGGAATGTTTTCATGGCATCTAGACCCAGTCATCCATGTTAAAGGCACTCTCAACTGATTGGAGTTTAAATCCATCTTTGCAGATCACAAACACCGAATGGGATCTTCCAGCAAGACAACATACATCTAGGAATGTCAGACATTGGTTGGAAGAGCTGACCAAGAACGTGAACCCATTTGAACATCTGTGGAACCACTTCTTGTTGGCTATATGTATCGTCCCCCTATTGTCCCTTCAGCAACTGTGGGATGCACTGCAATCAGCGTGACTCCAGATACCTGTGACAACCTACCAGGACCTGACTGAACTACTCTCAGCTTCATCTGGCACCTGTCTATGCTGCACATGGTGGTTACTCTGGATATTAGCTGTTGGGCATAATAACAATTGAATGTGTGTGTTTTTTATAGGTGCACCATAAAGTAGCTAAATTCATCATATTAGAAGGCGTGTCTGAACACTCTGAGACAGACGACAGATGAAACATTCAGAGGCTGTGCATATGTATGAATCCATCCTTCCAGTTACCTGTGACAACCTACCAGGACCTTGTGAGTCTCCAAGCTCCATCTAGCTGCTGTCTGTGCTACACACTGTGGTTACTCTGGACTCTGAACATGACATAGCTGATTTAATCGAACTGGAAGTTGTGTTTGGACACTTTTAGACATCCAGAAGCTGCGCACGTTTATGTAAGTGATTTTCCATTCGTGACCACTTGGGGTTGCTATGCGTAGACAGTGTGGAGCTGACAGTGCTTATCAGTACAGAAGAAGAAGTATTGCACACGAGTAACAGTAAAGTATGATAATTTGTGCGGTAATGTTTTTAAAATGTTTTCTTGCTCGCGCTGGATCCGGTACATGTTTATAACTGCTCCGGTTTATAGGAACTATCAGCCTAGCTTTCTCTCCGGTTATACAGGCTGTAGGTAAGAGGATGCTGGATGACAGACGCTGTTAGTTCAGAAACTCTGTTCAGTTTGATAGAAAAGCTTAAACCGCTTGCTTTCTGAATGTAGGTTTTTATTGGAATGCCCCGTTCCACCTTAAGTGGTGTAGCAGTTACAATCTGGCTCAACGGCTTGCTTTCTATGGAAATTCCCCGTTCCACCTTAAATGGTGTAGCAGTTACAATCTGGCTCAACTGCTTGCTTTCTATGGAAATTCCCCGTTCCACCTTAAATGGTGTAGCAGTTACAGTCTGACTCAACTGCTTGCTTTCTATGGGAATTCCCCGTTCCACCTTAAATGGTGTAGCAGTTACATTCTGGCGCCGGAGGCTCAGCTGTCTGCTTTCCGAAGCTAGCTTCTTATTAGAGACTCCCTGTTCTACCTTAAATGGTGTAGCAGTTACAATCTGGCTCAGCTGTTTTCTTTCTAAAGGTAGTTGCTTATTGGAGGCTCCCTGTTCCACCTTAAGTGATGCAGTAGCTACATTCTGGCACCTGAGGCACCATTTAAGGTGGAACTGGAAATTCGAATAAGAAGCTACCTTCAGCCCAGGCTTCTCTCAGGTTTACGCTCATTAACGGGTTCCCAGTGTGTTTTATCTACAGCAGCAGATCTTCTCTCTCTTCACTCAGAAGCTGGAGTCAAACAGGCTCAGCCTGTGTTCAGCATGGCGGAGGCGAAGGAGTCAGACGCAGCAGCAGGATCTCCTCCTCTCTTTCCTCCTCAGTGTACGGACTGCAGCGAAAGGACTCTGTCGGAGGAAGAAAGAGAGAAACTGAGGAACGACCGGGTTCTGGTGTCGGACTTCAAGCAGCAGAAGTTCGAGCTGGACGCTCAGAAGAACTGGGACTTGTTTTACAAAAGAAACAGCACTAACTTTTTTAAAGACAGACACTGGACCACCAGAGAATTTGATGAGCTGAAAGCCTGCAGAGAGGTCAGTTATTCATGTGGTCTATGCCTATTATTAGTCGGTAGTAATATAATATTTGGGCTGATAAATTAGATAATTATGGTGTGAAAATGTACATTAAACTTGCAACTTAAATTAACATGATAATTAAAACAAACAGTTATCTTTAAGATGAATGTCTTTGTTACATTTGATGGTCTGTGACGTTTGTAAGAAAAAGGGGGCTCCAAGTTAAGGTTCAGAAATGTATGTATGAGTTTGTGGGTGCAAGCGAAAAAGTCTAGATACAGAATAAAACTGTATTGGACCTGTTATTAAGCGGATGGCTGAAGTTAACTTCTTATTCCCCCGTTCCACCTTCAGTGGTGCCGCTACCTACAGTTGGGCCTCAGGCGCCAGAATGTAACTGTTGCACCATTTAAGGTGGAACGGGGAATTCCAATAAGAAGCTAACTTCAGAAAGCAAGCAGTTGAGGTTTTTCAGGAAACTGACAGCAAGTCTGAGCTTTATGGGAACTCTAAACTGTGTACAGCCTACAAGTGTAAATATACTACAGTAAAACATATGTATCAACACCACACACACAAATCTCACTGTCACCAAACACATGGCATGTCCTGCCATCCTGGAGTAACTCTGTTTGGCTAGAGTGAGTAAAATCATATGAATGCATTAAACGTTTTACCAACCAAGTTGTTTATGTTTTCATATCTCACTGAGGAAGCAAAGCAGACACATCTTCATTTTCTCCCACATCTATCACAAAACAGAGGTCGGACACAGAGACAGACCACAGAACATTAGTTTTGTTGATCACAGTAGCGTCAGATTTGCGCATTACCAACTGAATTTGCTTCTATTGGCAAGTTTATATATCAGCAATCAGAGAAATGCTGAATATCAGATCCTATGTTTAGCCCTGTATCTTTACTGTATATCTTACACAGTCATGAATTACACATGTAAAAATATCATTTCATGATTGTTTTTGTTTACATCTGTGTAAAAAAAACTAAATTTCTATTAAATGTAAAGTAAATGCCTTTTTTTATTTCCATATGAAGTCTGCAGTACCTACAATGAGAAGAAAGCAGTACACTGCCATTATAGCATATCGTCGCTGTTCAAAGAAAAAATTCCAACGTAACAATTTTACGAAGGTCAAAAACTTACCAGAATTGTTTCCAAATCATTTTGGAGCATTTCTATTGGTCCATTCATCTTATTATTTTCACACAAGGTAAGCAGCTGCTGCTGTCGTGCTGAAATGATGTTGAAAAATAAAAATCAACAACAATGGAAAACCATGTTTTTCTTTGGACAGCAACAATATCCGCGTTCATCATCCAGGCATAAAAAAGCATGTACGTAAATGTGTTGAGAATGCAGAAAGGTACATGAAAGTAGTGATGTTGATTAGAAATGTGGGACTGTAAATTACTCACTGTATACAGATTGCAGTTCTACTTTGGTTTGATTCATTGTTTTGCTTTTGGTTCAGTTTGAGGCCCAGAAGTTGGTAATGCTGGAGGCTGGATGTGGAGTGGGAAACTGCTTCTTCCCTCTGTTAGAAGAGGATCTCAACATCTTCATCTACGCCTGTGACTTCTCACCCCGAGCTGTAGAGTTTGTGAAAGTAAGTATAACAAGTGTTTCTTCTTTATTCCTACAGAGTAGTTTTACCACACTGCCACTCTGTCACTCTAATAGTAAAATACACAATATTTAATGAACACTTTGCTTCATATAAGTCGTAATGCTGTCCTCCACTTAGTGTGTAAACCTCTGTGTAAATGTGTATATACCTATTAATAGAAAAAGTGAGGTTTAGTTACTCTGCATTCTTAAGGGAATCTTGAATTTACTAGCATCTGTGGGTTAGAAGTTGACTTGGCCTATAACATTAGATTATGAGTAGTGGCATTGGACAAAGGACACACGTCTCGCAATACTTTTGTATGTTATGTTTGTGTGGTATATGCAAGTTTGGTCAAATGATGTTTTGTTGACTGTCTTGTCTACTTGTGTGGTGCATTGTTTCAGTAGTTTCGTCGATGATTTGCTCTCTCATAGCAGTTGTGTGTTTGTTTGCAGCAAAATTCTCTTTACTGCCCAGAGCGATGTCTGGCATTTCAGTGTGACCTCACTAAAGATGACTTGCGAGCCTCTATCCCAGAAGGCAGTCTAGATGTTGTCACCCTGATATTTGTTCTGTCGGCCATTCACCCTGACAAAATGCAGCAAGCTCTGGAAAACATTTATAAGGTGAGTCACACTGTACATACAATAAGATTCTACATTAGATACAAAATCATATCATGTTTAGAAACAGACTTTATAAACTACTAATATATAACAATAAGTAATGGAGTAAGTTTCTCGAAAATCTTTGATATGATTTTCCCTTTAGCTCAAAGCAGCCTTGATTAACCAGGATATATATACTGAAGTACTTTAAGTTTTTACTGGTTTAACTTAATGTACTTTAGTTGCAATAATGATATTCTTAAGACATAATGAAAGCTCTGCCAGACCAAATAATGACCCAAAATCTGTATTTCTCACATTAAAACACTAACATACTGCCCAGCTTGAATAAGCTCCCAGTCTTAATATTTGTTTCCAAGAGCTCTTCTTTTAGCTTCTTTAGCTTAGAGATTATATATGTTTTTTCCTTCTAAAATTTAAATTCACTGAAGCGAATATACTAACATTTTTCTAGGAGCTTTTATACAATTTATGTGTTTAAAAAAGACATAAGGAAAAATATTTATTTTGTCACTTTATTGTGTATGAGAAAACCAGCAGAACATCTTCCCATTACATAGCTTTGCAAACAATGGCAATTTATTTCCTGTAGCAGGGATGTGCCAGTGTTTTGTCTTGTGTGGCAAATATGTAGTGTTTGTGTGTTTTTAGGAAGTGCAAATGATAAACAAATTTTAAAAAAATGTTTTATTGCTCAAATGCTTGAAAAACACAGTTTTTAAAATATAGTGTAAAATTGTTCCCTCATTGGGTGAGGGGGTGGGGGTATTAGGGTCATTTTGTGGAAGGGCCAACATCTTTTACAGGCCAGTTTTTGGCAGCTCTATGAAATACAAGTCTTTTAACCTAATAATTATAAGCAGATTAAATGTATCTTTTCTAGCTTGATAACATAGACTGTATATAGAGTTGAAATATGAGAAACATTGTTAATATAAACTCACATGCACACATACAGACTGGCTACTTTTAGTCATCAAGTGGGAAAACAGAAGGTCTTGAAGTGGACATCATTGTATAATCGCCTTAAATCATTTTAACATTTACTGTTGAAGTGCAGGTAGATGTTGCACTGTACCTTGTATAGTTATCTTTACATATGTGCTTATCAAGTGACTATTTTATGCAGAGGAGATTATATTGCTTCTCTTCTCATCTGGCAGGTGTTAAAACCAGGCGGGATAGTCTTGTTCAGGGACTATGGTCTCTACGATCATGCCATGCTGAGGTTTAAGTCAGGGAGCAAGCTCGGGGAGAATTTCTATGTCAGACAAGATGGCACTCGCTCGTTTTTCTTCTCCAGAGGTTTGTCACTGTTAACTGTTTTAATCAACTGTCCCTTTCTGTACTGTACTGTCCACTCTGATGTCATTAGCCTCTCGTCTCTCTCTTTCAGAGTATCTTGCCAGTCTATTTCATCAAGTGGGCTTCCAGACGCTAGTGAACGAGTATGTTTTGAGAGAAACCGTGAACAAAAAGGAAGGACTGTGTGTTCCTCGAGTGTTTCTCCAGAGTAAATTCTGTAAGTGTGAATGACTGTTGCTTCGGTGCCTCGGACCATTTTTTATCCTCTTGTTTGAGTCAGTGTGGATTTTATTAATTGATTTTACTGTAAACGTCAGACTTCAAATAAAGATAATTGTTTTATATGATCTAAATGAATGATCTCCTATTAATTCAAGTGTGCTAAACAACCAGGATTTAAACAAATGTATGTAGATCAAGGCTGTTAATATTGCTTACGCACACACACACACACACACTTTTTGATTAGGTAAACCTTGTTTTTATACTCATTATCTATTTTATCGAAATAGGTGCGCTTTGTAGTTTCTCTGCATATTTCCTCACCTTTACCATGTTCATTAATGGTCAGGACCACCACAGAGCAGGTATTATGTGGGTGGTGAATCATTTCCCACACTGCCATGACACTGACATGGTGGTGTGTTAGTGTGTGCTGTGCTGCTACATGTGGATCAGACATAGCAGTACTGCTAGCGTACCAACCAGCAACATCCATACAACTGCACCCTGTATGCACTGCTGAAGAACCAGAAGGTGACAGAAACAAACTGTTCTGCAACACGAGCTGTTATCTGACTTTACATCTACAAGGTGGCCCAGCAAGATAGGAGTGTCTAATAGAGGGGCAGTGGGTGGGCATAGTGTTTAAACAATCCAGCAGCACTGCTGTCTGATCCACCTGTACCAGCACGATGCACACTGACACACCACCACAACGTCAGTGTCACTGCAGTGCTGAGTCTGACCCACCACCCACATGCATACCTACTCTGTGGTGTTCCTTTGAAGAACAGGGAATAAGTGGGATAAATCATATGGACTACAATCTCTAATGATAGAACTACAGCGTGCACCTATATAGTAAGTGTACGTGATACAATGCATAACAAGAGGATATACAAGAAGGTGTACCTAAAAGAGTGCTCAGTGAGGTGTAGTAATTGATAGATTATCAATTATGTTGATGTTTTATTAGAAAATATTACTTAACTCAAGTCAAAATTCCTAAAGTGCCTGAGGACAGGCCGAGCCCCTCTGGCTGTAAAGTCGAGGAACATACACAGACCAAAGGCAGAGCTTTTATTTAAACATGTGACACTAAACAAAACAGCCAGCAACTTACAATTACAGCTCAAACACAGTGCTCCGTAGCCAGCTTTCTCTCTCCAAGTGATTTTGAGAGCCTCAGTTTTTGAATGTCCTGGGGCTTTAACAGCAGCAACGGCCACACAAGTAGTCAAGTTTAATGAAGTTTAATGTAGTTTAATGTAATGTAAGTGGTTAGAGTTCCTCGTGTCAGTGACACTTTTTAACACTTGGGGGCAGCAAAAGCTGAAAAAAGAAAGAATTTATAGGGCAATACATTATCACCAATTTAATGCAACCACTTTCACCGCCATGGATTATTAATGGCTATTATTGTCTGTGTTTTGTTTTATTCATAGGCTTCACAAGATAAACGACTATGTGTTGTGTTGTAAGGATTGTAAGGTTAAGAGTCAGGTTTAGCTTTACACATTTATGTGAATTTACAGTATTCATCTCTTTTGGAAGATTTCTTGTTTTAATATATTCATGTTTCTATGAATCAAAGTTTATTTATTTATTACTGTTTTGCTTTTTTTCATGTTAGAGTGAAAACAGACACACAGTATCATAAAGTATCTGACTGTATAAGAATTCTCCTCTGTCAGGTCAGTATTTAGTAAATGACAGCTATCACAGCTATGAGTCAGTGTGCACTCTGAGATAAGGGGTCTTTTTTGACAACTCCAAGACCTTAATAGTGTTTTTGAGCCATTCCTGTGTAGATTTGGCTGTGTGGCTGGTATCACTGTTGTGCTGGAAGACAAATCAATTTTCTCTCGAGAGTCAGGTTTCTTATGAAGACCGTTTGAAGTGTTCTTCCAGCATTTGCTGCTTTTCCAGAGCCTCACAGAGAGAAGCCTTCCCACAGCATGAAGCTTCATGTGGGGATGATGCATTCCTGATGTTATACAGTAAGGTTTAGTCTCGGTTTTGTAGTTTTCTTGCTGATGCCTTCTGGACAATGATAGCCTAACCAGTGACTTTCTTTTTGCCACTCATCTCAGACATTGTTCACTAACTCTTTTAGAGCTGTGTTATTGGCCTCTCTCACTAGTCTTCAGATTGCATGGTCACTTTATTTTGGTGAACGGCTTCACCAGAAGCTGGACCTTCCAGATTTAGGTGTGTTTATTTAATATACAGACCACTTGATTGCACACAGGTCAGCTTACAAGTTGTAGCTTTAAACACCAATTGACTGCACCTGTCTTGAAAGTGTCTTTCTGTTCTATGTTAGAGTTTTTAAAAGTAAAATATTATGTTCTTATTATCTACATTATCTACACATGTTTGTATTAGTATGTTGTTTGCTGTGCATGTGTGGTGTCGTGGTATTTATTGCATTTATTTATTTATTTATTTGAAAATAGTGTCCATCCACGTGCCTCGTTGCAGGACCTTTCCTGGCGCAGACAGCTTTTCTATTGAACTGTCTGAGATCAGAGAGTTTGATCCATCACAGAAAGAGCAGTTTCTACAAACACATTGATGTACGTGGTGTGCATAAAAAGCCTGAAGTGTCTGAAGTGGACATGAAGGCATTTGGGCTGTTAAGCAAGATAATTATGTTCACTTAAACTAACCATTTTGTTACCCATTATATTTAGCCACAGTGCTCCACTGCGTCATTTCTTCCTCCAGCAAAGAGCAAATTTATCCTGTTTGCCAGAAAATGCTAATTTACAATAATAATAATAATAATAATAAACATGAAGTCATGAACTGAGGACATAACTGACAGCACAATGTAGATTTGTGCACTAGCTCAAGGCTCCGGCTGATATTCTACTGTGATTTCAAGTTATTGTAATAATTTTGAATTGTGAGCTATGAATAAGGTCATTGGCTGCTCATACAAACTTCGTAATGCAGAATTCATCTCTTCTTTATTTCCTCATCTGTCTCCAATTTTTGATTACCACACTGTGTTGTCTTTATTGTCTTTTGTTGTTGCCTAGCAGAGTACAGTAATGAAGTTGTATCAGCAGACAACGTGAACAGATGGAGTAGTTAACCCACTATGAATGTATCAAATTGACTAATTTTTAAGTATTTTATAGCTCCCACTTATAAACAGCTTTGTCTGTCAGCTGTTAGTTAAAAGGAAAAGCTTCAGATTGCAGTGATTTCAAGGCAGGTTCTGGGCACCTCTCTTTGCTTGGTCCCCTCGACCCTTCGAGGCACATCTAACTTTGTTCACTCGAGCTAATAAAGTAGTGGAATGAACATCAAAGGGGCATAAAAAAAGGTTAGGTGTAGAAAAATAAATCTACATAGACAAGCCATTGTGATGTAACCACGCCCTATGGCAAGTGTTAGCCAGAGGGCTATAAAGCCCAACAGCGTTGTGCTGTGGAGCAGTGCATCTGTGTTCTTTGGAGTGATGAAGCTCCATTCTGCACCTTTGGGATGAGTTAAAGTGGAGGTTAAAGTGATCCAGAACTAATCATCCACCATCCACCTTGCTAATGCTGTGGCTGAATGCTATCAAATCCTGACAGCAATGTTTCAACATCTAGTGTAAAGCCTTCCCAGAAGAGTAGAGGTTGTTTCTGGAGCAAGGGCGTAACACATTCTCTTTTAATCAGCTTGACTTCAGAAGAAACTGATGAACAGATGCCTGCAAACTTTTAAACATACAGTGTACCCTGTGAAACCAGCTAAAGCATAGTGAACATTTTTGATAGACTACTGTTTCTTTTGTGAAACGTGAAACATGAAGTTAAAGAAACAGTGATTTCTGTATTAAATGCAAGTGAAGGTTACTTTCAGATTGAATGTGTTTTGCAAAACAACATAAATTACATCACAGTCCAAAACCAGTTGCAGTGTGCACCGTTCAGACAGTGACACAGTGTCATCAAAACAGCCTTAATTAGGTAACAGGATGGTAAGAAATAGTATCAGGGTCATTTTGTCATGTTCTCACATGTGTTTGTGTTGCCTATGTGCATTACATAATGTGTTTTGAATAAGATGCTCTTTAGAAAACAGTAGCTCTTCCAAAGAAGGCAAGACATCCCTGAGTCTTGATTACATTAGCCCTCATTTTAAAGGCTGTAAGTATATTTAAATGCGGCACAGCCTGGCAGCCCTATTCAAAATAAACAGATTATTTTACTTTCATTCAGAGATGAAAAGGGATGATTGATAAACATGTAATGTTACAAGAACGTTCTACAGACTCCTTTTTGTGTGTGAGCCCTGAGACATTTCTTTCGATATGTTAGCCAACCATCCTATTCCTGCCATCCAGTGCTTCCACTTGAAAGTACAGCAGGAATGAAAACAAAACCTGTGTATGTGAGAGATTATGATGTTTTGACTTGGGATAGGAGTATTTTTAGGTTGTGTACACTTTGCCAAGTGGAGCCGGTCCAATCAAGCTTCATCTCATCTCATACATGTTCTCGGTTATCTAGGAGACCAAAAGTAAATACATACCCAAACATCAATCCATATGTGCCTCTCGAACAGTGTGCGCTTGTTGAAGGCCTGTCTTGCAATAGTCGCAATTCCAAATCATCCCTAAGATGTTGGATAAGTTAGACCTCAGGGCTCTATGTAAATCAATCAAGTCCTGCCACACTAAACCCAGCAGAGAGGCAAGTTTCTTTATGGACCTGGCTTTGTGCATTGGTATATAATAAGGTTGGAACTGGAACGGGCCTTTCCCAAACTGTTGCCACAAAAATTTGGTTGTACACCATTCTCTTGAATGTTATTCTCTGCTGCAGCATTAAACTTTCTTTTTGCTCTAATAAAGGGGTCTAGCCCAAACCCTAAAAAAACAACACAGACCATTATTCCTCCTCCTCCAAACTTTACAGCTGGCACCATGGATTTGGACAGGCAGAGTTCTCCTGGCATCAGTCAGATGGTCTGCCTCATCACTTCAGAGAAAATGTTTCCACTGTTCCAAAGTCAAATGGTGGTGTGCTTTATACCTCTCTTGCCAATACCTGCCATCTCCCCAGCCAGGCCTACCATCAGCAACGTACTTCAATAGTGCTGTCATGGCTGAATAGAATCCCTATAACCACACCGGGCATTGAGAATGGTGAGCATATGCTTCTGTGAGCATAGACAACAATGGAAACCCAGTTTGTAAAAGCTCCTGATGAACAGTGCTTGTGCTGGCACTTTAGCAATTCTTAGCACACTTCAGCACTTCATACTTACAGTGGTCTGCGGCAGCTCTAGCACGGCACAAATTGACCTTCTTGGAAAGTTGACATCCCATGACTGTACCATGTTGAGCTCTTCAGGATGATCCATTCTGCTTCCAGGGTTTGTCTGTGGAGATTGCTTGCCTGCGTGCAGTGTGTGCCTGTTCAAGTAACCCATAAATTAGATGGCTGTCCTCATATGTTAGCCCATGCTTTATATTTAGGATAGAGACCGTGTTCTGAGTAGCACATCCTGATATCCAGAAGTTAATGATACCCTTGAGCCAGCGTATGGTGTTACATGGGCTCATTAGAAGAATTATTAAAATCAACCGTTATGACCTTCTATCCACTGTTTCGTGTTGTTGATTTGAAGAATGGCATTTCGGTTAATCTTCTACCAAAACATCAGACCTCAAAACAGACGTCAAAAACTGGATTACAAACATTGTTACATCATGTTTTGGACGCATACCGTGGTCTTATAAGTAATTTATCTACTCAGTCTACTCAGAAACCATCAAGTAACGAGATTATTCCCAGAAATGTTTTTAAGTGGCCTTTCTACCCTGCTGCTCTCGTAATTCAGTTAATAACGAAACTCAATACAACCTCTCAAACAACAGATGACATACGCAGAGGGTTTTAAAATCAAGTGCAGAGGAAAAGTGAATTATTTAGTTAGTGGCCAATTGGGAAGTATTAAAGTCCTTAGTCTTGCAGTATGTGAGCAGGCTTTGTATGACAGGAGAAAGGGGGCGGGGGGAGGGGAGCAGCTGTCCACACTGCAGTTATTTTTTTCCCCACCGTGTTTGCGACAGACCCCGCCCACTGGGATTCGATTGGCAAACTTAATCCGACATTTGCACAGGCAGTCAGAACAGAGTGCGACCTACAAGCCAATCGGAGCGCGGGAAGCGGAGACAGTTAACCAATCCTGGTGCGGGAGGCGGGACTAGTCGGAATAACGGTGGTAAAAAAAGAAAAAGACTCACGTCAGTCAGTCAGGATTGCAGTTGGACCGCTGCCTTGCGGGAAAGCGTACAGACTTGATGCTGAGCTCGGCTTAATGAGGCATACTGACCGGTTTTGAACTATAAGAATGCACTGATTTAGTTCGTGCCTAAATCCTTTATTTTACCTCCGACTGAAGAGACCCGCAGGTGGACAGGCTAGGCTGTTAAAGCCTCTCTGTAAGTGCTGCACTCTCCAGACGCAGACGCTTTGTTTTGGTACTAGACAAACTGAAAACCTACCAAACACACTACAAGGTGCAGTGAGCATGGACAATACAGACAAGGACAACAGGTCGGATGAAGACTGTGAATCAGGCGAAGAGGAGGAAGAAGTGGACCCCAGGATTCAGGTGGGCTAAGCTTCTCCGTTCCTTTTCTATTAGCCTGCTCTGTGAAGCAGTGAGGCTCTTTGTTGATCGTGAATACTGGGAATTGTAAATAACCTGCTTTAACAAAGCTAAGAAACGGGATTTAGGGCGTTTGTTTGTTTACTGGATAGAAATGTGTGAACGCCATATGAGTCGTTGAGACGTTTGGAAGCAACCGGGTTGATTCCTTTAGTCTGAGAGGGTTTATAAAAGCACCATCTGTACACGAGTGGCCTGACATTCACTATCAGAATGAAGAGTTTACTGCAGGTTCAGTGATCATCCAGCTCTAACACACCCATCCACTTGTAATAACGACGAGCTTTTTAATGTTGTGCTCAGCTGATGTGTTGAATTAGGTGTGCTGGAGCAGAACATTAGAAGCTACACGGGTGATGAGGTGGACTCCAGAAACACATGGGAGACCACCCGAATGGGGCAACTGAATGTTATATAGGAGCTTAACAAGGAGTTTGTAATGGTGCAAAAATGTCCTCCATAGTCCTTCATGGTTGCTCATACCTACACGTACAGATTTTCCCAACTCAGTGGTATTTTTATACCATATATGTAGATTTAGAACTCCTGAACACCTTGTTTGAGACGGAGTGGAATATTTTAGGCTAAGTTGGCTGCCACTCTCTCTGTAAATCAAGGTGAATCTTCTAACATCAGTTTTTTAATATCTAAATACATGATGCTGTGAATATTGATCATAGCAACCTGTTTTCTGTCTATTGTATGCTTTTTTTTTTTAATTAAAATCCAATATTGCCATTTAAGCAAGTGATTTTAAAAACCTTGGAATTAGTATATTGTGGTGTGTGTGTTTATACTGTAATATACTGTAACGTCTATAACAGCCTTTTCTAAAAAAAACAACATTTAAATATCATAGTATACCATCTAGCTTACAATATTGCAGTATATAGTATGTTGTAATTCCTGTATCATGATATGCGTCGTATTACCAGGGTCTAGCTGATAAACAGCCCTAAGAGGCTGAAGTTTGACATCCAAACACAAAAAGGATATACTTGTAAACTCTCTTTCATACACTGAAAAAAATACAACTTTTTTCAGTAATTCTGTTTATTTTTAAGTTAGTTTGTGAACAATATGGCTAAATACATGATGCTATATATATTTAAAAAAACTGTTAACAAAGACCTTTAAATGAGTATATTTCAGTTTAAAAACATGTACTTGCTGGTTTCTGTCTATAAAACAAGACATTCAATATGGATTGATGCAGGTATACTTTGGTCCAACTTCTGGCCACAGAGTCCTTCACCCTGGATGTTTTTGGACAGCGCATATACAGAACACAACCTTGACATTCCCACATTCCAGGCTTGTCTATATGTATATGTCTATAATATAGTCTATATTTTTTCTCTAAATTCTCCCTTTTTTGTTCAAACCAGGGGGAGCTTGAGAAACTGAATCAGTCCACAGATGACATCAACAGATGTGAAACAGAGCTGGAGGTAGGAGAGATAACACATTCCAAAACACTGGTTACTCTCTCAGAATTCCATATATTTTTTAAAAGAATTGTCTACCTATTATATTCAGGTCGTTGAACCAGAGTTGTATACTTTATGAAGGCTTCCGAACTTTGATTGCTGTAATCTGCCTGCTGGCTGGATTACAAACCTGTAAAAAAGCTGGAGATACATTCTGTACCTTGGACAGACTGGATACTGACAAACTTGACCAGTATGGACGTACGTTTAATAAAGAATCTGATCTGATGATCTGGTGATGAGAACAGGCTGCAGATTGGTTTGAATAGACTGGGCCGTGAAAAGTATGTTTAAAAACTTTGACATGGTTTACATACTAAAGTAGGGTCTTTATTTCAAAGAAAGGGGAGAAATATAATTTTTTGTGATATGATGCGTTTCATTTATGAAAATCAGATGGCAGTGTACGGAGTTGATGCACCGCTAATTAGATATTAATACTCCTGTGTAGAGCTGCCAGGCAGTAAGCATTCGGCATGTTGAAAGGTCTGGGATCCTGCCTGTGTACCCGTCACACTCTGTTAATAAGGTTAGACTTGCTGAACGCACACAAGCTCTTGTGACTAGCTGCCCCAGATCTCAGCCTTTGTTTGCGTATGCTTTAATGTAATATGTTATCTTGGCTTGTCTGCATCTGCGCTGTAGTCAGCTGGTCAGGAATGCTAGTAGACTCAGCACATCGGTCCCTTTATTTAATTCTTACTTCAGTTTTTTTTCTTGTTGTTCAGAAATAAAAAAATATATACTTTCAGTTTATTTTAATCTTGCTTTTGCCAAAATAGTTTTTTTGTAGCAGTTTGTTTGTTTTTTTCTTCTGTCCTGTCTTACCTGTGCCTGCCTAAACATTAATCTAAAAATAACAGCAAAATAACAGCTCAAACATGATGTGAAGTTCTGGTCGTTATTGTGCAGAGTAGTGTGAAAGTAAACAAGTGATGTAACCTGAAGTCATTGCTTTAAACCTGTAAAGCCCACTATTGAGTCTGGATCTACCCACAGCTCCCTAACTGGCACATCTGGGAGAAATGGCATTTCCCTGTATTCCCTTTAGTTGTAGCAAGGCTTGCCCTCAGTCTGGTTTTATGCAGGTCTGAGTATTGGGTTTTAATTTATAGTTTACATGCAAAGACAGTGACAGACAGTGGTCAAAGTTTTGTTGTATTTAAGCCTCTGACCTTTGAGGATTGCAATCTTTTCTTCAGCCCTTAGACTCCAACGTTAACAAGTAGAGTAAGGTTGCGCTGCAAACATTAGTGTTAGTAGAGCTATGCATATGGTGGTGTGTGTGTTTTTTATACTGTAATGTCTATAACAGCCTTCCTAAAAACCAACCATTAAAAATCACCGTCTATTAAATTAAAAATACCGTCTAGCTTACAATATTGCAGTATATTGCAGTGTATAGTATGTTCTAACTCCTGTATCATGATATGTATCGTATCACCAGGGTCTAGCTGATAAACAGCTCTAGTAGCTTGAAGTTTGACAGACAAACACAAAATGGATCCACTTATAAACTCTCTTTCATACACGGAAAAAAAACCCTTTTTATTTTCAGTAATTCTGTTTAAGATAATTTCATGAACATTAGTTGTGATTTAGCTTTCGTGTCTTTGAAAACCATGATTTTCAAATTTATTTCAGATAAAAAGTACATTTTTTTTCACTGCTAGTTTTTGTTTTAGTAATACTTGTGAATACTAAAGTAACCATGCTGAGCTGTGGTCGAGTACCAGCAGTTTAGAATAGGGCTTCATTGCAGAAAGAGTGTTTTAAGAAACAGGCTATTGTTGTGCTTTGTATGAACTTCTGAACGTTTTTGTGATGTTCCTTGTACAGTGTGATCTAATCCTTCTATTTATTAAATGCTAGTTTTTTTATTCTGCCTCATATTATCAGCATAACAATTTGAGTAAGAAGTAGAGTCTTTAAAATAGTTACATGAATTTCAGAATTTCTTAGTACATATAGATTCGTCCAGGTTTTGCTTTAATGACGACGCACACGAGAGCATAGACAATGCACAAAACAGTATACAAATAATATATTAAGTTACATAACAAGAATTGCCATTGTGTACAGTTCTGAACTAATATGCATTAATATAAACAAGTAAGACCAACATGAGCTTCAGTGAAAATGATAAGACAAAAAATATATTCACAGTTTTTAACATTGTCACATTTTTGCTGAAGTTTGAATAGTGACCTAGAAAAAGTTCTAATTGTAAATATTTATTCATCATTTTACTGATCAATGCCTTTTTTTATTTAGAAATGTTAAAAAATATGAAGTGGTGCCTGGAAAGACCACTGGTGTTCTTTTTTTCAAAAGAAATACTGAAAAGCCTTTTTTCTGTATATTAATTGCGTCTGGCCTGTTAACGTCATTAGAGGAGCAGAATTAATGGTACATAGTGAGAACAAGCGGTCCCTTTTACTTTCTTTTTAGAAGCTCAGAGAGCTGCTTTGGACATGTTACTTAAGTGTGTGCGTGTGTGTTTATCATGTACTTATTGTCCTTCATTAAACATGACGCTTTCACTGGCTTAATCTGATTAACTGAGCTGTTTCAGCCTGGACTAAATGTATGATGACACTGTTCTGGCCTCTATTATGTGGGTACTACTTAGCTATTCTTAAATAGACTTTAGGGCTTCGAGATGAATCATATTTTTATCATTATTGAAATATTTCTGCAATAAAATGTTAATGGCTTTGATGACAAAACAAATCGAGTCATCTCACACGCACAGCCCCAGGGTAATGTAATTAGCTTGGTGGGGTGGAGCGTGGTGTTTTTTTTTGTTTTTTTTTTAATTAGTCATTGACCAAAGACTGACCATTAAATATCATTTATAGAATTCTGAGTTCTGCTCTAAGTAGCCAGCACCTCTGTGTTATTAATATTGCAGAATTACTGTTTACCAATAAATAAAAACATACACTGATCATACGTTAGCAAGTAAGAGAATCATAATGACATCAGTTGAATTGTATCTAAACACTGCAGCCCTCGTGGTTTTTGAGGCTCAGCTGTATCAGTAGTAATGTTTCTATGCTGTGGTTGTCAGGATGCGAGGCAGAGGTTCCGCTCTGTGCTGGTGGAGGCTACGGTGAAGCTGGACGAGCTGGTGAAGAAGATTGGGAAAGCGGTAGAGGACTCGAAACCCTACTGGGAGGCCCGGCGTGTGGCACGGCAGGTGAGGCTCACTCTCTCCCTCACTTCTACTCAAAACACAATGCTGCCAAACATTCCCCAGCCAGTACGCATCTATTCGTACAGCCGCCAGTTACTCTTATCCCTCTCTGAGGAGCACTTAGCAATCTGCTTCGATGAGATCAAATATGCTTAATAGCTTGTAATCTGTCGCGTGTGGATTTCTGTCGTTGTTGCTTACCTCTTCAGCTCTCAGCTTTCTGTCAGGCTGCCATGGATGACTTTTCACTGTGTGACTGCCAGCTGCTCGTGTTTAGTGAAAGTCATATGTTCACACTTTGTGCCGGGGAGTGTTGATGCAGTTTTCCACAGTATTTTCCAAACAGGTCTAAAAGACTGCAATGGTCTTTCAGTGGAGGTTCTTCATTTCAAGATGTTGTCCAGGAATTGCTTTAATATTTGTTTTAGAAACTGACCGTACATGTCCAGATGCTTGTAGACACCTCTCACACCTCAGTCCAGAGTCCCTTCAGGAAGTTTCTCCCCTTGTAGGCTCTACTCTTGTGAGAAGGCTTTGCACTGGATGTTCATTTCATAGATCTCAAAGGCTCCAGAGCATGAGAAAACTGTCAGTGCATTTGCTCATAAACGTTTATGCTCTCTGAATAATGGTACTCTGTGCTTGTCCAAATAATTTGAGACATCTAACAGTTAAACTTGATTTCTTATGCAAATTTGCCGTTCCACCTTAAATGGTGCAGCGCTTGCATTCAGGTGCTTGGATGGGTGCCAGAATGTTGCTCCATTTAAGGCGGAACTAATAATTAAAACAAAAAGCTGTTTGAATTCTTACATGTAATGTAGGCTTATCTACATCTGTGGTGTGGCTTATTTTAGCTGGTTTGCACAGTTCAAACATTTCACGTCTGCTGTGGATGTTTAAAAATGGTCCCAATTTAAAAGTGACTGGACATAAAAAGAGGACAAAATGGAAGAGACATGCCTTCTACTGCTACGCCATGCACTGTTAATGGGTTCTTCATAAAAGTAGCCCTGCAGTGTATCATTAGGATAGCTAATTGTCCAGCACTGCTTACAGTGCAAGTGATGCCTCAATTTTCATGGAGAGTTAATCTTGAAAAATACATTTTTATTACACTTGAAGTGACATTTTGATGTTTTCCTCCTTCCTTCTTTCCTTCCTTCTAGGTCAAGGTAGTTTATAGTGAAGTTTTTGTTGGCCCAGTCATTTCACTGACAAAGCATTGACTTTTTTTGGGCGCTGCCCAGGAGCGCAGAGTGCATAGAGAGGTTAATACACTCCTCTGGGACAACCAATACATTTTTAAAGGAATACTAGCCACTGAGCTGATTTGAGGAGGAAGCTATAAAATATCATATTTATCGTTTATCATACTTTTTCTTTCTTATGCCAATACCTGAACCCATTAATCTGAAAGACTGTAAATATGTTTTAGACTCTTTTGTTAATGTCTGATACTCTTAAAGTACAAACATACATACATGTCCACAGAGTACACAAGCACAGGGAAGTATATAAGTAAATAAATAACTGCTGTCTTGCAGTCACACACAGGAGTTTGACAGATCAGTGAGAGGGTTTATCCTCAGTTTTATTATGTTTAAGTAATATTTAGTTTTGAATGTGCAACAAAGCAAAGTTGGCTTGACCTTATATTAGCATGTAAATGCATGTGTTCATTTAGTGCAGAGAAACAGTTTTGTGTAAATATCAGAGACCACTCTTCATTTAAGTTCCACTCAAAACAGTCAGTAAAAGTTATGCACTTTTCTGGGGAGATTAGATAAATAGTCCACTTGCATAAGAAATCTGATAAAAGTTTTTTTTAATTTAAAAATTAATAACTTGTACTTATTGGCCGTTTTGACTGGAAATGATACAGATGACAGGCCTCTGACTTTGCAGTTTGTTTTATAAGAAACTGAGTCAGTTACTCATTCACACACTGATTGATTGAAGATATTGGTATTGGTATTATAGATTAGATTGGGCTGATAAAGTTGACGCAGTAGTAAGCAGTTTGGCCAGTTGTCTGAAATGACGATGCTGATGCCAATACATAAAATATATAACATGTAGAAACTATTTTGATGTTATTGTGTATCTCTGATGTTCAGTGTTTTGATATGACCAGTCATACTTTTGTGCTTACAGGTAGATGAGGTTCTAATGCTGCTTGTTCAGAACAGGGCTGATGTCCAGATTTGTGAGAATTAAAGTGTTTGGCCAGTTGTCTGAAATGCCCAGGCTGTGTGTCGGACACTGATCTCTTTAATCACAACCCAAACACATTACTCAACACTCCACATCAGCCACTGGTCTGTTCAGTCTTCATGAAGAACTAATGAGCAGGAAAAAGTAAAGTAGTTCTCTCTCTCTCTCTCTCTCTCTCTCTCTCTCTCTATTCCTCCTCTCTCCTTGTGCCTCATTTATCTCTTCTTTCTTTCTTTTTTCTCTTCTTCTCACTGTTTTTGAACTCACTTTGTCCTCTCGTTTTTTCTTTCTCATCAGCATATCTCCCCCCTCTATCTGCCTCCCGCATACTTTCCCTCTCCCTCTAATTTCTCTCTCTCTGTCTCTCTCTCTCTCATGCTGTCTCTCACATTTTCTTGCCTCATTTGTCTCTTCTTTCTTCCGTTTTTCTTTTTTTCTCTCCTTCTCACTGTTTTGATCACTCTGTCCTCCCCCTCTCTCCCACATACTTTTTCACTCTTCTCATACTTTCTCTTTCCCTCTAATCTCTGTCTTTGTCTGTCTGTCTCTCTCTCTCTCTCTCTCTCTCAGCACATATTTTCTCAGATCTTTAACTGCAGTGGGCTCTGCTGTGTTCTGCTTTCCACCCTTGTAGGAAACATCTCTGCACACGCTGCTCTAGATAGGATCTAAGCTATAACACAACTGATTATACATCTGGATACATGTTTCTGCTGCAGGCTTTCCCTTCCTCGAAAAAGGACACTGCGTTGTTCTTATTCGAAACCAGACAAAAAGAGATTAGTTGTACTTCTGCTTCAGCGCTGGGTTTTTTCAGTTTTAACTTTACTGCAGTGCTACATTGACAAGTAATGTTTGAGGCGGCGTCCTAAAGCTTAGAGATAAAACTCAACATTTAGAATCACACAACTTGCAAGGTCAAGGATGAGGATAAGCTGTTAAGACACTGATCATATAGGCGTACTTCATTTAAAAAAATACACAAAGAATCATTTTGAGCAGCAAATTGGCAGCGCTGTGAAGAAGCGTGTGTAAATATGTTGGGATGCATTGGTAAGCGAGCTCCGGTGTATGTCATGTACTTATCTGTCAATGCTGATGCTCATGCCAATACATAATATGATGGTATTGTATATTTCTGATGTTCAGTGTTTTGATGTGACCAGTCATACTTTTATGCTTACAGGTAGATAAGGTTGCAGTGCTGCTTGTTCAGAACAGGGTTGAAAATTAAAGTGTGTGAGGAAAAAAAAACAATCATGTGTATAGTTTTTAAACTGTGGGTCTCACAAATGTGAAGCTCTCCTGAGATAATATACTGTGTCAAAGTCTGAGATTTGGGCACTGGTGATTGGTTGTCTGTGAATCTTTCCACAGAGGGGACTGTTGAAGCCTGGTGGGTCTATTTTAGCACCTTTAATCAAGATATTGCATTTTCAGATGAAGGGATTTGCGGTGGCATTTTTAGATTAATTAAATACCACCATGGAACCCAGGGATCTCTCTTTCTACATTACAGCAGTTCTCTAGCCTGGCCTGCTGAACATGTTGTGGACGTCCAGGGTACATTATAGCAACTTGCCATCATTTGAATATACAAGATTATACATGTAGAAAAGGTTGGGAGCTAGGGTAAAGAAGAACCAGGACAGTCTGGGGGATTGGCCTAGACTATAGGACCTTTCTAGGTAAAACAGTAAAACTGCAAATAAATAAATGTGCTGTTTTTGGCCTTCACAGTTTACCATAAATGTATTGTTGTGGCTTTTCTATGTATAAACCAAATAGACAAGCATGCAAAACTGCATGTAAACAGCTACCACAGGAGCTTTAGCAGCCCATCATTGCTGCATTGCATAATCTTTGTGAACCACTTTTAGTTGATTTGGTAGGCAGTCATCATATTACCACGAACAACAGATTATGAACTGGAGCACCGCCATATCTCGAGTGGTGGAAGTGCTCTTCTTGTCGCTAATATGTAAAAATGTAGAAAATAAATCTAGTAGCAAATATGTTTGAGCGCGGTAGTGGTCAAGTGTGAAGCCCCCCTTATTAAGTAGAAATTTTCCAGACTCTGCAGACATGCTGAGTGGGGTCAAATAGTGGTGGGGGGCCCTAGGATGTGATGAGTTGTGGTTAAGGATATTAATAACCACTCTGCTGTCAGACTGACCAATTTTCATAGGTGTAATGGGCTCCGCTGGGTCGTCATACCTGCCTACTGTGTATGGTACCAGTCTTTCCATTTAAAAAACCCATTATGTGCCAGCTGTTCATTTTCCAGAGATATATCTGAGGTGAGGCGGTACGGTGGTGTAGTGGTTAGTATGGTGGTGTAGTGTGGGTAGCACCGTCGCCTCACAGTAAGATGATCTGGGTTGGATTCCCGGTCCGGGCCGTTCTGTGTGGAGTCTCCCCGTGCTTGAGTGGGTTTCCTCCGGGTACTCTGGTTTCCTCCCACACCTCCAAACACATGCATGATAGGTTAATCGGTCACTCTAAATTGCCCGTAGGTGTAAGTGTTGGCCATGCGGTGGACTGATGAACTGTCCATGGTGTACCCCGCCTTCGCCCGATGATACTGGGATTGGCTCCAGCTTTGTTAGCCTTATTAAGCTTTTTTCTATATGCCTAAAATGAATAAATGAACCATTTAAATTTTAATGGAAGTAAAAATGAAAGGTGGCCTGTGAGATCTGCATAGTACTGTACCTCAAAATGTTTTCAGACTGTTTTTCAGCACTAGACTCAAAAATGACCCACATGATTAATTTGGAGTCAGTCTTTGTTGTTTTGTTTAGTTTAGAAGAACAGAAATAATCTACAGCCACATTGATGTCTACAACCACTTTGAGCTTCCTGGGTTTTTTTTTCTATCTCCCCCTCTCTTTCTCCAGTCTTTACCCTTTCTAACCCTAACCCTAGACGGATTTGTTGTTGTCTCTCTATCTGCTCGTGGCGTGTGTTGGCTGGTTCTTTTGACTAGAACAGATTGTGTGTGAAAAGGAAGGGCAAGGTCATAGCAGTTTGCTGAAAACCTTAGCTCTTCTCAAGGGGGTGAATACAGGCGTGTGCGTGTGTGTGTGTGTGTGTGTGTGCGTGTGTGTTATTGTGCTGGACTCGGTTATGTAACTGTATCTGCTGCTGATGTGGCCAGGCAACCTCATCATGTTTAAGAGTGACCCAGTGGGCTTTGAACCAAAGCATGACGCCAGATTTTACACAATCTGCTTATGACTGCTTATGCGTACGTCTCCCTCTTTTTTCTGCTCAGCTTTTGGGTTTTGGAGGGTTGATTTAGCAAAGTTTTGCATCAGAAGGGATTTTCAGGGAAGAATCTAAATTTGCAATGTAATTTAGTTCAAGTGTGCTCTTAATATGTTACAAATTGTGTTTTTTTTTTCTTTAATTTTCCCTAAGTGTTCTCATTACTCGTAGGTGCCTCTCTAATTCTCTGGCACTTCTCCCTATCAGCAAATGAAGGAGGGGGGCAAAGGGCTACATAGCCAACAGTGCACCTGCAAGTATTGTAACACGTTTTCAAACAGCAGACTGCAAAGACAAAGCCAGGCACATCAACAAGACCGCTAACTGCTCTGCCACACAGCTCTTGAAGGTGCCTGATTGGTTGGTGCGATGCATAGTGACAGGTGAGAGAGAGACTCTGCTGCTCTTCCCTCCTGATGTGAATGCATGACGAGTGACACAGCTGGGATTCAGACTTTAATGCCAGCTGAAAAGGGCACGGTGCTTTAATTAGCTAAACTCAGAGTCGCAAATGTGTATTTTCCCTCCTTCCACTCCGCTTTTATACAGTTGGGTTTTAGTTCACGATGTTCATACAAGCCACTGTTTTATCAGCTCTACTGACCATATATAACTATGTAGTTCTACAATTACAGACTGTAATCCATCTATTTCTTTGTATACATTGTTAGCCCCCTTTCATTCTGTTCCTCAGTAATCAGGACCCCAACAGAGCAGTTACTTTTTGAATAGTAGATCATTTTCAGTACTGCAGTGATATGGTAGTGTGTAAGTGTGTGTTGTCCTGGTTTGAGTGGGTTATCTTAAAGCAGATGACACAGTGTAATTTTGTGTGCTATACTGAAAGCAGATAATAATTTAGTACCATTTTTGTAGGTCATGCACATGTAGTCGCTGGTGTTGAATACTTGATACTTATTTATTTATTTTTTTAACTGTGACTGTAATCCGTTAATAAAATGTGGCTGTGGCCGTGGCTATGGCAATGGTGAAGTTTGCACTTCCTTTCCCTGTACTAACAAGCAGTCCATAAGCTTCTAATGCTGGCTTTCCATTATATTATATGTGGGATAATGTAAAACATTAACACATAGCAATTGTACCTGAATCCTGATCCACGTTTAACCTATTTTGAGATTACTGCACTGCTATGAATTATTCATGGCAATTAATGAATTGTTCAGATATGTATTAAAGATTAATTATAATGTGAATTGGTCATCACAAATAGCAAGGTGTTCATTATTAAAGTCCAATATTTATTATTATAAATCCAATAAAAAGCAAAACGAAAGCATTCTTTCTCATCTGTTCATGAATCTGTTACAGGGACTCTTACAGGGACTCTTACAGGGACCCCTGTTTTCAGCTGCTAACTGGTTTTGAATTTTACTAGCAAAGAGTGGTCAGCATCTTGCAAATAACTATTGTCAATACACTTGAGTCTGGTTTTCACAGCTGCTCACCCTCAAAGGATAGAGTTGCCTGTGTTTTAGTGAACTCAGGCTTAGTGTGAATGTAGACTATGTGCATTGGAGCATGAGAGGCAGAAGTCCTCTGAGAGATGAACTTTGAGATGAGGCGGACATTACAAATGACCTCATGTGGGAGACGATTGGGGAGAATGCTGAGGGGATGTAGGCTAAACGTAAACCACTTCAAGTGGGTCACACTGTGTTATAGGTGTTCCAAAGGAAAAGCTTTGTAGGCCAACTGTACCAATACTATCAATCAGAATTTCATAAAATTCAAAGTCAGTGACTGAATTAGGTGCCAAACATTTTAAAGAGAGGAATGTACTGAATCAACCTGCAACCTAGTGGCTCTCTGCGTCAGTTGCTTTTCAGGCACTCTGGTCCTAATAAAGTTAATGATACACTGCTGAAAGTCATGAAGGTCTTATTTAAGTTGCACCAAAACAAGGCAATTAGAATTCTGCCACTTTTCAAAATGTACCTTGCTTGGAATTCAGGCTGTCCACTTAGAAATGACATTCAAGTTTTCTCCTTTGTTTTTTTTTTTTATTTAAAATTGAAATACCTTTTATATGAGGTACAAAGAATATATACATAGCTCTGGTAAAGTCCAGGTGCCATGCCAATGTTTAGGTAGTCCAGAGTTTTAAATTGAAAATTCTCAACTGGAAGCTTAGCCAGCTGCAGCAGATCTGGCCGAGTGTCTGAGTACTTTTTTGGGGGCCACTAAAACTCTTGGCTTGGAACGTACACTATATGGACACCTGATAATCACGTATGTATTCTTCTGGGAAGTCTTTCCACAAGATTTTCCGGGTTGTCTGTTAGAATTTATACCCATTTAGTCAAAATAATATTTATGATCACTGATATTAAACAAAGCCTGACTCGCAGTTGACATTTCAGTTTATCCCAGTTTATGAAGTTGTTCAGTGAGATTAAGGTCAGGGATCTGTGCAGGTAACTTGCTCCACATCAAACTCATTAAACCATGGGCACAGTCATGCCAGAACAGGAAATGGCTTTGCCAACACCAAAGTTGGAAGCATATAAATGAGTAAAACGTCTTTGTGTGCTGTAGCATTGATGTTACCCTTCACTGGAAGTAAGGGACACAAACCCTGAAAAATAGCCTAGATAATTATTCCTCCTCCACCAAACTTTACTGTTGGCCCTATGCAGTCTGGTATGCGTTTTGTCAATGAGACTGTCAGACAGTGTGACACATGTGACACAGCATTCCGGATTTACTCTATTTGACACTTGGCATAGCGCATGGTGGTCTTATATACTGAGACAATGTATAGTGGGTTGTTTGCATTCCCTGTTTGAGGATAGGCATTTTGTCTGTGCAGGCCATTTCTGCACTTGGTGGCTCTACTCTGTGACTTTGTGGCGGAGTGGCATTCAATCATTACTATGCTGATTGTCCTACATTTGGCCTTAAGGTGTATTAAAAGCTTCAGCAGTGGAAGGTAATAACATTTAAATGAACTATTTCTACATTCCAATATGCGTTTTGCAAATTTGACTCAACATTTCAAATTTTATTGACAGTCCTACTTCCAACAGCCTCAAATGAATAAATCAAGATGTTCTCCTCAGTCACACAACTTCTTTTTCACATCTTGTCCGAGTAAGAAATAAGTAGTTGATGTCTTCTGATTTTTCTTCACAAGTGAAAATGAAAGACCTTCCAGACGTTTGATGAATGCTGCATTCTCGTGTTCATGAGCCAAGCGAACTTTAAATATGTCTCTTGATTGATGTACATATTCATGTTAGACCAAAACTAATGCATGAAAAGCTGGTATATGGTCAGGCTGTGACTGCTGCTGAAGCATCAGAGCTAGAATATACAATATTTATGTATTGCTTTCTACTGTCGAGGTCCTGGAGCGCTTGAAATTATTCAGTGCTTGCCTTGACTAGTTGTCTCTCATGGATAACTGTAGAATGAATGAGTGTAGTTTTTTTGCAGAGCTATCACATCTTCACTCTTTTCCTCGTCTCTTCACCTTCCATACTTCAGGAAAGCATATTCACATCTCATCATCTCTGAAGTGTTGCACACTGTCAGCTGTCTGCGCCAGTGTGCCATCATCACGTCTACTTTGTGTGAACTAAATATAGCAAGAGCAGATCAGTGAGAGCGAGAGAGATATTGAAATGTCAGAGAGCGATTAGCTTTAAAGGACTGATGGAGAAGAGAGATGGGAAAGCATTTCATTTTGGGGTTACATTCATATTCCGCTCATTAAGTATTCCTAATGCTACGGTAATTTCATGCCTTAGCTGAACTTTCATCTGTCATATTTGTGCCATCCATAATAGACACCACAAAAATCAAACAATAAATTAAGCAAATGAGCTTTTTTTCAAATGTCTCATGTTCTTATGTTAAAGAAACATGCTATTCTTATCTGCTCAGCCCACAGAGGGAAATGTTGAAACACTACTGTAGCTATCTCTAGGACTCTGGATACAAAAGAAATACTGATGCTTAGAACCTGAGGGTCAGCAGGTTTTGTCTATTTTAGAGAAATCCAAAAAAAAGCCCAAACATTTTATAAAAAGATGAAGTACTACAATATTTTGAGGTGTTTTTCATGTCGTTTCTAAAACATAATTCATTATCCAGACGTCACTGTTGGCATGTTGCATGCTGAGAGGTTGTGTTCTCCTGGCATCCTACAGACTAGGTCCATCCATCAGATTGTCAGATAGCAAAGGGTGATGCATTAGTTTAAGAAAGGGATGTCTGACGAGCTCATGTAGGTATGATGATCAGGTATCCACATACTTTTGGCCATATTTTGTGTTTGTGTGTGTGTTTGTATTTTAGTGTGTGTTTGCGTGTGTGTTTGCATGTGTGTGTGTGTGTGTGTGTGTGTGTGTGTGTGTGTGTGTGTGTGTGTGTGTGTGTGTGTGTGTCGGTGGGTGGGGGTAATGATTCTGAAACCAGAACTGAGTCTCAGGTCACGTTACGTTTTGTGTTTTGGGGCATGGAGAATAAACTCATCCTCCATGATCACTTCCGGGTCATGTGCTACTGTTGAGTATTTGCCGCAATTGGTGTTAACATGTAGGCCTACATGTGGGAGGTATGGTTTGTGTGGTTCTGGGGAAGTCCTCCTACAGAAGTGGTTTTGGAGGAGGAACAACTATTTAAGCACAGCATCACTAAATCACAGTTTCATGAGGAAACAGGCTAGATTGTTTTTATTGAACTAGAAAACTTCTCCGCATCAGCGTCAGTATCAGTATTGCATGTGATGATCCAGTTCACTAGTCATAGCCTGTCTACCTCTTTCATGATTCTAATTTTGTATATGTGTATGATCCTGAAGCTGTTTTCCTATTACCCCAAATGTAACCAGATCGGCCAAGACATGTGATGTAGACTTATTTGGATTTGCCCTGTTACCTTTAAGACTAACAAGTAATGGAAGCTAATTATTTATACTTGTACACCTGTATACTTGAGTCATCACCCTCTTGCCTCTAACTGTGTTGAGTTGATAAAGGATTTTAAATAGACTTGCTTAAATGGATAAGCTGGCACGCTGTTATCTATAAACATTGAGAATATGTGCGTCAAGATAGCTCCCAGTATTGTTTTGGGAGCTATGAAACACTATTTAGAGGTAAGTATGTCATATAGCATCAGAAACCACATAAGCAAGTCTATTTTAAGTTGGCCTATTTGAGACTCTGTGTGGTTTGAGGCAAGCTGGGATGATTTAGGCATGCAGTTTGCATAATGCTTATATATTCTAACCTTCTGCTGCTTGTGAGCTACATAGCGTGGATGACGTGTTTTTAAAACATTCATATATAAAACCTCCACCACAGTAGCTCCCGTGCAAAACTGACATGTAGTCCCAACTGACTGGCTCTACTTCTGCTTCGTTTAGATTTTTTTCAGGAGTGGTTAAGTGATGACTTTCATCACCCCATGATCCGTACGTCCCAGAGTGACTCCTGCAAAGAGTTATTTTGTGGTCATCCTTATTATAAAGAAGAAAAAGCCTACAATCCTTCACAAGGACCTCTAGTCTTTGTATTCTCTCTATCTTCACTTCAACTTCAAAAGGGACTGAATCTCCTCAGGATATAACTTCTTTAAAAAAGGAGGATAAGAGTACAGGAAGAAGCTCAGTGTGATATACCAAAGATCTGATAGCTGTGTGATAGAAGCTCCTGCTCAAGTAGGATATTTCAAAGGAGAAAAATCTCTGTCACTGGTGAGTTTATGCAAATCTGTAAAACTTGCCTAGCATCCAAAGAATAAGTTGGCTTAGCCTAGAGAGTTTCACTGTCTGCAGCAGTGATGGGCAGATTAAGGCAGGAAAAGCATAAAAATAGGAAGGGATTATTCTAGTAAGGCTTTAATATGCCTGCACAGGAAGTGTTTTGCAGTTGAAGTCCACATCCGTCCTCAAAGTCCACATTTCTGTAGCCACAGACCTTCTCTTGTTTATCTCTTACTTCAGCGTAAGCTGTTAGTATTTATTGCCGACCAGTCAGAACAGCTTTGTTTCAGCCCACTGAAGTAGTGTGTAATCCTGTGTTGCTCTCCATTGCACTAGAACACTTGCAATACTAACATCTTGTACTACAGATGTACCCAATATAAGGGCCGCACCATCCAGTTGTTATGTTTTGGAGAAGTCTAGATGGAGTGAAGCTAGCAGAACTGTGTGATGAGAGGAATTGGGCAGCTGGTCCCACAGCAGGGCTTCCCTGCGCCTCCTGCCTGGCAGAGCCTGGTTAATATGTGACTGTGTGGGAGTCTGGCTGCATATGCTGGCATCCGATGTTGTTGATGGTGCCTGGCTGATGGAACTGCTCTGTGTCTGTTCTCCAGGCTCAGCTAGAGGCTCAGAGGGCCACGCAGGACTTCCAGAGGGCCACTGAGGTGCTGCGAGCGGCCAAGGAGACCATAGCCCTGGCTGAGCAGAGGCTGCTGGAGGACGACAAGCGGCAGTTTGATTCGGCCTGGCAGGAGATGCTCAACCACGCAACCCAGAGGGTGAGCGACGTGCAGCTTTGCCTTCACTTTTGTTATTAATGTACATCTTTAAAACTTTCCAGCCAACAGCCACACTACCTCAGCCTTTGCTTTCAGAGTGTAATTTAACATGTATACTTCCTCACAAATATGAACAAACGTCAAAGCCGTAGAGTTGATGTTCTGCTCCGTTGTTGGTGTATGTACTTTATTCCTGTTTTGACATCCGAGGCGAAATTTCACTGTAGTACTGGCGCCTAGAATCCTATTCAGGATGTGGAAATGTACCTTATTATAACAATTTTCACAGTTGTATTTATATTCTGTATATTATATTTATTTATATTACATTTCAGTTTTATATTTAATTAAACTAGCACTGTAACATGCTTATTAACTGCAATAAAAATAAAAACAGTGTGTTCTCAATGTGTGAATGAAAGTATGTTTCTGGGTTTAACTGTCTATAAGGAAAGCTATAACCAGAATGTTATTGCTCATTTTATTCTGCTTTTATGAGAGACCATGATGTCATTCATCTTAATACTAAAAAAAATACTAAGAAACTAATACATTTTTAAACTAGAACAATTCTGTTAGCACCAAATTGGACCTTGTGAGTCACAAGCCAGGTCCAAAATGTTTTTACATCTAAAAAAAAAGATGAATTTCACTGCTATGTAAACAAAACCCATCACATTTGTGCATTCCCTGTATTCTGTGTAATTCTAAACTAGAGGTCTGCACGGGCCTGATGATAATTATTACGCCTGCACCCGTCCAATTCAACCACTAATCATGCCTGCCCAGTCCCACCCACACACACCTACTTTGGGCTATGCATGTGGTCCTTGTCAACGCCCACCTGTGTAGGCTGTAATCTGCTTAGCTGGCGTAGGCCCTGTGATATGGTGGAGTGGGCTCCAGACTCAGTGTTGAAGGATAGAAATAAATGATTAATTGTATTTGTAATTGTATTTGTAATTGTATTTGACCCTCCCAGCCAACCGCAGTACCAACCCGCATGAGCCTGTTGGCTGTTTACCTGCAATGACTGCAGGACCTTAAAATGAATTCCAGCCAAATTATTTAACAGGCCACGCAGGACCAGCGGGTCACCCTGCGGACCTCTATTTTGGGCTGTATTATCATCGAACCAACACCAAATCAAAACTTGGTGCAATTTTAGATTTTTTATTTAATATATTTAATATATCCATAAAACACTCCTAGTAGCCCGGAGCCGTAAACTTTTTCATTTCAAATTAAATGCCATTGAAATTCACTTCTGTAAATGTACTGTTCTGAAGGTCATGGAGGCAGAGCAGACAAAGACCCGCAGTGAGCTGCTGCATAAGGAGACGGCAGCCAGATACAATGCAGCCATGAGCCGCATGAAGCAGCTGGAGAAGAAACTCAAACGCACCATCAGCAAGTCCAAGTGAGTGTTCAAAAACACGCCATGCTTAAATATTTATACCCCACAGCACTTAGCCAACAGTGCGCCTTTGATGCTGACAATGGCTTCATCTGATCAGACACAATTGGTTCCCACACTAGAGCTGTGGCGCTGATTGAACTCCTGCGCATCTTCGTCTTTGGCAGAGCGCATTTCATCCCACGGAGCGAAGAGGATTGCGCTGTTGGAGTGTTTCTTACTCAGCGCCTGAATGTACACCAACCACTCGTGTACTAGGATTCAGTTGATCTTGTGCATGCAATGCTGCTGTTTTCTGTTTGGGGTCTGTTTTTTGGGGGTCACACAAGCAACAGAGAAGCACACAAAGAGGAGCATAATCTCTCCTCACCCAGAACGTTTTACAGAGTCTGAGTATGAAGGGGGTCCGTGTGCTTTGACTGCAGCTCTGCGCTGCAGGCGGGGTGACAGGAGGGTAAATCCTCCACCCTACATACACCAAAGCTGGCAGGGAACAGCAGTTGCCATGGCAATATGTACAATTCTATTCATAGATACTGTATTTTCTTTTCCCCTCTTTCTCTATCTCTCTCGCTCTCTCTCTCTCTTTCTTTCTATTTTTAGGCCATATTTTGAATTGAAGGCCAAGTACTACTTACAGCTTGAGGTAAGTTTACTAATTTATTTACGGTTGGGGGATTTTGGTGAAATACATCTACCATTTACTGGACGCTGGACTGTTTGTCATAGAGCATAATTATCTATTTGAAAGAGCAAGCTCAGTGTACTGGGAAGGAAGACTAAGTCCCCTCTGGTTTTAAAAATAAGCCTCATCAGCACTAACTCCATATTTCGTATGCTCAGGACATGTCTAGATGTTTCATGTTCAGGATATTTTGACACAGGACTGCTACTGTGCTCACATGATGTAAATAAAAAATGCTTCTGACTCTTTCCTTTTGCGCTCTCTCTCTCTCTCTCTCTCTCTCTCTCTCTCTCTCTCTCTCTCTCTCTCTCTCTCTCTCTCTCTCTCTCTCTCTCTCTCTCTCTCTCTCTCTCCCCTTAAATCTCCATCATTATAGCAACTGAAGAAGAATGTGGATGACCTGCAGACTAAGCTGACGCAGGCTAAAGGGGAGTATAAGACAGCTCTGAAGAATCTTGAAATGATCTCAGACGAAATCCACGAGCGTCGGCGCACCTCCGCCATTGGCCCGCGGGAGAGAGGGGTGGGGTCCGAGGGTGACGGGGTCACTGGAGATGACCTCTCCAGCTTCAAAATGGAGTCTGATGGCATATCTAGTGAGTATGCATTAATCACTAATCGTGACGTTATATTACTTTTGCAAACTATCACAATATGATTTTATTTACTTTTTTTTTTTTTATTGTACATGTAGTGAAATATGTGGGATTACTCATAGTTAATATCTGAAAGAATTGCTATTCAGGTGGGTCATGAGATCAAAAACGAGTGAATTCTGTAGACATTGTTAAGACGCAGGTCTATGCTGATTTGTTGGCCCTGTTTTTGGGTCACTCTTAAAGCACATGTTGAGTAGAGGATGATATTAGGTGACCATTGTCCAGTGGTACATAATACATTTTAACAGAGATGCAAGAGCTGTTGAAAAGTGCTTACCAATTGAGCTGCATTGTTTTTATGTATGACATTTATGGCTCATTAGCTTGGATAGTAAAGCATTCTTGGATTTCTCTGCTGTCCTGCAATAGTAGAGCAAGTAAGTGTGATGGTTGATGGACAGCACACATTTCTGTCCTGTTGGGAGCCAATGTCCAACAGGCCTAGAGAAACAAGCCACTGGAGCACAGAATATGTGTGCACAGCCGTATCTTTGCCAAGAGGATACAAGTGCCCCAGCTACCGGAGCTGCAGACCCAGTGCTGTTACCCTTGTGTGGAGAGTGAGATGTTAATAGAAATGTCTGTAAAAGCATTTTCATCTAGAGGCATTACTAGTAACACTGCCCACTGGAATTCCTGTTGGCAGCTGTCGACCGTGTCTGTAACAAGATGTTTCTTGTTGTTTGTGAATTGGCTTTGTAAATTGGCTGAGTGAGGGATTTTGTTTAATCTTTCACTTTTTATTGTAGAGGTATTTCTACTGTAGTGCAGTATAGGGTACTGATGGAGGGGTAAAGGCTAGAGTGTCAGCAGGTCAAAGACAGATAAAAGCCAGTGGCTTGCGGTGTTTATGAACCCTGTGTCATTCAGAGTGCAGTTACGAGCCCTGCTTTTAAGGGCACTGCACTGTCTTTTATTTGTATTGTGCATTAAACAGAGTACGAGCCCTACGGTAATGAGACCTTGTTTGGATGGATAGACGGGCACAAACATGTCAGCAGATGCAGTTATATTTGTTAGGACTGTGAACTCCAATGAGGAAACATATTTCTGCTTGACTGTCCCAGTGAGAATATGTTTCCTATACAGCCCTGGATAAGTGTCTTAATTCATTTAATTTCCAGTCAAATAGTCCAAAAACTCTATTCTTTTTTTCATCACCAGGCAAAAAGTAAGAACATTTTCATTTGCCATTAAAGCCTTAACAATTAAAGATTAAACTTTGTTTCATTATTTACTGTCCACTCCTTACCATTTTATTACAGCTTCCATTCATTTTAGGAAACTTGCATTCAGTTTTTAAATAAATCTGGAGAGATATTCTTTCACACCTCCACAGTTCAGGCTTTAGATGCTCTTTCTACTTCTATTTTCTACTTAACCTGATCCAAGTAATACATATTTAGTGATACTGGAGTATGGACTGTTGTAGGGGTGGTCAGTGCATCGTTCTGAGAACACAAACAGCTTCATTGGTTTAATTGGTGAATTCTCTTCTTTATATTTATTATCTATGAGCTTTTTCAGTTCAGAAGCAAGAGTGGAGCTTTATGTTCTGTTCTCTCAAAAAACCTTTAAATATTGTTAACAACACGTTTGCACAGCTCCAGCATGCAGTGGCAGCATGCTTTATGGTACTCCAGCTGACACATTTGTGCTGCTGTTTCTTGCAAAGAACTCTGCACTGAGTGATGCATCAGAGCATAGTCGATTTTTACATGCTACTTAAACACTCAGCAGCCTTGCTTTGTGTGTCTGTGTTACTGTGTTGCTCCTAAAAACTTGCCACAATAGCACTGGGGCAATAGCAGGGCATTTTACAAACTGGGTTTTTCATGGACATATGGACATACAAGGTTGAATATGTGTGGCTAGTATAAGCGGTGAGCCATATCTGATTGTTTAAGAAGTGATAAAGAAGATGCTGATCCAGTGCCAGGTTTGATGCTCATATAAAATAAAGGGCTTCATTAATCATTTTTAAAGCTTAATATTTTTAAAGAAAGCTCAGAGGCCTATGAGGAGGAGTATAATCAAAGACTGTGCAGACAGAAATTGTTTATCTGGCTCTGCTGTGTCTCTCTGCAGTGGCGTCGGAGTCGTTTGAGGATGAGAACTGCAGCACCAGTGCCATGTCTGAGGAGGACTCTGAGACGCAGTCTAACTGCAGCCTGAGCTCTGGAGCCAGCAGCCCTCTAGACTTGCCCTGCCCCTTCTCTTCCTCCTCCTCCTCATCTTCCTCCTCTTCCCCTTCTCCATCGTCATCCTCCCCTCCCCCTACTTCACGGCCCTGCAGTCTGGAGTTGCCCAGCACCGTGTCTCTGTCCGACTTTGGCCTGATTTCTCCCATTCTGGGGCCTCGCAGTGAGTGCAGCGGAGCTTCTTCACCAGAATGTGACCTGGAGAGAGGTGAGCTGTTCCACATCAAAGCTTTTGGGTTTTAGTATGTGGTAGGGATGTCCCACTTTAGTCTAGTAGCTCGAGCATCTGAGGCAAGCTTAGCCAGCGATACAGTATTTCTTTTTTACAACTGGTTAAACCCATTTTCCAAAGAAAAAATGGGGGCTAATTTTCTTCCAAACTAGTACCCAGTCTTACCAGCAAAATTATGTTTTTTTTTAGTCAACAAAACAACATTTAGCTCAAACCTCGCTTCCCAAAAACGAAAGCAAGGCACTACCAAAGGCTCCATCTGTCTTGATATGGCCTGGCATCTCTCCCTGGCTAAACAGCAGTGGGGGGTATGGTAGGAATAGGGTGGTGTAGCGAGTACTGGACACCATATCTGGATCACTGTAGGCCTCCTTCACTGCAGACTGATGATTAATTTGTTTTGCAGACTTGGTTCAGGGATTTGGTGCCTGATTTCTAGTTTTTAGTATTTGTTCTTCAAGTACCAGTTTGGACGTTTAAGTATTCATTTCAAAAAGTAAAATGATTAATTTAAGAATGTCATTATATATAACTACTAAAAGACAGTGATTTTACTGATGAACTGACCTGAAATGTCCACTTCTCAAATCAGTTGGCAGTAAGTATTAGGACTCAGCGATAAAGGACTCACTATTGAGGCAAACAAAGCCAATTGGAGAATCTCTAGTGTTCGTGCTTTAATAAATAGAAAAGAAATTGAGATATAGCCAGTCCTGGACCTCTCTGCTGTTTGCATATGAAAGATAGCCATAGTATTCAATTATCATGTTTATGCAATATTGTGAAGATGGATTTGTCTTGGCGTCCTCTCCTCCTTGCACCTGTGCCTCGGGATGGTCTGTTTATCACTGTGACAGATACTGCAGCGCCTTTGCCAGGTGTGAAAAACATGAGATGACTCAGCAGAACTGCAGCTGAAGTGTGGCCGGGTGATATGATCAAAAACGTATTTTCCCGTCCTTTAATATAAATTGTACTGATGCCTTTTATATGCGTCTCCAAGTGATCAGTTACAACCCAGAATAATATTGGAGCCCTGAAAATAGGCTCACTTACACAAACCAAGCCCTTTCAAGTAAACAGAGGAACTTTTCTTGCCTCTACATTATTGTGTGTTGTTGTTTTTTTTCTTTTTATCAGAGAGGTTTTGTTTGAACATGCAGCCTTTACACTCTCTCCAATTTCAGCTGAGAGAATATCTATTTCACAGAATATCTAATGAGCTAACTTCCCAAACAGTTTTCTTGGTTTGAGCTGTTGAGAGTGAATGGCTAGAGTACACCTCCTTCACTGTTAAGTCGTATAGGCACCTTAAGTACTAAGATCTCTAAGCACTGAATCTTATTCACATATGGAACAAGATGTAAAAACTGTGCTCAAAAGCCTCCTTTGGTCAGATGAGGCTGATGTTGGCTTCTTTTTCCGGCACTAGAATGTAACCACTGCATCATTTAGAGTGGAACAGGAATATTTGAACAGGATTCTGACTAATAAGAAGTGACTGGTGTTGGTTACACGGCTGTTAAAGTGTATTATTATATGGTTAGCTGTTATTAGAGTCATTAGAGTTATTAGAGTGTTATTAGAGATTCACCACTGCTTCCAGTTACAATGCAAAGTTTGATTAGGGCTATAATGTAATGATAATTAATAACGGTGTAGGCTATATACTATTTATTGTGTGTGTGTGTGTGTGTGTGTGTGTGTGTGTGTGTGTGTGTGTGTGTGTGTGTATATATATATATATATATAGTGTATAATTAATTACAGTGATTGTACTATAAACTACAAACAATTTAAGGTTGTAATTGTTTTTTAAAAGCTATACACTGTGTTCTCAGAAATGCATATATTGGCGTATTGTAATGTAACTGATGGTGATAATATTGTGATATTGCTCAGCCCAAGCTTAAACGATTTTATTTGTGTTTGTAGGTGACCGAGCGGAGGGGGCGGAGGCCGAACTGAACAACGCACTTAATAACAGCAGCAGCATTAGTAGCATGAAGACCCGTTTCCGCCTTCTGTCTCTGAAACGTGGACAGATGGACAATGCCAAAGTCACTGGACGCAATCCCTACAGTGTAGCCTAGAACTTCCCCACCATGCCCCCATCACCTTACTCCTCCTTAGTGGGGTACAGTATAGGCCGCTCTTACCCCAACACCTCACCGCCTTCCCCACCACATGCCATGACCTAATCACAGGCGCTGACAGCTGTCCATCTCTCTCACCCTTAAATGTGGCACTGTGTGTTCTGTGGAGACTGATTAGAACGTTCTGGTTGTTCAGGGAAAAGCTATCTGACTGGATGTTAAAGGGTCTTAACTGAGGGAGACTGTGGAATAACCTGTAAAGAGTTACAGAAATCCTAACCATCCAGCCAACTTAACCAGCAACCCAATCTGTACAACTTTCAGACAGAAGAAGACGGGGTTTATACTTATAAACCCTTGGTTTATTCATAGCAAGTCTTAGAGCTGAGTAAAAATGAGTAAACAGAGACGGCTGCCATCTCGTTATAGTCTTCTCACTCTTTGTCTTTCATGTTCACTGTAGCAAAGCCATGGCCTCATAAATACCCATCATTCATGCTGCAGTATAATAAATATTGTCAGTGCTTCCACGGCTTGGGCCTGGAGCACAGCAGATGCACTGACAAGCGTGAAAGAGAAAACTCGTATTTAAACGTGTTTAAAGGATTCAGTAATCTTCAAAGCCTCAGAGCTAATTGGCTGCTTCTCTAGTGCAATAAGGGGTCGTGACTAGCTGAAGCTGACCTGCGTTAGAGCTTGTCTACAGACATCTACAGTCATGCTGGACCATTCCTACCGCCCTCTTATACTTGACCTTTCTTCATCAAGATTCACACCCCAGCAGCACCATGACCAATTGATGGGCTTGACCATTCACCTGGACAGTGTGCATGCTGCCATGTCTGTGTCTCTATAATGATGGACAGCCCCCAAGTTTGGTCAATATTGATAGGAAAGAAAGAGCAGTGATATCTCGTGTTGCTGTCAGTACCTGGATGTTTATATGTGGAAAACAGCTCAAATAAGACTAAGGGTTTGGGGGCTTTACAAAGCAGGACTACCCAGCTGGGTTAACTCTATGATTGTCCAGTAGGAGAAAAACATTCTTATTGGAGGACTGGCTTTCAAGATTTGACTTACAACAGGTGAGATGTTGCTTTAGGAAGCCCCCAGTTTGGAAAATGGAGAATAATTTCAATTGAAATGCACTAACAGGAAAAGAGGATGAATGTTAACAAGTGATATAATACAGCAGCTGCTGCTAGATATAGAGGCACCAAGCACAGCTTCAGTTCTAGTCAGTAGGCTGTAAAGTCTTTATGCGCAAACTTGTGTTCAGTTTTCATTTTGTTCGTGTTCCAACGTTTTTCTTTGTGTTCCTTGTGTATGTAGTGGAAACCGGTGGTAAAAGAAACCTTGAAACTGTGTTTTTATGTTTTATGATGGTCCTTTGCTGGGTTTCAGCAGCTTGCCTAGTTGTTTTCAAACTTAAATAAAGTAATATTCACTGATTTGTTGTAATGTTTTTGTGTTATGTAGTCTTTTCCCCATCATTCTTCCTGTTTGTTACTGTCCAGCTTAAAAGCAAAAGTCAGGAGAACCACAGTAGCCAAAGTTCTGTGGAAGATCTGTACCAACTCCAGTCTTTTCTGCAAAACTATCTGCAGAACATTATAGATCTTGAGACGAGGGATGAGAGAACTGCTGCATGCTGCAAGCAACCATCTGATAGTAGACATGCGGTGCCCTGCATGAGCTATATTATGTATCTTTTCATATTCGGTGCCCTCTGCCATTTGCACTGGATTAATATACTGATTCATACTGAGATACTGATAAAACAAAAAAAAAAGAAGATATCTTCTGATTCCCCGTTCTCTGTTAATTATGTGCAAAATGGCAAATTTATGTATGTTTTTGACCTCTCCCATAATTTTTTATGTAAGTCCATAGAACCAAAAAATTTTCCAGCCTCTTTGGAGGATTTCTATTGGCCCGTTCATCATATGAAGATACATATTTTTCCCTTGAACAGCAACAAATAAATACATAATACAAATAAATATATAAATATATAAAGCTAGAGAGAGGGATTTTTAGATAGATGTGCATTTATGTATACTGTACTACGTTAGTTATATTAAGGAAATGCCACTGCTCCGGGTAGGCTGACTGTACTAGTCGTCTTTATCCTTAAAAAGTTAAGCAAATGTACACGATTTCCCCAAATCTCTGGAGTAGCTAATCAGTCATGACACGTCTGGGGTCTGAAAAGTGCTTCTTTAGTTTTGCACTGATGCTAAAAGCTAATGAGCACTGTGCAAACTGCGTGCCTAAATTAAAACAGACATTACCAGCTACATTAACTTCTTACAAAACAAAAAAGCACACTGCAGACATCAAACATGTCCTGCTTAACTGGCTGCATTTAAGGTAAAAGGAAAATTGTGTAAACCTGATTTACTCTGAACTGTCACAGCAGTTGCTTTTTTTCAGTAAAGTGTTTAAAGCCAGCAGACCTTTCAGCACATTAGTGTTTCACAGAAAAGAGGTTTTGTTACAGATTGCTGCTGTTGTGATTGAAACTTGCTGACTCTAGTCAGGACCAGTTCTGCCTTTACTTTGATAGACTTTCATAATGTTTCCTCAGAGCGTCTCTCAGCTACCCATAAATCTTTTTAAGAACACAAACTGTCTTAAAAGAGATCTGACCTATACATTAATGTGTTTGCCTCACATTCCTTTAATTGCACTAAAAATAAATACATCTGTGGATGACGAATGATATTAATGAACTGAGTGACATAGAGATGTAATATGTATTTGTGATGCACCAGTTCACTGAGTGCATCTTATCATCTATCCATGATTTTCCTGAACTTTAACCTTTCTTGTGATTCACAGATAAAGCTTTTATTAATTCTTATTATTTTTATTATTATTATTGTTGTTGTTGTTGTTGTTTATCGTATACAAAAATGGCTAAAATATTATGTGGCTAGACAAGGACCCTAACAGTGCTCTCTTTTTTGGGGTGTTGCGGCACTAAAAGCTGCACATGTCTAGTCTGAGCTCATGTATGAATCACATAATCCATAAGTCAATTTACGTTTTTTTTGTTTGTTTGTTTTTTTGATACTAGAAATGTTTTGATGTCGTACTACTGAAATTTACGCGTGACCGAAATCAGGCATCATTGTCAGCCACCACTGGGTTTTCAGGAAAATCATGGATAGCTGTGTTTCTCAATCCGGGCCCCAGGGCACAGAGTTGGAGCACATATGAGCACCATCTGTCTGGCCTTGAGGACCAGATTGAAAACCAGCGATCTATAGCAACAAAGTATTCTTCTGTTTATGAGACCAACAAAAACGGATTTTGGCTTGATGTGACATCACAGAACAATAAACAAAAATGAGCACCTGATGAGGTTAGGAAGCTGGAGAGGGCTCGTGTAAACTGTGAAATAGTAAAATAATCTTGCTGGTACTTCAATAACCCTTCTAGATGAAAGTGCTATGATTCCGATCACCAGTATACACCAGTATGGCTGGATCTGAAGTCGTCTGCACTTCATTGCACTTCATTGATCAAAGGAAGAGCCCTTAGAACAGCTACATAGCCACCTACGTACCAAACATGAATCTTCCCGTAACATACAGCGTTGTAAAGTCCAACGGTTTATTGCAGTCTCCTGAGTGAAAAAGATATCCAAGGTAACAGAATGTTCATGCACCAGCGTCATCAGAGAGTTCTGTGCAATTACTGAAGCAATGTGTGCACACTTGCTCCAAGCACTTTACAATCATAGCAAGAACCAGGCGGTGCCAGGCAGACAGTCTGTGACAGTCTATCAGGACACAGTCTATGAGGAGGTGAAGCAGTCATAGCAACAGTCAGGCTGAATGAGAAGGGCGGTGGGACAGCAGGCAAGTCCATACCAGACTGGAAGTAAATGACACACTGCAGCAGGGATGAGAAGGCTCTGCTCTGCTGCAGTAGGTTATTGATCTGGCCTCGGAGCAGCTGTCACTGGAGCTGGGACACTCGGAGAGGAGTGGCACTGCTGAAGTCCAGGAAGAAGGGACCTTCCTGTTTTGGCAGGAAAGTGGTAGGAATTACGTTGTAAATGCCCGCAGGAACGTAGTCCACCTCCAGAAAGCAGAAGCCGCATCTGACAAGAGAAGTTAAAAATAGATGAAGGCCACATGGCATTAGATGTCTTGTAGGCCTCTTTTTAATGCTCTAGTTTTGACTCAACATGAACCACAAAAACAATTTAACTGACCTACAAACAAATCTGATACTGATTAATCGCTTATTTATCACTAGTAAAACAGTTCAGCACTACATACCAGTATTAAAACTCTGATTATCAGCTGATACTGATCTACTATTTCTTCTTCTAAAACAGTTTTAAAAGGAGCCCTTTTAAATTGAAGCTCCATCTAAAACACTCAACCTACACAAACGCTTAACCACCTCACAGAAATAAATACACTACTAACAATATCACAAACACACAGCAGGAGTGTGCTAGAGAGGACAGATTCGTTATGGTATTTATTAATTTCCTCTCAGACTTCATCTCAAAACCTACACCAGTAGCCATGGCCATCAAATTTCAGATTTGATTATTTTGGAACAATTCATAATGGTGTGTGTTGCTTATAATCCACTACTGTGGAAATAGTTTGTCCTGTTATTTTAATAATTCTATACATTTCTAGCTGTTTAATTTAATTTTGTTAGACAAAAACTGTCTATATTTTAAAATCAATACATGATGCACCTTCACACTCTGATCCAGCACATTCTATGAGCTATACAATGCTAAGCTGTGGCTAGGATATAATCATCACTGATATGCTGTACTTTTGTATAATAACTTGCAGTACAATAACGTATGCAGGCTGTTTTATTATAGACTGGACACCAAAATGTAACTCTCTAGTTTAAATATAAACTTACGGCATGCAAAAAAAATGAATCTGAATTCAACAATAATGTGGAACAATCTTTAATTATAGTTATTTTATCGTAATAACATAAAATTACTACGAATTGCCATGTGAAATTTGATCACTGCTTTTTGTATAAAAATTCTTTGTTGGTTTTATTCTTGTTAATGTTCATTCTCAAAGCTGAAAGCTCATCATAACTTTCTTAATCATTATGGAATAATCAACGTTCTGTTCATCATCAAACGTTTATTTATATATTAGCCTCAGAGTAGAATCACGTATCTCTAACTACACTGTTCTATATGGAATTGAAAGTAATGATTCCAAACTTCTACACTGTAGATGAACTACAGTTGTATAATCTAAAGTGAAAGGCGCAGGTACACCGTGGGAGGATAAACCGCAGGCTTCTGAAACGAGGGAAGCTCCAGATAACAATGTTCTCCCTTTGGCAGAGAATATCAGCTTAGCTGTTAGCTGTGTGTTCTCCTCTCTCCTGGCATTGACACAGCTAAGAAAATAAGACTGAATCAGCCACCTACACTCTCGCCGCCCTCTGTGTCTGTCCCACAGTAGTACCTTACCTGTAATCTCCACTGCTCTTCTTCTGAAAGCCTGATGCTCCAGCATCTCCTACAAGGGACACGGTCAGGACCTCGAAACCCACACTGTACTGCCTGCAGTGACAAACCCAACAACACTCATTCACAGACAATATCAGAGGAGGGAGAGAGAGAGAGAGAGAGAGAGAGAGAAAGAGAAAGAGAGAGTGTGAGAGAGAGAAAGAAATAGAAAGTGAGAGAGAGAGAGAAGGAAAGAGAGTGCACACAGACACACAGATTGACAATAAAAGGGATAGAGAATGACAGACTTTTTTTTCTGTCCCACTTTCTTTTTGTTGTTGGCCTCACTTCCTCTGTCAGTGACAGAATCAATGAAAAAGAAAGAGGCAGTGATAAGTGAGAAGTAAATGGGTAAAAAAGATGGATACAGTAAAGAATGTGATAGAAGGAGTACAGAGAAAAAAGGAGAATGAAAGAAAAGGAAAGGGAGAAACGAAAAGAAAGAAGGAGTGAAAATGAGAGAGGCTATGGCTGCATGAACAGTGACTGGCTTTTCCCTGATAGCAGCTGCAGAGGCGACTTATAGTGTCCTCAAATAATGAGCTCTGATCAAAGCTGAACTCTCACGACGGCCTACAGGACGCAGGTAATTATAAGTGCTGGTGCTTCGTCTGGATTAGAAATGTACCTGCTCTCTCCTGCGCTGGAGAAGCAGGACTAGAGCAGCAAAATAATACTGAAAATTAAAATTCCAGATTTAAACACACAGTTTAAACACTGCACGGTTTGCTAATCGCTTTGTAATGGCAGTCAGATTCTGTTACATAAAAACAGTATGCAGTGCACCGTGATATGCCTCTTCACAGATGTAGGCCACAGCAGAGCTTGTACATACTGGTTCACTAAGAAATAGCCCTACCTTCTGATGCTAAATGCTGATGTTTTGGGTTTTGTATTTTGTTTTATATCTTTACTGATAGCGCTGCAATGTGGGATTTCATGAGAGCACTAGGTGTTCTCTACCTGAGCTGGGCAATATGACGATAGTTATTGTTACTGTGATAAATTACATGATGTAATGTGCATACTGTGGATCATCACTAGAGGTCAGAGGTCAGCTGATGGCCGATATGTGCTGCCGCTTGTAGGACTGATATCTAGAAGTTTTCCGCTTTACTTGTAGGCTGAAATGTCACACTAGTAATAACAAGTGGATGCACAACATTTCTGAACATCATTTATGAAACATTGACTTAAGAACAAAATATCTGCCTCCAAAAAAAACATACAGTATGATCATATTACTGCTGAAAGAGTGTAACACGCATCATCTCTTTATACCAATAACAGAGGGCGTGCACAATACGAGAGAGAGAGAGAGAGAAACAGCGTGTGTGATGCGACAGACAGAGAGACGCTGATATGCTGTAATGGTTGTTAACACAGCGGCTCTGTTCTGTTCTCTTTACTCTTTCTTAAGTTATGTTTGGCTTGAGTGCTGGAAGCTGAGTAATGTCTGGGAGACTCTGGCTGTTCCAGTGATACTCGTGTTAATGTGTGTATTATACTAGAGCAGTTAGCTTTAGGCCCGGAGCTAAAGAGTAATACATCCGCTCTGGTTTACGTCTACGGCCAGAAACACGTAACCGCATCAGTAAAAGCACGGTCACCTATTCGGCTAAACAGTTCCACAGGTTTTGGCTTAGGGTCCTTCACATGCGGTAGTAGCACGTTAATAACACCTATAACACGGGGCTGCCAGCCTGACTAAATTGGTACTACCAAACACGGATATGATGAGATGCTGATATATTAAAAATATCGGCCGACCTCTAATAATTAGTTCTGCATGCGGGGCAGTATGTGGATCAATGATCAAAAATCATTGCATTTACAATATAGCGAATTTAAAAAGAGTGCACCACATAGTGAAAAGGGTGTGGTTTCGGCTGAATATGCTGAGCACCAGTACAGCCGTTACATGCGTACAGCAGGGCAGAGCAATAGCACAAACAGCAACAGCAAGTTTCTGATCAACATCATTTTCTCTTTTAAACCTTAGTACATTCATCTAAACAGAGCAATGTCTGGTGGAGGTATGACTTTGACTTATACAGCTGACACCAGCATAGTGTGCACTGCACGCTGCAGTCTGAAAATGATTACAGCTAATGGGACGTGTGCACCCTCTGGTGGTGTGCAGCAGAATTACCTGGACAGTAAAGTCCTACCTGGAGCCTCGGAGCTCGATGAGCAGAGGTCCTGATTTTTCCAGGTTAAACTGATAAATGGGGTTGTGCTTGTAGGAGTCCTTGTAGTTTCCACAGCCTCCTGCGCTGCTTCCCTTCCACTGGCCATTTATCTACACACACAGATAAAGGAGGAGACCAAGATAAGATTATCACTTCAATGAGCCGCACAACACAACCATTCTTTTTCACAATAAATGCAAGCACTGAGGAAAAAGAGTAAGCTTACCCTTTTGCTGTGGGTGAAGGGTGTTGGAATTTTGGAGAAATTAAACTTGCACACTGAGTAGACCTGCAGGAAAAAAACAAAATATATTAAAATTAGATTAACTGCGTATCTCCATATAATCACATTATACCAGTCTCAGAAATATTGCATCGCAGAAAATCAGCAGCCAGGAAAAACCCTCAAGGAGCCCCAGGGGTTTTTCATTAATGTCATGAAAAATGAGCGAGGAATGCTGTGACTGTGCACTAAAACTGCCTGCATTAACTAACAAACAATAAAGACGTGTACCAAGATGTGTATAGCTCAGTGTGCGTTCTAATGGAATCTAAAATGAGCAACATAAAAATGAGCTCCAGGTGAACTTAATGTCAGTGCTGTATGTCTTTTCTGCTCTTTGTGTTTCAACAAAATGGCAGCTTGTAAAAGTCATGTCTAATCAATATAACACACATTTGTATTGCAAATACAGCTTTACGATACAGCGTGCAGGTCAAAAGAGCCATTCATTACGAGTCAGTCAGTTTTCCAGGGATATTTCTGAGGTGAATAAATACAGATAATAAAGATAATCCACTTGCATAAAGGAGAAGGAGAAAGACAAAAGAAAATAAATAATAAAAAATAAATAGAATCGATACAGAGGACTCCTAACAACCACAGCAGAACACAAAAACTATTACCATCAGATAAACAGCACTTTCAACTTTGAAAGAGAAAAACAACCCCACTGAAAAACAAGTTTACTGAACGAATGGAAGCTGTAAGACTAGCGAAAGGTGGTCACAAAAAATACTGAAATATGTAACATCATTTTTTGAGGCTCCCACATGTGTATAGTTATATTATGTGTATTTAATTTTCTGTTAAATATGTTTTTATTTCTTTATTACACTACAAAATTAATTTGCTCTTATTGGCTGTTCTGAAGTCTGCATGTTCTCCCTGTGCTTGAGTGGGTTTCCTCCAGGCACTCCAGTTTCCTCCCACACGTCCAAAGACATGCATGTTACAGACCTGCCAACCTGGGATTTTTTTTTTTTTTGAGTAGCAACTTTTTGTGGTGGGGCGGCCCAGCATATCACTGTATGGTGCGAGGTCAGGCACATTTGCTGAGCAGTATTGATTGAGTTTACAACTCATCACAACTTATTACTAAGCACATAGTGCCCACTTACTTCACCACCATATCTAGTTATTCAACATACAAGGAGTCTATGAAGGTGCAGGAGGACAACTTTCGAATCGAGAGTGAAAATAGGCGCTTTGAGCGCGACATGATAAACACGCACACAGGGCTTCTCTCTGTGCTCACGACACAAGCTTCACATTTACGCTCGAGGGATTTACACACACAAATTTTTGATTCGCCTAGTTTTGACATTGACAATTTGCAATTCCTACACTCAGCCAGTTACCTCTGAAACTGCATTTAGCACCATCCTCCCTTTAAAACCAGTCCCAGTATGAAGACGGACTGAGAGAGATGAAACCCACTTCCGTTACTTTCATTAAGACGTCTCTCCGGCTCTCCGCTCGTAGCCTGCTTGAAGAGTTTAAAACTAGCACTATGATTCGTCGAAGTCTTTTTTTCCCAACAGGTTGCTGTCCAATGGGGTTGCACCTATAGACGAGTTGCCTAACGTGCGAATGCACAGACAGCTAAACTCTGAGCCATCAATGACTAGGACCCCGACTAGTGGGATGAAGCGGCTAATAGATGGATGTATGGCTGTTCAATAAACAGCCAATAAATAAATGCAGGGTGTTCTCCGACTTTCCCCACAGCACTGTATACAAATGCAAGCACAAGAGAGACAGAAGGCGAGTTACCCTTAGTGTGTAGTTGATTGTGTTTTGTTTCTCATACTGAGACACCACCAGTGTAAAAGTGTGAGTTCCTGCGTTGGTCAGCTTGATCTTAGTCAGGTAATGTGGGCTGTTGATCCTGATGCCATCAATATAAGGTGGAGGATCGGCTACAAGGACAGAGACAATGAGAAACACACAACATCAGATTACTCACATGCTTTCCATAGTACCCTGTACGCAGTGATGACAGAACAATTAAACAACCAAGTTTTATTCAAAGATACGTACCTGGGTAATAAACTTTCCTTCCATCAGTCTTGTAAACAACTAAAGTGATGAACTCCCGGTTTTGAGCAAAGTCATCCTGAAAAGTATAATCACAGGATAAATGATCCTGTAATGCCTGATCACAAGACATTATCAATCGTAACATTAATTAGGTCTTCACCGTGACTAAAGTCTGCACTGTAAGGGGTTGAAGTCATTATCATTGGTGGTTGTACCTTGTCAGTGATGTGTCTTGTTAGCAGCACCCACACTGCAGCTCCTCCCTGCGGACACTGCACCTCCAGCTTGTACTGAGGGTTGTTGGCCAAACTATAGGCATCTTTCACTGGACCCTGTTTCCCATCCCAGCTACTGCACACACAAAGCAGAAAACCTGAGCTGTAGGGTCATTCAGCACACATGCCAGCACCTACTTACGCCTTCAGTTTCACATCTTTATAGCAGAGCTTCTCAAACCGGATGAGATCTGATAAGACAACAGGAGACCGACCTGTGTATGCAGGAAGACTCTTTAAACAGTCCGGGATTCCAGCTCAGGTAGATGACATCATAGTACTGGCACAGGTCCTCCCAGATGATCCAGAACACACCTTAAATACAGACACAAACCAGGTCAAGGGGCCATTTCACATGTTTCAGACCCAGGGCTGGATTCGCAGGAAGTTCTCAAAAATTCTTAATTGTATTGTTAGCATTTCCAGGCCAAGCTATCATATTACCATTTACAGCTTTCTTTCAAAACATGTACAAACATATTCTCGTGTGCAATATTATAGTGTGGGGGATTTTACTCGGTTGTTTATTAGTTATAAGTCTGCTAGACATGAGACTAAATTTCTTGAGAGTCAGTACTGTCACAGAAGTATCTGATCAAGGAAACTTTCATGTAATACACAGATTAAAGCTACAGCTTTTCCATATGCCTTCCTAAAGTGAACAACATACAGTATTTAAAGAATAGATTTAACTTGAAAGGCTTTAAATTTAAATTGAATTGAAACTATGTTGGTCTTCGTCCAATAACTGCTCAAAGTTTATGTATTTATGAATTTAGAGGCTCCCCATATGAATTCCAACAAGTGTGAGCCTATTGTAAGGTTAAAAAAAATTAAAGAACGGTTTCCAGAATTCCACTTGTTCCAGGATTATTCTAAAAAAAGTAGTTAAACTTTTTTTTTTTGGAAAAATTAAACATTTTTAGAATAAAAACACATATTTAAAAAAGACTAATCTGGTCACTGGATGGTATTCTCTTACCGTTATCAAACTTCTGTGCAGTTTTGGGGTCAAAGTTAAGGTACTTCAGTAGGTCCGGAGTCCAGTTCTTCTCATCGCGCTCACTGTAACGCCCCTTCCACCTGAGATGACTCCAAGGGTTCTTTAACTGCAGGAAGCGCTTACCCTGGAGTTCATAAGAATTCAATAATGCTCAGAAGATAAATGTAGATATGAGGATCAGACACCTTTGTAAAGGAAAGACAAGTCTTACTGAATACTTGCTTCTTTTACTGTTCAATTGTAAATACATAATTATACATTTAATAACAATCAGTTATGCAATAAGATAAGCTTATGTTAAGTCAAGCAGTAAAAAAATGTGGCAGAGGTCATTTAGTAAGATTTCAATATTCTCGCAAGGTTATTACGCTCAACATACATCGCTCTTATCTTGGTTCTAACAGAACACTGCAAATCTCAGAGTTAGATATTATTATCATTGTTGCAGTGGTCAAAAAAAAAAATCAAAAATAAATAAATAAAAGGTGAGGTCAAAAACACTTTATTACGGCATTGTCCTCAAATCCTGAGGCAACCTGTTAATCTGCTATTATCTCTCTGATATTACATAAATAGGTGTTGATGGTAGCACAGTGATTAATGCTTTAACCTACAACATAATTAAAATTTAACGCAAAAGCTATTGACTATTACTCGACGATGCCAGATGCAAAAGATATTTCTTTTAATACAAGACTGCAAATGCAACTTTTCCTAATCAAGTATCTCCGTTCAACACCTGAACACAAACATGTTATCAAATGTATTTAAGAGACTACTCTGTCCACAGCAGCACAATCTTATAAGAGTGCGTACATAGATAATATGACCAGAGTGGAAAAGCTGGCAGGAGAGAGACTGACCTTGTATTCCCTGATGTCTAGGACAGCGTAGGCATGTGTGGGCACCAAGCCCCACTTCTCCCCTTCCTCTTCTGTCATAACACCTGTCGCTGTGGTTATGAGGACATCTCCTCTGTGAAACCTGTCAAAAGAAAATTCACAGTAGATACTGACTCTCAAAATGTCTGTCTGTTAAAGGAAAACAGGCTTTGACACAAGCATTAAAATACTGCACAGAGGAGGATTCTCCTCCAAAGACGTGGTGCTCACCTTTGGAAAAGCATGCGGAAGGTGTCATCCTTGCTGAAGGACTGATTGTCTGAGTGCATGGCAATGCGTTCTGGGATCCAGCCAGTCAACGCATGCAGATCAATATTCTACAAATGGAAAGAATCTCACTGAGAGGCCTGAAGGATAACTGCCTAAATCTTCAGTTTGAGATGTACTTCAACAAAACCCTCTTGCATTATATTATTACCACACACAGACTTAAAATAATTATTACTATTTGTGGTTTGTACTTACAGAGTTCGATCCAGGGAAATCATATCCACCCATCACCTTCATGTAGGCCTTCTCTATGAGAGACACCCACAACTCGTTTCGGTTACTTGAATAAGAGCAGAGCAGCTCACCATTGCGGTCCACTGGGAGGAAATCATCAATGATCACCTGAAGGAAAAATGTTTAGAACACACCTGTATCACTGGTGTAAAAGCCATTACTGCAAAGCACTCTTTCGTCCTCCACCGCTAAAAGTTAAATCCAAAGATTAGAATCAATAATTTTAAAAATCTAAAAAATAATAATAAGAGCATCTAATGCCAACAATGAGGTAAAACAACTATCCAGATAGAGTCATAGTGTCAGATCAGGCAGTTGGGGCAGATAAAATGACAAAGCTATTAAATCTGCACTCATTATCCATTTGCTCAGCTCCACTTACCATGCAGGCGTACTTCTTAGTTTAGCTTTTACAGACTGCAGTTCATCTGATTCACTGCATACCTTGTTAGCCACCTTTTACCCTATTCTCTAATGAGCTGGACCCCCAAAGGACCACCACAGAGCAGATATTAATTGAGTGGTTAACCATTCTCAGCACTGCAGTGATATGGTGGTAGTGGTGATGGGATGTTGCGTATGTGTGAATCAGACACAGGAGTGGTGCTGGAAGTTGCAAACACTGTGTCCACTCACGGTCCACTCTATTAGACACTCCTACTTTGTAAGTTTAACTTTTAGATGTAAAGTGAGAGACCGTAGTTCATCTGTCGCTGCAGTTTGTGCTGGTCATGCTCTAGTCCTTTGTTAGTGGTCACAAGATGCTGCTTACGGGACGCTGCAGGCTGGACAGTTTTATTTAACTATTCTCAGCCCAGCAGTGACACTTAGGTGTTTAAATACTCCAGCAGCACTGCTGTGTCTGATCCACTCACACCAGCACAACACAGAAAAACACACCACATTGTCAGTGTGAACACTACTCAAAATGATCTATCATCCACATAATACCTGCTCTGTGGGGGTCCTGATCATTGAAGAACGATGAAAGAGGATTAACCAATTATATAGACAAGCAGATGAACTACAGTCTGTAAGTGTAAAACAACAAAGTGCTCCTATGTGGTAAGTGGAGCTGATGAAATGGACCACAAGTGTAGATACAAGGAGATGGTTCCGTTGTTATGTTATGATGCTGAGTGTCACTGTAATATAATAGAAAATCAGACATACAGTACTAACAAATGTCCACTAACGTCCTTCTTTTCATTTTTTAAAAACAGACACTGATATAGTCTAAGTTCTGACCCCTATTTATTTTTAAACAATGTTTCCAATAAAAACAAGAACAGTAACACTGAAAAGTAAAAGAAAAGTAATGAATGGAACATTTAAAAATTCCTTATTGTGGGCAGATTGTATATGTAAATATAATATATAAAATAAGAGCATATTGGATCTGATCAGCTCAAAGATAACCATCCAGCCGTACCTTCCTAGGGACTCCGTTGATGTGCAGTTTCACCATGTATTTTCCACATGGATTATACTCGGGCTCCCCCCTTCTATTCTGCGGGTAAATGATGCTGTGAACCACACACACACACACACACACACACACACACACACACACACACACACACACACACACACACACACACACACACACACACACACACATTCACTGATTAAAGTGACTCAGAAGGGCTGAAATGAATGATTTCAGGTCATGCTGTACACAATAATCCCTCTGGCAGAGTTATTCATCTGTAATGTCACAAAGGGAACGTGGATGACTGCAGTGTGACTCTACCTGGTGATTAACTTCTTGTTGAAGCGTCTCTCATATGCAGCACTGATGGCCAAAGAGGCGACAAACGAGCAGTCTGATACAACCGTCTGCAACACATAACACATTGTTATTTACAACCATGTACAACTGCTTTCACAACTTCATAAAAGCTCTGCAGTTGAGTGTCAGGCACCTGTTTGATACTGAAGCTGGACACAGTGAAAATCATGGTGGGGTTGTTGCAGATCTCGTCAGGCCGGACCCAGCGAGAAAAAATAGCGCTCTGTTTAGGGGACAAGGCCAGCTTTCCACGCTTGTCCCTTGAAAAGAAAAAGATCCATGTGACTAAGATTTACTAAAGTAACTTTGCAGAGAATAAAATGAAAGTATTGATCAAACTTTGTATAGGTTAAGCACTGACCTCAGACTAAGGTTCTCATTGTCAACTAAAAACTTTCTTACAGTTTTACAGTACAATACTCAATTCCAGAAATGGTGGGGCGGTATATGAAATGCTAATAAAAGCAAAAAGCTGTGATTAGTAAACTCTGTTTGACCTGAATTAAAGTGAAAGCACACCAAAACACAATATTTAATGTTTTACTTTAACTTTAACTAAAGACACAAACTTATCCACTTATGAAATTTTCATTTTATTAAAGTTTTTAAAGTATTCTGTCACTTATGTTAGCACACAGCAAAATCTGACCCCCAGATCCCTAACCTTCAGGCCACGACTGACCCTCAATTCATTAATCACAAGATTTTTTCCATTATAGAACTCTGCAACTGCATAACTGTACTGTGCCTTCACTGTAATTTGGACTTCATAATGTGCCAAACACTGCCAGTAAGAAACAGGTCTGGTCTGCAGGCAGGTCAGTCTAGCGCTCACACTCTATGATCGCACAGCCACACTCCTGATATACCTGCAGAATGTAGCTAGGTGTTGGTCAAGTTGAAATAAGCATGAGGATCCTCTAGAACGTTTATAAAAAAGTGTGTATACACATCTTTCGGCTTTAATGGTTCCTTCACAGATGTGCACCCCTATAGTTGAAAGGCTGACTTGACAGAACATGTGTCTCTGTGCATCACCCTGTTTCAGATACACTCCAGCCCTAAAAAGTCAGCAGAATTTTTGAACACTGTTCATATATGGCTTTGTCTGTGTACCTGCAGGTGTCAAAGTAGAGATGAACAGTGTTCACAACTGCTTGTCTAAATGTCACCAGACCCACATGGAGATATCCATCACAGAAGGTTGGCATTTTTTAATAATAGGAATCATAGGAAGGCTTTTGCCTTTGCCCTTTACATGCAGAGACTTCTCCAGATGACCTAAATATTTTAATAATGTTATGCAGTTTGGAGGGGAAATACCTAAAATGCTTGTGGTTACTTGTTGAGAAATGTTCTTAAATTGCTTAATTACTTACTGAAGTTATTTTGGAAAGTAGCGAGCCTTAACCACCCTCTCCTGGAAGATCTTTTTAAACTTGTGCAGGATAGCATAAAATGTTTAAAATGCTTTTTTAAAACATATTTATAGTCTTAAACTACCTGTGTGTCAATTTTGTGTAGTGGCATCAATTTCAGAATAAGCGTATACAATAAAAAGTTAGAACAATAAATATCTTGTCTTGGTTTTATTTTAAATGCAGGTCAATGCGGATCTACATATCACTGCTTTCTGCTGTCATTTAAGCTTTACATACTGTTCCCACATTTCTTGAACTAAGGTTGTATACATATTAGTTATGTTATTAGTTATACATTAGTTATACATATTAGTAAGATGAATAACTCAACAATAAGCCTAGAGTGTGAGGGGTCCCAGCCATGGGATACCAGCAAAAGAATTAACTTACGAGAACGGAACAGGAAAGGCAAAGCGCTCCCTCAGGTCAACGTTCATAAATGGCACATATTCAATTCCATTTATCTTGGAGGTTTTCCTATAGTACATAAAAGAGGAACATAAATATAAGAACGCACATCTAGCTTTTACATACATAAAAAACTTTCATGGCAAGAATAAAAGCAATTCTAATACACTGGCACAGGACGTGGTTGTAGCTGAAACAGCCAGCTGCACGTACCTGAGCACTTCTATCTCCTCAGGTGTGTAGCGCTGACCCTGCGGCTCGCTGGACTGCACTGCTCGGACCGGTTGGGGTTTGTCATGGAGAGAGAAATCTGGACCCAGGGGCAGGTACTGCCTCACTGGCGCAGGGGCTTTGGGAGTGGACTTTTCCTGGGGGGTGACTTTAGATAGGGAATCTTTCAGTCCCTCTGCCCTGAATGACACGAATAAGGACAATACAGAAAACAGAAGGTGATGGTCAAACTGAATGAAGAGCATGAAGAGTAAAGTTAGCATCTGCTTTTCACAGAATAACAACAAAAAACACAATTCAATATGTATTGGTAAGCTGTATCGAATTAAAAACACAAATGACTACTCAGACATAAATCCATACTAACTAATGCTAATGCAATTTAGTTAAAATTTTAATGACCAACTTTGTGTCTAACGTCTAAAAAACAATTTTGGGGCTAAATGCTCATGGGGGCTTTGTCCCCTTTCTGGAAAGGCTTGTTGCCTCAGAAGGGCATATATATTGTGCATAATCTGATATAAATGTATTGAACATCATTATACAATCAATCATTCTAACAGGTAGCGGAGTAGTAAATCCCAGGAATGTAACATATGAGTAGATTATGTGACAATGTATTACAGAATTGTGATAATGTATGTTGCAATATGCAATATGTGTTTTTCTGAGCATATCACTGGCACTTAAAACACTGAAAAACAACATGCTTCAATAAAAACAGCATATTTAGTTATGTGAACTGAATTCAGTGGGCACAATCCTAAATAGAAATCATTTCAGTCATATTTTTACTGTATTTTTTTAACTGCTGGTAAATTCTGTCTCTGCCAACTTCAGAAAAACTGAAAATATTGTGACGCATATCATGAACATTTCTTCCAAGTACTGTAATATTTCCATGTTGCCCCCATGTAATGAAATCATCCAGATACAATTTCAGAGTAAAGTTGTTCAAGGTTTGGCTAGATAACTCATTCAAGAGAGAAATTAAGTGGAGATCAGTGGAGGTCAACCTCCCCTACATAACCCTAACATCTAGAGTTTCTGCAGCAGGATTCACTCAGTGTTTACTCTCAACTTTTTATTCTATTCTGAAAACTCCACAGCACTGCTCACCTGTCTAGTGCCTGCCGAGCCAACTGCTTTAATTTGGCCTGAAGTGCTTGATCTGTTGTCTCGTTGGACTGCAAGAGAGGGAGAAGAAGCACAGTTTACTTCTCATCAGCAAAACACTTAGTAAAGCCATCAATTATAAAAGAGACATGAGACTTGAAACCCTGCTCTCCAACACCTGTTGCAGGACTGACAGGTTATAAAGTCACACTGGCAGTAAAAACTGTGTGAGAGATTCTTATATTCCTGCTATCGAAACACAGAACCAGAGACTTAGGTTTCTATTCAACAGCCCTGCTGGTGTGTTCCATTTCCAAACAGTTGCATGCAAAAGTGTAGGCACCCCTGGTCAAATCACAAGTTCTTCAGAGTGAAATTAAGTTAACACATCCTCTACAGCAGGGGTTTCCACTATTTTCTGCAAAGGGCTAGGATGGCTGCTCCAAACTAGCTGCAGTGCACCTGATTCTGCCTGTTTAATCAGTTGGTCTGAATCTTCAGCAATTGATCATGTGCTTCCTGCTGTGTTGAAACAAAAATAATGGATAAGATTGGACACTCTTATTCTACAGGTAACATGATTTCCATGTATTTTGTTTCACAAAAAAATAAATTAAATAAATAAAACATTAAACTGTTCTATAACATTTGCACAGGCCATGCTTTGTTGCTATGTTAAATTCAGAAAATAAACTGTAATTGCATATTGGGTCTCCTCTGTAAAGGATGTGTTAATTCATTTCTACTTAGAAAATCAACAATACAAGTCATCTGACCAGCACCCCAATGTTTGCACACAGCTGTACACTGGGTTACATTTCTGTTGGGGCAAATATTTCATCTTTCAAACAGGTAGAAAATGCTACCTGGTGTTTGAACAAATCCCTGTGCAGACTCCTCTATATACGATTTAACCACACAGTGCACTCCTGCACTTTTGGCATAAACTAAAATTCAAAAGTGTGGAATCACTGTTTTCAATAACAGAAGCCTATGATCGAATCAAATTAATCAGAGGAAGACTTTTAGATGGGTTCAGAATGAACTGAACTGTAGATGAGTCCTTCATGACTGACAAGTGATTCCAAACTTTTGACGTGTCTCCAGTGCCAACGTTTCTCTTGGACGTAATGACTCACTGCTTGTATGCACAACTCCACAGCCTGCGAGTAGAGCTCAATGGCCTCGTCACTGTTGCCCTTCTCATCCTCCTCAAAAGCTTGGGTTACCAGAAAGTATGCCCGCTCCAGGTCCAGCTGATGCTTGGTCTTTAATGGGTCACTGCTCTGTGCTTGAACTGACGAGGCAGATTTGAAGAGCATGTTTAAAAGACTTTACCACAGATGTGTCTGATCAAATGAAAAGAGTATCAGGCACCAAAACAATAACTAAAACGAAAGGCTAGTTATTCTGTGACTGAGTCATCACATGACTATGCCTGAAAGGAAAAAAGGGAGAAGACGAATTATTTTATTCAAAGCCGTAATAAAACGAGAGCACACTCCTATGGTGTGTAAAGAGGGTTTTGATGATGTAGTTCCTATTTGAGAGTCACACCCATCCTCAAACCAAGCCCTCTCCAGCACAAGCATTACTGGAGCATAAGCCATGGAAAGAATGATTCAGACACTCGAGAAAGACAGAAAGTTGTCACAACACAGAGAGAGAGAACTCAAATGTTCAAATCTGCATCTCTGAAATTCAATCCTAGATGTTGTAAACTGAATTGTTCATGTAACTGTCTGGTCACTTCACCAGCACGTGGTAAATTATGGACGGAAAGAATATCTTGGCACTAAAGCCAAAAGTGTTACTACACCACTATATTTCAGAGAACTGACCGGCACTGAGGAGAGTCTGTACTCTTTCCAGGTACTCGTTCACTTTTCCCTGAATGTTTTCCAGTTTAGACCCTGCCATGCCAGCATAGATGAGAGCTTGGGCTGCCTCCTAAAGGGAAAGAGAAACCATTCTTTATCAGTTTTGTTCATTTAAGAGGTTAACCAAGATTACATTACAAGCATAGAGTCAGTAACAATTACACTACAAGTACATTACATCTGTCACTCCTATGTAGATATTTAAAGTGGATTTCAAAGAACTTGCTGGAAGTGAGCACTGGAGGGCATGAAGTGCCACAGTTAATGTAAACAAGTGTTTACAACCGCTTAAGATGATTGACAGACCGATTAGAGTGGTCAACACTTCAGTTTGGGACATAGAAAACATAAAAACACCATCTAAAGAAACTAAGTGGACCCGTTATTAAGCGTAAACCTGAAAAAAGACGTGGCTTAAGTTAGCTTCTTATACGATTGAGACTCCAGAATGTAACTGCTGCACTATTTAAGGTGGAACGGGGAATTACAATAAGAAGATAAATTCAGAAAGCAAGCAGCTGAGCTTTTCCAGCGGGTATGACTTTTACGGGAATCCCAAGCTGAGCTGGTTCTGAAGCTACCTGTCACCGAGCACAGCTGGGCGGCTTAACTTACCTTATAAAAGAAAATCGCTTCATTGTACTTTCCCTTCTGGTCGTGAAACACCGCTGATTTGGCGAATTTTACAGCATCGAGCTCCAGCGCGCTACAGTCCATCTTAGCCCCCGAACTCTGAACTGCCTGCCTCAGTCAGTCAGTCTGCTCCGGCTCTACGGCTCCATAGCAGCTACCACACAGGCTAAACACGAGCTAGCTAAGTAACTTACAAACCTGCCTTTAGACAGGCAGCAGTACAATTACACTTTATTCGCTTTCAAGTGACGAAAAAACGCTAAGGCGGAGAAGTTTCCAGAAAATATACACCGTAAAATACCCAGAATTCCGCCAGAGTAAGAGAAACTCCAGAGCTAGCTTCAGTCAATAACAAACCCATAAACACGGCGCACTTCCGCCTCGGTGGGCGTTTCCCGGAGCTGTCAGTCATTCATTTAAATCAGGGACAAAAGATAAAGACAAAAATGTCCTAAACTTTGCACATGTGCACTACGTTTGAACTGACTTTCACCTGTTAGAATATAAATAATAATAATAACAAATACATGACAAAGGTTTCTACTCAGATTACTGACTCGTGAATGAATCGTTCTTTTGAACCGGTTCTTTTTTTCAACGAATTAGTCGAACTCTTTTAATAACCCAAATGAATCGCTTCCATGTTTACGTTTGTTAGAAAGTCTGTAGAAATTCAAGTCAATTAAATTATATAACATACGCTTACTGTAATATACTAAGACCAACATAACATGGATTTGTTCACATTCTATCACTAGCCGGCTCCTACTTTTGGTTCATTTGGGCATTGTATCTGACTCCCGTGAGTAAAAACCTAATTTAGTGTACAATTTGAATCGGTTGAATGAACCGAAACTTAGTTACGTCACTTTGCCTACGACAGGGGGGGAAATCCGCGCTGCCAGAAAACGAGCTCATTCCTACGTAGAGGATCCAACAACCGTCATTCATTTGACTGCCACCCACAACTGAAAGTTACACACTAATTCCATTAATATGTTGAATTCAGCTGCTAATGACGGCTGCTGTACTGTCTTTATATGTAGTACAGCGCAGTATATATATATATATATATATATATATATATAAATGTATATAATTTATAATCTATCTATCTATCTATCTATCTATCTATCTACTGTATATACATATGATAGTAAAGAACTCTCATTATTGTAGCTGACGGTTGTCTTATGCTGCTCTCTGGTGCTCGTTGGAAGGTGTGTAGATGACGTTTGGATGCTTATTCGTAGAAAACATGTCCCGCTCTTTACTGGCTGTGTTAAAAAGCACACAGACCTAATAGATCTAATATAGCATAAATTTTATATGTTCCTGCATTCACTGCAAGCTTAGCATTATCATCTAGAATCCCAAGTTATTTTTACAAGTTGTAAATACTTGTTGTAAATTTTTGCATCTTTTCTAGCACAAATTACAAGTGAGACAATTGGTATTTTCAAGTTTATGGCACCACTATAGCATTACCCTGCACAGTTATGTTGTGATAACGCTGTGACAACCTACTGTTAGCTTCTTGAGGACACTAATCAAAGTGGGTCTACAGATTTTACATAATATATAATTTATTATGGTTTGAAAAACTTTGGTAATGTATGAAAATATGGTATACTTGAAAAGGATCTATATAATCAAACTGAAATGATCCCAGTGACAGATTTACATGACCATAATCATCTGAACTTCAGCATCCAGATGGCACTAAGATATAATGAGCTCTCAAGAATTCTAGTAAATTCTTATGCTGCCTGATGGAAGTAAGGGCGGTAGGGAGGAAGGGAGGGAGGAAGGGAGGGAGGAATATAGATCCAGTAAATCCCACCTCAACTACCCACAAGATATCAATGCTACACAGCAGATGGCAGTGTAATACAGGATTATATCCTTTTGTGAAGCAGGTTGGAGTGCATTTTATTACACAGTCATTTCACATATTCTTCTGTTAAGAAGGAAATGGAATAGTTAACTTTAAAGTATGTTTGAAGATTTTAGGACATTGCCATGGTGACAGTGTTACTGGTAAACATTATTAGCGGAGAGTTTTATAATGTTTTATTTAAGTTGATTTCTCATATTATGCTTTATTTATGTTGATATCTTGTTTAAATTACCAACCCAGTTTCAAAAAATGGAGCAGTATAAGAAAAGCTGAAAAAACTGAAAGCAGTAAATACTATTTGTCTTGTATTCAGCCATATAAAACACATTTTATATGTGTTTATATGTGTTTATATTCTTTTTACCTTATTAACTTCATTTTTTTTTGTAAATATGCATCTGTTGTCCTAGACTGTGTTCAGTGTTAATAGTGCATTCACAAACACACTTATACCATCACAGACCCTAGCTTATAAACTTTACATTGGTAGCAATCTGGATTTCTTCTTTGAACCAGAGAATGCAAACTTGATACTCAGAGACGCACACCTAAATAGTCTATTTTACATCCCTTACATGGGCATGAGACAGATTCCTAAGAAGACTGAGCCACCATGAAACACATAAATTGTCACCACAGTGTTGCTACAGTAGCCCAGAACATACAAACCACACATCAACAGTAGAGAAAAGCTTTTGTGTTTCATGTTTTTACACTGAACTGGCAGCTTGGAGGATGCAAAAAAGAAATGTATTTGTGAAAACATACATCCATACATAAAACATAAAATATTTAAATTGTTTAAATGCCCTTATCAGCATTAAAACTACAAATCTAAAGTCAGCTTTTTATTAGCCAGCTTCTTAATCACATTTTCCGTTCCACCTTAGTGCAGCAGTAACATTCTGGCACTGACGGTCAGCTTCTTCACCGGTTTGTTGTTCAAATTTTCTCATTCCAGCAGGAGGAATGGTTAGAACATCTAGCTTGCCATAAATGGAAAACAAAACCAGGACAGGCGACAGTAGAAAACCTGACTATCACAGTAGGTTCTCTTAAAGGGAGGTGTGGTAACATGTTGCTCCTTTAACAGAACCTTGATGTAAAGGACAACCTATGAAGCCTTCAAAGTATAAAACTGAATAATGCATTGTCTGGCATGCTGTTAGTGCAGAGAAGCAAAGAAAAGCGAAGGTGGTGATTTTGCGATCATCCATAGAAATTAGTTCCTGGGTTCTCTCATGGCTGTATTGGATTACTTCCACATGTGTTTCAAACCCAGTCGAACACACAGATTGATGTTTGTCAAGTTGCATGAGCTTAAAAGAGTTTTTAACAAGCAGGAGGAAGTGAGTCAATAGTCTTGCATCGTCTTGCAAAGGTCTACAGATGTGGCAATAGGCTAAAGCGCTATTGAAATAGCTCCAGACAAATGACCTGTCAGCGATCTACCATCAACATGTCTGTAAAGATGAAATGGATAAACTGTTTCTGCTTCCATTCATTGTCTTGCAAGTGTTTAGAGTAGGCTTTGAAAACAGTGGCTTGCTCATGAAATTCTCTGGCTTCTCTTAAGTGATAACAAGTATAATACAAAATAAACTGGAAATCAAAACAGATAGCAGTGATTTAAAACAGTGTTTTACTGGTATTTAACTGAAAGCAGCACAAGTAGGGAATGTTGTAATGGAGTAATCAAAAACATGTGTTTGAAAGTTCTCACATAAACAGGTGGGTAACAGGGTGATGCTATCATGATTTGGTATACAAGGGGCATTCACGTAAGGCTCAGTTGCCGCTTGTTTAACTGATCCCACATTTTATACCCCCGTTACCAAAATGTGCACCCATCCCCCCTCCTCCTCCCCACAAAAAAAGATGTAAACATGTAATCTCACCATGGGAATGGTTTATGATTGGTTAAATGGATGTACATTAAAGGAACAATGTGTAAGGGTTACAGTGTTATATTAGCAGAAAGAGTATATAGTATAGAAAGCTATGTGTTTATTAATGTGTAATTACCTGTAACTATGAACTGTTGTGTTTTGGTTAACTTAGAATTAACCCTTTATATCTACAGAGAAGATCTGTTTTTTTGGTGTTGCCACAGTGCTGCTGTAATAACCCGACTGTAGAGCGACTTTTTCACACCGAACTGGCAAAAAAAAGGTATTTGTTAAAAAGGCCCTAATGTAATGTGTGTTGCAGTGGCTCCATACATAAAAAATGCAATATTTAAATTGTTTAAATGTCCTTATCAGAACACTAGCAGCATTAAAACTGCTTTTTATAAGCCAGTGTCTTAATCACATTTTCACGTTCCACCTTATATGGTGCCGCAGTTACATTCTGGCATTGGGATTCATCTTCCTCTTCACCAGTTCTTCACCAATCTTTGAGCGCAAAGGACAAGGCCACAAACCAATACCTAATGCTAGTGAATATTCAATAAAATTGATTATGCTTTTGTAATGAATATAAGCACATGTGTTTTAGGAATAGTGTGGAAAGCACATCAGTAAACATGACTACTATGCAAGCAGCAATCCTTTTACCAACAACATCCAAAAACGCTGATGACTTCTGCAGAAGAGTGTGCTGTGGTCTGAGGATTACACCTGTCACACTGTTTTTGGAAATAATGAACATCATCTTCTCTGGAATACCCCAATTGTTACCAGTGCAAAATCCAAAGATTTACAGGGGATGTTGGTGCCACTGGCATGGTTAACATGTGCATCTGTTTTCATTCACATTTTACAACTTTTTTGGAATCAGGTTTGTAGAAACAGCAGAAGTCCGCTGAGATAAGAGGACCTGTGGAATACGCACCTTGCTTGACTGAGTGATCTTATTTATGATGTGGATGATGAACTGTTTATGCACAGCGGATTTCTGGAACCCCCCACTCTCTGAGCTGTATGAGGAGCAACATTAAAGGAGCAACTTCTTAGAGCTGCACTTGCTCTGTAAACAGATGGCACACAGTCATCAGTGTTTACATTAACAACCTGTCTAAACTTGTCTGTTCTGATATGCTGAACTGGTAATAAATGTAAAAGCACCAATCATGTGGCTTACCACATCCAGCTGAAATAAGAGCACAACACATTAGTGGTGTGTTAGAACTTGGCCTAGAACTTGATTAGTTTAGGTCATAAAAGTAAAGATGCAGTTAATTTAAAGACTTTGAAAGGAATTCCAAATGTTTAACATTAACATACCATCATTGCATAAAAATTATGTTGTTTCAATTTAGTTTTTTTCTAGACTACTTGAGCATACCAGCAGCCTTTGCATTGTGTGTCTGTGTGTGTGTAATGATTTACAAGACTCAGAGGCAAAGGTAAGATCCATAAGCAGGCTGTTTATTGAGAATAACAGTGAAATGCTATAAGCAGAGTACTGAGCAGCACAAAGGGATGGTAGCCAGTAAACCAGAGGGGCCTTGTGGAGATATCCAGGTGGGCAGGCTGAGCAGTGAAGAGGGTGAGCAGATAAGGATGTTTAACGAGCTCAGGATGGAGATTCCAGATGTTGGTTTCCTATAAGAGCAGTGATTAGAGCAGGTTCCCTCAGCGGAGTTTAGTTCCAGGAGGTAATGTCCTGTAAGAGCAGTGGTTAGAGCAGCTCCCCTTGTTAAGCAAATTTCCAGGAGATGACTTCCTGTAAGACCAGAGATAGAGCAGAGACCTTAAAAAAAGGGCAGAGTTAGTTAGCTTATGTGTAGCAAGACATAGAACCGCCCCGCCTGAACAATTGGCGTGACCTGACTGGCTGACGTTGAGCGTGGTCAGCCGGGTAGACTTGGCTTGGCTTGACGTAGATAGAGGGCTGATGACTTGATTGGACCTGGTTGAGTGTGCAGTGGGGTTTGGCCTGATTCGGCCAGACTTGGCTTGGCTGGCTTGGTTTGGCTTGACTTGACAGAACTTGACTGGACTTTGGCACGGCTGGACCTGACTTGGAAGTGACAGGTTTCACTTTTACAGATCCCACAGGCCCAGTGCTTGAATATATATAATAAAGCTTGAAGTTCGAAGTATATTCAGAGGAACACTAATGTTCACTGCTAGTGAAGCGGACATCTAGGACAAACATGGAGAGTAGTTGTAATTGGTCACAATGCAATTAGTTTTATTTCTTTACTGTCAAACTGCGGGTCAATCCAGATGTTTAGATTTCTAATAATTGCTGGTGGGGGCCCCCTATTGGCCCACGCACATGACCATAACACCCATGGGAGGATCCATCCCTGTCTGTGGCATGCTGCTACAGATGCACAGAGCATAAATGAAATAGAAAGAAATGCAGCTGAGGGGCTGATAAGTGTGAAGTGAGCAGCTACAGGAGAGGATCTATTCCAGACCGCAGAGCCTGCGGTGGATATGGTGCTCTTTTTGGCTGTGACTCATCAGGAAAGCAGAGTATGTGAATGATGGCGGTGAAACATTCTTCACTGGTATGTGTAAATATTTGTTCAGAACAAACCATTTTAGGTCTGTCCAGTGCGGCTTTGTAAGCACACAACCGGTTAATCACCAGGAACAGTTTAGACAAACCTGTGTACGCTTTAGCCCTGGATTTACATCTAATAGTCGAATGCAGCTTAAATATAGTACAAAGCAAGTCCACTTAACCATATTTAGGCATTTAACAGTTATCTTAAGAAAGAAAAGAAATGCAGAAGCATTAGAAATTCAGCTTGTTTTAAATCTTGCATATTAAATACAATTAAAATCACTTCTCACTGAGCGCATCTTTAAAGTGTACTTACAGCAAAAGTTTGGCATTATTTTCAAATTCTTTATCAAATTCTTTATAGAGCATTGTACTTTGCTGAAAAAGTTCATACATTGTACAGTACAGCGCGGTAGTGCAAATGCTACACAAATAAGTATTGAAGGGGAAAATTGTTTGACATGTAGTGCTGTAGTCAGAATTGTTCACAGTGGTGGTGATGGGAACCAAATGTCTGAAGACTTTACTGCCTCTAAAACCTCCCTCACAGAACATGTCTACAAAAATCAATGAATATGAATTATTGCCTAATGCCCAATCCATTGTTTTGATAGTTATATCCATTTATATATAGATATACATGAATAGTGTTGTAATGTAAAATCATGCCTAAAGAAAACATCATCATTAACATTACATAGAAAACCGTCATTCTGTGGAGCATAACACAGCTATATTGGGTGGCAGACATCATGACGTCTGGTTCCTATTACCACCACTGTAAATGAAACCTGCGGTTAGGCTAGAAGTAGCTCTGTGTTGGGTAAGTCACCAGAAAATGATATTATATTATATTATATTATATTATATTATATTATATTATATTATATTATATTATATTATATTATATTATATTATATTATATACCATTTAGCATTTAGCCTAAATCCTATTCATTTCTATATTGTAGAGTTAGTACATTTATTTATTTATATATTTTCAGGGCAAGTATAAATTAAATTGAAATGGAAATGAATTGAAAAGTACAGCATTTAGAACTGACAAGAATAACTACAGTTCTGTGCTTTACAAAGAAGCGTTGAAACCAAACACTCCGAGACCGAACATAGTAAATATAGTAGAATGAATACATTTGTCATCTTTTATATAACTAAAATAAACAGTATTGTAATTTGCTTCCATAGAAAAATGTATGTTCCTATTGATATTGGAATGTGTGGTAGCTTCTCTGAGGCCCTCTGAAAGAAAGCATGTTAGTCTGAGAGAGATTTTAAAAAGATATCCAAAATGTTGTAAATCAGTCCTTCCATTGTCTTGAGGATCTGGATGAAGTTTTTTATTTGAACGCAGAAGCAGCCGTTTACAATGTGTGAAGATTTCATGATCAATGAACCAATGGAAATGCTCCAGAATAACTTGAAATAAAATTACAGTAGAAGTAAAGCAGGTTGTTGCCATTGCCATTTTGGAAATGCATGTTTTTCTTTGGACAGCGACGATATGTCAAGAGAAACATTTCATGGGTCATACTTACTTCTTCACCTGACTGTAAATGGGAAATGAACCATTATATACAATGAGATAAATATAGTTGCTTAAATTGGAAAAAAATAAAAATAAAGAACTCAATAAATATACAAATACTCCTGGTAGTCTAGGATATCCTTTGGGGCCATCTATACCAGGAAGACTATTCTGGAGGAAACATAACACATAAGTGTAGATGCCCAATACACATACCTCATATTTATCCAGACTCCATATTTATCCAGAAAATATATTATGTAGAGAGATGCAGTGGTGCTGCTTTCCGGACTACACTAAACTTTACTTTGTATATCTACTGAAATACTTTTCTAAATATTGACTTAAAATGTCAATGTATGGTTGCCTTATATCATTGCCCCGGTCACTAGACAGTCCAGTGTCACCTTGTACCCCTGGCAGTCCTTTGATGCTCTCTCACTTAAAGAAAAAAAAAGCCCTCAGTTAACAGCAGACATAAACTCTGATACTGCACAGGCCATGTAAGCTCAGCATCTCTAATAATCAAATAGGATAAACATGTCACAAGAGAGTAACCGCATGTAAACATTACTATACAGGTCTGAATGAACACAGGCATTGGAGAATACTGGGCATTCGTAATACATAAGTACCGAAATACACTCCATGTTTTTTCAATCACAGTGTTTTTTCTCTCTCTACAGCCAGATAATTAGATCTGATATATGTTTAGGAGCAGCGCTACAGTGCACCAATTGAGAATATTCCTTAATGGATAACAGCCAGTGATTATCTGGAAAAGATAGCTTCCTCTGAACTCCAGAAAGAGAAAAAGTGTGTCTCTTGTTAACCTTTTGAACAGATGTTACTTAACCAAAAGTACTTTACTTGAAAGATTTCACCGCTGAGCTTTACAACATGCATTGGCAATGCAACTGTAGGACCGTATACACTAACTTCCTGTAACAAGCTATTAATCTTCTTTTTTTTTTTAGAAAATGTGGAAAAACTAAAATCGATGAACTCCCACTGTAGAAAAGCAGTGAAAGATCTAATCTCATTTAGGCTGACTATGTTACTAGAGGTAAGTGCTTAAAAACATGTAAACAATAATAAAAGCATTACATTGTTGTGAACTGCAAGCAATAAGAAGACAGTAAACAGTGAAGGGCCATAACACACTAAAGGGATGTATGGACACAGCTCCCTAATTTACTAGCTCCATTGCCAACATAGCTAATCGGTGGTAGAATGGGACGAACTGAAAAGCTCAGTGACTGTGGCACTAAATCTCCAAAACTGCAAATTCCACACTCCTTCTTGCAGCAACATCAACAAAAGCACAGAGGTTCCGAGTAGCTGCATATGAGCCTAAGATCATTATGCACAATGCCAAGCGATGGCTGGAGTGGTTTAAACCCTGCCACTTGACTTTGGAACAAATGAAAGTGGTCTCCGAAGTAATAAATCATGCTTTGCTGTCCGTTTGGCTTGTGTATACTGGTCTGGTCAGTCAACGTTACCTAATGGATGTAGTAAAGTTTGGTGGAAGAGGAATAATGGTCAGGGGATATTTTCCAGCATTTAGGCTCAGCTCCTTAGCTCCACTGCAGGGTAATGTTAATGCAACTGCATACAAAAACATTTTAGACAATGCTATGCTACCAACATTGTGGCAGTTTAAAGGCCCTTTCTAGTAACTTTTGCAGCAACTTTTGCTCACAAGTCCAGTGACAGTGTACTTTACACCACTGCAGCTGACGCTTGCTATTGCACATTCTGATTTTCTGCTTGTGTACTAACTCATGTCACAAAGCTCTCAATGACCACTTCTTGTGCTGATGTTGTTTTCAGAGGCAGCTTTGTACTCTCTAGTGAGTGATGCAACAGAGAGGGTTTTTTTACTGTACATTTAAGCACTCTGTGGCCTCACTCTGTCAGTTTCTGTGGTCTACCACCAGCTGTTGTTGATCCTCAACACTTCAATTTCACAATAATAGCATTTACAATTACCAGGGCAGATCTAGCAGGGTAGAAATTTTTGAAAAAAGTGGTATCCTATGGATTTCCTGTCATTGGTCTCTTCAGTATGTTCTTCAGTATGTTCTTCTGTTAGTGTTTGTCCATTAAGATTGCATGGCTATGTGCTTGGTTTTGTTACTCCTGTTATTGTAAAAAACTAATAAAATAAAATAAACAGTATAATTATATGCAACATGGTCGTGTAGTGGTTAGCACCTCACAGCAAGACAATCTGGGTTCCATCCCTGGTCCCGGCCGTTTTGTGTGTAGTTTGCATGTTCTCCCCATGCTTGAGTGGGTTTCCTCCGGGTGCTCCGGTTTCCTCCCACAGTCCAAACACATGCATGTTAGGTTGATCACTATAAATTGCCCGTAGGTGTGAGTGTGTGTTGGCCATGCGATGACACAGGGATTGGTTCCAGCCCCCCCATGACCCTGGCTATCTGGATAAAGCAGAAGATGATGGATGGCTGGATGCATAGAATTATGTATATGCATATATACAATGACAGCTGCCCTTAACATTGTGGGGTTTTTTAAGGTTTAAAACAAACAACAGTGATGCTACATAATTTATTGTAAAATCTCTTTGTTTTTTTTTTTTTAAATATCACTTTTTGTTCAGCGAAACTATATTTAATAATCATTTTATTTTTGACAAATCAGGGCAAATGTTCAGTTATTTTGATCAGGGATAAAAATAAAAACAAACTCCAGCTACTGGCACAGCACATATTCTTCTATTATCCTTCCCTTCAAGCCCTCCTATTTTGAGAACCTTCTGTAGAAAAAGGACAGGATGTGGTACAGATTTTGTGGGTGCCTTTGGAACTCAGGGATTTTTTCATCTCCCTCGTGTAAACATCTGCTTTCCTGTCAGCTCTAATACAGTGCAGCGCACATGCCATATCTTCTGCCTCTGTGGTAACTGCAGATCAGTGAATCATGTGGGGTTAAAACATTTCTATATGAATCAGAGCCACCCTGAAGTATCCCACAGTCAAACCATTACAGTAATTACCTTTATTCTTGAGATGCCTCTTGGACCTGGATACCACTAGAGAAAAATATAGAGACATTCTAACATAGAGAACCCCTAGAGATACTTCTCTTTCATTTCACTGCATCTGCAATCAACCTAATGAGAAGTAGTTATACATGCGTATCAGAATCAGAATCAGACTTTATTTGCCAAGTATGCTCACACATACAAGGAATTTGTGTTTGGTAACAGAAGCTTACAGTGCACGATAACTGACATTACAGAAGTAGCACATCCAATCCACACACACACACACACACACACACACACACACACACACACACACACACACAGTGACATACACGCACAGACACACCTGTAAACTTAACATGTGCAGAGTTGTATATTAAAAGTAAAGTGCTAATGTTTCAATAGTGTGGTGAGTCTTTGAAGTTGGTGGGGGTAGGGTATGCCACATATGTATATATGTTATTAGTTTCAAAAATTGTTTGTAAATAGGTAATGCAATTATATTTGGGCATGAACAGAAAAAAGATGACCCAAGAAAGACCTAGATCAAGGATAGGTTGAATCTTGCCACTTCAGTGCATTAGCAAAAATCCATCAGTTTAAGAACAAAGTTGCTCATCAAGTGATGGCAAGGATTTGAGGTACTTCACCTTCTATAGTCCATCAAAAGATTCATTAAATCATTAATCGCCATCTTAATTGTCTATCCTCCTAGATCCTGGGGAGGAGCTGGAGCCTATCCCAGTGCTCATTGACCAGATGGCAGAAAATCACCCTAGACTGTCTGCCAGTCCATCGCAGGGCTCAAATGATTCAATGAGACCAGAAAGTGTGTCTGTGTGTGTTAAGGGCAAAGCCAAACCCTCCAACTGAATGTCTCAGATGGGATCACGTGTAAAACTGGTATAATTCTGTAATGGATAAGACTGTTCTATGCACAGCAGACATCCAACAATGTCCAGAAATGTGGCTGACCTTTCTGGACTCAAGTTCAGCCTGATGCATAGTTATTGTCTGACAAGTCAACCTTTTAGACCATTTATGAAAGTAATAGACGCTGTGTTCTCTGGACCAACAAAGCAATAGACCATCCAGCTTATTAACAGTGTAAAGCAGTGAATCCAGACTTAGTCATCGTGTCAAGGAGCATTAGTGCTCATGGCATGGGAAACTTGCATATTGGTGAAGGCAACATTAATGCTAAAAGATATAACAAGATATTTACACATTTTGCAGCATATTGTCGCTGTACTAAAACGAGTATATGCAGAATGATAACTTCACAGGAAAGGCAAAGTCACTTCTTAATGTAACATAATTTCATTCCAATCAATTGTTACAAGCAACAAAATATGAAAGGCAGCTGCCAAATCATGTATAAAAATAAAAAATAATTTTTGTTTTTGGTTGGTTGGTTGTTTTTGTCGGACAGTGATGACATGCTACCTTTTACACAATGTTTTATTTTGCATTCTTATTTAATTTTGCACCTGCTACATTAGCATAACTGTATACTGAGCCACTAAACACATTAAATGTTATGTTTAATAATCACTGTTTTAAGTAGCATTTTTGTAGGTTTGAGGTATCCGAGTAAAACTAGGATTTTAATTAAACACTTGTAATAAAATTCAAGACAAAACTGAAAATATTAAATGTTAGACTTCAGTAAAACTCTACACAGCACAGCACCCACCTCTTATTGTACCTACTGAGTTTCATTTATTACTCTCCACATGAGAGTGAAACACAGATGTCTTCCAACGTATTCCACTGAATACATATGTGTTTCGTAATGCTCAATAGGACTTTCTTCAGAACTTCACTGTTTGATTTCCTGTCACAGTTGCCAGGAACAAAAACCTCTATCCTTTCTCCCAAGAGTCGCAGCACCCCCACACTTTCTCTTGGTCTGTTATTACTGGAGACACTATTTGCTGTCTTTGGATGCAAAAAATATTTAAATAGGTGTACTTTATCCAAATGTGCCTGACAGCAATACTAAGTTAATCATTTCACTACTGTTTGATTCAAAACAAAATTATGACAAAAGGACTGTTTAATAACTGATAAAAGACTGTGAATGGTGTGAATAGAAGAGTGCATACCTGAAACCCTTGACAATCAGACTGTTCTACCACTATAGATCCACACTCACTTGTTGTTAACACAAATTCCTTCAAAATTATACAAAAAAAAAAAAATTGATGTTTGTGTTTAGCCCTTCTAACTAGTCTATGCACTCATGACATTTAATAAACATTATTTCAGGCAGTATATTTCTTATATTTTACGTTGCAATGCATACCCAAAACAAGACGCGTAGTGATACATTCGAGTCATAGTTAACTTGCTCCGCTGCTATATTTGGATCAATTGATGATTTTATTTAGATCTTTTTCTGATCATTGTAGTTTAAAAGCTTATAATCACCTCTCTCAATACACTGTCACTTTTACTGCTGCTGATCCAGGTTCTCCATCATATCCCGATTGTCCTCTTGAGCCTTTAACACCTTGAAAATGAGGACTGTGCAGTACAAATACACTAACATACCAAAAGCACACAATAGCCATCCAACAGGTTGGCTTACTGCACAGTTGTCTGGAGGAATGTGCTTTTGTGGTTTGGACAGACACAACTAGCACGATATGAAAATATTACTAGATTATTTACCCTCTGCAGGTTGAATTTTCTGTCTCTAATCATCCACATACTCCCACAGTCAGTCATGTTTTGGTATGGACTCTAAGGTAGTCAGTCCATTAGTTTGCAAACATCAGCAGCTTGTTTGCTTTATTTGCAAATGTTCTTTTTCTTTTTTACTTTTCTCAGGCTGCTTAACATCTATACATCATTTCTCGTAGTGTTGTAGTGTTGATGTGTTACATGTAATCAAGGGCGTAGATATGGGTTTGAAATTTAGGGGGACACATTTGCTAATATGAATAAACCCACCCTATATCCTAAAATATTACCTATAAGCTGATTCCACTGTAGGTAAGGTAGCAAATCACTGTATGTTTAGTGACGTAGAACAACATTTGTGGAATTATAGTAAATTACAAATAAACAAACAAAATATAACATTATCTGTTTTTCTGTTAATTATTAGATAAATCTAATTAAAGGTCACTTTACAAACTATACAAACTATATGCAGTGTCTGGATTATAAACATATATAACCAAAAATATATATTGTTTTCTTTGGTGGTATAATGCTGAAATGAAATGAAAAAAACAATGTATGTTAAGGCTTCCTGACTAGACAAGACTACTGTTACAGCTCTCAGTTTTGCATATGATTGATCTTTTTTATGTTTCCCTCAGCTTTCCTTCAGCTTCCTTTTTCAGCTACATTCCAGAGTCCCATGACATCCTGTGCTGCCAAAATCTCTCTGCAAAGAAGCACTTTAAGAAAATGACAAGAACTGAGACAAAAGTGTGATTCAGTGGAACCAAACCTTAAAGGTACCTAATAATGATAGCAGAATACGGGAGTTCGGTATGGACAGCAATAGAATAGGTGCTATCAGCACTTATGTAGCATTTGTTCCTCGTCGTTTAGCCTTAGTAAACCATGCTAGCAGTACTGAACATGGATAACAAAATTTTTTGTTACCTAAAAGTGAGGCTCAGTGATGCTTAATATGCATTTTTATTTTAATAAGCTAATTCTAAAAAAGTATAAAAGCAGTATAAAGTATAGTATAGTAGTATAGTATATATAGTATTTAGTATAGTATAGTAAGTACCTATGTACCTGTAACATGTACATCTTCGCTGTCTAAAGAAAAAACATGTATCTTCATTTTTGTAGATTTTTATCAGCTGTAAAAAATGAAAGAATGTACCAATAGAAATTTTCCAAAGAGGAAATTCTGGTTCTATTCAATTACATTAAAAGTAAAGTTTTCCTTGGAAAGTGACATTGTATAGGTTATGGGTTATGCACATTTTGAGTCTCTTTGTTTACAAAATTTGTTGTCTATTGTTTATATTACCTGTTGTACTACTGCAGAGCATTTCAACAGAACAGTACCCATTTTTTTTCTAGTAGCATACCTTGAGCTGTGAATATGAAATACGATAACTATACATAACTATAATCTTACATGTGAAGAGCACTTTCTTATTGCATAGTCAGAAATTTTCCCATGTGGCTAGGCTCACATGCAACTGATGTGATTGCTTATGCATATGTGTGTAATTGCTGTCTTTGATTCCGTTTTTCATCCACAGCTGGACTGACCGTTTCAAAGCTGGGGAAGAAAGAATGCTTCAGCCAAACTCGTAAAGAAAACAGGTTCTCCACCCACTTCCTGGATTAGTGGGACCATGATACAAAAGTTGTGCTATACAAAAGACAGTTTAAATACAGGTGGAATTTGATATTGCTGAATATTCTCTAAAACAAAGACCTGATCCTCTATCCCTAAAGCTTCATTCAGGACCTGAGAATTCCATTGGTGGAGCGGGAAATTAAAGAGCTTATGGTGCTTAGTGTAACTCCAGCAATAGTGAAATCCAAGATCCCGTTTGGACTGAACGTGTCATTTTACTGAATTATTACAAAAACAAAGTTGAGTGCATGACTTCATGGTCCAGACAGCCAGACAGTGCATTAGCAGAACTGAGTCCCAGAGCGTCTGCTAACCGGGAGGGTCTACCTGGGAGAGCCTAAGATGGAATTACATAATTCTTTCACTTTTTGAATGAAATGATTAGATTTCCTATGTTGTGTACTATCCTCACTAATGCTCCACTTTCTATTAAATATGTCTTACAGTTGTGTAGTTACACATAAATAATTCATGCAACAGCACTGTAATTCCTGCTATGTATTCAATCTCACAGGTAGACATCAATAACAATAGAATCTTCCTCAAGTTTGACTGTTCTTCACTATTTCCTGTTATGTCTATTTGTAGTATTGTTACTCTGTTGTTTTGTATAATCATTGTTTTGACTTTGGGTTCTTGAAAAGCGCTATATAAAAATAAAGTATTATTATTATGATTATTATTATGATTATTATTATTATTATTATTATTATTATTATTATTATTATTATTATTATTATTATTAATAATAATAATAAAAAAACTTGTGCAATTCCTATTTTGAAGTGCATAATGTAGGTAATTAACACAACAGCAAGGTCTTGTTGGGAAACAGCAGTTTGCATAAGAGAGCATTATGACTGCATACACTTAGGTCACACTTAAGTGATATTTATTTCACAGATTATTATATGAATACAAATCAAAGCTGATACAGACATCAATTTACATAGGCTATCCTATTGTAATCCTTCTGTAACCATAAATCCATCATCAACATAGTTAGACAGTTGTTGCATGTATTGTTATTTTGCAATATTTGTGTTATTGCATACACTAAATATAAAGACACACTCGTTTATACATGCAGATGCTGTCTAGTGTAGCAATTACACACCTGATAGACTCAGTCTGGATAAACAGTTCACTCTGTTCTGTGAGTAATTACATAAGAAAAAAAATGGTGTTACAGCTCTTAGTTACATGAGGAAAGTTGATACACCTGTGTAAAATTTAATCTGTACTACTGTAACCCATTTGTAACAGTAATTACATCACCGGCATGGTCGACACACAGTTATTACAGACACTTCATGTAAAGTTTGAGAGATTTTGCTTTTATTTTGGTCTATATATTATCTGAGGTTGCCAGAGTATAAAAACCATAAGGTTATTAAGTGACAAATCTTTATTATAAGAGTTTGGGGTAACCACTCAAAAAATAAATAGTCTATAACAGAAATTTGTGATTCACTTCATCTTTTCCAAATCACATAAAGCCCATTTTTGTGCTTAAATAATTCAGTTTTTTCTTACAATTAGCTGTCATCATGTTACCTTAACTTCTCCTTATTGGCTCTACTCTGTATTTATACTTTATTTACAGATTGGCAGACATATTTCTTAAAACAATCATAACTACCTGCTAATACATTGAGATCATTTTACTTAATTAAATTAAATTACAAAATATTATTTTTACAAAAAATTGAGAATTAATACACATAGTCGCTGTCCAAAGAAAAACATGTGACTACATTTTGTTGAACATGGCAGCTACTCTTCACATTGTGAAGAAAAATCATGATGAATGTACTAACTACGGTTAAGGAGTATGCAGTGCAGGACCACAAGGTTCCCCCAAGTCATTATACTGTTAAACTCTTAACTCTGTGGACGGTTTAAAGGAACAGTGAGCCATATGCCAATTGTGCATTAACTATCTTCCCTATAATATAGTCATGTAATAATTTAACTCCACATGTCACTTTAACTTTCACAAGCCACTTTATTTATAAATTATATTATGCTGCTAGATGTATATACATATACAGATGTACATTATGTATGTGTATTATATACCTTCATTTAATATTTACACTTCTATATTTATTTTACTGTATACTCAGATACATTTTACTTTTTTCTATGTATCTGTTTTTTATTTTTTAATCTGTATATTCTGGGCGAGTCTAATGCAATGAAATTTCGTTCTGCGTACACTTGTCTTTCAGTTGTCTCTCTCTAGTACAAATGCTCCAAAATGCCTTGTAATGCAATCTCTTTACATTAATTCTCTCACTGATCAGGACATTATCTACTTTCTCTGTTATTTCAGCAAATGGCCACATATTGACTGTGTGTTGTCCAGTGAATTAAATCACGTTAATAATCATAATAATAATAATAATAAGAAGAAGAAGAAGAAGAAGAAAAAGAAGAAGAAGAATTTTATTAATTTAGTTAATGGGCTTAGTTAAATTTGGATATGTGTTTGTTTACTAATCAGCTGCTGGCTAGATCTTTCTGTTTAGGGCTGGATATTCCTGGTGTACAGCAATAAAAACAGAAGGTGGCAGGAAAACAAAGATCTTCTCTTGATATGAGCAGAAATTAACTAAAAGACCAAAAATTTAGATAACATTTTTTTTTGCATGTTTACTTTTAAAGTTCTGCACTGTTTTCTTTAGATTTCCACACAAACGTAAATACTTCCATTACTTGTTAGCTATATTAGCCTTAAGGCTCTAGTGCAAAGCTAAAAGCAGATGTCAGACTTTAATCATGTTTTCAGGAAGATCAACTATGTATGTAAATTAGTTTTTAGTGGACCTTGTCTTTAAGAACTGAAGACATTTAGGTTTGAGATACTAAATATGAATTTGAAATGATAGACAGAATTTCAGCACATTTTAGGTCTAGATACACAACTTAGAACATGATACTTTTTGTTTGAACCTACTAATTTTTCAAGTGAGCAAAAATACTGGAGCATGACTGACCGTTTCCTGTTGCCCAGCTGTACCCAGTTAGCGGATTGTTTGAACAGTGAATATTCTACTATATAATGTCTTCTCTTGAGTGTGCTTGAAGATTGTTGGTGTAAAAAATAATGAAACCAATATGAAGAGCAGTGAGCCATTATGACCGGAATCACCTAAAAAAGGAACTATCCTAACAACCAGACATTAAACAAGCTGTCAATGAAAGCAACAGCAGTTGTTTTGTAAGTGTTGTGAGTAATTCAGCTTTAAAGAAAAACCCAAAACAACAGCCAGCGACAACCAACAACCTCCACAGGTTCTGAACCCCTTACATACACCCTAAATCCATCAGCACAGCTGTTATTATTATTAATATTTTTCCTCTTCTGTTATTATTCTCTCTTTCCTCTTTCTTATAGGAGTGTTTGTTATCTCAAACTGCATCTGACATTGCCATGATAACTTACATGCGTGCTGCATGCCTCTCAAGCCATACAAGGATGCCTACTGCAAAAGTCTGGACAAAGGTCAAGGCCACAGGCATGAGCTCCCAGTCCTTTATCACAAAACTATATTGCTGCCAAATAAAATAAAGAAAGAAATTCTACAGACCATTTGGGGCTCAGAGGCCCTATACTGCTTACAGCTAGAAACAGCCATAGCCTATGCAGTTCACTCATCAGCAGAGCTGGAAGGCTGAATTGAATTTCCCAAAGAATACAAATACAATAGTTCTGGAACAGGGTTGCATGGACTGGTCTGAGAACAAGAATAACCTCTGAAAAAAGTGGCCAAAATTGTGGAAAAACATTTGCTCATAATCCAAAACATACACACTCATCAGTCAAGCATGACAAAAGCCGTGTAAAAGCCTGGGATTGCATGGCTGTTTGATCTGATAACCAATGATGGTCGCAGCAGAACGAATTCAAAAGGCTACAAAAGGCTCCTCCAGTTTACAGAGGAACGCATTAATCTAATTGCAAAGAACAAAAACCTAAAATACACTACCAAGACAAAAGTGGAAGGTTTTAGATTGGCCTTGCAAAACACCAGACCCAAACCCAAATCTCCTGAAAAGGAGATCAAAGTGTGAGACCTTCCAGCAACAGATATGCAGCCCGTGTTGTTCTTCAGTGTATTCAGACTCTATTTGGTTTCGGTTCTTCAGCCCATGGATTGTATCCAATATTGAGAGAAATAAGGTGAGCACATCAATTAATCAGCTTCACTTAGAGCACTGAATGTGGTTTGATCTACTAGAACAAGACAAATGAGTACTTATTCTTACTGATAACTGGTAATATTGTTGCTTCTCATAGTCCAGATACTCAGATACTTCTTGTACCCCTGTAGGTCTGCTTACCCCTTTAAGCAAATAGAAGAAAAATGAAGATGCTTATATTTTACATGTTATGAAGATATTTTAATTAAAGTGTTCACCTTCTGCCCAAGTGAACCACAACAACCAGGGTCTTCTCTCTGTCTAGAAACTCCAGGCCACCCCTTTCATACTGAAACAATGTATTTTTAAATTTAAATTTGAAGGGACAAATTAAATAACCCCCCTGTTTGAAGGAACCTTGAAAAGCCATAATAATACAATTGCGTTGGATTTTGAAATGTGTATTGATTATTTATTTAGATTTAGAAAGTTAATGTTAATGACTAAAAAACTAGGTATATCTTATATCATCCATAAGACTGCAAAAATGGTCTTCACATCATTGTTAACAGAATGGATTACTCACAAATATGACTTGTTGGTAAAGGGTAAAAACTTGCGTAGCAAGGTCGGAGTTACACTAATGCTAACTTGGTATCTATTGACTTGTGGATCATTGGCTAGCAGTCAGCTTTGGTCGATCACAAGCTTTCCCGTTGGTTGTATAAGCTATTTGCACAATGTATTTTGTGTATTGAAATAAGAGAACAGTAATAAATAAAACAAAACAATTACCAAAAAAAAAATCTTTAAAGTTGTTGAGGCTGAAGGACTGCGAGATAGGACTGAGGAATAAAATGTTAAAAATGGGCACATTGCACCTTTGTGTTGTTATTTATCGTATTATTTGCAATCTTCTTTTATTTAGAAATTGTGTTAACATAACATAACAATACCTGTGTTCCAGGATACTAGTGGACTTCTACCGCTGTACCATTGAGAGCATACTCACAAACTGCATCTCAGTGTGGTACGGCTGCTCCGTATCGGACCGCAAAGCGATTCAGCGAGTGGTGAAAACTGCCGAGTGCATCACAGGCACGCAATTACCCACCATTGAGTCTGTCTATTAAAGGCGCTGCCTGAGCAGGGCAAGAAGCATCATCAAGGATGCTTTTCTCCCTCCTTCCATCCGGCAGTCATTACAGGAGCCTTCGCTCCCGCACCAACAGACTCAGGAAGAGCTTCTTCTCTGAGGCTGTGACCCTGCTGAACTCTACACCATCACTTTAGCCTCATTATTGCACTCACTGCACTGCATTACTTTTGCACTACTCATTTTTGCACATCTATCTTTGTAATTTCATACCTGTACAGTTCTATTTGTATTTACAATTCTGTTCATATTGCACTATTTATGTCACTGTAAGCAATTACACATATTGGACTATTTATATCTGTAGTTATCGCTTACACTGTAAGCAATTACACATATTGGACTATTTATATCTGTAGTTAATGCGTACACTGTAAGCAATTACACATATTGGACTATTTATATCTGTATTTATCACTTACACTGTAAGCAATTACACATATTTGACTATTTATATCTGTAGTTAATGCTTACACTGTAAGCAATTACACATATTGCACTATTTATATCTGTAGTAAATGCTTACACTGTAAGTAATTACACATATTGGACTATTTATATCTGTAGTTATCGCTTACACTGTAAGCAATTACACATATTGCACTATTTATATCTGTAGTTATCGCTTACACTGTAAGCAATTACACATATTGCACTATTTATATCTGTAGTTATCGCTTACACTGTAAGCAATTACACATATTGGACTATTTATATCTGTAGTTATTGCTTACACTGTTACAACTTGTTCAACATATGCTGTTCTGTGCAATCTTTGCATTTCACTACTTACTGTATATATGGTATAGTAATTTATATTCTATTTATATACTAACCCCTTATCTCACATTTTATATATTTATTTATATACACCACATGTTCAATAACCTCAAATTGTTAGTCATTTCTGTTTTGCACTTTATGTAAATAATAATGTATTTTGCACTTCTGGTTGGATGCTAACTACATTTCATTGGCTTTGTACCTGTACTCTGCACAAAGACAATAAAGTTGAATCGAATCTAATCTAATCTAATCTAATCTAAAATCTAATAAAATATTAGTTTTTAAATAAAATTAAGACATCATTTTTTGTCTTAAAGGTTTTACTTTATTTTAATAAGCTATGACAGAAGACAAATAAATAGTAAACATCCAAATGGAGTGTTTCAACACTAATGTTTGTAAAGGATCAGCACCAATCAGCACCTCATTTTAGAACTTCTCCTGTCTGTCAGCTCGATCAGTAGAAAGCTGTTCAACAATGGTAGACATGTCCTGTGCAACGATTAAAGCCCAATTTTCTTATGCACTTTTCTAATTGTTATAATTATTACAAAATACTGTTCACTCTGGAAAATGTGCTGAAATTAGATGTGGCTCCACGTTTTGAACAGAAGGGGAGGAGGGGGCTTCTAGTTGCAGGTTTTAAATTGTGTCTACAAACCATCTACTTAGCTGTAGGACATTTTCTTTAAAACCAGTCCAGATGTGGGTTTCAGTAGAAGGAAGTGGACATGGTTAGCAGCAAAAATGGCACATTAACTGGAAACATATTGGGGACAGATTTATCTTGTCATTGAAGACTTGTTCAGCTGAAAAATGGCTTTCTCTGAGGAGAGGTGGAGAGAAAGATCTCCAGGCTAGTAGAAGTTGTGTACATCATAGAACACAGACAGCAGGGGTGAGGACACCATAAGGTACTGCTTGAGAATCTGCTCATCTGCTTCTATAAAAATGCTTCAGCATCTAGCCCTCCACTTCTATAATAATGCTTCGGCATGCTTCGGCATCTACCCATCTGCTTCTATAATAAAGCTTCAGCATTTGCCCATATGCTTCTATTAAAATGGTCAAGAATCTACCCATCAGCTTCCATAATAATGCTTCAGCATCTACCTAGCCGCTTCTAAAATAATGCTTCAGAATCTACCCATCAACTTCTACAATAATGCTTCAACATCTACCCCTCCACTTCTATAATAATGCTTCAGCATCCACTTCTCCACTTCTATAATAATGCTTCAGCATCTACTCACTCGCTTCTATAATAATGCTTCAGCATCTACTCACTCGCTTCTATAATAATGCTTTAGCATCAGCCCATATGGTTCTATTATAATACTCCAGCATCAACCCACCTGCTTCTATATTTATTCTTCAGCATCAACCCATTTGCTTCTATATTTTTTCCTTTAGCATCTACCTATCAGCTTCTATATTTATTCTTCAGCATCTACCCATCAGCTTCTATATTTATTCTTCAGCATCTACCCACCAGCTTCTATATTTATTCTTCAGCATCTACCCATCAGCTTCTATATTTATTCTTCAGCATCTACCTATCAGCTTTTATATTTATTTTTCAGCATCTACTCATCAGCTTCTATATTTATTCTTCAGCATCTACCCATTAACCTGCATTGTTTCATCATCTGCCCATTGGCTTATGTTATTCGGTCTTAGCATCTGTCTATTGGCTGTATTATGTCTTTTTGTCTGTCAGGTTCAGGAAAACTATTGTACAGAAGAGAACAAAAATCTACCTTACTTTCAATGTAAGTCAGTGGCACCAGATTTTTTCCAAGCTGTTTGGGAGCACTTCTATTGGTCCATTCATCATGAAATCTTCACACAATGTTAACGACCATTGGCGTGTTTGAATGATGTAGAAAACTTTAAATCAACAAAAATGGAGATACATATTTTTCATCAGACAGCCACAATATATACAGATGATCCTTAGACAATTCTATTATATAGAATTAAAACATATAAGACAAATGCAAACCCTGTAAAATGAGTTTATACAGAAGCTGAAAAAAAAGATCTGTACTTGCTGAACGGGTAAGAAAAAGCAGGCCAAAATAATAAAAGGTGAGTTCTGAATGAACAACAAGAACCATCACTCTTTGGCTGCAGTCCTGTCACACGAGTAGTTTAAATCATATTTGACATATTGGATGATGATGAAGGCTATGCTTACATTATGTTCATTGCTTCTTTGCAAGTCAGCTCTCCCAGAATAATTTCTGTTTTGCTGTGGCTCATTTCTATTGAAGCATGTGTTTTCAGCATGTTTGTGAATTGTAGTTCAGCAGTAATCCAGCTGATTAAAGGGCTTTCTGTATTTACAGTGTCTTTGAGATTAAAATGTGTTCTTCACTGTACTGTGCATTGGGTCTTACCCTGTCACTGTAGGGAACAAAGGGACTGAGCTCATGTGTAAGCACAGCTAAGGCAGTGTATGAGGGTCTGCTCATCAACATAGTCTGACGGACAAGCCCACCATTAGCCTATGGCTACAGTGTAAATGAACATGACTAAAAGACCACCAAAAAGGCCAAAATAAGCATTAAGATGTGTCTTGAAAAAAAACAGTCCCATTAGCTAACAACAGCATATTATATGTCTATATGTGTATGTTGTATGCTATATGTATATATAAAAAATGCTTCAAAGTTTGTGTCGAGAAATTCAGAAAGTCGTTTATGAAGCGCGTATCGAGGGTTGCTTCTTTAAGGGTGAGTGAAATCACTGATGACGTCTGAAGCCTTGCTGTCTCAGGACGTGGTTCGAGTATTGGCGTGATTTATTGTTTCTTAATAAAATTTTAAGTCACCAGCACCCCACAGTAACTGTCCCATCTCTTAAAACCACTGCAACAGTTTTAACATCAATATCTCACGTCCTATTGGATTTATTTACTGACTGAAATCATACTGGCAGTTTTTTTTTGTTTTTTTTTAATTAACAGACATCTATTACCCACACGATCAAACACAAATCATATAAACAAATGAATTAACCACAGAAAATTTAATTAGGGTGTTTTATGTATATACTTGTTCCCATGCTGACAACGTTGCAAGAGGCCATGGCGCATAGTTGAAATGACAATAAAAGTTATGGCCAGCAGGGGGGTTCGTGTGCACATGAAGCTTCGAGTAATTTTTTTTGAACCAGCTGGAGGGAAAGCTTCAACGCTTCAAGAAGCTTCATCTGGCTATCACTAGTGTAGTGTGTGGACGGTTTTGCAGCTCGTTCGTGTTTTTGCCACAAGTATAGTTGGTCTGCAGCCGGGGGCGTTCCTGTCCATAGGGCAGTACTGTTTTCAGGAACGCCCCTGTGGTAAAACTGGCTTTATTATTATACTAGGCAGCACTGTGGTGTATTGGTTAGTACAGCTGCCTCACAGCACAATGATCTGGGTTGGATTCCCGGTTGGGGCTGGTCTGTGTGGAGCTGCATGTTCTCCCCGTGCTAGAGTGGGTTTCCTCCAGGTACTTCGGTTTCCTCCCACAGTCCAAACACATGCATGTTAGATTGATTAATCACTCGAAATTGCCAGTTTGTGTGTGTGTGTGTGAGTGAATGGTGGCCTTGATGGACATAATGGACTGGCGAACTGTCCATGGTGTACCCTGCCTTTGCCTTATGGTGCTGGGATTGGCTCCAGCCTCCCCATGACCCTAACTAGCAAGATGAAGCGGAAGATAATAGATGGATGGATTTACTACTTTATATAGAATTTTGTTTTAAAAGGAAGGAAGGAAAACAGGTCTCTGTTTTTAACAATACTCTGCTTAACCACCAGTGGGTCATCATTTGAGCCAAGGTCCAGTGGGTCACCAGCTTTGGCAGACTAACAAAGGCTTTCTATCAGCAGTAACTAGTATTTTTAGTGTTTTACTTGTTTTTTTTATATGTTGTTTTACTGATATTAACTGACTTTTAACAAAGTGTGATGTAGGCGAACCACCATCGTACATACTATCCTGCGACTCAGGTTACACTAGAGGAGTATAGGTCAGGGGCCCAAATAATTTGACCAAACCGCTGAAGCTTGATGCGGTGCAGCTGTTCTCTTGGGAAATCAGAAACCAAATAAGTTAGATGGTGGAGCACATGTTTAAAATCTGGTGCTGTGCTGTCCACATGCGAGAGGCCCAGGGCGGAAACAAAGTACTTTTCACCATATGGTCTCAGTTATGGGCTTTCCAAAGAAGTGACATAATATATCAGTCACATCATATTTTACTTCTTTTAGGCACACATTTTTTGAAGCATTGATGTTCTACTACATAAAAACATTTCACCTGTAATCTACTGTAGATCTTCATCTAACCTGCTCTGAATATACTGGAGCTCTACATCAATGAGGCATGTGATAATAAACACATTGCAGATCTGAAATGTGGTAAATACTTTCAGACGAGGTCCACACATATGGTTTACTCCCTCATAAAACCCAGCACTCACCCAACATCATTACACTAAACATTATGTAGGTTTGTTGAGAATGTTAAGGAGAACCACAACAACCACCAGCTCTTTTATGCATTGCTTCACATGTATTTAATTAATCTCTATTCAGGTTTATAACCTTAGTTGTGTTCATGGAGCCTTTGTTCAGAATGTTTTCCTCGAGGCAAGTGTCTGGAGTAACCTTGTCTGCAGTTCCGGCAACTGTGCTTATTTAACTTTCTGTGATTTTGAGCCAGAGATTTGTTGCTTTCTGCTTAAGTTTTCTGCTCAACCAGAAGTGTTACAAGCAGACCCAAAAACACACAATTACTATATCAAGTCTAACTTTCTTCACCTTAGTTGAAAAAAGGTGGTGGAAACTATGAATATAGGCAGAGAAACTATAAATATGCAAAACAAAAGTGAAAAAGTATCAACTTTTTAAAAATATTCTAGTCAAAGACAGTGTTTTAGGTTGGGGGTTCTAAAATTTTAAAGATGGCATTTAATGAACTGTATTTACATGTCATAGTTGAATAAAGGGAGTTTATTACATATAACGGACGTACCGTGAACCTTAAACACTCTTCCTTCAAACACAAGTCATTTGTAAAAGAGGTCAGTAAAACAGAACTCTTATGTGACAGTCTTGACCACCGCGTTCAATTTCATACCTTTCCCACTGAACTGTCAGCAGGCATGGTTGATATTCATCTTTAAATAAGGCCAAAGTTGGCTTCCTGTTCTCCAGTTTCTTAATCTGATCTAGTGCCAAAATGGAACTGCAACACCATTTAAGATAAAACGAACTTCAGCTTCCACATATGTAACAAGATCTCAGAAACCGTTAATTTGGAAAATGTCATTTGCTCTGTGCATTTCACTCTGAACAGTTTTTGAAACCGTGGACAATATTGAGCAGCTTCACTCAGCGTTTGACACTAAAGAGACTAACATCACAACATCGACAGCAACCTGAAAGTAGCAGCCATGCTGTGTGAAGGTTAAAGCCCAACCATCTTAAACAACTCTAATTTACTTTTTGTTGTTGTCGATATTGTAATGGTTGCTTAAGAGCATGCGTATGAGAATGTACTGAGATGAGGATGATATGAGATATGGACAGATGTGAGTCTGGGTTGTAGCCCATATGTTCTACCTACTGTTGCTATCCTGGATTGTGATGGATGAAGTGTGGGAGCTCCCATGCTAATAAAGGTCTCCAGTAACTGCATCGGAGGTCTACTACATGTTTATCTATGGAGGTCTGGGCCAGTAGCTATTCACCATTGGCATCTCCCTGCACGGGAGCATTCATCCACTCCTGTCATTACAAATATGATGTAAGGTTTGAAAATATATTAATTTAAAACACTCCATTCTAAAAGAAGCACACATTGATCTTTACCAAATTATTCTCAAGTTCAGTTTTTTATATTATTATTATTATAATAATAATAATAATAATTATTATTATTATTATTATTATTATTATTATTATTATTATTATTATTAATAATAGCAGTCACTTTTAAAATCTGGGCATGCTGTCGTACCCTCAGCACCCCTTACCTGAGCCAAGCAGTGTTTTGTTCTGTTTTATTGAATAGTATAATCATGCTTGTTATATTTCAACTCTACAAGTTCTGTAGAACTGTTATTATTTATAGCTTTTGAAAAAAAAATCTCAACAGAACATTCTACATCAGGCCTATTTATTTGTGGTAACTAGGAAGATACAGACAGGCTAGCTCTCCTATTGGTTAGAATTTCAGGAGGTTGTCACGCTCTGCCTGTGTTATGTATACCCTCTGTTTGCTGGCTGTGTTTGTTAGTCATTGTGGTAACTCTGTCTTTGTAGTTCTGTTTTTGTAACTCACTTTCGGCATCCTACGTTTTCTGTACCAGCCCATTTGTTTATGTTTTGTTTGTTTATTAAAAAGTATAGTTTATGTAAAAGCTTGCATATGTGTTGGCCCCTGGCTTTTTCTGCTCCTGCTTCAGCCGACTCTCTGTGACAGAGGTGGATTGTTTAATGTGTCAGATTATTTTTATTTACAATGGGACCAATTCTATAAGACAAATTGCAATTTCATTATAATTATTGTTTTAGCTATTGCTCATTTTTTGCTTTTAATGTTCAAAAAATGTTCATGGGAATCAATGTTAGATTAGTGCTAACATACAATTAGAATCTCATGGGGGCAGCAGCAGAACTTAGCATTGTTTGTTTTTATTGGTTTTGGCATTTATAGTTTGTGCAAAACCCTTCAGTAAGTTTTGGAAAATCTTCTGAACAAGAGCACAGATTTTGGACTCCACTCCATGCTTTTTTGAGATGTTTTACAGAAGATTCTTTGCAACCTGTTGCCTAGAGTAGAATAACTTAAAACACAATATATCTGCAGACTATGAATGAACATGCTGAAAAACAACTCAGATATTGAGAAACAGAAACTATCCCTACGTCCCTATTAAAAATAATGGTAACATATAACTGAACATTGTAAAGTCTTTATGACATGCAGTGTGCTCAGGGTTATACATTTCAGAATAAAAAGGTGGAACATAAAATAAAAATGACTTTCTCTCGCTTGGGAGCACGATCACCCTTCAAACAGAGAAAACAGCTGGCATTCACAACATGCACCCAAAGCTTATTTCAATAATATTAAGGCACATATATTAAAGCCATTAGAGCCAAAAAATTAAATTTGCATCATTTGATCAACCTTCTCGTCTCTGTGTCACGCATGGTCACCTGTAACTCCCTGAGACAAAATAAAGAATAGCCTAAAAAATATTTGAAAGTTTCATATTGCTTAAGCATATTGTGCTCTCACGCTTTGCCTTTCTTCTGTCAGTCTATGTCTACTGTTATCACTCCGCTGTCTTGTCACTGATCCATGTGCGTATGTTTGTTTTGGTTGTGTGCTCCTTCTCATCCCCGTCCTCTTATTGCACCCCATCTTGTTTGCTCCCTGTGTTTGTCTGGCATTGTTGCTGTAATATTGTTCTGTCTTTGTTACAATAGTTAGTGTGAGATTCTGTTTGTATGATCGTTTTGTTCCACCATGGTCTTCAATAAAAGACATTTGCACGTATGTCCGCCTCACTTGCCTGCCGCATCGTTCAACCAGCAATGAGCTAAAATTGTCACCAAATATACATTTAATAACATTTCAATAGCATTAGGATTTTTTTTATTAGTGACAAACATAACAAGTAGGGTCTTTCAATCAACAGCATATGAGTCTGTAGCCTAAGTCATATAAATGACTGAAATGGGATTTGAACTCTTTAAACTTTGAACCATTTTTGTAGATGGATCCATATATTCACCTATCCAGCCTATAGCAGTTTAGCTCTATGCTTTTAAACTAAAGTTATAAGGAGTGATTTAGCCTGGACTTTTTATTAAATGAGGCACAATCCAGTGCAGCCAATCAGAACAGAGGTCATTTATATATATAAATCCCAAAATTACATTATTCTCTACCTATTAGCTGTAAAGCTGATCAGTAGGTTTTGTATACACTATTGATAAATAAATGATGCATATATACTGTTGAGCAAAATGTTTGTTGGCACTTGCTTGAGAGTTTCATCAAGCTTTGCCCATTCTCATGTGGTTAATGCTAAATTCTCTAAATGCATTGTGAAATGTCTGCCAGATGTCTGCCTTAACCGCTTCCATTCCATAGTTGTTTTCTTGATGCAAGAAGGACAGGATATGAAGCTGCAGAGATGATTTTCACATGTTATGTGATCGTCTTGCTGTGAGGCGACTCACATGTTATAGTTTTACATAAATAATGATGAGTATCTGCTACGCTGTGACTGGATGCACATTTTACCCATGCTCAGGGAGTTACAGTTGACCAAGCATGACACAGAGATTTTTTGCCAATATGTGCTTTAATATTCATGGATTACGCTTTGCCTGCACATTATGAATGTCAACAGTGGAAGAGAGAGTAGGTTTTATTTTATGATGTTGCCAGCTTTGTTCATTCATAGACTGGCAGATATTTTGCTTTTTTAAATTCTTCTTTCAGGCAACAGGTTGCAAAGAATCTTCTGTAGAACATCTTGATTACAAAGTTAAGAACTTTGTACAAAATGGTCAAATATTTTATAGTATTATTACTTCCACTGACCATCTTGTTCAGATAACTCTCTAAAACTCATTGGAGGCCTTTGCACAAACAAATGGTATTTATAATAACTTGAGTTTAAGATGGATCTAAGAAGTATCTTTACTAGCGAGTGCTCAGACTTCTGAACCCCATTGTTTAGTGGATCATAACTGTTAAAGCTAGACCTTCAGTTTGGCCTATACATGTCAAAAACAATGAAAACAATCTACCGTGCCTTGCAAAAGTATTTGGCCCCCTTGAACTTTTCAACCTTTTGCCACATTTCAGGCTTCAACCATAAAGATATGAAATTGTAATTTTTTGAAGAATCAACAACAAGTGGTACACAATCGTGAAGTGGAATGAAATTTATTGCATATTTGAAACTTTTTTTAGAAATAAAAAACTAAAAAGTGGCGTGTGCAAAATGATTCACCCCCCTTGTGTTAGTATTTGTAGCGCCACCTTTTGCTGTGATTACAGCTGCAAGTCACTTGGGGTTATGTCTCTATCAGTTTTGCACATCGAGAGACTGAAATGTTTGCTTGCAAAACAATTAAGCTCAGTGAGGTTGGATGGAGAGCGTTTGTGAACAGCAGTTTTCAATTCTTTCCACAGATTCTCGATTGGATTCAGGTCTGGACTTTGACTTGGCCATTCTAACACCTGGATACGTTTATTTGTGAACCATTCCATTGTAGATTCTGCTTTACGTTTTGGATCATTGTCTTGTTGGAAGATAAATCTCCGTCCCAGTCTCAGGTCTTTTGCAGACTTCAACAGGTTTTCTTTCAGAATAGTCCTGTATTTGACTCCATCCATCTTCCCATCAATTTTAACCATCTTCCCTGTCCCTGCTGAAGAAAAGCAGGCCCAAACCACGATGCTGCCACCACCATGTTTGACAGTGGGGATGGTGTGTTCAGAGTGATGAGTTGTGTTGTTTTTACGCCAAACATAATATTTTGCATTGTTGCCAAAAAGTTTGATTTTGGTTTCATCTGACCAGAGCACCTTCTTCCACATGTTTGGTGTGTCTCCCAGGTGGCTTGTGGCAAACTTTAAACAAGACTTTTTATGGATATCTTTAAGAAATGGCTTTCTTCTTGCCACTCTTCCATAAAGGCCAGATTTGTGCAGTGTACTACTGTTTGTTGTCCTATGGACAGATTCTCCCACCTCAGCTCTAGATCTCTGCAGTTCATCAAGAGTGATCATGAGCCTCTTAGCTGCATCTCTGATCAGTCTTCTCCTTGTTTGAGCTGAAAGTTTAGAGGGACGGCCAGGTATTGGTCTGATGCTCCTTCCATTTCAATAAGATTGCTTTAAACAGAACTCTGAAACAATCACAGAGCAGGTACATTTATACGGAGACTTGATTACACACAGGTGGATTCTATTTATCATCATCAGTCATTTAGGTCAACATTGGATCATTTAGAGATCCTCACTGAACTTCTGGAGTGAGTTTGCTGCAAAGTAAAGGGGGCTGAATAATTTTGCACGCCCCACTTTTCAGTTTTTTATTTCTAAAAAAAGTTTAAAATATCCAATACATTTCCTTCCACTTCATGATTGTGTCCCACTTGTTGTTGATTCTTCACAAAAAAATACAATTTCATATCTTTATGTTTGAAGCCTGAAATGTGGCAAAAGGTTGAAAAGTTCAAGGGGGCCGAATACTTTTGCAAGGCACTGTATGATAATATAACTTTCTGCTACTTTCCCTATGGGGTTCTAGTAGTACGTCAGTGCTCAGCTAACTTTATTCATATGAACAGTTTTTGGACATTCTAGGTTAAACCCAATCATTAAAGGGATATAAAGCTGCGTAGCAGAATCCGTCAATATTTATGTAAAACTATAACAAGTGAAAATCATCTCAGCAGCTTCATATCCTGTCCTCCTTGCATCAAGAAAACAACTATGAAATGGAAGCGGTTAAGACAGACATCTGGCAGACATTTCACAATGCATGTAGAGAATTCAGCATTAACCACATGAGAACGATCAACGCTGAGCATTGATGAAGTCCTACAAACAAGAGTACTCGCTCAACAGTGCATACATTATATATTTATCAATAGTTATTTTTAAAAAACTGCTGGGGGCACTTGTGGGATCAAACTGTCTTTTAAATATATATATAATTTTAGAAGCTCTACAGTATGTGGAGGGTCACTCACACGTCCCATTTTCTTGTTACGTCTCTATTATGAAATGAGGCAAGATAAAGACAATAAATCATTACCAAATGTCCTTGCAGCAGTAACTGTTCATCAGTGTGATCAGACAAATCACAGTAAAGCACACATCTGGTTGCACTTACAGCATCAGAGCATATGCGCCAAACATATGTGTTTATGCATTAGGCGACTTATTTGGAGATCCAGTGGTGGTCCGTCTACGTCCTTCACCTTCTAATCACTTTGTTTATTCCAACACGGAGGCCTTGCATCGAAAGCAGCACCAGATGGTATCAATTCATCCTATATAAACAAAACAAAAGGATAGAGGGAAAAGGACCAGCATGTGTCAAACTATATTTTTAACATCCACATAAAACAATGCTTCATCCTTTCAGTGTCTAATAAAGGTAGGCTGGAAGCAGTTTAGCTGGTTATAGGATCACCCATAATCCAGTTCATACATGTTGTGGATGATAACAGATAATTTCAGTAAAAAAAAATTACGGGGTTTCTGGGGGCTTCTTGCTCAGCTTGTGCTCAAACCAGCACCAGTGTCTAATAGCTTTTTAATAGACTTCTTTGATAAAGTAACTCTATCTTTAAAATCTAGTGTAAAAGGTGCACAGCAGAGTTTTAGTTAAAAATAGCTTTTTAACTTGTCTGAAACTCATCAAACTTGGATTATATGGGTTGTGGCTGTGAGACTGCAATAAAAAAAAACAAAAAACACATGCATACCTCTTAATCCACAACAGACCTTTCAAGGCTTACCAGTGTTTCAGTTTCCTTGTACTAGAAGACGTTAACCACAGTTTCACTGTTAAACATCCGCACAGATATTTTATGTGTGGGTTAAAATAGCAGAAGGTGGGTGTGTGTAGTACTCACAATCAGAGAAACAGTGTTGAGCCCCAGGGTAATTGTGTGCATTTGTTTTGGTATTTTGCTCAGGTACAGTTACACCTGCAAAGCATTTACATGAGACAGCCATACAAGCCATACATTGTTAGACATGTAGATGCTAACAGAATATTGATTTCTTTATAAATTTGGCTCATTTTTATCTTAAACTTAGCTAGTGCCTAGAAAATGTCTTACGTTTGTGCTTGAAACAAGTGGCAGCTCAGATATCCTTTTAGAAATTGTGTGTTTGAAAATGCAGTAATTTTGATAGTGGTTCATTCTATTATTAATTTTTGGGTTAAAATGCATAATTAGGATCATGCAGACATGTTTTTTATTGACTTTTTGTCCTCTTGGAATTATGCTCAATGCTAAAACTCTGGCACACAGCAAGACAGACTTTTTATGTTAGTATGAGTTGCAAGTGTATTATCAGCTGTTAAAAATCAGTGTAATTTAAAAGACAGCGTTAGGAATATGTTTTAGGGCCATATTAGACATTTTAATAGGGGAGGCTAAAGTGCAATAGGTCGGTTATTGGGACCAATACCATCACCTTTAAAATAGATGACAGTGACTTTTATCTTCTCCTACCTCATCAACTTTATTGACTTTTTAAAAGTGCTAACAGGTGATGGTTTCACGAAGGGAGCATCATTCACTTCATTAGTTACTTAATCTCTAAAAAGTAATATCTGATGAATCTTGCAATTACCCAGGTTTCCATTTCACAATTCTGGTTACCTTAATAGATGAAGCAGACAGTTCCACTAATAAGCAAAAGCTGCAATATGCACATAGTGTCATATATATTATATCGTCTCTTTCATATGAATATCGAAAAAGATTCTTTTTGAAGCACTTCTATGGGTCAATGTGGTCCTTACTACTGGGAACTATAGGAAACTACTGGATCCTTAAAGAATCTTCAACTGGATAAGAATTATTTTAATACATTTTACTGTTATTTAAAAAAATATATAACCTTTAGAAAAATGATAATGTGTATCCCATTATACATCTGTTATTCTTTTCAGAAATTTGTTTTAGTAACGGAAACATTTGGAATCTGTTTCACTAGAAAATTGCAATCCCTCAGACGGCACTGCATCAAAAGCTGTGATTCAACAATAAATAATAGAAACACATGGGCAGAGGAGTACTTTGGCAAACCTTACAACACAGAGTTACATTTAAGAATGCCACTTCAAACCTTACTGTGCAAAGGAGAAGCCTTATGTTTGTCATGTCCAGAAGCCACATTGACATCTCTGGACCCTAAGGCATTTGGGACTGACCATCACATGTTCGAAGCGTCACATAATCAGACGAATAAGCATCCCAGATGTTTGGAAGAAATGGATACTGTGTGCTCTGGACCAAAAATAAAGAAAAGGACCGTCCAGACAAGAGCAACAAGTCCAAAAGCCAGTGTCTGTTATGGTATGAAGTCAGTGTGTCAGTGTACTCGTAATTCTGTGAAATAAGTACATTGAGATCGTAAAGTGACATATGCTGGCTTCATCTTTTCCAGGCACATCTATGCATTATTCAACAAGACAATGTAAAACCACATCCTGCAAACATTGCTGTCCTCAATGCCAAAACGACTGTTAAGTGTGAGCATTGTGAGAAGAAATGGCAACATTACAAAGTGCACACTTTCTGCAACTAAACTAAAGTCAAAGTAAATGTAAAAAGCACTCTCTTTTTTACTCTGTTTTTTCTTTCTGTTTTTTTATTTGCATTGTTAATATTGTCCTAATTAATCTGTTTTACAATTCAGATTAACTCTTAGGTTACATACTTTTAAATGTTTTAAGTTGCATTAAATGCTAGTGCAGTTCATTATTACAGCTGTGTTTGAAGTCGATGTTAAATAAGTAATATATGATTGCCTGGTAACTAGCTTTTTAAGTTTAAAATCTGCATCAGTTTTACAGTGTGGGATATTCCGGAGCTGCCACACATGTGCCAAATATCATCATGTCCAATGCCAAGCGTTATACGATTGGGATTAGTTGGAGTGAAGTTTATGGTCCAGAACTAATCATCCAACATCAGCACTTATGCTCTTGTGGCTCAAACATGACAGGTGGTCCAACATCTAGTAAATCTTTCTCAGAAGAGTAGAGATGTTTATGTTTATGCAGTGATTTCAGAAGGGATATTTGACAACAATCCTCTGCACATACAGGTGTACATTTAATAGATTTACTAACATTTAACTCTGTCATAAACTCCACTTTGGCATTAAAAAGAAAACATTGCTGCCGTGACTTACTAAACAGACACAGTACCACTTTAGTAGCAATAAGAAGGTAACAGCGGCCGTCGTGCATATGAATTTTTATGAGTTTCCCTCTCAAAGAACATAATACTGGGAGGAGATTCTAAAAATAAGCCAGGATAGTGTCTTATTATTATGACTTTTTCTGTGCACTGTTCACAAAAAGAGTTTTTAAACAAGCTTGTTTTAATGAATGAAACATTATACTTTATTTTATGAATTTAATGAAAAATTAACATCATCTATGTTGTTTTTGATCAAACAGTATAATTTAACCAATGTTTTAAACTTTACAATAATTATATTTTATATAATAATAATAATAATAATAATAATAATAATAATAATAATAATAATAATAATAATAATAATAATAAGGGGACAGTTTGGTTAAGATAGTTAAGATAGTTAAGAGCACATATTGGAAATATCTGGCTCTGCAGTCTCTGTTTAACTAAAGTCACTCTTTACTTTATTAGTCCTGCATGTTGTGGCTTCTGTGCACTGTGGTTTATGTGTGCAGTGTTGCAGAAGTGTGACAGCCATCATGGGATTTACTGCAGTTACAAAATCAAATCTTTTTTAAACGCCCTGAGTACACTCAATGAAACTGAAGAAGCATTTTACATCACATGGTTTCCAAATGTGTTTCGAAAGTAAAAATGAGTTACTTAAAGCAGCGCTTTGTTACATTATTAGTCATTATTGAAAGCCGCAGCATTTCTAAGTCTCCTTAAAGCCTGAAATAATCACTAAAGAGTCAGGGGTGTCAAAGTTTTTGGACTATGCCATGTATCACACACAGAGTCAATAAAAAGGTTCAATGTGTAGCTCATCACCAAAAATGTTCTAGATTCTAGCAGTCTGTTTAGTGTTAGCCTTTATTCATGTCTCCTGGTCAATAATAGAAAGTAACTGCATTACAGATACTGGTTTATTATTATCTTGGCTATCACACAAATTACTGCAACCCCAGATAAAACTACTCCAGCTCAAGTAGAAAAACAATAATTAAAGATCTAAGTTTGAACCTGAAACTAAGAAGGACTGCGGACCTTGGGCATTCATGCAAAAAAACATGTAAGCCAAACACATGGCTATATTATCCTGGTTATAGTCTACACTATAAAGTGCATGTGGAAGTTCTTAGTAAATAACCAGCTAAAGTGGCAGTGTCGGTAGACTGTAATTAGTAAATTTCTTAGTAAATCTGCCCCATAGTAAAAAAATGATACTTAATATATCATTGCTGCCCAGAGAAAACATGTTTCTAAACACATTTGAACACGACAGCTGCCATTAAAATTTTACTGTGGCAAAATTTCATGATGAACGGATCAATAGAAATGCTAAAAATTTTGGTTCTATTGACTTACATTGAAAGGAAAGACAGTTTTTGGCCTGTAAAGTTCTGTAAAGTTTTTCTTTTTGTATTTCTTTTCAGGGACGAGTTCCTGATTGGTTCTCTGATTGCAAAGGACCTCAACATGGCTTAAATCTTTCAGGCAATCCACGACAAATGCAAACGTAAGATGAACACAGGAATAATTATATGTATATATATATATAACACATGGGCCAAATCATAACACATGAGAGTCATCGAGAAACAGAAAAGGGTAAAAGACTAGAAGGTAATTAGAGTAGCAACCTTGGCCAAAGACCACCAATAACCAGAAGAAGGTCATAACTAGAGGCAACAACCAGTAACACTCAGTATGCACTGGAACAGACGAAGACAATACTTCGCAAAGAAGGTGACTTCGCAAACAGACTGGCTTAAATACCAGAGAACACAATCATGTTGCGTGGAATTTATTTTATTGGTGGTGTTCCCAGTTAATGTACTGTTTAGTAGCAGTGCTTAAAAGAATAATCAAGTTTTCAGAGTGTGAGATATACACTAGCATCCATCGGATACATGCTCAGCTTCAATAGGCCCTTACAGTGTATGAAGTTAGAAAGCTGTGCTACATTATAATGTTTCTTGAAAGGGAGTTGACATTGTATATCTGCATGTTCTATGTATCATATGCTTTTCAGATTTTTCAGACATGTTTGCCTGATTTACTTCATTTTCTACAGAATAGTAAATTCTACAAGGCAGCAGATGCAGACTGTAAATGAGCAGCAGGTGCTCCTGCTTGTCCCAGACATCTGTGAAGCAGTTCTTGTTTAACCCAGCATGACTGTATGTGAGGTCCTTGAAGAAATGGTTTGATGAATTCTTAAGCCCTCTGAACACTTTTGGGATAGCCTAGAACATCGATCACAAGCCAGTCCTTCTTGTCCAACATCACACAGACGCAATCCAAATTCTAGTGGCAAGTCTTCAGGACTGGGGTCCATGTAAATGCTTAGAATATGTTTGTTGCTCTTTAACTAGTATTAAAATGATTATGTAATTGTAATGGAGTGTTACTGTACTGAACTGTATTCCTAGCAAATCCTACATGTAAACCTATATTCAATGTACCTTTAAGAGTTTAATGGTGGCAGACTTTATTGTTGTGGATGAGCTTCCTGTACACTTTCATAACTCTGACATGCATTATCTACCGCTGTGTCATGAATGAATTAGGCACATGGCAGACCCACTGGCTGGGAACAGATTTTTGATAATGATAAAAAAAAAATTGGGTTCAAGTAAACTACACAGCTAGAAAATATTTAAGTTTCTAAAACTAAGTTTCTAAATTCTTGAAAGTCTGCTTCAAAGCTTCTAACAAGAAATGTCAAGTGTGAGGAATTGTTACTGGAGTGGAGTGGAAAAGATGTTCACCTTAAATCACTAGCATTTCAACAGTTACATGCTGCTATTAAGTAGAAATGTTATAGTACTGTTTAAGCATGAGTGAGGATGACTAAGTGTTAATATTTGATTAAACCACAGCACTTCAGCCAAGTTCTCCACTGACGGCCAGTACTGTGGCCCCTGGGGCTGTAACTCTGCAGACAAATGATACATCACTTTTCTAATCATCCCTTAGTCTGGAATGTTTATCTCACAGTATAAAGCCTCTGACATTCAACATAGATTAAAGTTGTATTTAAAACTAGTGGGAGCTGTTCAAGCTGTCTAATCTAAACCGGTATATGTTGTGTATTGGATATTGGTACGCTGAGCTAAAGGCATGACATGTTAAGTGACCTGCAAAACCAGCACAGATAAATCAGCTAAGACCAGCATGGACTGCATAGCTGCTGTCCAGTGAAAAACATATATGTCCATTTTTGTTGATTTTTATTTTTTCTTCATCGTCTGAACAGTAACACAGTTTATATTACTACAGTATTTTCACAACACAGAAATAACCTCTAATGCTTAAAAAACAACAATGTATGGTTAGGCTACCTTAGCTTACCTTCACTAGCTTACATTAGCTACATTGGCTAACAGACACAGCAGAACACAAAATGTCTGATAAAGGTAAGACCTGTGCCACGCATGTTTTTCTTAAATGTTAAAATAAAATAAAATACCAAAAGAACAAAAACACCATGTGAAAGCATATGTAAGAATTTTAGAGGTAAAAACACATTGACTTTTGTAAAAACGTCTATTTACAGCAGGATGAAAGCTACACTGTTTACTGTCAGATATAAAATCTTGGTGAAAGCTGGAACAAATAACTTGATTCTGTCCACAAATTGTCCTTTCTGGTGTCTTCTGCCTGATTTTTCTCCTGAACACTGAGGCAGTAAAGCCTGTGCAGAGGAACCTCTGCAGGCAGCATTTTATGTAAACACTGGATGCAGACATGACTGGATTCCTTCTCGCTGCAGAATACTGTCTGCATAAGACAGCATCTGTTACGTTTCAGATATAGCGAGTAAAAACAATGAGAGTCTAAACAAGATGCTGAACGCATTATGTATCATGACTTCCCTTTTTCACAGAAAACAATTATACTCTTTCCTGAAAGTAATATGTTTACCATCCAATGAGCTGAATATTTCATGTTGTTATCTATGGCTTTGTTTCTTGTCAAAAAGTGTGTTTACAGTTCACGGTCAAATGATCTATGAACTGAATCTGAACCAGTCAGATTCAACCGAATTCCAGGGCCTGTTAGTTGTCTCGTGGTTCTCCATAAAACACGAACTCACTGTGGCACCAAGAACAACACAGCATAGTGTGAGTGCAGAACAAATGAAGCAAAAAAACCCTCTGCTTTTGTCTTTGAAAGCCAATGTTTGCTCTTGTCTAAAATCCAGGGACATTTTATTATTTCAACTGAAAACACTTGACTGCTTTAAATTGCTTCTTCTTTGTGAGTTCCATATCTGCTGTTCAGCTCCTTCACAAATTCATAAGTAAAACTCTTGATCTTCTCCACAAAGGTGCCACTGGGTTTGACCCCAAAGCTGCACTCTCATTGGCCGTTGTTGAGAGGTGGCTAGTAACTAACTAACAATTCTTTAGAATTTCAGTGGAACATAAAACCAGTTGCCAGCAGAATTCTGGCTCAGTGACCTGGTTCAGATCCATTAACTTAGAATCCACAGCTGAGCACAACATCTAGTGTAAGACGTCCAGAGCACTAGAGACTTTTTATTTTTTATACATTTAGTCAGTCCTATGTCAGTCCTAGCCCAGTAAAACTCCAGCCCAAGCTCTCAGAGTTCTCACCTTTCACTCAATCACATGCTAAAGACAAGACCATATTAAAGTTAAACTTCTAGTGTTACAAGACTGAAATAAAACTAAATGCAACACAAAAATGGGAACTATCCCAATGAATCTCAGTCAATATGTCAACAACAGAAGTGATTTTTTTACTTTTTGGTATATGCATGTCTGTGAGGTCTGTTACATGGTCCTTCAAAAGGATGCTGGGCATTAGATAATAACTTGCTTATGTCCAATATATCCTACCAGACATACCGGCAGCCTGCACTGCCAAACTACTCTGCACTGCCCTACTTTTCAAGTGCTGCCTACTTAAGAATTAGCTCAACTTAAATATATTTGTGCAATGAATGACTAGCAATTAAAACAACTCTATTATATTAACTAGACTGTAATCAGTAACAAGTATGAGTCTAAGCTAAGACTAAAGTACATTTTCTGCAAACTCTAATAGCTTTATGCATCCATTCTGTTAGCATACAGACTGAGCTGGTGAAACTGAACATGAAACTTATAAAATGTATTCAAATGTCACATTTATGAGAGTATGCAAAGAGTTGAAACTGGTATTCATATAACTGAGTAAAAGGTGACCATTTAATAATCTTCAAGGCCTTGGGCCCAAATGAGAGTGACTCTTGCTGACGACATTAAGAGGGACATTTTCTTTGTTGACGGAATCTGAACAGTGACACTGTGTAGGGTCTGCATTGTAGCAGTTTTAATTAGTAATAATGGTAACACATTACTAAGCAGATTAGATATACCATAATCCACTTGCATGAAGAAAAGGGATGTGCCATTAAACTGTTAATAAGGAAAGGAAATAAGATAATAAAAGATAATAAAGAACCTGCTGTTTACAAAAGTCCAGACTTCAATATTAACATGTGTTTGGGTTTATTTAGATTGTGAAAAGCAGAAAATGCGATCAACTTTTAAGACTGAAATTTGGAGATGTGGGGAAATCCCACCAAATACTGATATCTTTTAATGTCATGTTTAGTTATTGGGGCTTCTGTGGAATTCTCTATAAAGTATAAGTTTTGTGGGGTTTTTTATGATGCTATAAAGTACCTTGCACTTAATGCCTGTTTTGACTGTAATGTAAATGAAGGACACTCTTTGACGTTTGCACTGTACTTTATGCTGCTGCATTCGACAGTTTGATAACAGATTAAGCTGAAACTGGTTAAAGCGCGAAATGACAGGAAATTTCTGTAAAATCTCAAAACTCAAAACATGAACATTTATGTCAATGAGTAGACATTTTGTACAGCTGTTCACAGGATTTAGTTGACCTTTTACCTTCATTGAAAAAAACCTCAATATAGTTCTGATATATCTACAGAAAAAAATGTTTGTACTTATTTTTGATGAATTATCAAAATACTCCCACCGTAGCAGTCCTCCCTTGATTTGGATTCCCGGGAGTCTATTTTTCTTATTACGAACTATTTTCTTGGACAGATATACATAGATTCAGAATTCAGATTAGTCATGCTGCACAGGTCTATCATGGGCTAAAGTATATTAATAGCAGTAATATGTGGACACAAATTCATAATAATGTTTCATTTATACAGTTTAACTGTTTGTTTTAACATTCTTTTAAAAGATCATAATCATAAATGGACATTGTGATTTAGAAAACAAAAAAAAATTGTGAAATAGGTACTGCGATTAGTAAGCCAATCAATCAAATTAACAGATAAAGGGTATTTGATAATGAGTCAACATCAGCACAGTTATCTTTTTTATAGAAATGGTTTTTGAATGTCAGTAGGTTGTGTTGGAAGTGTGCATTATGTAGGATTAAGTATGATGTTTTTGTGTGTGTACATGGCTTAGGGCAGTTCTGGAGAAGAACGTTTATGTAATGATGTGAGTTGGACAGACACAATACTGAGAAGATGTGTGGCGGGTTGGAGAGCGTGTTGCGTGTGGGCTTGGCTTGGCTTGGCTTCTTCTCTGGTGTGTCAGACATACTGTCAGTTCCACTGAAATGAGTTGTTGCTTCAAGTTCTGTCATTTAAAACTCAATGATAGATGTGTTTTGTTTGCTGAGATAAAATAAGTCTGCGCTTTGACACAGTCACATGAAAAACATAGAAATATAAATACACAATGTGACCAAAAACCTGTACACATCTTTTCATCCAGCATGTCTTCTAAAATTAAGAGTACTAAAAAGGAGATTGTCCCCACTTTGCTTTAGCTTACACTCTTCTGAGAAGGATTTAATAATAATAATAATAATAATAATAATGATCTTTATTCATAGAGCACTCTTTATACCAGGGGCAGCTCAAAGTGCTTTACAGACAGTAACTAAGGTGACCAGGTTTTGTCTACTTGTCCAGCTGGTGCTGGTCCAATAAAGTTACACTGTAAATGCATTCCTTATTGTTCAAGAAGATGAAATGCCACTTTAGCTGTATCTCACAAACACATACACAAGCGCAGCAGTCACGACTCACTAAATACTTATCGCATGTATGGTTTTTAGTGTGTTTTCTACTTTAACTATATTAAATACTCATCTCAAACTACATATACCTTACTAAACAAATTAGTGCATCGCCAACTGTGAAAAGGTTTACAGGTTCTGTGATTGTTACATTTAATATGTTTAATTACCCAATTCCAGAAATTTGGGACAGTTTAAAACATGCTATATAAAGCAGAGAGCAATGATTAGTAAATTCTGCATTGTAACATAGCACCAGGGTGAGGTAATGTATCAGGTCCAGGTGATGAACTGTTGAAATGGTCCACAGAGACCGACTTGCCCCGCACTGGCCCTGCTAACAAAAGACCATGCGGAGCCAGGAGGCATAATCACGCCAGGGACACAGCCCTGAGAGAGAGCTGGCTTAGAGTGAGCATCTTCCCCACCATCCATCGATTATCTACCGCTTAATCCCGCTAGCTAGACCTACGGTGGGTCTGGAGCCAATCCCAGCGTCATCGGGCGAAGGCGGGGTACACCACGGACAGTTCGGCAGTCTATTCACACGTACGTGCAATTTCGAGTGACCAATCAACCTATCAGGCATGTCTTTGGACGTGTGGGACGAAACCGGAGTACCCGGAGAAAACTCACTCAAGCACGGAGAGAATATGCACACTCTACACAGAGCGACCCGGACCGGGAATCCAACCCGGATCGGCTTGCTGTGCGGCGACAGTGCTAACCAATACACCACCGTGCCGCCCTTAATGGGTTCAGTTATGACTTAATTAGCGTGGGTTCACCCTTACTGGGTGTTGCATGGTTAGATGAGACCTAAAGGGTGAAATACCTTTAATTCTTGCAAATGCCTGCTTGAGGAACAACAACATTTGTTAGATAGAACATGTACTGCTTTTGTTTAAGGACTGGTCAAAGTATATTTATAAATCATTGCTTTCTGTTTTTATTGGCATTATATTGTCCGAGCGGTTTTGCAACTGGCTTGAACAAACTGATTTTCAACAGTCAGCTTTGATGGCCAGGTTTAGGTTCTGGGGTGAGGTTAAGCTTAGGGTTAGTGGCAGAGTTAGTGTGACGGAACGTGAAGATGAATTTAATAAATATTTTGTTCAATGCAAGATACTCATCTGCAAGGCAGTGGGCTATCTAAATAAGGTGCTATTTTTGCAATTCTATTTGTATTTATATTGAGCAAAAATAAAATAAAATAAAATAAAATAAAATAAAATAAAATAAAATTAAATTAAATTAAATTAAATAAATAAATAGACAAACACGTCATGCATGGAGGGATCAGCTCTGGATAAATTGCAAGAATGGAGACCAGATATTGTTGTAATAATATTATCTTTTATGTTAAATGTAAGTTTTTCTAAAATTGAATATTCAGTTAACAGATTGTACCAGTGCTTTATTGATCATTTTCTTTCCAGTTAAGTAAAATTATTTTTTAGCCACTGTTGTAAAAATGAGGATGAGTGTTTGCAGATGTTTTGGGGTTGATAGAGAAGGTCACCAAGCAGAGCTATGCTGGGAGAAAGTGGGATGCTGAGGTTGAGGATCTTGGATATCTCTCCCAAGACCTCCGACCAAAACTGTCTGACAGGGGGCAGTTCCAGAATGCATGGAGATGATTATCTGTTTCTGTGGGACAGTGTGTACAGGTGTAGTCACTCAAGCCCATCAGATGCATTTTCTGGGTGGTGGTGTGTGTTCTGTGTAATACTTTATACGGAATAAGCTGTAGGTTAGAATAAGATGACATTGTAAACGTGTTGCTACATATTATTTGCCAATTATTTTCGGTTTGAGTCTGAAGGTCTGAGGTCATTTGTCTATTGGTGGTGAGGTGGTGTTGTTGTGAGAAGAATTTATTAATAGAAACTCCATAATTCCAACTAACTCAGTTCCATTTCTGCACAGCTCAATGTCGACAGGCTTTATAACACTTTAGCTGATGTTTGGCATTGGACATGGTGATCTTAGGCTTGTGTGCAGCTGCTCCAGAGTATTTTATTCTGTTAACAATACTTTCCTATGGAGATTATGCAAGCTGTGTATAAGTGTCCATGTCAGCAATTGATGCACCATATATTAATTATAAAGGGTACCTGGATACTTTTGGACATAGAGGCATGTGTTAAAGGATATTTTCACACTGTAGAACTGCAGAATTGTGTCACACGTATGTGTACAGAACAAAAATGTGCGGCTAGGAGTTCTCAAGAACTGCACTGGTAATCATTCCTAAAAATGATGTAATCCTGTGTTTCCCACAAGATTCAACGTACAATCCAAAAGAAACCTCATTTTGAGTTGATAGCTACACTCCTATGTTTTCACTATTGGTTGCTCTCTAGCCATGGCTGTGCGAGGGAGTTGACATGAAGCAGACCTGACTTGGCAGACTGTGAAAGTGTCAGATTCAGAGTCTTCCCACAAGATTCATGATCCAGCATCTGGGGATAACGAGGGGGAAGGATCATATTTACCAGAATGTGTGCTTGAGTGGTATCACCTTCTTTTCTTGTATACAAACTTTAAAAAACCCATTTCCTGTCTATTATTTCTTTAGATGCAGAACCTGTTGACACAGTTTAAAGACTCGGTCTAAATCAGTCTTACTCAGGAAATGTTAGCAAGCATAAAAAGCTGTTAGCACTTTTATGCAGATGTTGTCTCTTCAACATGTTGGATGAAGGTGTGAGGTACATATTTTATCTTTTGGACTCCAGAAGATGAAATATGTCTATGTGATTAAAAGAAGCTGGTCAGAGATCAAAGGCCCATTTTCTGCAAACAAGTAAGTGAAGGAAGGCTGGCCGAGATCCACGTATAGTGAAATACAGCAATCCAAGCAGGCTGACATTCAGGCATGTTTCAGCAGGCTGACATTCAGGCAAGCAAAGTCAAATGTATATTAAGTTTGTTTATTATTGAAATACACCATAAATGGTAAAAATTGGTAAATGTTTTTATTCATACTTTGGGTTCTATGTTAGTCATTCAGATGTCTAGATGTTAAATGTGATGAAAGTTCTACTGTTGTTTTGGGTTTTGGTACTTCTTCTACTTCTACTTGAGTCAGCATTTAACTGAAGTAACAGTGTTTTCACTCAAGTAGGGTTTTAGGCTCTACTGATTAGGGAGATCGTGTTTGCCAACTGGACCTGCAGAGTGAGTAGGCCTGGACATTCCTAGGATAAAAAGTGTATCCTTATTCCTGACAAAGCTCCTCCTCCTGTTCTAGAATTGGCTGAGAATATTCATTCTTCTGCACTTGGATTGGTTGATATATTGCCTTCTTTGCTAGGACTGGCTCTTACCTCATTCTCAAAAGGAGCTCTCTGGTGTGAGTGGAAGCTTTTAGCCAATCTAAGTGCACAAAGCAGGTTTGTTGGAATACGAGTGGAAATAATAAGGCTCAGGGTGGAGGAGCTTGCTGTGTTTGGAGGAGTGAGGTTCCCACTCTGCACACCAGCCTCATGTAAGTAGCTGAGAGAGACTTCATTCATACATACACCAACACTGTTATTATTGCTCTGTCTTTGCTGATAAAACTAATGCAATTAACTGTTGAATGCAAGTGAATGGTATGCAAAATGAACTTTTAATAACAACAAAAAAGCCATTGTCTTTGTAGGGAGAATCTTAAACTCAGCTTAGAATGTTGATTCTGAACACATTTTAAGTAAAATGTGCCATTTTTTGACATGAGTGCAGGCTGAATGAGAATTTGCTGTATTGCTACAAGGTTTACCTTAGTGAACTCATAGAATAGTAATTTTGGTAGAGTATGTGCAGATGTTTTGACTGTTTACAAACTATGTGCTGTATCTCAATTGGTCATGAGTGTTGGGTTTATAGTTTTGGCTTAAATTCATGGATTTCAGTTCGATTTTTTTTTTGTTCCACTTAATGTTCGAATGTCTTTAATAGATACATATGGTCATACAGTTTTTAGTATTATGGTTGTTAGTAAATGCAAAGTAAGCATCTACAGTTTTGTAAATGTTCATTCAAAAATTTGGGTTCACTAGGTAGATAGAAAGGTATGTTAGATAAAAACTTTGTATCTCTTGAATAATAACTTTTCAGAAGTAGCATCCTTTATTTTGATGCAAATTAAAGTCATTTTTCTTCATTCGTCATGGAAGTTAATGCAAATTATTTAATTTCATGTAGTTTAAGACATTTTTTATGAGGCAGGATAAGCAGAAGCTAGAGGCACAAAATAGGAGGTGATGATGTGTTTATGTTATTTCAGACTACACTGTACAAGTTGTTGTTGAAAGACTGGGGATTTTAATTAATTCAAGTTGGAATCAATATTGTGTTCCAATCTGACTGCTACAAGTTTATTCTTTGGGTTTGAAACTTTGTCATTTGCAAGAGAATTGTATTTTTCTATTATTGTCATTAATGGTGCAGTGATGCACAAAAGTAATGCACAAACAGACAGTATGTTTCAGGAATGTTAAAAGGAACAGGATCAATATACATTGCAGTTTCTCATTTTCTATTATTAATTTCATGGATGTAACTTAATTGGCCTGAGAGACTGGAATTAAAAGACTTGTCCGGTTTGCTCCAAAGAGTAAACAACCATGATCTGAATGTTTCCTTTTAAAGAAATGAAGGCAGTAGCACTCCAATTGTGGACTTAGAAAGAGTTTGAGGTCTTGACTTGCTTTGTTGACTATAAATCTCTCAGCAATTTGCTGAGTCTTTAAGAGGATAGGATGTTTATAAAAAGGCCTGTAAACTAAACAGAGGAACGATGTCAAAGTTTCACCCAACATGATAAACAAAAGATAAACCATATTAGTTGAATGTCCATCTAAATAGACCACACACATGTTAAAAAAGAAGATAATGGAAAGTATAGGCATCTTACTTCTTGTTCAGTGCAGTAAAATGACTAACAGTACAAAGTGCAGTTGTTTTTAGTTGGGATAGAAAAATGTCATTTGAGGATAATTATGCAGGAAATGTGCAATTTGCTCTTATCTTGTTTAGAACCACTTAACATTTGTTAGTCTGTTTTTTTCCAAAACACACCGCAGAAGTCGCCCCACAGGAATGACTTTTAGTGAGATTAGTAAAATCTTTAAGGGGATTTAGATGGCATACAAAGAAATGGCCTTTGCATTGCTGTAAATAATGGAATATAAACATTTTGACTTTCTTTATCCCTTCACAAATACATTCACACAAACACACACACTCACAAGCACAGGTTCACTGTAAACCCACAGTGGTCAAAATAATTATGGCTGTTACAAGTGCCTTAGTATTTTAATGGTACTTTTAATGGTATCATATTTATGTCAGTGGTGAAGTCTGCCGTGTGGTGCAGGGCATGGTAAGTTGTGTGGTGGCAAAAAAAGTTTAGCAAATTATGCTGATTAGTTCTGAGTCAGTCAGACAAGATTATGCTGGTCTTTGTTTCAAACGTCTACCTCTTAGGGTAGAGAGGGGTAATTCAGGATGGTTACACACAATAATGAAAATTAATTAATTCATCTTCTAAACCACTTATCCTTCTGGGTCGCAGAAGTCTATTCCAGCGCTCAATGGATGGAAGGCAGGAAACACCCTGGACAGGCTGTCAGTCCAATAATGGAAATATTTGGTTTTATACATATGGTTTTTTGTTTAAGTGAAAATAAGTCAACACACTTCTGAACATGTTAATATATCTTTACTATTTATTTGCTGAATTTAACATACCGGAAAGAAGAAAAACTGAAAATGTGGCCTGGCAAATGTCAGAGGTCGCTATAGTAGCCTGAAACATGAATATGATATATATACATGTAAGTAAAATATTGATGTGTTTGTATACTTTCCTGAGTACTTTTACTTTTCCTGCAGTAAATTAGCGCATTAATAGTGGCATAAAACTCTCCTTTTTACTCCATTCATAAGTTTATTGTTTTTTTTTTTGCTTTCTGACTTTGGAGCTTTACTGTTTAATTACAAGCCAAAAGTATCCCAAAAAGAATTAAGCCAAACTAACTTTTTTGATGCTTTTTGATGGTTTTGTTTTCTATATTTGTTTAAGTTAGGAAAAAAATAGAAGTTGCGCACTATGATTATTTGCGAACTATATCAATGTAGAACGTATAATTTCACTTACTATGATTTCAGTACATATGTGTAGTGAAACACCAACAGACACACACACACACAGACACACACACACACACACACACACACACACACAAACTAGGAGCAATAAGCACACTTGCCTGGAACAGTGGGCCCCTTTGGGTTGGGTCCTGTCAGTGCAGGGGGTCAAACAGCAATCTTCTGGTCACAAGGCTTGTTTTCTGACCTCTAGCCCACAACTGCCCCATCAATCTGATTGATGAGACTAATTGGTTCAAGGTTTGTGTTGCTAAAGCCGGATTTTAAACCATGCAGACCTTTTTGTTTATTTGGTAAGGAAACTAGCTAGTGAGACTGAGGAGCATCAGCTTTCTGACTGATGTGGATGCATTCTAAATACTCTAAATGCGTAAAATGTGTAAGTCTACATTTTTGTCTCATTGCATGTTTCTGTTGCATAAAAAACAATAATAAAGTGAGGTTCTTCCATTTCCACAACAAAAACAACACCAGCAGAGGGATCCAGTTCAGCAGATTGCTGAGACAAGGTAAATGTTGAGGTGATCATTTAGAACCCAAAATCAAAAGTAAGTATTTTGTGAGTTTGGCCCACATCTTCAGAACATGGCCATAGTGTAGAAGTGACTGTGTGATTGAAGAAGGGAAGAGTGCTCTGAGAACTTGGACTGGAGTTCAGGGTGGCTTCTTCTTTGAGATGTAAGGCTGGACCCCCGCTTAATGAATAGAGACCAGAATAAAAACTTGTCACAGAGATGGAAATTTCTAGCACTTAAGAATGGAAGGAGCTGCAGGCATGGTTCTCCTCCCAAACTTTAGTAATTTATAACTTTATAACATCATTATTTTATTTTAATTTATAACTTCATCATTGTTCAAAGATAAACATGTATCTGTCTTTTTGTCGATCAGTTTAGCAGCTTCTGTTTACATTGTGTGAGAATTTCTAGGACCACTCAGGCAAGCCTCATGTTTAGTAGAAACAGATAAAATCACTAAGAATGGTCAGGAGCTTCACCTTCCAGCTGATTCTACGTCAACTAAAATCCCATCAGACATAATACTAAAAACATAAAGCTGAAACTTGCCTGACGTGGCTGTACATCAATCATGGATAGTTCTTTTTATTCAAAACTAAACCCAAAACCACCACAAACTAAAAATGAGGAAATTCTTAAACATAAGAATTACTGGAAGATTTTAGTGCTTTAAATCCCAAAACAGTCTACTGTCTTTATAAACAGAGATGCCAGTTCTTGCCAGTCCATTTCTGTGCTTGTATCAGAGTCTTTCTCTCATGTACTGAGAAACATATCAGGACGTAATGAGGAATTTCCTCCAGTTTCGGACCCTGGAGATTGGAGACAAGGGTGTGGATAATGAGGAACTGTCGTTTATATGTCTGAGACCCTACAGCAGCTTGAATATATGAATCACATGAAGTTCCATTTTAGCTATTAGATCTAATAATGGACAAAATGTTACTAACTGAAGTGATGAATAAAACTGTGGCAGTTATTTTTGATTTGTAATCATTTTAGTTATAGACTATCATTAATTATATAGTGCTGATTCCATACAATTACAGATAGCTAGCTGGCTGAATAATATTAAAGCTAAAAGTTAGCTTTCACAGTGCTGGACACTGCTGCAGAATATTGTTCCATCACTTCAGAGCTTCAGCCCTTACAACCGGTGCTTGGATTTGAGTATGGCAACTTTAGACTAAGTGCAGCTGCTCCACAGTGTCTCATTCTAGACAATCATAACAGTACAAACAACCAAAAAAACAAACCCAAGCTGAGTGAAGTCTTCTAACTGCCATCACTTAACATCAATTCCAGTGACTCCAGTTTGCTCTGAATGAGACCAGATGTTACTGGGCTCAGATTAGGAGAGGAACATAGACCCTTTTAAATGCAACGTTCAAAGATGATGACCAAGCAAAGTGAAATTCATTAAGGAGGCTACCAAGAGGCCAACAGAAAGAAGCTGCAGGAAGTTAGTGGACACTTAGTGCTAATTACACCATAGTCTATACAATGTACATGCTCTGAGTTGGGAGTTGGAAGACTAAATGAAAGAGAGTCTCCAGGTTTATTAACCTTTTGGAGATAATAAGTTTTCAACACTACAGCCGTAATTCCCCTAAATTCCACTGTGGGTGGTGATGCTTTCAGTGATGTATTCCTGGTACACACATGGTGGATCAAGTAATGTTAAATGATTGCACAAATGTTTATTCGTGTCTTTGTCAAACTCATGTTGTCTGCCAATAAGCATGCTGTCCATTGCAAGAGTGTTGCTATGTGGTTCATGTGCCATTCCAGGTGGTTGCTAGGATGTTTCTAGATGGTTACCTTGGAATTTTAAGTGGTTGCTATGGTGTTGCTTGGTGGTTGCTGTCGTATTCCAGGTGTAAAAAGGTGGTTGGCACAGTATTTCAGGTGGTTGCTAGGATATCGCTGAACGGTTACTATTGTATGTTATACGGCTGCTAGGATATTGCTGGGTGGTTGCTATGGAATGGCATATTATAACGTTGGTGTAAATAGTTGGGCCCTATGGTTTTCCAGTTGATTGCGAGGATGCTCCTGGATGGTTACTTTGGTATTTTATGTGTGTTTCTAAAAGGATTGTTAAGGTATTCAGAGTGGTTCCAAGGGGGTTTCTAGGTAGTTGCTTTGGTATCCAAAGTAGTTGCTATGCAGTTGCTATGATATTTCACCTGGTGCTTGCCATGATATCCTAAGTGGTTCGTTAAGTTTCACTATGTTGTTACTGTGGTACCTCTGGTGATTGCTAGGGTGCTGCTAGGCAGTTGCTGTGTGTCTCAGATAGTTCCTGATGATTTCTAGGTAAAGGCTGGTGGGTGCTGTGATATTCCATAGAGTTAATATGGTGTTGCTAATGAACTGAATCATCATGTTATAACTTAGGTCCACAAACCTTTGCACCCTATTTATTCCTTTATGTGGAAAAATGTGTTATTTAACAATGATTGTATTAAAAACATATACCTGATCAAATAAGCTATATACATGCTCACCATTCCTGATTAGACCAAACATTCCAAAGTTGGAACAGTCTTATCTCAAAAATGTGTGGCGGGAAGAAGAAGAAAAAGAAGAAAAAGAAGAAGAAGAGTAAGAAGAAGAAAAAAAACACAAAAAGATAAATAATAATAAGAAGAAGATGTATCAGATAACACTTTATGTTTAGCACAAAACAAGTTAATCAAAAAAGAACACACTACGTCTACAGTCAAGCATGGTGACTGGGGCTCTGGCTCAGATAGAGGGGAAATGAACACTTCCAAATACCAAGAAAACCTTGTATAGACTGATGAGATCATAGGTTGATTATTCTGGTCTTAATTTTAGAGGATATGTTTGGCACAAAGCCAACACAGCCTATCACTCACAGAATTATGTGGCTATAGTCAATCACAGTGGAAGCAAGATGTTCTTGTGGATCTGCTTTTCTTCAGCCGAAACAGGGACTCCAATTACGATAGTGAGGAATATGAAGCATTCAGGATACCAAGATATTTTGGCACAAACCTGCTGCCCTCTGCCAGGAAGTTCAAAGAAAAGAAGACTTTTACCTTTCAACATTACAATGATCCAAAACACACAGTCAAGTCAAACAAGGAATGCATCAGGAAATGGAGGATGTCCTTGAACGGCCCCAGGCAAAGACCAGACCTTTGTTATCAAAGGTTTTTAGGTCATGAGGGTAACTGTGGTGTAATCTATCTGAGGAGTTTTATAAGTGTAGTACTAAAAAGTGAAAAAATAGTATGTACAACTACTATGCAGTATGTAGCTCTGAATGTAATTTGTTACATCTCATCTCTCTTATGGTGACCCCAATCACAATCTTCAGTTTATTCATAGGACAAAGATTAGTAGGAACTCCAGTCCATATACAGCTATTCTTTACAAAAAACATACAGAAATAATACAATTTAAATTCCATTACAGGGATTAATCAGGTATATTACATGCATTATGTGCTGCAATGCATTTTAATGTCTAGTATGAGAAATCTGCATGGTGCAGACTGCTTTCTGAATTAGCCTATAGCTTATCATAGCATTTATGAAATTGCAGTCTAATAATAATGTCCATTGTAAGGTAACACATATGAACCATTAGCCAATCTTCTCAATAAACAAATATTGTATGCCAGTCTAGAAAACATATAGAATCATGCTATTTTGGAACATAATGATAGTCAACTTAAACAAGTGGCTTAGTGAATGTATGTGATGTTAGATGCTTATCTATTGTTTTAGCACTATTTTCAGTTTTATAAATATTCAGATATTCTTTTATGAGCTGCTTATGATTACTTTTGTCCATTTATTTTACACAATATTAAATTACCTTGATTTAATTCCAACAGGGGTTACTGTAATTTGTAATGGCTGAGTTACAATAAATTGTGTAATACAATATTACTCTTTCAAATTATGCAATCTTAACAACAGTTTAATGTGTGATTGTTTAATATGGCATTAATAAATAGTCCAATATTTTAGACCTGCCTAAAACTGTAGGCCCCAGCCAAGAACCATAGAAGGACTTTTGTTATTTAAGAATATGTTCGCAGGACCAAGTGGCCCTTTTATTTTGGAGAATTCCATCAACCTCTCTGTAATGGCCTTCACTCTGCATTGTGTTTCTGGTAACACTTCACTGTGGAGCAGTGTGCTTTACCTACATAAACATTTCCAAAAGTATCATTTATCATAAAGGTTGTTTCAGCGTTAGTGTCAAGCTTAACATCTGGCTTAGGTGACTCTGAATCAGTTCTGACATTAGGTTGTGATGATACTTTCCAGGGTCAAAATGACACATACATTACCATATAATCCTGGTTGAATGAACAGAATCTCTCTGACAAACATGCAGCCGTTTGAGCAGAACTCTTTGGGTGTGCTTTGAGTCTTTGGGCAAGGAGTAAAAGTCTTTAAGCACAGGAAACGAATACTTCTGCAAACCTACAACAAATAAAACAGCAGGGTTGTATAATAAAATGTTCACAGATGTCCCTATGTGTCCCCAGTCAAGTGGAATTCACACAGGCAAAAGGAATATGACCACATTTCAACAGCTTCACAAAACAAAGCCTTTGAAGGGAATATAGAAGACTGAACACTCAAGTTGGTCTGGAAATCTTTGCTTTGCCAAATATATTTCTCAGCATTTCGATTTCTCTCTCTCCCACAACAAAAGCAGGTGGAGCATTTCCTCATTTACCTTGGCCATGGTCAGTATTCAACGCACAGCATTCCCCTTCCTCCTCTGTGAGGTAGTGGGAGTAATATTAGCAGCTGTTAGCATCTGAACCATACGCTATAGAATTATAGTGGAGAGCTGCCTCCAGCACTGGGCTGATTGTCTTGAATTGAAGCCAACAGGTCATTATTTGGATAAGAACAAAAGAACAAAAAACAAAGGACTTCCTTGCCGTCAATTGAAACAGACTTGTAGTACTTTAATATTTATGATTGCTAATTTGCTGTTCATTGATTTATCACTGAAGCGTCATAGAAAAGCGCCACATAAAATCTATATTTGAACAGCGACTAGAATTGTGGATTCTATCATAGCAACATACGACTTGCAAGCAACTAGACTTCAGTGCTGCTAGGCTTCGGTCTGCTTTACTATGGGTGGCAACATAATTGATAATTATATTCTGAGTTAATAATTGAAATTGAAAAAGATTTTCACAGAGTGAAAAACGCAACTTCTCTTTGATCCAAGCTGGGTGGGCTGGAGGGGTGAGTGTTGGTGTGTAAGGTGTGAGCAGGCACAGACAGGCCAGGGCACAGGAACAGGGGCTGCAGCGCAGCAAGCAGTGACGTCAACAGAGTCAGCCAGGGCTGTTGCAGCAGCGGCCTTTCCATCTGAGGTCTCCAGAGCACCAGGTGGTGCAGCAATGACCACGGGCACCATGCCACTGCCCTCTAAGACCCCAGGTGGCGCTGCGCCAGGAGGGGCTGGGTTCGGTGTTTCTTGCGCCAATTAACCCATTTCCCCTCCTTAGCTGTGTCTGCAGCACCCATCTCCTCTGCCAGCTGGCCCCGAAAAAAATGTGAGTAAAAGTAAGCGACTTCAAATGCTTTACTAAAAAAAATATATCTTTGCAAGAAATATTTACTTGTATCTAGTTGGTATATTGTATATTTCTCATTTGGGGGCTGTTGTAAGCCTATTATAAGATTCTTTAAGTTATTTCTAGACTTTTTTACTTGCTTTAAGTGATTTTAGTCACTATATTGACATACTTTACAAAAAAAAAAAGAAAACCAGCTTTAGTACAGGGAAGTGAAAGTCAACATTGTGTTGCATGCATCATTCATTTTGCATGAACTTTGGATTAAATGACCATGTATAGCATTCCAGAGTATTCCAGAATGGAGTTCACCGATGCTGTACTGTGCACCTGTTGTAATTGCGAATGTGCTGTCTTCCAGTTTTTGACATTGGAGATATATTTGCCTGTTCCACCAGGCAGAGTTCTTTTTACTGTGCAATGTTTGTGGCGTTTCAAAGCCCCTCACATCATTTCAATTGGATTGAGATCTGGACTTTGATTAGGCCTTTTCATAACCCCCTTTTTTTCATTTTGAGCCATTCCTTAGTGGACTTATTTGTATGTTTAGGATCAGTGGCCTGTCGGAAGGTCCCCTTTTTCAGCTTCAACAGTTATACAGATGCTCTTTCATTCTCCTCATGCGCTCAAGAATTGATCAGTGATTATATGATTGCATGTTGGCCAGGCACTGAGGCAGCAAAGTTTCACATTTCTATCATGTTAGGATATTGTTAGCATTTCAGATATGTCTGCTTTGCCAGAACGTCTGTGTGGGACACAAGAACAGTATGGACAAGAACAGTATCTCTCAATAGAAATGACTAATATTGTCAGTGGTTTACAATCAGCTGTAATCAAGAGCAAAATGTCGCTTTCCAAATAAAAACATCTCCATTTTTGTTCATTTTTCTTCATCATTTGGTCACTGTAGCTGCCATTTACTTTGTGTTAAAGTTTCATGGTACATTAATCAAAGGAAATGCTCCAAAATAAAAAAAATTGACCGTTAATGACTTACCATGTATCTTATTAATGTGTTAACTTTGTCAGCTCTGATAAATGACTCCTATCTTTTACAAGCAAGAAATTAAGAAGTGTGGCGTGGAGCGGCTGTTGTTCAAAAAGCTTTTGAAGTCCTTCACAAGTACAGCAATGAAACAAGCTCAAACAGGATGTGCCTGTGGGTTTCTGGGTTTTGTTTTTCTTTTAAATGTCAGAAACTCACTGACCCAACACCAAAGTCCTTTGTAACATTTGCTCTCAAGATGTTTAGACTTTATTGTCAGTATTTCTGAAAAGATTCATTCTGGAAGCTTTCAAAGCACTCAGATTCAGACATAGGACCTCACGCAAGCTGTTCTTGCATGTTAAATAGTAATTGTGTACGTCAGAATAAATTAAAAAGTGGATGTTCTATGATGTGCTGATCATTTCCAAAGTAGAGATTCACATCATATCCCACAAGCCACATCTAAGAGCTGTGCTAGGAATGTGTTTGTGTGCTTGTCTTTGTGGTTGAGAAAGTTCATAATGTTCGTTTTTCAACTTTACATGTATAGGTTTTATCACAGGTCCTGTTTTTCCACTGTCCACAGATTGCACAGCTGGCAAGGATGTGGAAACTGCTGCCAGATGTTGGTTCCATAAAACCCTAATGCTATGAAAGGCAATAAGTACGCTCCTTGAGGCAGTGGCATATCATTAGCATCATCTATAAATATGTAGCTGCAGAACATGTTAATTGATTTATTTTAATGTTTACATTATTAGCAGATTTTAAGTTTATTTTATTTTTTGCTTGTCATTTAAAGTTAAAGAAGAAGAAACAAGGAAGCAGGCAAAGGAAACCCGTCACAAAAAGAATTTTTACCAATTAAAAAGGCCACTAGATGTTGCAGAAATTGTATTTGCCAGTTTCAGAAATGGTCTCTTTTAAAGTAAATACCCTAATACTGTCTGCTTTAGCCTTCATCTGGCAACAGTAGGGTTACAGCACTCAGCAGCGTTTACTGCCTAAGTCCAGAGAGATTTCCACAATCTTCATCCACGATTCTGCCTGTAATCCAGCAGCCAGCTACCGCGTATCAAACATCCTCTGATTGACTCTGACTCTGATAATCATACACTTACATTTAAAAACAGGCAATAAGCCACAAGCCAGTGATTTGAAGTTGAAAGTGGCCATGTGCTTGATGCATAATACTGCCACAGGGGGCGCAACAAGAGGTCCAATCAAGAGAAAGAAATCAGGCATGAGGTTATATTGTAACAGATAAATGACAATAAATAAACATTATTATGAAAACAGCTGATAGCAAACTTAAAGCATGTGTATTGGAGTTTTAGCACTCAGTATGATTCTGAAATGACAGGAAATCAATAATAAACACGTCTGCCTCGTCCCAAACATTGTTCTTTCTGAATACTAAGCGATAGAATAAACTACTATGAAATTAAAGGATTTTAGCTCACAGACACTCCAGACAAACCATCTGTTGACATTTTTTTAAAGGCATCAGAATTCTACTATCTACATGTCCAGTAATGGCATATCTGAGTAGCCCAGCGTTTCCTGAAAATAACAACATATGGTATAGTTAGAAATTCGGCCTTCATGATTCAGGAGTCAGGAGTCTGGAGAACCTCAGCATTGACTTGAGTTTACTGACACACACAGAAATGTATGAGTACGGCTCAGTCGACCACACTCAGTCTGTTAGCGTTCAGAAAGCACTCTTAATCACGTGCATGCAGAATCATACACGGGCACAGCTTAGGTCAGTCCTGTGAAGTCCAGTCTCTAACCCAATTTAGTCTAGTCTAGTCCGACATGGTTTAAGCAGGGGTCCTGAGGGTCAGAAGGAGGGCAAACGGGGAGCGGATAAAAGTGAAGGTGGAAGAAGAGGTTAAGAAGGGAGTAAAGTAAATGACGAGCAAATAGGGGTGACTGGTATCACCTTAATGGCAGGAAACAAAGGGTCTTTTCAATACAAACATAGGAGGGGGTGATCAACTCTCTGCAGAGAGGGGGCATGAACTATTCCTCTCAGTATGGGTGACACTCTCAAGTAAATACTTTATAATTGTGATTGTGATTGTAATTAATCCTAAATACCAAAACAATACGATTACAAGAGTAAATGGCAGTGGGGTGCTAACTGGACAAAGCTATAAAGTTATAATTTAGATTTCTATTCATAAATTTATATAATTTATAATTTAGATTGTAAAATGAAATGCTATATCGTTAGATTTTAATCACCTTTAATAATAAATGTTATACTCTGTCTTGCCACTTAGTAAAACCATCATGTAGCACTGAAGGGATGTCAAAACTGTTGCAATGAATGTTAGAATCGAGACACCTGCAGATTGTGGTTCTATGTTTTTTAAGCAGGTTAGTTAGGGAGGGGAACTGGGGCTGTGCCATAAACTAAAAAAGACAAGACATGCCAAACCTCCAGGCCAAACCATGTACACCTGTGATCATCAATAAAATGTTCATTAAGAAATCTTTTTCTACTTTAAATAAGAGTAAGAGAAGTTAATTGATGATGGGGGTTCATTCATATAGCCATGCCCTGAAATGGTTAGTTACTAGTTACAATATTTGTAGATTTTATTGATAAACCTAATAAAGCAGAATAGCCAATACACCATAATTAATAAAGGACTATCCCATTTGATGAACATATTTTCTTTTTTATTATCCTGCAACATCTACAGAGGCCATCAGCACTGCTAAAAAACAACAACAAACAAACAAAAAATATATATTTTTCCAATCATAAACTGTGTTTAATGTAACCGGAAAACAAAATGGACCCTTCTTCGCCTTTGTTAGTTCATGTTATTGGTTATATTAAGCACGATTGATTGTCATATAATTTAACAGACAAAATGTTAGTAATCCTTGAAAAAAGTGTTCTTTGAAGTAAGACTTTTGTTTATATGTAGACACAATTCCAACGCCATGTTTCAGTGACTGGGTAAAAATTATACTATGAACTAATGATATCACTGTTATTCCCCTCTCACCACCCTGACCAATCATCAAGGAAGGACATTCTTCATTTAATTTGTCTTCTCATTGTCTGCCTGATAACAAGAGTTTTATTTCATCGCAGCTAATAGAACAAATTCAAATTTGTCAAATAATGAATCTACAGAAAATACTCCTCAAAATACTAAAGTACCCTGTTTTTGACTAAATCAGTTTTTTTTCTTTGGGATTTCCACAAAAAAATCCTGAATGTGTGATTGGATGTGTAAATTATAATTTTAGACCATAATCCAGTAATTTCACATCCCCAATTTTTACTTACTTCAATACGAAAGATTATATTTAAAGTTGTATCCTCATGAATCCTCTCTATAAGTATCATGTTTCACTTCTATATCTGTAGGTGCAATATGGTCTAAAAACAAAATATCAAAGAGAATGATTGTAATATAATGTAATATAATTTAAGCAATTTTACTTTTAGAGAGTATAATATCGAGACTCGAGAGTTTGTTGTATGAGAATAAATAAAAATATTAAGTATACTCAACATGAAGTAATGAATGGAGTTTTCATTGCTCCATTGCAATGCAATATGTATTCATGTGCATCTTTCTTATTGTTACTACTGTGTGAATAATTGATGCTAACCTAAAAGAACTACTAGTCAATACTGATATATTTGATTGCTATAACTTTGGTTGATGATGAACATCAAAGTCTTACCTGTGGTTTAATGTCTGTTTGCAGAACACCACAGCCATGGCATTCATAAAAGGACTCCTGTTGTTCATTTTAGCATCATGTTTCATTTCCAGCCATGCACAGAAAACAGGTATACACATTGTTGATGTAGCTGAATCCCACATTTGATATAAATGGGAATAAATATGTGTTTTTCTAATAATGGACACATTCATAATTTAATCCTGACCTATACTTTAATTCCTGTCCCAGTATGTACAGAGGAAGCCCTGGCTGATATAGTCTTCCTGGTGGACAGCTCGTGGAGTATCGGCACAGAGAACTTTCAGAGGATCCGTGAGTTCCTCCTCACATTAGTGGATGGCTTCGATGTGGGACCTGACAAGGTGCACATTGGCCTAGCTCAATACAGCAGCACACCCCGTACTGAGTTTTACCTTAACAGCTATGAATCCAAGCAGGAGATTCACAACTACATCACAAATCTCCCATACAAGGGTGGTGGCACTAAGACAGGTTTAGGGTTACATTTCCTGCTGAAAGACCACTTTAAGGAAGAGGCTGGAAGCCGTGCTAAAACAGGGGCACCTCAGATTGCTGTGGTCATCACAGATGGACAGTCACAGGACAATGTGGAGGGACATGCCCAGGAGCTGAAGCAGCAGGGGATCATTCTCTATGCCATTGGAATTAAAGATGCTGACATGGATCAGCTGAAGGAGATCGCTACCGAGCCTCATGATCAGCACATCTACAGTGTGTCTGATTTCACAGCCCTGCAGGGTATCTCCCAGAGCTTCATCCATGTACTCTGCACCACGGTGGAGGAAGCCAAACGGCAGGTATCTCAGGTGCCTCAAGGTAAAGTAACACTTTGAATAACTAAACCATTAGCAAGGGTATACTAAAATTATAACCAGGACACTTCAGATAGAAACTCTTATTAAATCACTTTTGCAGATCATGTTACCTACTGCATGTTATCTACTGCTGCTGACATTACAAGCCATTGTACATTACTTATAGTAGATGAATGTAGGTAGGTATGTATGTGTATGTATATATGTATGTATATATACACTTGTACAATTTATATATATATATATATATATATATATATATATATATATATATATTTTTTTTTTATATATTTTTTTTTTATTATTATTATTTTTTTTTTGATATATTTTCGGAATTGGACTTTATGCTTATGAGTGTGTATGTTGTTATGTGCATGTTTATATTTTGTCTGTCCAAAGAAAAACATTTTTCCATTTTTTGTCAATTCTCCTTTTTCTATATCATATGAACGCAGCTGTTACCGTTTATATTGTGTGAGAATTTAATGATGATTGGACCAATAGAAATGCTCCAGAGTAGCTTGGAAAACATTCTGGTTCCATTGACTTACCAAAAAAGTAAAGTATGTTTTTGGGGATATTTGTTTTTCACTGGACAGCGACAATATGCATATACAATTTACTCTCCATTTTTGGCTCAGCCTCCATTTGCAAGTGTAGTCACTTTATACTTATCAAGTCCTTGTTTTAATAGCACTGCATGTTGATGTGCATCTATTTTTGCACAGAATAGAATATTAATTATATACTACTAGTCTATATTAACTATATATTACTAGTCTGCATACATGTGAGTGTCTATCTATCTATCTATCTATCTATCTATCTATCTATCTTTCTATCTATCTATCTATCTTTCTATCTATCTATCTATCTATCTATCTATCTATCTATCTATCTATCTATCTATCTATCTACTTCATAAAGAACATGTTCAGTCGTACTCTTAAACAATTGTTTAGAAAATGTCTACACTTATTGTAGATGCGGCATGTTTTTTACTAATGCATTGTGTTTTCATGTCTAGTATGCAGGGCTAACCAGGCTGACATTGTGTTCATTGTGGATGGGTCTAGCAGCATTGGTGATGAGGACTTCCTGAAGGTGAAGCAGTTCCTCCGCACATTCATACAGGGTCTTGATGTTAGGCCTGCTAGGATCAAAGTCGGAATGGTGCAGTTTAGTAATGACCCTCACAAAGAGTTCCTACTGGGAGATTATACAGACAAGAAAGACCTGCTGGAGAAAGTGGACAAACTCGTCTACCGAAAGGGGGGCACTGAAACAGGAAAAGCCCTCCGCTTTGTCCAAAGTAATTACTTCACACAAAGCCGTGCCGCTCAGAATGTGCCTCAGATTGCTGTGGTGCTCACAGATGGGGATTCAGCTGATGACATGAAGACACCAGCCATGGAACTGCGGAGTCAGGGGGTTTTAATCTTCACTATCGGGGTGGGTGCAGTTAATATTACTGAGCTGCAGTCCATTGCCAGTAAACCACACCAGCGGTTTTTGATCAGCTTCAACAACTACCAGGAACTGCTGGCAGCAACGGCTAACACGATGGACAAAGTGTGTATCTCAGCAGAGGTCAAGCAGCAGGGTAATTCTGTGCACATCATCTCAAATATACAGTCAAATATACCTACTCATGAAAATGTTAAATCAAAACTCTATAGCAGAGTCAACTGACCATTCCTTTAAAATATATTTCCTTTAACCACTCTTTAGTACATTGATAAATGCCATCCAAATAGCCATTAAGGAAAACTATTAATTAGTTCAGGCATGTCCAAACCTTTGAAGACTACTCCAAACTCAAAAAAATGTCCATTGCAAATGTAAATTCTTTATCAATAAGTATATTGCAGTGAACCGTCAGCTTATGTAGTAGTTTATTGCAATCTGTATTAAATATATAACAGTTTGTTGTAATATTTTTTAATTCTTTTGGGAAAACCTTTTAACCTTTGTCTTTCTGTTACTGTTTCAGCTGTAGTTCCAAAGTTTGCAGATGTGCTTGTGTTGGTGGACAGTTCAATTCAACAGCTCGATGAGCTTAAAAAGCTTCTAACTGTGCTAGCTACTCAACTCAATGTGGGGAGCAAATCCAACAGGATGGCTTTGGCTCAGTTCAGCAAAGAAGTATCAGTGGAGTTTCTTTTCAATGCTTACAAAAACAGAAATGAGGCGATTGGCCTTATTCAGAACTTCAAACTCCGGGGTACCGGACAGAGCAACCTTGGCCAGGCAATGGATTTTGTGCGCACTCGCCTCCTTAATGCTGAATCAGGCAGCCGAATTGGCCAGGGCTTCAAGCAGTACCTGCTGGTGGTGAACAGAGGAGAATCTACAGATGATGCAATCACGGCAGTGCGTAAAATCAAGGCTGACGGAGTGACCATTGTCAATATTGATATAAGCAAAAAAGTGGATTTAACTTTGGATGCAGTTCACTATGGACCATTTCCTTCTGTCGACCAGACCTTAATTACCTCTCCTCGGAAAACCTTCTACACTGCGGTGAAAAATGTTATTGAAATAGCAAAAGATGTGAAGACTTTCGTTGAAAGTACAGAAGTGACAGAGGGGGGTCAGTTCATCTTTATTTTAGAAAATGTTCTGGAAATGTTCTGCATAACATAAGATTTAACAGTGATTTCTCATTCATGAGGAGTCTAGCAGTTTCTCTGGTTTCTTGCTTTGCTTTGAATGCGTAAGATGACGATCAACTTTGACTAATCTGTTTATTTGTTTCACAGATTGCAAGTCAGTCGAGCTGGCAGATATCGTGTTTATCGTGGATGTTTCAGATGCAACTCAAAACTTCAATCTGGTGCGCAGCTTCCTCTATCACTTTATTAGTGGCCTGGAAATAAAGTCAAACGCTGTGAGGGTGGGCATGGTGCTGTACAGTGACATGCCTACGGCCGAATTCTATCTGCACGACTTTGATAACAAGCGTGAAATCCTACAGTACATAAACCTGTTGCCGTACAGGGGTGGTAACACCAACACTGGCAAGGCCCTGAAGTACGCCAGTGAGAAAGTCTTCGCCAAAGAGCTGGGCAGTAGACGTGCCCGAGGGGTACCCCAGATTGCTATTGTCATCACAGAGGGAAGGTCTCAGGATAACGTCACAATAGAAGCTGCCAAGCTAAGGCGCTCTGGGGTCAGCGTGTATGCTGTGGGAGTTGAAGGCAATAACAAGGAACAGCTGGATGAGATCGCGTCTTACCCTCATAGGCGCTTTGTGTTTGCTGTGGAGAGCTTTGAAAAGCTTTACACAGTGGAAACATTACTGAGGAGCACTCTGTGTAACAATGTTGTTCGTTCAACTGTTGCCTATAAAAATCGCTACAACTTAAAGCAAGGTAAGATGTTACATTGTTATACGCCAAGCTTCTACCTGTTATGTTAAGGAAGACATTACATAACATATTTCTATTTTAGGGTGCAGACAGACAGAAGAAGCAGATATCTATTTTCTCATCGACGATTCCGGAAGTATAACACATGCAGACTTCGATGACATGAAAAGGTTCATTCTGGAGTTTCTGAAGCTGTTAAAAATTGGGCCAAACAAAGTTCGCGTGGGACTAGTGAAGTATTCGGTTTCACAGACGCTGGAGTTTGATCTGGCAAGATATAACAACAGAGAATCCATCGAAAGAGCTGTAAACGAGACCGTGCACACAGGTGGAGGCACAAACACTGGTGATGCCCTGACTTTCATGAGGAAATATTTCCGGGAGGCCAAAATCACACGTGGAAAGGTTCGTCAGATTCTTATTGTCATCACTGATGGAGAATCTGATGATAAGGTGACAGAGCCAGCAGCAAACCTGAGGAACGACGGAGTTTCCATCTATGCCATTGGAGTGAAGAATGCAAAGGAGAAGGAGCTCCTGGACATGGCAAATGACCGGGGGAAGATGTTCTTCGTCACCAACTACGATGCACTGAGACCTCTCAAGAATGAAATCCTGACCGATATATGCTCAGATGACGGTAAGATTGTACTCATTGATTATTTTAACTGCTTTTTGTTTTTAGTGCCTCTTATTAATTTAATGCAAAATACAAAAACTGCATTGGCCTACGTCATCTCCAATGACTTTTTTCCTTCATTCCATAGCCTGCAAGGACATGCTGGCAGATATCATCTTTTTAGTAGATGGCTCAGGGAGCATTCACATTCAAGACTTCCAAAAGATGAAGATGTTTATAAACACCATGCTCTCCAAGCTCACAATTGGGAGTAATAGTGTTCAAGTTGGACTGGTGCAGTTCAGCACAGACCCAAAGGCTGAATTTACACTGAACTCTTATTCCGATGAAGGTCAGATGACGAAAGCTGTTGATAGCATACAGCAAATGAAGAGAAATACTATGATTGGGAAGGCACTCGACTTCCTCTCACCGTACTTCGATCCACCAAAAGGAGGCCGCCCCCATGCCCCAAAATTCCTTATTGTGATTACAGATGGTGAATCCCAGGATGATGTTAATTATCCTGCCCAAGTCCTCAGGGACAAAGGTGTTACCATATACTCCATAGGTGTGGACGAGGCTAACAGCGCACAGTTAAGAAATATCAGTGGAACTCCCAATAATGTGTATATGGAAAAGAATTTTGATGCATTAGATTTCTTAAATAAAGATCTCCTGCTCAAGATCTGCAATTCTGCTGATGGTGAGTTAAGCTGATATTACAATTGCATTGACACACAGTTACAAAAATGAGCATGAAGATTAGTGGGGCTTTTGATATACAGATTTGACGCTCTATGTGTACGTTTACCAACATTTTTAGAGTTTCAGAGTTTTTCGTCAGTTCATTGGGTAATAGGAATATTAGTATTTTTGGTAGAAGTTTATCTGTATTTTTTAAGGGCCTTGTTCAGGCTGCCAGCCTGAATCAGAATTTTAGCATATCCCGATTGTATCAAAACAAAAAAAACATTTGAACCAAAACAGCTTTTTTACATTTGAAAACAGTGATAAACACAGTGAGAAGACACCACCTCTCTAGTGCTAACAGCTGAAAACACAGGCCCCGTTTTACTCCAGAAAACCCCCCACTCCACCCATGTTCAGACTTCAACATGCTAATTCTGTAGAAATTTCTGTGATGCAATAACTGGAAATCTTTGACATCCCGTTACAACTATCATTTCTTTAGATTGTGTCGATAGTTTTATGTAATGTTGGATAATTTTAAATGAAAAAAAAAATCTAAATGCACCCTTAACTTTTTTTATGAACAGACCAATAGAAAGAGTCTTTAATTGCTTGCATCAACTTCCATTCAAAGATACGAATGTTTTGTCCTGTTACTATGAAGTTGCTGTGGTGAGAATATAAGACTTTTTCCTGACAGTGACAATTCACAGTTGTGCTTTAAGTGTAGCTTTGTTGTTTCATGGCGGTAGGCATGTTTATGATCATGGTGTCAACAACCTTTCTGTTTTCTTGCCTCCATATCTGACGCATCTTTTAAAATATTCTTGTGCTTCCAGAATTAAATGGCCTTAATTTGATTTGGGTTTTTAAAATTTTTTTTCAGAATGTCAGAAAACACAGGTGGCGGATGTCGTCTTTTTAGTGGATGGTTCCTACAGCATTGCTGAAGACGACTTTAACAGCATGAAGGTTTTCATGAATTCCGTTGTGAACAGCGCTCAAGTTGGAAAAGATAATGTCCGTTTTTGTAGTATCATCTACTCTAATGATCCTGAGGCCCAATTTCCCCTGAATCGATACTATAGCAAACGAGAGATTCAGCAAGCTATCAGTGACATAACGTCTCCAGGTGGAGATACCTACACAGCCAAGGCTCTGCACTTCTCGCTGACCTACTTTGACAAAGCCAATGGAGGCAGAGCAGAACAAGGTGTCCCACAGCTGATGTTTGTCATCACAGATGGTGAAGCCACAGACCCTGAAGAATTACCCAAATATGCTGATGAGCTCCAGAAACGTGGAGTCAGTGTATATGGCATTGGAGTGGCCAAAGCCACAAGAAGTGAACTAGAAAAAATCACCAAAGATAAGAGGAAGGTTTTCCACGTTAATGACTTTGAAGCTTTGAAAGATCTGCGGCAGAACATTTCCAATGTGCTTTGCAACAAGTCTAAACCAGGTAAACATATAACATCTGCATTTCATCTCCTACAAGTGTCAAAAACAAGGCAGAGAATTTAGTTGTGAAGCTTTAACTTTCAGTGTAACATTATGAGGTTCATTGACACAGGATGTAATGCATGTACTACATACAGTTCTACATTTATTTAATCTTCCTATTTTCAGAATGTCTGAAGAAGGCAGCCGACTTGGTCATCCTAATCGACGGGTCTGAGAGCATTGACGAGAAAGAATGGAAGACGATGATACATTTTATGCTGAATCTCATAGACAATCTTCGCATCAAAGAAGACCTCTTCAGAATCGGTGTGGCACAGTTCAGTACAGGCTATCAGAAGGAGTTCTATTTGAATGAAAAAATAGATGCAAAGGAGGTGAAGGATGCGATTCGGGAAATCGCTCAGATGTCCGAAGGTACAAAAATTGGAAATGCTTTGGACAGTGTACAAGAGTTCTTTGAAACCAGCAAAGGAAGCCGCATAAACAGTGGCATTTCACAGAACCTGCTACTGATCACCGATGGAAAATCAAAAGACAGAGTTAATGAGGCAGCTGATAGGCTAAGAGCCAAGAAAATTGAAATGTTTGCTATTGGAATAGGGGATATCTCATATGATGAGCTCAATTACATTGCCAGAGATAAAGTCTTCCTTGTGGACACCTTTGACTTCCTGAAACTGAATGTAACAATTCAGAATGTGATTGATCACATTTGCACACCACGCCCCAGCGATCTGACAGGTAAGAAGAGCTTTTATTTTTTTAGAATATAGCTAAATATGAATGTATAACCTTTTCAAATAATATAACTTAATCAATTAAGTGATATAGCTTTAATGATGTGGTTTTGGCTTAATTTCGCCCACTCACACAAACTCAAATCAACATATTCCAACAATGAATTTCGTCTACCATTTCTGACAGCTTGCACTGTCGAAATTGGTATTGGATTTGATGTCTCCCGTGTCAGTGGAAGCTCACAGTCACTCTTCAGAGGCCAAAATAAGATGCAAACCTACCTGCCTCAGATTATCAAGCAGATCTCCGTTCTTCACAAGTTGTGCTGTCTTAGCGAACCCACTCTACAAACCAGAATTGGCTTCCGTCTGGTTACTAGGACTGGAAATGTGCTCTATGATACTGGGTTTGAGGCCTACAATGACGATGTGGTAAAGAAAGTGATGACACAGCAGATTAATGAACCTTTGGCCTTCAACTCCCAGCTCCTGCAGTCGTTTCAGAATAAGTTCAAGGCCTCTACATCTGGTGCAAAGGTGAGTATTTTTATTATGGTTTAACATAAAGTGTGGTGCCCTCCTAACTTACATTGGAGTATTAGGTATAAGTGTGGTCTACAAGTGAAATGGTTTAGTTGAGCTTCAAAAAAATAAATGAATGTGGTTCCTCATAAGCTGAAACGGCATTAGTCAATCCTATGACTTCTCTTAAGTCTTTGTCCTCTCAGACTATGTTATCACTGCTGTTCCTCTCCTCCACTGACTGTTATCACTGCTATTCCTCTCCTCCACTGATCACTATCACTGCTGTTCCTCTCCTCCACTGACTGTTATCACTACTATTCCTCTCTTCCACTGTTCACTATCACTGCTGTTCCTCTCCTCCACTGACTGTTATCACTGCTATTCCTCTCCTCCACTGATCACTATCACTGCTGTTCCTCGCCTCCACTGACTGTTATCTCTGTTGTTCCTCTCCTCCACTGATAACTATCACTGCTGTTTCTCTCCTCCACTGATAACTATCACTGCTGTTCCTCTCCTCTTCAATGGCATCTCAGGAGTGATCACAAAATTCCAGTGGTTATCAGGTGGGCTTATCTCTGAGGCTATGATCAAGCTTTTTGTAAAAACGGCATGCTGTTTTTTTACAGCTTCATTCTGCTATGGCCAAATTTAGCCATTTACTTTGAAATCTCCTCAAACATGGAGCAGCTGAGAAAAGTGCCTTCTAAATTTGGTGAAACAAAAATATCACCCCAAATGTTTGAGCTCCTGGCAGCCTGTGGTTAGGAACTGGCAATGACAGAAGAATTTAAGCAGTATCAGTCGCAATATTTACACAACTTTTTGCCATGGATTTGCAGCGTTTGTATACAAAACTTGTAAACTGATCATCCACCATTTCTTCTCAGGGGGTACTTGTTATGTCTGGTTTTCATCAAATGTGATTCATGATCAAACCACTCTGTTACACACTCAGGTATTGATCATCTTCACTGACGGCCTGGATGATTCTGTTGAAGTCCTTCGCCAGGCCTCCGAGGCACTCAAAAACAGTGGTAAGGGGACAAAGTATTATTGTTTGTAATTACACTGTAAAAGGCTAGAAGTGAAGCTTTGGAGTGGGATTTGAACTGATGAAGAACATCACATCTTTGGCATGTTTAATTTTTATTTGATTTAAATTTAACCAGTTAAGCTGTTTATTTTTTGAAGCACACAATATTTAATTGCGTATTGTAAGCGGGATTATTATTATCAGAGATATTTAGTTTCTTGGTAAACATTTTGGAGGTATTGGTGTGTGGAGATGAGCCTTAATCAGAGATGCTTCACTGTGGAATTTTGTGAAAGGTGTCCATGCGCTGCTGACAGTAGCACTGGAAGGAGTCCAGAGCACTACAGAGCTGCAGAGGCTGGAGTTTGGGCGAGGATTTCTCTACAAGGAGCCCCTCACTATTGGCATGCAGAGTGTGGCCAACGCTATATACAAACAGATCGTGAGTTTGACAGTTTACTATTAAATGACAAATGCTGACAGATGAATTAATTCTAATAAAAGGTAATTAAGATTAACATTGATATGCAGATGACACTGTAGTCACAGCCATAGAATCATTAATCGAAGCACGTTACCGCCGGTTTGTTACAGCTGGGTATTGGTTGCAACTTTACACTAATAATAAGTAAATGGACTGGTTGATGAAAAAAGGCTTGGGGGAAATGTCATAATAATATGTCTTTTTAATGTTTTCCTTTAAAATAAGTGGGAAGAAATTTTATAGCTTTATTATCCACAGTATTTTTTTTCAATATATGAATGGACCACTAGCTTGTTAAGTTGTTTAATTTCAGACTAAATGTCTTAAGGAGGTTCTGGGACTACTTGTCACCATAGCTGAGTAAAGAATGTTTTCATTACAAACAGTTCTAGATAGTTCAGTTTGAAATGGGAGTAAAATACATTTTTTATTCATTTATTTATTAATTTTATCATTCATTCATTTATTTATTTGTTCAAGACTATTATCTAATAGTAACAAACTCCAATAATTTACGATCTCAATTCAACATGACTACAGTAATGTAAACTTAAATAAACAAGCTCTATCAGCTAAACTGCCATAAAACAGCAGCAGCAGGACGGCATGACCTCTGGGTCTCACAATCATCCCACTATGAGAAACTTTCCTGTCTCTGCATTCCAATCCACCCAATCATGATGGTATGAACTGTTCAGGCTCTTGACAGACTTATATACACATATTTGTCTACCATCTGCCTTACTATGTAGATCCTGCTCTGCCTCTGAACTTTTCAGGTTATTTATAGCCTCTCTGTCCAATGATTCTTAAAAATATGGGGGACAGGAACCCCGATAGCAAAAGGATAGCGGACCACAGTTGGCCTACTAATGACGGTCTGCTAGCATTTTGCTAATGCCAGTTTGAAGAGATAACTTAGACCTATGCAAAACAATGATCTGAAAGATCTCTACAAACATAAACAAATACTAGCAGCTATGCTTTAATCATAGTAGCTATAAAGTAATAACAGTTAACAGATTAAATATCATGTAATTTTTATGCGAATCTCTTTTAATCATAATCTGAATAGAGTTTGCATAAAAAACTTTGTGCTTATGCTTATTTGTATGCATAATAAATGTATACACTGCAAGCACAAACACATTTATTGTCCAGACAAATGAGTTAAAAAAAAAAGTGCTTAGAACATTTAGATCTATATTAATGTTTCTCTAGCTAATTGTTTCTTTCTCTTTTTCCATGTCCCCTTCAGGATGCTGTGATCTCTCGAGAGTGCTGTAGTGTAATGTGTAAATGCGCTGGCCATGAGGGTGTGCGCGGACCTCAAGGATTTCCAGGATTTAAGGTAATGTGTTATTTAATGCCAGTAGGAAGAAGCGCTGTAAAACAGTTATGGGACACTTTATTTAATGAATCTCTTTTACCTTTAAACAGGGCTTACCTGGACTGAAAGGTCATCCTGGATATCCTGGAGAAGAAGGAGGAATGGTAAGACTTGAACTGGTCCTTCTTAAAACATGTGCCTCTTCTCAAACACGCAAGACAACCTGGGACTGTTGCCCAAACTGTCCTCCTCTTTTTTTTCTATTATAGATCTGAAATAACTTGATATCATTGTGATATAACCATTATGAGATGTCCATTATAGATTATATTCCATTAAAATTTTATGTTTATGTTACACTGCAAGTTAAATTCCAAGTTCTTTCATTCAAATCAACTTGCTTAAGATCAGATAAAAGGTGCTGCTTATGTAGATATATGTATCTGTGGTTAGAAAAATGTCTAATATCTGTGAAATTGGAAATATCTTATTTATTGTTGTATTATTATATTTGTATGGGCGGCCTAAACAAAATAAAAACCTAAAATCTGGTCTAAAACAGTACAGTTCGTAACCAGCACCTCTGACTCTTATCCATTCCGCCAGATATGTCCCACCACCCTTGAACACTAATTGTATTTGTCTGTTTTTTTTCTTTCTTTAAGTCTGAAGGGAGTTTGCCTGAAGACTTTTATAACCTTTGGGATCACTGTGTTTTTAGGGAGAGAGGGGGACACCAGGTCTAAATGGAACCCAGGGAAATCAGGGCTGTCCTGGGAGGAGAGGTCAAAAGGTAGGAGTGGTTCATTCACCTAAATAATTACAACTGTAATACACTCACATTCAGTTTTTGCTTAAAAGACTTTCATTTGAATTCTCTGCAGGGAAACAGAGGCTACAGGGGTGATAACGTGAGTACTTCACACCTTTTACATATTAACACAATTTAATACTACTGTTGAAAACTTCTAAATGTATTACTGCCAGGAGTATTGTTTTGAACTCACTTACTCCAGTGACTTTACATACTGATGTCTTTGTTTTGGTTGTGGTGTTGGGTGAAGTAAATAACCATCAGAACAGAATCGACCATCATTATAAAAAACACTAAAAGAGGCAAATCATGTTTTTGCATGTTTTTTTATAGGTCAACAACATGGAGATAGATGTTTATATCATTGCGTTAATAATCAAATGTAAAAGATAATATTCAAATAATTAGATGTCAATATTATTTTTAAATACATTATAAAAAATAATATAGAAATGTTTGACTCTAAAGACTTTTGCACAGCACTCTATCCCCTATCCTGGGGGACAGGTTTGACATGATGCTGTCTGTTAGTGAATAATACAGCACTAGTCTGCCACAGGAGGGTGGTCTTTCATAGTCCAGCAACTGTAAGGATGGCCAGGACAACCTCTGAAATACTTTAAAATATGCTGTAGCATGTTTGTAGATCTCAAAACTTTTCCGACTGCCCAAGAGAAAAGTGTGCTTTTTAAAGAGTGTTGTGTAAGATCTCAGTAAAAGTGTAGAAAAACACATTACCAAACTAGAAAAGAGCATTTCCAGAAAATTTGTTAAATTGAACATTTTGTTGCCTTTAAAGCTATCATCAGCACAGATATGGCACGGCAGTTGCCTGACAGCTGACACTGAAATAGTCAGCTAATCTGGGACCCCCCAAAATTTTGCATGCTGACTTCATCTCTATGTAGATACTAAAGCATTTTTTAATTACTGCATAGCTCCTACTGTATCTATGTTTGATAGGGAGAAGCTGGAGAAGATGGTTTGAATGGGGTTGATGGAGAACAGGTATTTTTTTTCTGTTTGAATAAAATAATACTCAATATTATGTGAATATTATTCGGTCTAATTTTAGCCAAAATTGATACAATAAAGCCACTTACTGTAGCCTTTAATGCCATAGAAAACCAGTAACATGATTTCCTACTGTATTGCTGATTGCTGTTAAGTGGGTTGACTAATTGAACATAAATAGTGAGCCTGTTTTACTGACTTTGATTCTCTGCGCCATCATCCTAGGGTGTGGCTGGAGCTGCAGGAACTCCAGGAGAGCGAGGGGATCTGGGCAGACCAGTAAACACCTTCATCTTTATTCTTCTTGCTGGGTTGCAAAAGAATGTTTTTATGTCATTTCGAATGTGTTAAATGTGCTACAGTTTTCAAGGTGATATTGTCTGGAACTGTGTAGACCTATTTATGTCTTGAGTGTATGACTAAAATGATTCTGCTGCAACAGGGTCAGAGAGGTGTCCGAGGATTTCCAGGTGTGACAGGAGAAAAAGGACTCAGAGGAGATCCAGTGAGTGGTTCTTTTTTTGTGTAATGTATGAAGGAAGTCCCTTTGAAGCAAACAAACATTGTTAGTCTTCGAGGTAAACTTGGAAGTACCTACCACAAACAATCAGCTGATCTGAATATATATATATATATATATATATATATATATATATATATATATATATATATATATATATATATATATATATATATATATATGGATGTATAACATTTTACTTAATTAGTGAGCAAGAACAGCTTCAGAGCAACAAGCAGCTGCAAAGATTTCTGCAAACTATTCTTGTAATACAAAGAATATCTGTGTACAAATATGGCAAGGCTGTAAACCACTGACCTTTGACATTATAAAAATATGCTTTTGTGATGAAGATGAGTTCAAAAATGCATTGACAAACCACCGTCATTAAACACTGCTCAATGCTGCATCCACAAATGCAAACCAGAGTGCTGGTGCTAGACCATCCAGCCTGCAATCTAATCTCCCATTGTGCAGTGCGTATTGATGCACAAAACATTATGATGAAGGCCCCTTATGGCTGTGTAGCCAAAGACTTGCAGAGCAGAACTGTGGCATTGGAAATCAGCTGGTGTCTCAGGTCCCACTACAGTGATTAAATGTTGTCTGTAGAAAAAGTGATGTAATGTGGTGGCAAAGAAGATTTTGTCCTGACCTCATAACAAAAGAACAAAAAAGAGGTTTGTAGAAGTGTGAGGTCTGGTTTACAGATGGAAAAAAGAAAATAAGCATGCCTTTTCCCACCAACAACCATTTACAGATTGCGAGATTCCTAAAATAGGATTTCATATTCTTGTGCACTCTGTAATGTTTTTCAGGCCTTTCGCGTGTTGTTACAAGGACTGCACAATATCCACACAGAATTCAAAGCTGTGATATTGCAGTGATGATATAAGAAGGATTACATTATAATTACAACAATTAATTAATTTGTATATTTATATATTTATATTTAAAAATAAATTGTATATTTATTTAAACAGAAACTAACCTTTGTATGAAAATAGGCACAAAATGCATAATTACAGAAGTTATTTTGTGGAAAATTAACATTAAAACACGTGTATTGTAATGTTGACATTCCCTGAATCTTCATTCCTTAAATAGTGATATGTAGGCTTACAAAAGAGTTATGTTAAGATGTTAACATTTTATGTTAAGTTTTTTGTCTATATACAGGGCCAGAAATTCTTTCTGTCATGCTTTTATGTAGCTGTTATAGCTCTCGTTATTAATAAAGGAATTCTCACAACAAAAACCTAACAGAAAACACTAATCGTGCCTTGTTTTAAGAAGCAGTGAAAGTCCCTATGTCCCTCTGTTCTTTTTTTAATATAAAACATAGATTATTAGTTATTATAGTTTATTATTACCTTTGTGGTTTAACATACTCTGTCTGCGGCTGTGACATGGAAGGAAAAATAATGGATCTCAACTGCATGCTCTAAAATATATCTGTTTTTTTTTGTAATTGTTTTAGTCAAATAGAATTTTGTAATTTGAATGCTTGCTTATGGCATATAGGCTAAAGAACATGCTTTTGATGGCTTCTAATACTGGTGAATTTTGACTGATGTCATCTTCTTCCATTTAGGGCGAGCCAGGCCTTAACAACAACCTTCGTGGTCCTAAAGGTGATATTGGAAACTCAGGCCTACAGGTGTGTGAACAATGATTTCAGTTCCATCACTGATCCAATGTTAACATAAACATTTTGTGTATATAGAGAAGTGTGACTGTTGTGCATGGCTACAATCAGTGTCTAAAGAAGGAGTCTGTGACCTCCCAAATGTTTTATGATAGCAACTGCCAAAAGAAAGGAGGGAGAGAAATAGCATGCTGACTCTCTGACTCTCTGCGCTTCACTTACAGGGTGAGATAGGGCAAGATGGGAACCCAGGCACACCCGGAGATCCTGGCAATATTGTAAGTTCTCTTTACGTCTTACTAACAGGTATCTTTTAATAGTCTGAAGCTTTTTATTGACATTTTTTCTTTACTTTTCAGGGTCAAAAAGGTAGACGAGGCATTGCAGGTCCACCGGTATGGTTTTACATGGATTTCTTCTTAAGTGACATTTAACTCTTCAGATCTAGACAGTATCTTCTTTCTTTCAATTCATAATACACTTGAAAGTACTGTTCAGTTAGTAGGGTTACAAGTAATTTAAATCCAAAATAACATAGTGCCAAATGGCTTAGAGAAGGACTTTTATTTTAATTTCAGGGTGCCAGAGGGCCTCCAGGAACACCAGGACTGCAAGGACTGCCTGGGGCGACAGGGCCATTGGTATAATTTCATTAATTTCATATAATTGCAGTAACCGAATTCAAATAATACTTATTTTAATAGCGCATATCCTCCTTTGGGTTAAATTCTGACATCTTTATTCCTAAAATGGTTCACTCACATTACACATTACATTGTATTCTATATTGTATGTTTTAAAAGATCTCAGTAGTATTGGATTGCTTTAAAGTTTCTGCATGTTTTGTACTTTTTTAGCGATATAATGTATATAACTGAACAAACAAAGGTGTTTTTGTTGTTGACTGACACACATAATCTTATCCCAAGCATGTAGCGGAGATTAGGGACAGTGTTTTATACTGACTAGAAGAATTTTATACATGGGAGAGAAGGTTTATGGTGGCACCCATGCTCCCTCTGCAGGACCCTACTAACATTCTTTTCAAAGTGGGAGCATTAATCCAGAGGTTGTTCATCCCAGTTCCATCAAAAATAGAAAGATATCTGGTGTTTTTGTAGTGTAGTGATTATCATGCCCCTGAATTAAAAAAATTATATTTGTATTATATTCACATATTAATTATATTGTTTAACCTCTAAGAAAAAATATCACACTGATATTGGAGCCACCATAACAAAATGTACTATTTGTGATCAAAAACATGAATACACATCAAAAGTGACTTATTTTATTCATTGTCTTAAAACTTTGACAAACTGCTACTAAAAGTATACTTATACTCTTTTACAAGAGCATAGAAAAGCATTTATCTCCACAGAAAGCCTGACCATCCTGGAAATGCTACTTTCAGCCTAAGGCCATTCATTAGAATGTCTAGACAGGCCAAGATTCTGTTCCTGCTAGATGTGTTATGTATGCCGTGCCCCAGCATCATTTATTTTAGTTTACAGGAGGACAGTTTTGGGTTCTTGTGCTCATCTTACAGTTGCAACATCCAGATGTTGGTGGAGCAGTTCCTTCTGGCCTAAAGCCAAGCGGGTTACAACTCAGAAACTTACAACTTCCAGGGAAAGAAAGGAGGAATTCTAGAGACAGCACAATTGTTCATATCTGTTACTGTGTCTATAACACCACTGGTCCTGTTGAGTTTTCTTGACATTATGAAGTCCTGAATATATTTAGGATTATTTAAGTTTGATACATGAGTAATCAGAGAATTTGTTTCCCTGTTTCTCTTCAGGGACGCATTGGTCCTAATGGTGTTCCAGGAGAGAAAGGAACTCCTGGTTTACCGGGACCACAGGTATGGCTCCAGATAATAGCCCATTTCATTCAAACGAACATATCACTTTCTTTCTAAATATAATGATGACCTTCCTTTAGGGACGGCCTGGGGCCCCAGGAGGCATCGGATCTAAAGGAAATATAGGACCTAGGGGACAAAAGGTGAGTCAGGGCAATTTCACATACATGCATCAAAGGATACTGACTTCTGACAATCATGTCCAGAAATGACAAGATGAAACTTGACACTGTAGAGTTTTTCCAGACCCAGGACCGCTTGCTTTATGAGTTTGACTGTTTTCAAGCTCAGGGACAGTCCAATTAACCTATTTTTGGTCTTCCTGAGGTTGGTACTCTGGAACAGTCCACAGAGTATGTGGAAGCTATCTTCTCCTTCTCACTTCTCCAGTGTGAATAGGGTTTTGTAATGGGGGCATGAAATCATACCGCTGTGTAATTCATCATACCAAAATCTTGCATCTGAGTTCAATGCGTATAATGTGGTTACTGAAAGCTATAGCATGATTTACACAGTTTCTGTAGTTAACCAACCATTCTGTGACCCCTTGGTTTTATTGCTGGAAGAGACAAAGCGGCATGATGCATCTGCAAGTCCTTATGTTTATTGAAACACAGAATAAAACACATCCTAATGGCATCAAAACCAACAAAACACTAATGACTAAAGCACTAAATCAGACTGTAAACAAACTCAACATGGAGAAAACCAGAAAATAAACAAAAGCTAAAGACACAGGGCCTGACTCGACAAAACACCAAGCCAACACCATCAGCCTAGCCGGAAATTAAATTACAGCTGGGTCTGAGTAAAATTGGGTGGTCCACACAATTCAATACAGTTTAATGATATTTAAAGTAAAGACCGACTGATATGGGTTTTTCTATAGCCGATGCCGGTGTTTACAGGTCAGTGTCAGCCAATGGCTTTTATGTGCTGCCGTTTTTTTGGCCGATTTTTAGCCAGTATCTACAGGTTTTCCGCTTCATATGCTGCTAAAATGTCACACTAAGGGTTAGGGTTTGTAAGATGCACAACATTTCGGAACTTAACATCATTTATTGAACACTGTCTTAACAAGAAATATTTTTATCTGCCCCCCAAGAAATACAGTATTGAAATATATTACTGCTAAAAGAGTGTAACATAAATTTCTTTATACCAATAACAAACAAGTTATTAAGAAGTGCACTGAAAAATACTTCCACACAGCCAACATGTTTACTGCAGTTACAGAGAGTGCCTCACTGCACGGCTGAGCTTTTATCGCGTTGTAGTAAAATTGCAGTCCTTTAAGGAGGATGAGGCACTGAAAGAGAGAGAGAGAGAGAGAGAGAAAACCAGCGCGTGTGATGCAATGGTCAGAGAGACATGCTGTAATCATTGCTAACAGCAAAATACTATCTGGGAGACTCTGGCTGCTCCGGAGAGACTCGCTGTGTAGCAATAACATGTTAATGTGTGTATTACACTAGAGCAGTTAGCTTTAGCCCCGGAGCTAAAGAGTAAAACATGTGCTCTGCTTCACGTTTACGGTCGGAACTAGAAACACGTAACTGCTTCAGTAAAAACGTCACTGTTCGCTATAAATTATTCATTTTCACTTATTGGCCAAACAGTTCCAAATGTTTCAGCTTGGGGTCCTTCACATGCTGCGGCAGCAACACATTCATATTGGGGCACGTTTCACCTCACATGGGGCTGCCCGCGGTCGTGCCTGACTTTAAATTGGCGCTACCAAACACTGATATCGGCAATGCCGATATATCGATCTCTAATTTAAAGCACAATATACACAAAAAAGGGTTCTGTTATGCATTGACCTGCTGTGTTATCATCCCTCCAACAGCCCTAAAAATCAAACTACATATAGGTGACACAAATGACAAGGAGGCAGGACCGGAAGGAGACACCAAGCAAAACAACAACAAAAACACCTAGAAGAACACTCTAAACACAGATAGATACAGACAAAACCACAGAAAGACACAGGCAAGACAGGACAGCATGTTACATCAGATTTCCGTTTGGATAGAAATATCTTAGAATTCATCTTCCTTTGAAGAACACTGAACTACACCTGTGTTGCTTTTAGATCTTTTATTCTGCTGTAAAGAAAACTGAAGCAGGCCGTCTTGCAATAACGACCTATATGCAATATCGCCCTCCATCCTCAGAGGAAAAGCATCTCATATACTTTACTTTCGGGATGGTGTTTGTTAAAGAATGGGCAGTGTTTGGTTTGCACAATGTTGTCATTTGTGGCCAAAAAGCTGAATTCTTGTCTCATCTGACTACATTCCAGCAGGGTCGCTTTGATGCTATCTGACAGTCTCCAGATGTGCTTTGATGTGGTTTTCTTTCTCTAATGGCCTTCCTGTACAGGCCAGGGTGCAGAGCTTTTGATAATGTTTACTGCTGCACATTCACTCCAGTCTCAGCCACTAAACATTGTAGCTCTTTCACAATGAATGTTAGCCTCTCTTAGGCTCTTAATACAAGTGCCTGTATTACTCTGACACTGAGTTTTGAGAGTTGGCCTTGTTTAAGCAGTGTATGGATGTGATTCATCCTCCATTTCTTCATAATTGATCCAACAGTGCATGTCTATAACTATATGTCTATAGTTCAGTATAACTTCAGAAATGATTCACAAGTTTCAGTAATTCACAAGTACAGGCTAATTGTGAGCCAATTGTGTCCTCATTAGTGCCTCTACTTAAACACAGAGCATTCATAGCACAAAGGTTAAATGTTTATGCAAACAGCATTTTTGAAGTTGCGGCACAGAATATGTTCTCACATAAAATCAATATCACATTTATTCATTTATTTAAAATAAATTAATAAACAAACATGTAAATAAAATATAACAGCAGAAAATAACGGTTTTAGTAATTTGTAATCCAGACAACTTTAATGGAAGTTGAGTATGTTTGCAAGAAAGCACCACAGTACAATATTTAGTTATTAATTGCTACTTTGTACCCTTCCTTCTCAATCTGAATATTCCTGTGTAGGGTCAGCTGGGGGACCCTGGAGAAAAGGGAATAATTGGACCAGCGGGCCCCAGGGGACTTCCTGTAAGTCAAACTAGCATACCTGAAGGTCTGAGATGTCAGTTGATCTTGAACAAGTAGATGGAAAAATATAGTTTTATTGTTAGATTTAGATTATATTTATATTAGATTGTAGTAGATTAGATTTGTTCAGATTATACATACCTGCTTAAGAAAGTACTTATATCCATTTATCAGTGTGCTTAGTAATCTTTTTTAAAATGTTTATGTGGGAAAGGCAAAAATGTTTTATGTATTTATTTTTGAATTGCCAATTTCTAACTAAGAAAAAGTAAAATTGTATATACTACTGCTTGTCTTCTTGTTGTGAATTTCTAACTCACAATTTTAGTTTCCAAATTTCTCAATAGGGATCGGAGGGTCCAGATGGATATGGAATACCAGGACCTAAGGGACAGAAGGTAATATATATATATATATTCTTTCTTTCTTTCTTTTCTTTTCTCGCCATTTCTTTGGACTGCCTTAATTTAAATACAGGTCAAATTACAAATCACTGATTTTTTCTGTTTTACCTACAGTCGCAAATATTTTTTTGTAACTAAGTTTTATGTGTACGTATGAATTTTTTAGATTCACAATGAACTTTTATTTGCTTAAAGGGTGATACTGGTTTTCCCGGTTATCCTGGACTTCAGGTAAATTTTCAGAAATATGTATTGTTATTAGCTGAATTTGCTTTCTAGCACACCTGGTATCTCTCAGTTTCCCAAAGCAACTTTTGAAATGCAAATGTGGAATATTTGCTGTGCGAATGTGGAATATGTGCTTTAAACTACAAACTGAACTTTATACTGAAATGGCATTCCAGCCACTCCAGTACTCGTGTTAAATTTGCTGAAAAACAACATGCAAAACATTTTTGGTTATGCATCATAAACAAAAGTACTGACTGCTCTATAAATATTTTTTTATGTATGTATTTAGGGCGAAAGAGGGAATCCTGGGACACGTGGAGGGAATGGCCCCAAAGGCAACAGGGGAAGAGGGGTAAGATGATTTATGAGTAGCTATTCTTTGAGCAAAACATACAGTACTCACCAATACATATAATCACATTTCCATGTTTAGGTCTTTCATCGTTGATTTTATGTGTGCTGACAGGGAAATGCAGGCAGGTCTGGAACCCCAGGTGATCCTGGTTCCATTGGATACACTGGCCACAGGGTTAGTTAGCATAAGTATAAATATTTGATTGTTTTTATTATAACATTTACTATTAAGGTGATCATCAAAATATCATTGCTTGTCTTGTTAGGGCCCTAAAGGACCACCAGGAAGCAGAGCAATGTCTGTAAGTTCAAACCATTTTTCCGTTTAGGGGATTTTGAATAATATTCTAGCTGACCTAAACTGTTACCTTGTATTCTTTTAGACTTGTGGCTTGATCACCTATGTGCGAAACAACTGTGGTAAGGTTTCCTAATTTTGTGCTTTGTTTCATCTGTTGTGCATACACAAGATGCATACAAAAAGAAAAACAAAGGGCATCAGGTGTAAAAAACAGCACATTTATGCCATCATACTATTTGCATATGCAGTAACATCACAACTCTCTTAAAACATGGTCTGAAATATTTGCTGTAGTCATTAAGTAAGTATTCAAAAATATCTGTTTATATTAAACCGTGGCTAGCACACACCCATCCATCATTAAGCTTCAGAGCTCAGCTAACCAAAATAGTACTATTACTATTAATATTAATAGTGAATATTAACATAAACTCCCAATATACTTGACATAACCTACTTTTTATGGGAACTAAGAAAGTGCCCATAAGTGTCTTTGCACTTGCCTACCTTTTATGTGATGCATCTTTGTACTGGTCTGTAACACACCTGACTGCTGTCCTCCATACTTACTTACTAGTCTGTATATTTTTTGCCATGAGGGGGCACTGCTTATATTACAGTTCTAAAACCAATTAAACCAATTATATCTCTCATGGTCACCTGATTATGACAGATGTCCTCTGTGTTTGACTTTCATTTTGCATCACCTATATTTTACTCTGTGAGCTTAACAACTCTCCTTACACACATGTTCTTCTATATAAGACTATTATTCACTTCTGAAAAATGTAGCAACAATTAGAACAGAGTGGGCTCACCAGGAGGTGGGGCTTAAAGACACAGGAGCTGTAACAGAGCGTTTTAAACAGAAATACATTATGTGGAGAAACGGTAAACATGTAAATATGTTTTATTTATGTTCATCCAAGTTTTCCCCAATGCCCTTTTTGAATATTCTATGTTCTAGTTTATCATAATTGTCACATCTCTATAGCTCTCCAGCACTATATTCACCAGATTATTAATCGCTGGCTGTTTTCCTAAACATGCCTTCCCCAGTTGCAGCCAAACCTTGCATAGTCTCTAGGTACTTAATCGAGACTTTGGCTTAGTACTTAGTACTCAGATTTTGCCATTGCCTCTTTACTGTTCTTCGTTTCTTTTTCTGCTGTTATTGTTTGGAAGTATTAAACTGTCTGCAGTTGCATCCTGTCTCCTCTTATTTTTAATGACAATGATCACACAAGTACGTACGATAATCTCTTTTAACTACCTGTTTTTTTCCTTCTCACAGTTTGCTGTAAAGGTATGTCTATTTTTACCTCACTTGCGTTGGAAATGCATTATATGCAGCAGCAAGATATATGAACAAAGAACAATAAACACTGATCTTGAGACATGACAGTAATTAATCAGTAAACTTTTCTCTCCCCTATGGCGTGTCTACATCTACAGCTGACTCTGCTTGTCCTGCCTACCCCACTGAACTGGTTATCGGCTTGGATATGTCTAACGGTGTGACTGATGTACTGTTTCAAAGGATGCGTTCCACTCTCCTGTCTCTGATTGATGGTATCAACTTTGCTGAGAGCAACTGTCCCACTGGAACCCGAGTAGCTGTGGTCTCGTACAGCTCTAATACCAAGTACCTCATCCGCTTCTCGGACCATCGTCGTAAAGCGGACCTGGTAAAAGCTGTAAATAACATTGCTCTGGAACGTACGTCCAACCAGCGTGACATTGGTGCAGCCATGCGCTTTGTGGGCAGAAACGTCTTCAAACGCGTGCGACAGGGTGTACTGATGAGGAAAGTGGCGATCTTTCTGTCTGCTGGAGCCTCCCAGGATGTGACATCTATTACCACAGCTGTGCTGGAGTACAAGGCTCTGGACATCAACCTGGGCGTTATTGCATTTAGGAATGCTCCCAATGTTCGCATCGCTTTTGAGGTAAAGTATGTAAAGTCATGTCTAAAAAGAAAGCGAGCACATCTGTAAATAATGGGATCCGGTATAGTTTTGGCATTGTTTTTTTGTCATTTTGTCATCACTAAACCTTCTGATGACTAATGAGTTGAGGACAATTGGGGAAATAATTGAGGAGAATTGAGAAGCATTTCCAAACTGTGTTCTATCCGTTGTCTTATTTTGACATGCTTACTTTCACCAGCATTCCTTCCCTTGTCTATTATATCACAGGCTGATGAGACAAAGAGTTTTATTTTGTTCGTGGTGGAGAGACCAAGGGACCAGAGTTTAGCACTTGAGAAGATCCAGCAATGTGTTCTCTGCTTTGGTAACTCCAACTCCGTTGCTGAAAACTTGCAATTTCTAATGTGTACAATATGTTGATGTTGATCTACACATCTTTGCATGGTGTCTGCTTCAAAGGAACTTGAGAATAATATGTAATATTCATGTAATATAAAATACGCAGGTTAATGGTACCTAGATATATATGGGGATGCTGTTTTATCTCCTGTTTTCTAAGATCCTTGCAACCCAGCTAGAGGGTGCCCCCCCAGAGATGAAGTGTCCGTTCCGCAAGACGTGGACTTGGACCTGGCGTTGCTGGTGGATGGTTCTCGCAGCATGCAGGAAGATGAGTATAATGGAGTGAAGCAGGTTCTGGGCACTGTGCTAGACCAGCTTGTGGTGAGCCGCCAGCCCAGCGCAAATGACCGACAGGCTAGGGTGGCTCTTTACCAACAAAGCTCCTCCTATAGTGAGCTGCAGGCACCAGTCAAGCAAATGTTCGCCTTCCAGCAGTTCCAGGATCGTGACCAGATGAAAAACAGCATCTTCCAAAAGCTACAGCAGACTGGTGGATTCTCCAGGCTGGGCCAAGCTGTGGAGTTTACAATCTTGCAGGGCCTTCTCACGGTCCCCAAGCCCCGCAAAAACAAGATGTTGCTGGTTATTATCGGAGAGGAGACTGACTATTATGACAGAACAAAGCTGGACTTTATCTCCAAATTGGCAAAGTGCGAGGGCATAGTGACCTTCATCTTCACAGTTGGGAATCATTTCAATAGCACTCAGGCGGAGGAGCTCGCCAGTTTTCCCATAGAGCAGCACATCATCCACTTGGGCCATGTGAAGCAACAAGAACAGGAGTATGCACAACGCTTTGTGAGGACTTTCCTACACATTCTGAGCAGTAAGGGAATTTAAGCTCTCTGAAAACACTGTTGTACCACCAAATTACTTATTACTTACAAATTAGTTATTAAATATTTTATTGTATTCTATTGAGTTGTGTAAACAAATTGGTGTAGGGATCAGTGTGTTTTCAGCATAGTGTTCTCTATGAATACAGGGGCAGTGAATGACTACAAATCTCCATCGCTTGGAAAACTATGTGACAATTTTCAGCGTGGCCAGCAAACCGGCCAGGTCGATGTTGACGTTTTTGAGACTGCAAAAAGACCTCCCCCTGACTGGTAATAGTTTTCAAATTTTAGGTTTTAATAAAACACTGTTTTATGACCCACACAGTCCACTTTTTTCCATCATCTCAGTTAGGTTCTAGCTAAAATGAGGACTGTTGGCAAAACACGGTAATAAAACATTCAATGGATCATTCAGTACTTTGAATCTGCAAATTGTAGAAGTGTGTCTGCTGAAAGACCACAAAAACACTTTAAAAACAGCTTAACTAAATGATGGATACTTCCTCAGGATTCTCTTACCAGCCACTGCTAACCCTGAGGAGGAAGAGGAGGAGGAGGAGGAGGAGGAAATCACAGACAGACCCCCATTGATTCCAGTTCGCGGAGATACAAATGGTAAACTACACTTTTTTGAACAGAAGAAACATTAGACCTGATATGTAATTTAGGTGCATGCTGTTCAGACTGCAGGCAAATTGGATTTGCTTCTTAAATCAGATTTTTCAAGAAGGCTGTCCGGACTGTTACAATCAGAAAGAAAATTGAGTGTCTCTAGCAAATTCCCAGCACTGCCACAACTCTGGATTTGACATGGTCCTTGTTTGTGGAATTTGGAGTAACACAAAAGACATTTTAAAATTGGATTTGAGTGGACAGATCATTCAGACTGATATCTGTAAAACTGTGATTGGAATCACATTTTAAAACACCTCCACATGTGGTTTGAATCCATTTTGGAAACACTGAATTTCAGATGTTTTTACTGTCCAGCTCTCAAAAATCAGTCCGGATACAATCTGCATAAGCCAAAAATCAGATTTGGGCTGACAGTTTGAACAAGGCCTTAATATGAACAACCATTGTTGTACCTGGTATAGATCATATCCTAGAACATTTCCAAATTTAAGTGTTTAAAAAAAACCTAAGAAAGAGACATGCATGAGTTCTCTTACCTTACAATGCATAGTGATTGCTTATATGATCTTACATGACATCTTTGTAAGCATGTCTAGTAGGATCATTGTCCTGCATGTTCTTTGCATGTTCCAGTAGTAAGTAAGTGTTTTGTTTACAGCTCAGTGTTTACTGGATATGGACAGTGGCACCGTGTGTGGAAACTATGAGCAAAGGTGGTACTATAATAGTGCAATCCGTGCATGCTCATCTTTCTGGTACGGTGGTTGCGACGGTAACAGCAACCGTTTTAGAACGGAAAGCGAATGCATTGCGACATGTATCACATACAGTAAGTCATTTGTCTCCCACAGTTTTTTCAGTGTTATTACCAGTATAACAGCTATTCCTACAGCAGATCATTTTAACACTGACAGTTGCTCTTGTTGCATGGATATGATGTTAGTGTTTAAGAGCCTTAAACAAAGGTCACACCAGTCCCTGGAATAGATGAATGTTGTATGAAGATCATCAGTGACATTGGTACAAGAGAAGCAGATAACTGAAATACTTTTAAAATCTTTACATACAATAAAGTAAATGCATAAACATGAGGACAAGGTTGTTATTCTGCACACGAAGAGGGAGAACATTTTGTAGCAGAGTAGGTTTACATGTTTCTGAGTGTGTAAAATTTCTGTTATTTATATCTTTGTTCAGATTCTCAGGTGCAAGAGAAGCCGGAAAGTGCAACAGATGGTAAATGGACTCATTTCTTTGTTTATTGATAATTGTTTGACCTAATTAATTTATTGATTGTTCCACCGCGAAGCCAGTAAGCACAAATAATTATTTTTTGAAGTTATTTTGTTAAACAAGTGAATGGAACAGTATTTATCTGGATGTAAACATGCTGATATTTGGCATCTGTGTTTTTCTCTTTCAGCAGCTTTGTGTCTCCTGAAAAGTGATCAAGGGCCCTGCAGAGCTTACATACTCAAATGGTTCTACGACACCGAGAACAATGAATGCATTCAATTTTGGTATGGCGGCTGTTCTGGAAACGCTAACAGATTTAACACTCAGGAGGAGTGTGAAGCCCGCTGTGTGGCGCAGTGAACTGTATATTGACTGTCCAAAATACCATAATATCCCAGGAAGTTACCCTCCCACTTTCCCATTTCTATAGATAGCAATGACCCAAAAGTATGGGAACACTGCTTTCTTCAAATGGGTAAATCCACCCAATTCTTTAGGGTCCACTACATCTTCCTGTTCTGTAATACAACTTGCAAGGTGAAGCATTTCAAAAATACCATGTTAATGCACTGGCATTGGTGTTTTCATGGCTGTAACATTGAACATATGCTGTACTGTAATCACTCATGAGCTCTGAGCAGAAATATATTTTTCTTGAAAGAATAAATACCTACAGTTACTGATCGTAAACGTCAGCAAGGTATACAATTTGTATACCTTGCTAAATAATATATATATATATATATATATATATATATATATATATATATATATATATATATATATATATATATAACGGCAGGATTTTTCTGGTGCTATCACATAAAATATACCTAATCTGTTTTACTGAGCAGATGCACACTAAATCAAGGTTGCTATATCAGTCTGTCCTCACTTTTTTGTCATAGTAACAAGGCACATTTCAGAATGTCAGTTTTGTTCACAAGCTTGATAAGCTTCAAAATGCTCAGCGTGACTCTGAAGGTGCTCATAAAGTGAACCATTATGGCTTCTATCTTCACTGTGCAGTTTCCTGTTTTTATTCATTCAGTCTGTTAATATTTTGTACAAATAAACATGTGGACATAATTCATAGTTTGTCTCAAGAAGCATGAATACATTTGCTAATTATCTTTATATATTATTAATGAAAATCAAAACACAGTGATTGAATCAGCCATGCTCCAATCACTTCAGTACTACAACCACTTGCACTGCAGTATCAAAAAGCTGTTTTTTCTAGGAATACCAACAAATGTATTGTATGTAAATGTAAATGTATGCATGTATTTGACTCTCCACGACAATCTGCACTGCATTATAACTCCATATAACCATTCTGCACATACATACAGTACTCTTATAAACATACTGTACCAAATATACTATACTACTATTTCCACAAAGAAAATGGCCATGTTGTTCAGTCACACTCAGACTTTGTTTACATGTTTACATTTAAGTTGCTTGTATATTTTTTCTTAAAACAAATTTGCACTGCTACATCTGCAATCTTATCAATGGTTCTAACACTAACCCCACCACCACATCTTTACAAGTCACTAAGCTATTCAAGCCTCCAGACAGTAATGTAGCTGCCCCCTCTGATCTATAAAATTTCTTTCCTACTGTATAGTGGTATTTTCAACTAGTACACTTTCCTTTTTCTTCCATGAACTCCATTCTCTGTCCTAGTACCTTGTTCTCTTCTTGTCCGTCTGCATTTTGTACTCTTTTGATCTCACACCAACCTAAACTCAACCTGCCTACCTGATCTAATCCTTATCTCACAAGGATTGCTAATCGATTACTGTCCTGGCCTTGGTCCAACTGACTTCAACTACTGCCCCATTTCAAACCTCCCATTACTGTCAAAAAATTTCAATGGCTTTAAAACAGTGCAGTTTCTGTACATACCACAGTTCTGAAACTTGACCATGGTAACTATTGACCTTCTTATTCTGCTGGAGCCCTTAACAGTCTAATTAATATTTTTTAACAATTAGTCTAATTAGTCTAACAGTCTAAGTAATATTTTGGTAGAGCTACTAGATCTGAGTGTCATTCTACTCTTCTGTCAAAGCCCTGTGAGCCAGGCATCTGGGAGCCAGTAGCACTTCTATCTGATCCACTCACACCAGCACCATGTCAGTGTCACTGTAGTGCTAAGAATGATCCACCATCCACATAATATATAATATATATTTAAAATGTGCATTTATTTATTAGCAGCCCACAATAACAGCCTGATTTATTTTAGGTCTAACCAAACACAGCAAGTGTTTTCTGTTTTGCTACTTGTAATTTAAAACTGGATAACTAAAACCGGGTAGCCACTCAGAGACAATGAATGAGTTGTTACATGATTATGTGACATGAAACTGAGCAACACTGAGCAAAGAGAATGACTAGACTCGAGGTTTGCTTTGTGAGCTGGGTGACCTTCTCCACCGGCACCTGCTAACAGTTCGCTGATGTCCCACTTTGCCTACAGACCTACGAAGATGAAAAATGTCGGCAGAAGGTAGGTTTATACCATATAAATACAAACACAGTGATATGAAAACCTATTTACAGTGCTTGAGGCAATTGCCTGAAAGTGGCAGCATGATTTCCCAATAAAAATCAATAATGTTTAAACAGTTAGTGCTGTTCATATGAATTTTGACCTTTTTTATTGAACCATGAGAACTTCAAAATGCCACCAATTTCACATCTTATCATGTTTATAGGAAGACAGATAACTGGCAAAAAACAGCATCAGTCTGAAATACGTTTAGCTTAAAACATTTTATGCCAGACATACACTTTACAATTTAAGTCTAATCCTAATCAAATCCTAATCCATGGCTTACTGAATTTCAGCTTCATCAGTCATTGTCTGGCATGCAGAAAAACGTGGCACTTCATTTACTGCCTAACAAAGTAAAGAAGTTCAAAGGATTTATCTGTAACATGTCAGATACTTTGGTTGGATGCCTCACAGTTTGAGCAGATCTCACAAACTGAATACTTAAAGGCGCACACAAACCACACTCTCAAATAATCCTGACCACAGCTCCCACACTCATGACAGTGAATGTACATTTCATAGCTTTATTTTACTGCACGCTGCATAGTGGCATCATGAAAACAGACGATGTTGGACTCAAGTATTTGCAGAGCTTTGATATTAGTCAGTACAGCACCTTCAAAATTAAAACTGGATTATTGTAGAAACCAGGAGGTGTTTTTAATCTACTCAGAAATATCCTCTACACACAGGAGAATGAACGTGTAAGGCAGGGGAGTTTGGCTAGTTGCTTGTGTGAATATAAGTATCTCTTAAAAGAGGAACATAACACCAATGACACATTTGAGAACAGCTTTTGTTGAGAAGACACAGATGTTACTGTTAGAAGAGCTCAAATGGCAGTAGCACATACAAACAAATACTAATAAAATTTATATTATTTGTGGTGTTGTTTTTGTCTGGTTCCTGTGTTTTTATCTCTGATGTTAAAAAATAACAAATAAATTAAACAATAACTTACACGTCTATTTCGGCTGGAAAGTAAGTAAATGAAAAAGCCTCTGCCTTTTGAAAAGGTCTGTAGTTCAGTAGATCAGCTAGGGCGGCCCTACACTCTCTTTTTCACCAGGCATGCACTTTTTGGGACATAAAATCTGGCTGGGATTTCTAAACTGCCAAAAATGTCAGTCATTTGGTTTGACTTTCATGTTGACCTTTGCTTTCTGCAGTCTGTCCAGTGCTGCTCTTCTGCCCCCAGTGTCCACTTGTTTTGACAACCAAAAAAAACAATATACCCTAGATAAGTGTCCAGATGTTTAATGCAACAATGTTTCTTCAACTGAAAGAGACTCAATTTGAATCTTACCACTACTATGCAGTTTCCTTTTTCATTTTTATATGTACTCTATTAATATGCTGCATGTATTAAATATGTGGACATAATTCACACTTTGTATTAATGATTATAAACAAATTTTCTTTATTTTATATACGGAAAGCACAATGATTAAATCAGCATGGTTTAACTGTTACATTTTCAGCTTATAAATTTGCACTAAATCTGGTTATCAGGCAACTACCAACCATTATTTAACATGTGTTTGACTTACTGTGCTCAGCTATAGTGCGCAATCTTCACATTTTCATTTCACACATGCTCACAACAAAACATAACATACACTTGTGATGAGTAGAATTGATATTAACTAGCTGCTTCTCCACTAAAGCGGTAGTTAGTATCCTATACGATCACACTCAGACTTTGTGTTCACATGTGATGTGATGTTGTACACTGCACTTTGTACTGGGTGCTGTTGTACTGTGACTAGACCTCCACATAGGGGATGTTGCCATATCAGCCTCTCACTTCCAGACTTTCACAATGCCGTCTCTAGAGGAGGTGACTATGAAGCCCTGGGTGGTCTGGAAGGTGGCAATGTCAGTAATGATGTCGTGATGTCCTACAGGTAGTGACTCTGGGCCTCTGCGAGGGGCGTCCTCTGTGGAGCCACTCTTCTGCTTGCTGTGGATCTCCTAGTGAGGTAGAACAGGACAATGCATTAGGCACTGCAAGCCTCAATAACACAAATATCAAAAGTGGCACAGAAAATCAAAGTGTCAAACCTGCACCACTTCTGTTCCCTCAATAATCTTGCGGTTGTAGAACACAGAGGGGCAGTGAAGGGAGTCATTGGCACCACCAGCGACAATATAAGACCTTTCCGGGTAGGCAAGATCCCAGAATCTGAGGAGTAATTAATTAAGATTTTATAAATTGTCTCAAATAATTCTTAGAGCCAGATGAGAACCTATAACGAGAACATCTGGGGACGGTCATTAGGATGTTGTCCAGGCTAAAAGCAGGGTCCGTATAAACTGAAATTTCTAACCAAAACACATCAGGAAGGTGGATCTCAACATTGACGCACAGTGGGTGTCAGTTAGCCCACAGATGCAATGCATAGCATGGCTGACGAGCCCCGACCAAACGCCAACTAAGCCCATAAATAGATGTTGCTTGTTAAGAATGAACACTTGAGTTGCTGACCCATGGACTAGATCTATTTGGAGCAAGCTTAATAGGGGAGAACCCCCAGTTGTACTAAATTTTGATACAATCAAGCACCAAAATTTAAAGTTGCCCCAAATGTGTACGAAATTACTTCTGGCCCAGTGAGTTTCTTTAAGTCTCTGGTGAATGTATTACTACTTTTGTGTGACTGTTGCATGAGTCTGTCTATTGTGTGTCAATTCAAATAGAGAATAATAAAAAGGGCTTTAACTCACATAAGAAAAGACAGCATTAAAAGATTTCCTAATGTTATGGCTTCAAACCTCTTCTAACTAGAAGGAATACATGAATCCAGACTAATTAATAGATTAAACTAACAAAGAATCTGAGAATATATATAAAATACATAAAAAACTGTTTTTATTATGAATTAGAAATGCCTGTACTGTACAATACTGTGCTAATGTCACAGACCACATTCTTTTTTTTTTATTTACAGTTAAAGAGAACAATAAGATTAGCTGGAAATACTTCACTTCATATCAGTAGATTAGCAAAGTAACCAAACACACCTTATTCTCATGTCAGACCCAGCAGTGAGTAGAAGGGGGTTGCCATCAGCAGGGCTGCAGTATATGCCATGCACACTATGAGGGGATGGCTATAAGAGAGGACATACAGTGCAGTATGAGAAAGGCTAGTTTTGCTTATAGCAAAATACTACATACTACATTTGTTGAAAAGAGAAGTGACTACATGCCTGCATTTCTGAGAGTGGGGGTGCAGAGCTAGCCCACAGAGTGAACTTCCTGTCTCCTGTCTCCATGTCCCACATGGACACCTCATTGTTTCCTTGGACAGCTAAGTACACAAGTAGGGAGCATTACATACTATTGTAAAATAAATGATTTCTGTATTAATTTTCCAAGTTACTTAAAAGAGTTGTGCTGTTCACGGAACAACTGTTGCCTGTTATCACTGTTAACAAACCGCTTAGATTGAAAAAAAAACATTGTTACAATTTTGAATAATAATATGTATTAAATTTTGTTTTTAGGATACTGTTTTTGTTTTTTTTTTACTATTTTAAATCTGCTTTGGGTCTTGCTTAACAACACTCCTAAGTTGTTAAGCAATTTCACTAATGAGAACCCTTTTGTGGTATTGCTTTATTATTAAGAATAGTTGTTTTTCAAAATATATATGATCTATTAAAGGTTTTTCTGAAGTTGAATACTATTTTTTTTTGTATTAAAGAAATCAACGATTTACAGCTACCCACCTGTGATGACAGATGATTGATAGAGGGGGTGCATGAGCAAACGTCTAATTCGAGCTCGAGCTGGATGGGAGTGATTGGAGATCGGCAACTGGAACCGCATATCCCAGCATGCCATTGTGCCGTTGCTTGTGCCTGGAAATCCACAGACACATTAACTAAAACATATCAAATGAATTTGGTTTTATGATCAGAGTTGGCCTTACACTGCACTTACCCACACACAGCCAGCACTGGTGCATGTCTACAGCAAAGGAGGTGATGAGGCCCAGGCGCAGGTCATGGCGGAGGGTCCAGGCATTGCTGTTGCTGCGTAGATCCCAGCCCACCAATGAGCCATTGACCGTGGCATAGGCCAGCACAGACTGAGCCCCAGAGTTAAAGTGATGTATGTCCACCACACAGCCATCCTCCTTCAAGTCCAGGAACCTGCAGAGAAGAGGCTTTATTACCAACATGTTTGTACAAGTTTGTACTTTTTCCAGCGTTGGTTATTAGTGGAGAATGAATTCACTCTTTATTCACTCTCTTTTACAATTATTTCAAATAAATTACAATAATTGACAAACCACTGACAAACCATTTTAGTTTTCAGTTAGAAGAATGCATTGCAAGTGAGTTATTTCTAATATTCAGTGTACTGTGCTAAAACAAGACTGATCTTAATTAATTTGATGTAAAAAAAAAAAAAACAGCATTGAACACTTCTCCAAGCATACACATTTCTAGACCAAAACCAGCTTATTTCTGGATTTCTTGTGAAGTTAAATTATCTTGCTGCTTGCTTTTAAAACCAAATACAAATATAAAATTAATAAGAAAACAGCAGCTGATATCCCTTTATATAATAATTCATGGAATATTTATTAAGCATATAGTACATACTGGGCAGCTGATAAAATAAGTGAATACCTGGTCTGACAGGGCTGCACCTTGGGCGATTTGGGCGGCTTGTTGGCCTCAACTGCAAGAAGCTGGATAGAACCGTTGTCTGAAGCAACAGCAAGGTAGTGTGACCCTTGACAAAAGGTCAAGGTTTTCACATAACCACCAATGCGAGAATATGTCAGCACTGACCTGAAATACAAATTCCACCCACAGTTAATATCCTTCACATAGCTTATTTTCTATTTTCTTTCAAGCCATACACCATCCCCCATTAATATACAGTTCATATGGCCATTAAAACAATTATTTTAAAAAGTACAAAAGTATAAGTGGATTATTTTAATCTCTTATCTCCTCAAAATTGTCTACAAATATGGACATGAGCTAAGGTGTGTCTGGGTTCTGATTGTGTGATTGTTGAAGGATGTAGCTGTAACAATTTTTTAATATTAATACTTGATGTTGGAATATGTTGTGTAATTATCTGTAAAATGCCTACAGAACAATAAATATCTTGTGCTTTATGGCTATTTTGACTGGAATTGAAATCAATGAAGAAAGGTCTCTGATTTCTGCCCAGTTCTGTATTTCTGGGACATTTGTAGCCGATCTGATCTGAGACTTTAAATAAGGTAATGCACCGGGTGGTCGTCGTCTTGCCCTCCATTTTCTGACTGTCCCAGATTTTTACTGTTCCATCATTGGAGCATGTAGCAAAGATCGAGTGCTCGTCAGACACTCGGATTCGGTTTACAGCGGACTTATGCTCATGGAGATGGGCCACCAGCAGACCTTTAGGATGCCATCCTACAAAAAAAACAAACTCATCAGTGGTCCCCAAACATTCACTTTGATATGGTGAGGTCATTAGTTATCTATGTTAGCTACTATGCACTGATGTCAGAAGAAAACCCAGAAATAAAACAAAAACTTCTTAAGTAAAAGAACACACTTTAATATACAATCCTGTATGTACATTTTTACCCTTTCTATTTGGTCCCTTTCTCAAGAAATGTTCTCACCAATGGTGACTTTTCTGTACCTGAGTGCCCTTGCCTAAATAAATTGATATCCCTCCATGTTGGGGTACTAAGTGTGCCAAGTTGGAACACACAGATGCAGACAGAAATGGCATAAACTAAACAAGCACCACTGGGCAAAAATAATTCAATAAAAAACACAACAAACACTAGCAAGCCAGTACTGCCGGCTGTGACTCTCACACAAAAAAACAGTTGCACCTCTATTGTTGCTACTGTTATTTATAGTTAATGCCAGACTGGAGTAAGAAATGATGTGACCACACCAGCTAAGGGGAATCTTGTCTTGGTCTTGCTCATGCTATGAATAGTTCTGGGTTAGGATTTGTACCCATATCATGCTGTACAGTACTGCTCAATGGAAAACAGCAGTGGTAAAAGAAAATGGTTCAAGTGGTTAAAAAGGTGTTAGAAAGATCGAGGGTTAGAACTATTGTATTTTCAAAGTCAGTGTTTGTCATATTTGTGAGGTTTGACCCTTGTCAGTGGTCTAAGTAGTATAAACTGTTAACCTGGTAGTGGAGGCCTGCTCTCCCACTCTGCACTCTCCATCATCTGCTTAGCCATGCGCTCTGCGTTGCACTGCTCTCTTTTCTGCTGCACCAGATGCTGCAGTTCAGCCTTGCATGTGGTGACGCGGCGCTGGTATGTGGACGCTCCACTCATCGACTGCACTACCTGAACTGTAGGAGGCACTGTCGTCTTTCTAGGCTGACTGCTTCCCCCTTCAGGTGCCTAAAATAAGAGGCAGAATCAGATTTAGCATAGAATGCACCGAATCTTGCATTTGCCTTTGATGCCTTAAATCCTTTCAGTCTTATTATTTCCCTTAGGCTTGTTATTTAGCTGTGGGTCTTCATGGCATATCACTGGTTTGAATACATAACTAGATGTACTCTGAATCTAGGTGTGGAAGACTGTAGAAAACAGTGGTAACAGCATATTCAACGAGAGATGCGACAGCAATTTGGCCACTTGCATCAAAATTCACTTAGCATTCAATGTACTTGACCCTTTAAGATTAGCGCTAGCAACACTATCGACTGGACAATCACACCACCAAAGCAGAGCACATGAATGATGATAATCAGTGAGGGGAAGCACATGTCTATGGCAGGTGTAGAGAAGACTAAAGCAGGGTTAAATGGAGGAGAAGAATGAGTGCAGAGGGGGCTCGGAGCAAAGAGGGGCAGGCAGAGATGGAAAGCGCACAGTCGGCTCAGCGGTCGACCTGGGCTGAGGATGGAACATGAGGGAGGTTAAGAGTCTGGGAGGAACTCTCAGATCGCAGGCGCCCTCCGGCCAGAGTTCCGTTGGGTTCCCCACCACCGCTCGCAACTAGAACAGTAGGTACCGTCGGCGGTGCTGGAGCCGAGGTGGGCGGGTCCAGAGAACCGAACATGCTCTTCCACTCCTCGTTCAGGTTGGAGTCCTGTTTTGTGTGTTTTCGGGCTTGGAAAAAAAGAAAGGGACAAAAAAAAAAAGAATGAAAAAAAGCCCATTGTGAGAGTACATTTCTGCTCTTGTAGGGCTTTTCTGAGACCATTTTCATTTATTTAATGTCCAGTCAGAACAAGTTATTTTCAGAAGATATTACTGAGAGATATAACACAATGCTCTTTTATAGAGATGACAAAAGCTACCTTATAAAACAAAGTTCAAACTGGAGTTAAAAAAATATTAAAAGATACACAGAGACTTTCGACCATCACCCAATAAAAATGCATTGAAAGCTTCCATGTGAACAAAATCAAGCTTAACTCTTGCTTCAGATCTGAAAACATCTATATTTCATCTTTCACCTGTAGGATCAAATTAAATCATTGAATGGACTGCACTTATTATATAACATTATTGAATTTGTTTGGGATGTGATGTTTTTGAAAAACTGAAAAGGCATACAAGTAATAAAGGCAAAGAGTGGATTCAATACTGAAAAAACTATATATTATTAAATAGTATATATATTATTTTTAGAGGTCACATTAGGCAAAATGTGAACACACAAAACCAGCGGTTTTAAACTACTGCCCTACATGCCTCGTCCAAGTTTACAGTTTATGCTTAATTAATCTACAAATAATTTTTAATAGTATTTTTGCAGATAAATATTTATTGAGCAGATTTTTATTAGGTAGATTTGTTTTACCTACCAGACACTGTGTGGATACCCAACAACTATACAAAATCAGCTCAGGCTGGTAGTTATGATGGTAAAAGCCAATACTTTGCTGCCTGTGAGACAAACTATTCCAACAAAAAACTGATGTCACATTAACATTGCACACAATTGTATATATATTTATAGATATAAAATTATAATTATTATATAATTACATAATTATCATTTACTGTTTTATGATGTACATCTGAATTCCTTCATGATACAGCACTAGATAAGTGTGTGGAAATGAATAACAATTAAAAATCCACTGAGAAACACTTATTTACATTACTATTTAATGATGAATAATTATCGCTTTAAATGATAAGTGATGAAGATTTTTACTATTATTATTAGTAGTTGTTGTTGTAGTTGTAGTAGTATTTGTGGCTTTTATTGACTGATGAATTGCTAATAAGCATTGATAAGAACATGGAAAAATATAGGACACATTATTCTCCTGCATTTGCAATACAATTCACCCACTGGCTGGTTAATAAGACCCAGGTTATTTGAGACGCCTTCACAAGAAATACTGTTAAATAATGACTGGAAATGAAATAAATGAAGGACCACTAATGCTACACATTAATACACTGACATTGACATATTTACTGCTATTTTAGCTGAGAAATTAATATTTAACATAAGTCAGCTCTAATTTGAGGGTACTGACTTCCAAATCAAACACACAGCATAGGAATTACAATAATTTTCATACACTGCCCCCCATTTTTATGTAACAAATGAAATGTACAAATTTAGTACAAGTTTAAGAATCATTTGCCCAAAGTCCTTAATACATAGACATCACCAGACATTTGGTCTCTTCCCTAATGTTCTATCAGGCCTTTACTGCAGTTGTCTTCAGTTGTTACTATTGCATTTTACTCACTGTAGTACTTTTGGCCAACTGTGTTTTTTACTGCTCTATCAGTGAAGCTCTTGGAACTTATTAAGAGTTAACAGAAACAGATTCCAAATGCGTTTGCCACTTGAAATCTACTCGCACTCAACACACATTTGGCCATAAAAAGCTGAGCTGCCAGCTTTCCAATTACTTCTGAGCCGCTAAAAAAATAGGGAGCTGTGGGGCTGTGTATGGTTATACATGGTTGTAATTCTACACTAGTCCCCTGATTTGTATGCAATTCCTCTCAAATTAATCTCTATTATGTTGTTTTAGACAGCTAAAACAACAAAACACTGTCAATGTCCAAATTTTCTATAGGAAATGGCTACAATGGCTGAGAATATCCTGACCAGAACACCTATGCACCAAAAGTTTTAATAATAAAATAATAAAAACACCCAATTTATATATAAAAAAAACTAAAAGCAATGTTCAAATGTGGCATGTTTGAACAAGGCAGCGCAGAGCCTCTGATGGCAGAGATGGAAGTTAATCTACATTTCAGTAACTCTTGCCAAAATACAGAGGGAATAAGATGGAACAGAATCGAAAAGATCTGAAATGGAACTCTTAAATGGGCGTACTTAATGCTGTAAAATAGTTTTGATGCCATCCTAAGACTCTACTACTCCTAAAAACTACATCTACTTGACAACGTGGCCAATTCTACTAGTGAGTAATCAAGTTAGTCCAGTCACCCGCAGTCCAACACTCCAATAGGACACTTCCATGCGATTGCAACATACCAACTGTGAAAAGAAGGTGCTATTAGCCCATGATCACATGCACTGTGGTGCAGGATTATAACAGACTGTACAGCACACCTGCAGACCTGGGACCAGAACAGGCTTCTGTTGTGGCAGTAAATGTTTTATGCATTAAAATGTGTGGAAGCTAAATGTTACTTCTGAGGCGGACATGCTCATCAAAATCTAAGTAATATACCAGAAAGGGTAGAGGAGAAATCTGCAATCATAAAAATACATACGTAAAACACAATACATTAACCTAGATTCTAAATCACTAAACCGTCACAGTAACCGTGTGATAGTACCTCTGATAAACGTGCTGCCTACCTCTCTTGTCCTCAGTCTCCTGTTTGGGTTTGATGAGGTCCACTTGTCGACCAGAGATGCCCAGCATGCCTAGTTCAATGACTCCACTCTGGGCACCATCACTCAGGTGGGTCTGGTCAATGATATTGGCCTTGGCTTTGTTAGACTTGAGCATGAAGTCTTTTAGAGACAAAAGCTTGTCCTCCTCAGCTTCTGTCATCCCCTGAAAGAAGCAGGAGAGACACAGCAGGAAAAGTAAGTTTTGCGATTTGGGAAAAACATCACAAATATCAAAAGACAACGTTTCCTAAAATGAACTATGTACGAAAAAACAGAAAAAAACTAGAATTAGTAAAGACTAAGATAACCATAAATGTATAAACACAACTGATTGATGTTGTCGTTTACACGCTCTATAATTAGTCCAATTTGTCGTTGTAGTTGTTAACTGTTCTAGTACTGACTATACCTATGAAACACTGCTATGAAAGCCTGCAGTGCTGTAATTTATCACAATATCTGCAATGTATCATCATACTGCTTACTCTTCCTTAACAGTGTTAACTCGTGAAGAACCAAAGCCAAGGTTAAAGCTGCGGTTACACTGAACGCAATAAAAAAAATTTGACTGGTGGAAAAAACGTTTCAGTTAAATGAAGATGCTGCTTTCAGTAACACTATATTTTGCTTCATACCACCGTAATCTAGATGAATCCTGAAACTGCCTTATCATTCATCACTATTCATCAACATCCCATTTTATTCATAGTTACAAAAACCAATCTGGCTATCCAGCTAAAATAACTCTGTCCATACTCACCTGACTTTGGCTCCACGCCATGAATACCAAGATGGCAGTGTGGTGGATTAAAGCTGACTTACGGAAAAAATTTTATGCATTATAGTTGCTTGAAACCAACAAGTCTCCTGAGCTATAACACCAAACATAGGTTTCACAAAGCTAATGTTCCAGCTGTGCCAGCTTATAGTAACAGTTGTTTGCACGGCTACTTGTGTTTCTGTTTATTCTTTTTTAGCCTGTTTTTACTGTGATCTACATATCTAGATTAATTGTGTCCAGTCTTGAAATCAATTAATTTCATCTACAAAGGGTGAAAATTATTATAGAAAAGGAGACAGAGGCACAGACTGCGGTAAAGTTGGCGTGCTAATGTGTTAAAGAATTCTAGAGATAGATAAAGGAAATACACACACTGAAAAAAACTGAACATCATGACAGCTGGTAAAAACACAAAGATGGTGAAAATGTTGGAAATATAAATTTGAATAAAATAGAATGATGCAGTGTATCAAAAACACGGGCTGCTAATTTGGCTGACTAGTGGAGCAACTTGAACGTGTTGCATGCCACTCACAGCCTGCAAATATTTAAACTTTTATCATGTAAAGCTGGCCAATAAAGCAATATCTAAAGTAATATCTAAATATAAGAAATATCTAAATATATCAGTCTATTCTTATCTATTCTAAAAGTAGAACAGCTTTTCCTCTGACCTGGGAAAGAAGTTTCTTGAGCAGCTGTGCGATGGCAGGATCTTCAGGAATGGGGCACTCCGGGATGGAGCCGTTGCGTTTCTTCTGACGGAGCAGCAGGTGTCTGAAGAGGCTGCTAATATCTTTGGAGCGGAGCGCATAGTCAAAGATGGAACGACTGACCGGCTCTTTGAGTACACTCAGCAATACTATCTCCTTGTCAATCTGCCAAACAGCAAAGAAAACCACTTATTACTGAGTGTTATACAAAAATAGCTTCAACCAAACAATTTGGGCTGGTAATTATTAAGATAAAGCCTTTAGTTAGTTGTCTCAGAGCAGTATTCATGACAGTCATTGTCACAAAAACTTATTCTAGATCAGCATGCTTACTATGTGATCCCACAATGGGAACACCTGGAGAGAGCCATGAGAAGGATATGGATAAAAAAACCTGGATTATAGGAACTTAGGTTTTAAAGAGTGTGCAAAAGTTAACAAACTGTCCCCAGGCATGTATTCTCATTACGCATTCATGTCTGACTCGAACTGACCCTAAAATTATCCTAACCTAAATGACCTACACTTCTGTATTTTGCAACAGCAAGGCCACATAATGAGCAGTTACATCTCATTGTTTAGAAATAAATATGTCCCAAAGTCTGAAAATCTGTGTACATTTAGGCAAATGTGTTCATTTTCATGACCACAAAAAGCAGTGAATTCAAACTTGTGCTCACAAATGAGCTCCAGAGTGAATAGCAACTGTTGACTAGGGCTGCACCTAACGATTAATTTTATAATCGATTAATCTAACTTTTTTCGATTAGACGATTAATCTAACTAATCTAGCTAATTTTTAGATTACTCTGAGTGTGTAAGGATTTTTTTTTGTTTGTTATGGATTTGTAACCAATGGATGATTTTGTGTGTGTATGTGTGTGTGTGTGTGTGTATGTGTGTATGTGTATATATATATATATATATATATATATATATATATATATATATATATATATATATATATGGCCAAAAAGGCTAAAAGTCTATGCTCCGACTGGACTTTTAGAGGCACAAATGACATGTAGCCTCACCTCACAGATGGGAAATCGGACAGTTTGTGGACTATATATTTTGATAGCCATTTAAGAAGCATCTCTGTGTTTTAAAACTCCCGCGGTATCAAGAACAACCTTAGATATCTACACTGGACGATTAAAAAACGGTTAGCAATGCGTAGTCATGTGCCTACTACTGAAAGAAACAGTTTTAAGGCTAATTTATTCAAATTTATTCTCCGCGGTGCAGATACAGTCGTTTTTTCTTAGTTTTTTTAACAAAATTAAGAACTACGAGCTCATCTACCGCCGCCATGTTGGATTTCTACAAGCTGTGTTGTTCAGCAACCATGTCAACGAAGCTGACACAAAGAAATATAAGGGCAGTGACGGCTATATCACTTCAAACGCACGCAGGCGGCGTATAAATCAGCTTGTACATGAGTTAATCATTTTAAAATCCGTGTTTCTGTGTGAAATACTCACACAACTTTAGATGCACGCAGATAAATCCATGCTTAAGCAGGCATGGCCATCTTTGCGACGCAAGTTATACTAATAGATGCAAGTCGCCTCAGCCCTACTGTTGACCAATTAACAATATTTACACAATGCAAAAAAGTCTTTAATTTGACCAAATCAAGGGAAAAGTGTTTTTCATTACGTGAGCCTTTTAAATGTTTCTCCAACATCTACCTAAATAAATGAGCTTTCATGATTTTTGTTTGGGGAGGATTGTGATGTGCAGTCTCACCTGTATAATAGGTTGGGTAATGAAAGGGTTGAGGTGAGGCATGAGCTTGCAGTAAACATCAGCGATGTTTAGGTGCTGTGCAACTACTGTGATAAATCCTACAGCCCCATAACGAATCCACAGATTGGGGTGGCACAAGAAAGGAGCTGGTAAAGGCAAGAGATATGAAATGTTGTGAATCATTACATTTCAATACACTGCTTACTTACAATGGATTCCATCCTATGTTGATACATACATTTGTGCATAGCTGAATATAAATTATACTTTGAAACATATAACACAGACACGCTCTCGCTTACCAATGTCACTGACAAACTCATAGATGTGTGGTTTCTGCAGAAGTCCCAACTGGCACATGCAAGTCAGCGCATTAAGGGCTTTATAAATGACAAACTCCTCCACGTCACTCAGGCCCTGTTGTAGCAACGGCTTGAGGATGGACGAGCTCTGCCACCCCACATAAGCTGCTACCCCTGCAGAAACAAAGAAAAAGGTCAACTCTCTTTGTCCAAGACCCAATGGGTTGTTGTGGTGTCTAACGTCTTAAGTGGCAATAGCTTACCCACAATACTGTCAAAGAAGGCTCCACGCAGGTGCCAGTCGTTTTTGTCATTAAGAAAAGTGATCATGTGGGAAAGGAGCACATCGTTGGCCTTCTGTCTACCGAAGAACACACAGAGACGCGTGATACCGTTTTCCATCAGCGTTTGCTTAACAATGTTCTCAGGGTCACTGAGGAGTGTCACCACCTTCTGCTGAACCATTTCATGCAATGCCTGCAGTTCTGCGAAGAGAGGACGGACCAAAAGAATAAGGTTTGAGTAAAGTGCAGAATGATTCATACTATTTGCCCAAACTTGTAAATAGTTAAGTACTGTACAGCTTGAACAACTTTTTACAAGTTTTAAATAGTTACGCTTAAATTAAATTATTTCCTAATTAAGCATAATAAGCATAAGTTTATTCCTGAAATTCAAAATATATGCAATAAGTGGCAACAGTGTATTAGGAGTCTGTATTAAAAGCCTGTATACCAGATAAAATTGTGTATTTAGTGTATAAATAATTTAAATCATGATTATATTCATCATGATTACTATTAAGTTGTTTTTAGTTTATTTTAATTATTTTATTTGGTTAATTTGCTTTTGTATAATGGAACTTTATATATATATATATATCCTTAAATAAAATAATTAAAATAAACTAAAAACATCCTTAAATAATAGAATTATATTATCCTTAAATACAATAATTAAAATAAATTAAAAACAACTTAATAGTAATCATGATGAATAAAATGATTAATTATTTATACACTAAACACACAATTTTGTACAATCTGGTGTGTATATATATATTTATATATATATACATATATATTTATATATTTATATATATTTATATATATATATATATATATATATATATATATATATATATATATATATATATATATATATATATATATATATATATATATACATACACTCTGTACAATAAACTTTCAATTAACTTGATGGAAAATTAAAAATGTTTAATTTACACATAATTTGAAATGGCTGCTAAATGGGACAGGTACCTGAATCATAGTTTTCATTGGGGTGAAGAGTTTCCTCAGCATCTTCTCCATTTAAGTCCTGTTCAGAGTTCAAATTATTCTCTTGTACCAGTTCCAGAAAACGCAGAGCGGTCTCAGCCAGGTGGGCAATGTTCTCTAATGTGCAAATCATATCAATTCAATGAAACAGTATGAAGATGGTTGTTCACTGATACACTTACTTATTTCAGTAATTTGAATGTAAGCATTGCATATATTTTTCTGTATTATACTTATACATACTGGCCATTACCTGCATAAGCAAGTCTCACAATAGTTGCCTCATCTTGGGCCAAATGCGCGATGCCAGGCAGGATGTACTCTGGATAGATGTTAACATCATTGCGGGGAACCTCTTTGACCAGGGCCAGAACTTTAGCTAGGGTGCGCACAGCCTCAGCCCTGACACGAGGCACCGAGTCATTGCAGAAGTGCAGCAAGTAAGGAGTGATTCTGTCCAGCAGTATTTCCACACTCAGACGGCTGGCTAGATGGAGTACCAACTCCAGCGCTGCCAGCTTAGAATCACAGGAACGCAGTGTCTGCAGGCAGGAGGTGATTACTGACACCAGAACCACCAGTCCATGTTCTTTAGTTGATCCAAGCTCCTGAGATGCCTTCTCTTGCTTCTCTGCCTTCCCTGCCTCCCTTCCTCCACCTCCACACAGGTTATGGAGGATATTATCCAGGTCCTTTCGAATCACTAGCACTCGCTCATCTGCTGACTGAAAGGTCTCTTTGGCAAACTGGGCCATATATGGCTGAAGGAAGGTGTAGAAGATATCTGGGAAGGCCTTTCCTCGTTGCTGTTTCAAGTAATCTTCTGCTGTCAAACGTTTTTCGGGTTCTCGCTGCACCATCTGGGCAACCTATGGATATGGATATTATGACGCACATGGAATTTTGAGAATGTTGAGGTACAAGTCATTAAAAGACATGCATTATGTGCAACTAAATACATCATATACCAGTTCTCTGATACTCCTGTCCTCAATTTTCATCAAAACTTGTTCAGTTTGAAAATGTCCTTTGCGGTAGGCCAGCAACTGTGAGAGATCAAAAAGTGGAACCCCCTCTGTGAACAGTTCAGCGATTACACAGCCTGGAAAACAAAGACATTGTTAGACAAACCTTACAAAGCTTTAGATATGAAAGTAGCTGACTTAGTGAAACTTATTTATACCGGCTGAGAAAATGTCCATGGGCTGTTTGAGTTCTCCTCTGGTCCTCTGGCTATTACTTGTTAGATCTACGAGTGGAGTGGTTTGGTCACTCTCTGTGGTAAACATACTGCCATCCACAAATCTCTCCGGAGCGATGTAGCAAGTTCTCCTTCGAGATGTATCGAAGAAATAGTTGAAGTCTGCTGGATTGTCCTCAGGGAGGTATGTGGGTTTAAAACTAGCAAAATCTGTGAGCAGCACCCAGTTCCAACTTGTCACCATAATATTCTCCGTCTTAATGTCACCGTGACGAACGCCTGATTTATGAGCCTGGTCCACAGCATTAAGAATCTGAAACGCAATCCATTTCTTCTCCACGTTGTTGAGGAAAGGTCGCGTGCTGATACGATCGTACAGGTTGTCGCGGACATACTGGCGAAAGAGAATGGCCGCTTTCTCTGTAAGCGTGGCCTTCTGAAAGGGCAAACAGTTCTGGCAAGAGTGCAGTCTGATCTTCAGCTCCTCTAACTCCTGCTTGTAGCTGGTTAGGGGCAGTGAGGGATCCTGAATGGCAAAAACTTTGACCACCACTAAACCCTCTCTGTGTTTTGCTCGGGCAACCTTAAAAAACCTGGTGCTGCCAAGACTTTTGTCATACTCATAATCATGAATGTCTGAGAAATAGCTGTCAACAGACAGGATCTGTGAGGGAGCAATTCCAGCCAATTGATTTCCCATCTTTGCTCTATGTGAAGGTTCCTCCAGAAACGAATCCTATTTAAAAAAATAAATAGAATTACATATATATCATGGTTTGAGAGAAATATTCTAAATGCTGGTTCTGAAAATGTATATACAAATGTGCAGGTACAGTTTCTGATGGGAAATGATGGGAATATGAAATGCAGAACTTTGTCTCATTGTGTCTCAATGGCTGATGCACCCATAAAAAGTAGATCTTCTAAGATTTTTCTTATTTATAGAGCATATATATAGGCAACTGTCATATATATAGAACTGCGAGAACTAAAAATAACAATCTGAATGCATTAATGGTTCTTTGCATGATTAGATGGCTCTTCTCTATTATGTATAACCTGCTGTAGATGGGTCTTTCAAAAAACTTCTTTCAAAAAAGCCCTTCTTGCTAAGAGTGTTCAGCTTTACGATTTTCAGATTTTGCAGTTAGGTAGAGAGCAGAAGGTAAGTGTCACGGTGTCCTTGACCTCTCCAGGTTAAACTTTCGGCTTTAGTTATCTGGGTAATTAAGAAACCCTACTTTTGAAATATATATATATATATATATATATATATATATATATATATATATATATATATATATATATATATATATATATATATATATGAGTGACCTGGGATAATTTCACAAAGCAGAGTTTCTCACTTTTGCAAGATAACTAAAGCCGAAAGTCAAGCCTGACCGATAGGAAAAGAGTTGCTGGTTTATGTTGACTGTTTGTCTGGCAGGGCAACTTGGGAGTATTTCATGAATCGGGTCTGTTTACCCAAAGCCATTTTTACCCAACAGTTAGATGAAGACCTGAGGGAAATCAATTGTGGGTCATGTTCACACAAGGCTTAGATCAGAAATCCTGCTTTATAAATATAACTATGCTTTGAACATCTTCGTACATGTACCTGGAGCACAACATAAACACAACAGTCTACTGACAGCAGACACAGGATACGTGCACCTCTGCATTTGCTTTACTCTCAAAATCCAAGGGTTCCTATAAATCTTTAAGTCTTGCATTATTATATTATATCTTGTACTCTTATCGATGCGTATTTATTATTTAATACCGTACAGAAGCTATTATTACAGCAGACATACTTACCGGTGTTTCAGTGTTGTTTACCTGCTATTTAGCTCCCCGTCGGCAAGATTAGATTCATGACAACGGGGCTGCTCGCACCTCGAAAACAAAAACAACTAATCTAACAGCGAGACTGCTTTATATTAACAATAAAAAATGACATAACGCCTGAAATCGCACCACAGCTTTACAATTCAGACTCCAAACACACAGGATGGGGCTTGTTGTTGAACCAAAAATGAGACTAGTCACTTGAGCTGATCATCACTGATCTGGGATCGTTCACATTTGCAGGCCAGAGCTCCTCACTGGCTAGTGTGTGGACAAAGACTGATCTAGGACCTGTAGGACGGAGCGGAGTGTGGTAAAGTTGTGCTTCCGGTTTACGCGGCCTCTGCATTATCAGAAACTATGGCTAGCTAGCTCGGGCTTTTTGTGTTTTTAGCTTTATCCCATCCAGAGAGAAAAATGTGTGCATCGCTTTCCTCAGAAGGAGTCCAGGATCGTTTACGGAGTTTGCATGAACTCACAGAGTTTACAGAAAGTTGTCGGGCACAGCTAACAGATGTGTTTAACGCACTGGGATGGGAACCGGACTGGGAGCCGAATACACAGGTAGCTTGCTAACGCTAACAGGAGCCGAGGCTACTGTCAACAAGACTAGAGAAGTCGAGGTTACAGCCCAAAACGCGATATTTGCCACATAAATTATTACATTTCTCACTTTAAAGTTGCAGGGACTTTTGTCGCTAGTCAGCAGTGACAAAATGGAATTGAACAGCAATTGTAACTCTAACGCTAGCTAGTTTGCTAAACGTAGCGTTGTTTATATGACACTTTAAAAGTGGTAAAAAAAAAAAGGCAGATAGTTTAATAAACATGGACATTTTTTTTATTATTTAACACCTCCGATGCTTTATATAATTATATTTATAATAATTATCATTTGAGGCAGAGGGGGCGACAAAGTCTTCAGAGTCATGTACTACTATACACACATGGCACATAATGGTTTTATTGGTGGTTTACTATTTTGTACATACTATTTAGGGAGGTAGTAAGTGGTTTTGGACACAGCCTAAGGCCTTTTTTACACCTTGTCCGAGATGTACAGGCGCAGAGAAAACATGTCGAAACAATGTTTTGTTTGTTTGCTAGTTTTAATGTTCGGAGCCAAACAAAGAGTTTTACATGCGAGTCAGCTTGTATGTCTATAACTCTTAACCCCGTTCACGTTTAGTTGCTGAAAACGCTCCACAAGAGGTAACATTAGCGTACATGTTGCTGTGCGAGTGTAATACTTCGCATCAGTGATACTGTGGCTGTGTTCTAAATAACAGTGCTTGTGTGGCCAAAGGTAGCAAGTAGTGTGTAGTATGAGACGAGTGTTCAGTTCTCCAGCACACCAAAGATGACATACTGCTAATATTCCCGTTTTTGCCAGAGCTTATAATATGCAGCATCCAAATGTGTATTCTTATCATCAGAATGTAGTGCAACATTCAAGTAGTCTTGGATTAATCTACAACATTGAAGGTACCATATTAACAACATTCCAAGTTCACAATGTCAAATTTTCCAAATTGGCCGGGATGGATTTACTACGGACAGTGTCCCAAGTACATAGAAATAGCAATTTAAACACATGCTTTTCACTGCATTTATTTTTAGTTGTATAAGTGATTGTGTTCTGTCCAAAAAATGGTAATGCATGACACACCACAGTACAGTATCTGTACTGTGTATATGCTATGTTATAAAACACACAAATTTTATTAGTTCTTAAGGTTACAAACATAAATATGAAAACTTTTTCCCAGCATATGCGTATGTGTTGTCCAATGTCCAATGTACAAACAACATTAACTTTTTACTAATTTCAGTACGGAACATGGTTTATATGATCTTTTTTTAGGTCAAAATTGTCATCCACTTGCCAAAAATGAGTAATTCAACTATTGATAATTTATGGCCATAATAATTTTAATTAGTTTCAATGCATTCCCACTGTATATCAGTGCTTCCCAGCCCTAGTCTTGGTGGCCTCCTCCACATTTTAGTACTTTCCTCACCAAGGTAATCTTACTAAGAAGTGACTAAGTGACTGATTAGTTGGATTAGGTGTGCTAGTGCAAGGAAAGTACTAAAATGTGCAGGGCATAGAGGAGGGGTACTCACCCAGGCCTGCTGGATTGGTTGTTACTGTTCATCTCTATCTGTTAAGAGATGGATATCATTGTGAAAAGATAGATACAATTGCAATTTTCAAAGTATTTGAAAATTTCAAAAGTAATTTTCAACTAAGTTTTGGCACTGGCTAAAAGAAAAGTGATAACCACCACTTCAGTGGCCTTCAAATGTATTTTTATTCCCTTTTGAAGCAGGAAAAGATGGATGTGTGTTGCCACGACAAAAATCACACAGTTCCTGGTCGGAGTATGGAGAAACACAAAGCAACGTGCCAGCTCTTCCAGTTAGAATACTCCAAAGAGGAACAGGTAAAGGAATGGGCAGTATAATAAATACACAGGATAATTCTTATTGTCTTGACATCTAAGCTCAAGGACAGATTGATTTGAATATTAGTAATGTTCAAGTGTGTGTTGTATTAGGTATGAATAAGATTATCACACTACATGTACATTTAGTACAAGTGCATAACTTACTTGTTTGCCCATCACACTCACTTACAAAATCTTGTACTTATTGTTTTTAGTCAGAGATGTGTGATCCCTCATTCTGTTATGAGAGGACAAACCTTCCCACCATAAAACTGGGTGAGTTGAACTCCGAGGAAGGTGCACTTTACAGAAGTCTGTTATTTTACTGTAATCAGTGTATGAGGTAGGACCAAGTCTTTGCATTTTGTTACTGATGGTGATGTAGAGAATTAGGTGGAGAGATTGCCATCCATGTAATTTGATAATGATATCCGTTTCCTAACAGATAAACAAGAACAACATCACGTAATTCAGCAGGCTCGAGCAAGTGCCCCTCCTGTTCCATCTACAGGATTCTACTGCCAGAGTAAGCACTTAACCACGACTTTACTAGCTTTGCACAAACTGCTTGCACTTTTGGGGCTCTTGTACACTTTTTAGACTTCCTGAATTGTGCACTGCCCAGAGTAATACAGTTTCATAGTGGCCATGACTGATTATTTGGCAAATTATCAGTATACACCGATAAACCATAGCATTAAAACCACTTTAGTTAATCTGTTTCTATGCATGCTTTGTTAATCCCCCTTCATTCTGTTCTCCAATGTTCAGGACCACCACAGTGCTATTATTTGTATTATTTGATTGGTGTCTTATTCTCAGAACTGCGGTGACTCTGATGTGGTGGTTGTGGTGTTGGGCTGGTACGAGTAGATCAGACATGGCAGTGCTGCTGAAGTTTTCGTACACTGTGTCTACTCAGTGTCCACTCTATTAGACACGCCTACCTTGCGGGTCCACCTTTTCAGATGTAAAGTTAGACATGATTGTGTTGGTCATTCTCGGCTTCTGGTCCAGTAGTTACGCAATTTATTCTCAGTCCAGCAGTGACATTGCAGTGCTTAAAAAAGCAGTACTGCTGTGTCTAATCCACTTGTACAAGTGCAACACACACTTACATCCACCATGTAAATAAAACCTGCTCTATGGCAGTCCTGTGGGGGGGGGCTGACCATTGCAGAACCGGGTACAAGGGACTACAGTCTGTAGTGCTCCCAATTGGTAAGTGGAGCTGATAAAATAAACAATGAGTGTCAATAAAATGAGGTGATTTTAATGTGTTGGCTAATCGGTGTATTTTAAATTTGATTCATTTGTTATTGATTTTTATGCTATTTAACCTTTCCACAAAAGGAAGATATCACTATCTTGTCTATTATGTAGCAACATCCTGACAGCACTAACTTGTCCACTGAAAAGTACTTAGTTTCGTTTATGTCAATACTGTCATCATTTATTTGTGTTTTGTTTTCTAGTAACAGGGGTGAGTATTAAAGGATGTCTGGTCAAGACATATGTCCACTTGCTGTATCCTTTTAAAAATATCCTTTTAAATGGTATTTCACTTCTTTTATAATTAGTAGCACTGCATCTTTTAAGCTCACGTAGGCGAGAATGTACGTACAGATGCATAACATTACACACATTTTGTGGCATGATGACTTGGGTCTCCCATTACATGTTGGGAAGGTCCCTGTCATTCGTGTGTACAATATTTTTATGAACATTTTTAGTTTGGCTATTTCTCATTTGATGTTGGTAAAATAATCTCTGAAAACAAATTCATATGTTTGACTTTTCTGTGTATAAATTTCTGTTTTGTTTTTAGATGATTACTCCACAGAGCCTGCAGAGGTGCCTCAGAATCACAAGCGAGCAGTCTGTGACCTCACAGCGGCTGACCGACTGGCTTTGTATGATCATGTTATACAAAAGGCCATACAGCAGAAAGCGAACTCAAAGTCATCCAGCAATGAGGATCTTTATGTAGATCTTGTCTCTAAACTTAACAAAGGTAATTCTTTATTAAAGCATAATCAGGCGTGGGTTGTTGTGAATGATGTTGGTCACGGTATTAAATATTTTTAATAGCCAGGTTTCCATCCAAACATTTCACAGATGTTATGCACATTTATGAAATTTCAGCGCTAAAGTGTAAATTAAGTCATGCTTCCATTCTCTGAAGTTATGGGAACTGGGAAGTTTTAACATTTTATGCTTTAAATAGATGTATCCTCACAGTTGTTTGCCATATGTATGTGATCAAAGATGTTTAAAGATGAGAAGATGAGCTGCAAGTTGAATGTTTTGCTGTCTGCTTTTTTTTGTATATGGTTAGTAGTAGTAAGAAGCCTCGAGTCAAGTGACCAACTTACTTAGTGACTTGTTGTGAATGTTATGTATAATATAATGAACAGATTGGCTTTTTAACGAATCAGACTGTATGATTGGCATATGACATAATTGTGTAAATATTTAATGTGACTTCTATAGCTTCAAATGCTGTGCCTCTTTGCCTGAGCATCTGTTACAGCACTTTCTGAATTCTGTAAACATAGGTGAGGAGCAGAGTGGCCCAAAATCCCACCTTGAGGTTTTAGCTGAGATGAGAGACTACAAGCGACGGCGTCAGTCATACAGAGCAAAGAATGTTCACATCACCAAGAAGTCTTACACAGAGGTGCGTATTCCAGCTCCTCGTTTCTCTTTTCAGTGGCTTAATTTACCAAGATACAGCGCATGCAAAAACATTTAAATCTATTTTATATAAAGAATTCCCTTGACTGGAAATTGTGGTATGACAGGTCTGTATAGAGAAACCAGTGAATCTGCAACCAATATATCAGACATGTCAAGCTGGGTGCCTTTGGTATCATAGCTCTGCAGAGAGTTTGCGTTTTCCCTCCATCTATCGCTTTGAGTTCAGGCAATAAAAGCCTTGCTAATTAGCTGATTAGCAGCCAGGAATGTTTAATGAAGCAGAATACTGAAGTAAGCAGAGCTGTGGTCAGCAAGAAAAGGAGTCTGACCAGTACTATCAAGAGTTCCACGTCCTAGAAAACCTAGAAATGTGTAGACTAGTTTTCTAGTCCTGAATAATTGAAGTACATAGTATATGCACCCTAACTATACAGTACTCTCCAGAGTTTTGTAGTGATATCTGTGAGTCTGTGGTCTACAGATTATTCGGGATGTTCCACATCCTAGAAAACCTAGAAATGTAGACTAGTTTTCTAGTCATGGATAATTTAAGTACATAGTTTATGCACCCTAACTATAAAGTTCTCTGCAGAGTTTTGTAGTGATATCTGTGACCCTGTGGTCTCCAGGTTATTCGGGAAGTGATTGATGTTCATTCAGGGGAGCTAGCTAAACTGTGGCAGGAGGAAAGAGAAGAATCCAAAACAGCACAACGCTTCCACAGGTAATGTTGTCTACTTTAGAAAACAGTGTTGACGTTGAAGTCATTTTTAAGCAATATCTGTTTCTAGCAGGCCCTGTGGCACTCATGTTAATCATGCACACTCATTTTGTCTGTTTATATATAATCTGGTAACTTTGCTTTTGGTGTTTGTGCGCTGCAGCAGGCCATCAGGCGAAGGCCGTTCTGGCTCTGTTGAATCACGTGAGTCCCACACGAGCTCAAGGGAAGAAAGCAGCTCCCACCACAAGCGCCACCGGAAACGCAGTCGTGATCGGAGCCAAGAGAGGGAGAGTAAAAGCAGAAGAAGGTGACACTCATTGGATTGTTATTAGGCTTAGAATTCAATTAATTTATGGTTCCTTTAGAAAAGGATTCAGAGCTAGTTATGCAGCTATAAAATATATACAGTAAAAAGAATTGTATTTTGTCCAAAATTATTAATGTATTGTGTATTAAAAGCGTGTGTAAATTTCCCAAATCAAATGTTTGGTTATGTCTCTTTGAATTTGACCAACTTCCTTATAACTTTATCACAGAGTGTGTTAAACCACTTTCTCACTCACTTTAACCTCTGCAGGTATTCCAACTCTCCTGAAGGGAAACATCACAAGAAGAAAAAGAAGAAAAAGAGCAAGTCATGATGTGTTTTAGTTCAGTTTAGATCAGAAAACAGCATGTGATGAGTTCAGATGTACAGGGTGTGATCAAATTTGCCCCGGAAAGGTTAAAATTGGATATTTGATTTGAATGAGTTTGAATGCAAACAATTAAATAAAGAGATTGATCTCAGTTTTGTTCTGTTTGTAATGCTTTTCAAATTCCAACAAATATATTATCCTCAATATCCCCAGGACCTTGTTTAGCATAGACGGATTAACTGACACTGATAAGCAGTACTGAAGTAACTACGTTCTCTTTGATCTGTGTCAGTCCTCTTGACGTGTTTGTGTGATGCCACCCTTCTCGGCTGTAAAATGCAAAGGTCATAGGTCACTGTAACTGTCCTGTCTAGAAAGAATCTGTAACAGCTGCGTTGTCCCTTACACAATTTGGCAAGTGGGCCAAAGGTCACTCACTGTACACACGTTTACATACTTAAACACATAGAGGTTCATATTGCTGCACTCTCCCAGCCTTTGTATGAATGTGTATGTGATGTGATTTTTGGTGTAGTTGAGCTTGTGTGTCTGTGTCATGTTGGGTGTGCTGTCCAAAAAGCACCTGGCTGGACTGTATAACGTTAACATGGCCTACATGTTGGAGTTAGTGATAGAACTCGTTCTCGTATATGTAACGAAAGCACACTAGCACTACCAGCATTATGTGAATTGAGAATAGGGTCCAGGTTGCTTTGTTGATGATGGGAGTGATTTATACAGCCAGAGAAGAGTAAGGTTGTAAAATTGGTTACAACCACATTTCTATTCCCTCTTGTTGAAAATGCTTTTGTTCTTCTGTTGCTTATAGCATTTCAGTCATTTCTGTCTAACATTTTCAATTCAGGCAATAAAAGACTTGCTCATAAGCTGACGTGTTCAGCCGGGTATGTTTAAGGAAGCAGAATACTGAAGTAAGCAGAGCTGTGGTCAGCAAGAAAAGGAGTCTGACCAGTACTATCAAGAGTTCCACGTCCTAGAAAACCTAGAAATGTGTAGACTAGTTTTCTAGTCCTGAATAATTGAAGTACATAGTATATGCACCCTAACTATACAGTACTCTCCAGAGTTTTGTAGTGATATCTGTGAGTCTGTGGTCTACAGATTATTCGGGATGTGATTGATGTTCATTCAGGGGAGCTATGGCAAGAGAGGAGAGAAGAAGAATCCATAACAGCACTACACTCTAATACTCCCAGAACTATGTGAATTGACAGTAGGGTCCAGGTTGTTTTGTTAGTTATAGGAGTGATGATGTAATCCCTACGGCCAGAGAAGAGAAAAGTTGATAACAACCATATTTATATTCCACCTTGTTGAAAATCCTTTTGCTCTCCTGTTTTTGCATCTCTTGCCTGCAGCATTTCAGTCTCCTGGCTGTATGTTTGGTGAAGGTTCAGGTATTTCTCACCCTGTTGAGGAGAGGAGGGAGCCTGGGAAAGGCTGGTGAAGGTGCAGTAGTGTGGCAGTGCTGCATGGCTTTCTCTGCTCAGGGGGTCCAGTGCTGTGTGCTGGCAGGGAGAATGCTGTAAGCAGCGGCGCCGCTCATGAGGAACTTGTACCCGGAGCTAACTGCATTCTCACAGAGCCTGAGACCGTGAGCCCTCGTGGAGGGGGACAGTTTAATCTCTGTGGACATTACACACCAGCCGCAGTCCCCAGCAGGAAGGGCCAGAGGCCATGGCAGGCTCCAGGGTGAAGGTGAGTAATAGAAGCTCTGAAGATGCATAACATGGAAATGAAAGATGTTTATTTAGAGTTTTTTTCACAGGACAGTGCAGTATATGCACCATATATAGTTTTGTTAATGAATTATAGGGACCTTCTTGTGATCAATTGGATGTGTTGGAGCAGAGAACACATGAACCTGAACCTATGCTGTGCTGGTGGACACCCAGGATAAGAGTAGCTCTGGAAAAAACATGGCCATACTTAATTTGAGGTTAAGGGTTCGGATCATACTTAAGTAGTAACAGTTCTCTTTGCCAGTGAAGATGATCTTATCGCTGGAGAACTCAGACATGTCTGATTCAATTGAAAGTGGTTGAGATGCGAGTCATTCTCAGTGGTTTCATGTGAAATGTTCTGTTCTAGAGAACAGAGGAGTCAGAACGGTTCACAGTGGTGATGGTGATAGCAACCAGACGTCTATAGTGTTAAATGCCTTTACTATTATCAACATTGCATATAAAAACCCAGAAACAGTTCACTGGTCATATAGGGAGTTATTGTAAAGGATTATTGGATAAATGGTTTGAAACACTTTTATGTTTCACAGATTGAAGCATGCAGGTTGAGAAATCAGCCGAATTCCCTTTCAATTGTTTTAATGTAGTATGTGTGCTAGAGCAGGGAAATCAATTTGGCCAACTGTGTTGGACTTGGCCCATCAGTTCTTCACTGCTCACTTAATTCAACCAAAAGGACCCCCCAGTAACATGATGGATACAGTCCGAGGATAAGCCATTAAGAAGCCACTAGAAACACTATGACACTCTATGACAATAAACGTAACACGCTCTGTTATTAGAGCAGCCTCAGCAGCTAGTGGTTGCATTGGATTTGGGTTTAACATGTTCAGTGTTTTCACTGTGTTTTCCAGTAATGGATGAAGAAGTACACTGCTGTTTATAATCATGGTTTGTAAAGCTCCAAAGATGTCTCTTTTTCTACATATCGTCAGTGTCCAAAGAAAAACACGTATCTTCATTTTTGACCATTTTTATTGTTCTACAGTATTTAAACGCAGCAGCTGATGATTGCACTGGGAGAACTTTTCTTGAGCAATAGAACAATAATGAATAATGAATGGGGAAAATGTTTCTGTTTCTGTTCACTTACAGTAAAAGTAAAGAATGTTTTTGGCCTCTCCTGTAAAGCCATTTTGGAGACACTGGATTTTCTTTGCACAGCTACAATATTCATATTTCTCCTGATTTCTTTGAAGTGATAGGTGTTACAGGCTCTTTTTATCCTTCTAATGACCCAGATCAGTTCAGTAAGCAGTGACCGTAACAGTAAGTAGTAATGAAGACTAGTTGAAGGGTCAGAGAGTCCCAGGGCCCTCTGGGACTGAGAGGTGCTGGTTGGGATACATACAGACCTCTCACTACTCTGTGGGTTAGTGAGAAGAGACCCCCTCACTGAACCTCATGTACAGGCTCCACCCCCTTTTGCCACAGGTGTATTTCATTGGTAATCAGGCTCATTCAGAATGCTTTGATGTGAAATAAACTTTTCTTTATAGTGGTGGGGATGGCAACCAGGGGTCACAATGTTTACAATGCAAATATAACCATTTCATTTACTATAGAAATGATCAGCAACCCTACACGTATGAGTATTTATATATTGTGTTATTAATGACAAAATCTGATATGATGACAGCATATGATATGTTTTTTTTTTGTGTACAATGCCCTACAACATGTATGCCTGTGGCACAGAATTATAATCACCAGTCTAGTCTTAACTTTCATAACACAATATCTCTGTATCTCAGGAAGCATACTTACAGTGGCATTAATCTCTTTAGATCTGGTCTGCTGATGTGAATGATTCTGAAAGTTTCACATCATACTGATTTCCCCCCCCAGTGAAATTAACCTTTAATTATGCTATACTAAAAGAGCTCACAGGCACATCCAATAGTGTAAACATAACCTTTTAGCTGACTGCCGAGCTGATGATCTAGTTCTGTGAGTTCTGTGATCTGTCTTGTCAGGTCAAAGCCACAATAAGGTGTAAATGACTCACAGAAAAAAACACTAGTTAATAGTCAGAGATTGCCTATAGGTCTGATCCAGTGGGAGCTGATACAGCAGTGACTGTAGCTCTATAGAAAAAGGGAAGAGAGAGAAAGCTACAGTAAGAGAGAAAAAAACTGGATCCACAGTCTTGTCTGGAATGTAGAAGCAGGTTGAGAACTACTTTGCTTCTTGAGGTTAAGACTGTAAGTCTCTAGCATTTGAGCAGCAGCCTAAATGGGATCACACACACAAATGCACAATGGTGTTCATTATGTTCGTTGGATTTCCACCCACTTTGTTCTGCATGATTCTGTTGTTGACATGTAAACAAAGTCATTTGATTTGAAATGGTGCATTATAGTGAAACTTGAGCAGACATTAACAATGACAAAATACTGATAATAAAAATGGTCAAACATCAGTCAGTATACTCATCACCGTTTAATGACTCTATGAGGCATTAAAATAATCTGATGTTCTGCAGATGGTCTAAAGAAATCTTTGGAATTCCAATTAAAAGGAACGAGTCAGGTAAAATGACTGAAAACTAATGAAAACACTAAGTGTCTAATCAACTTCCATTCATTTCTACAACATTCACATCATGTGACTAGCATGTTTATTCAAGCTATTTATTGAGTGTTTTAGATGTTCTAAGCTAGTTTGAACCCTAATTAAAGGCTAGTTACTAGTAATGACTGTGAGTAATGATTGATCTAGTGTATTGGTGATGTCAGTGCCCTCCAGACCAGTGGCAGACCAGTGTTCAATTCCCTACCTATGAAAAAATCCTTGGGCAAGACGTCTAATGCTACATTTACTTTCATCCATCACATGATTGAAACTCTAAACATGAGTGTTTGCCAAATGCCATGAATAAAGTTTAACAACACTAAGGATTACATTTCCTTAAGGAATAAATGCAGTTCTTGATAAGACACCACACTGCAAAAGCAGACTGTTTTAAATTGAATATATACACGTGTGTGTGTGTGTGTGTCTGTATGTAATAAAGTGTGTTTTTGTGCCAGAATTGTTTTAAACAAGACACAACACAGGAACGTCAATTAGAAGACTTTTTATATATATATATATATATGTTGTTGTATATTGACACTGTCGGAAAATATATTTTTACTTTTTCTCTGTTTGTTTTTTTTTACACCATTTAACAGAAGGCAGCTGCCCTTTACATCATATGAAAATTAAATGATGAATGGACCAATGGAAATGCTTTAAAAATCACTTCAAATAAAACCTCTTTGTTTTAACCTCTTCAACTTACAAATATTTTAGCCTTCTCCTGTAAAGCTATTTTGGAAATGTTTTTCTTTGGAGGGCAATGATATATCTGTTTTAAGACACAGTAACAAAAAAACTGTGTAATTTGAAGGAATAAAAGGTTAGGAAATGGATAGAATTTATAGAATAGTATAGTATAGAATTAATAGAATTTAATGAATAGTAATTTCTGTTCTGAGGGACATCGAACCACAGAGACAGAATATTTGGACCTCAAAGAAAAAATTGCATGTTACTTAACAGGGCTGCTCAAATTGTGTCTTTGTGAGGATGCCTTCAATAGAGGGAGCCATTCAGTCAGTCACAGTAGGTTACTGTTACTATGAAGTGAAATATTTAATTATAGTGAAAGAATGATATATATATATATATATATATATACTGAAATCAGATGTAAACAAGTGCTTTGAGGTGAAATGTTCTGGGGAGATTTACAGTGGTGGTGATGGGAAACAGATATCTGATAGCATTTATATATAAATATATATATATATATATATATATATATATATATATATACATATATATATATATATATATATATATATATATATATATATATATATATATATATATATACATTTATATATATATATATATATATATATACATTTATATATATATATATACATTTATATATATATATATATATATATATATATTTATATATATATATATATATATATATATATATATATATATATATATATATATATATATATATATATATATATATAAATGCTATCAGATATCTGTTTCCCATCACCACCACTGTAAATCTCCCCAGAACATTTCACCTCAAAGCACTTGTTTACATCTGATTTCAGTGGAATTTCCCTGAAATATAATTTGAGAAAGTATTTGCACTTTCACAAGTAATACTGAAACTGTATTTGTCACATTTTTTGCCCAAAACGTTTTAGTAATTTCATTTTAATTTAGCTCTCTAGTCTGCATCTCATCTCTGTACTAGATTTGTAATGCAGTACAAAAAATCGGGTAGAAACAATACATATTGTTAAAGCAGGCATTATTTGGGTGGTTATCATTCCCGACACTGAAGTCATGTTGATAGTGCTGTGAGAGACCTGGCCATTGATTGGTTTTAATGTTATGGTAGATCGTTGAAAACATTCTTGCCAAAACATTTATACCTTAAATGTCACTGTATGAACTGATGTGGGGTTACAATTTGTGTAAAAACACTTTGCGTAAGAGAAGCATTCATAATGCTACTCAAAACCTACCTAAGCCTTTAATGGCAACTGACATAGACCTACATAACATTTATGAAGATCTACAGCAACAAGCTGTATTTGCCAGGTTTAGTCACTTCACCTCAGCAATAGTCAACTCTTGTTGGAGGAAGCCTGTACAAATATCATTATAAGTGTCTTTCGGCAAAATGTTACAATTTGACAATTAAAGGATTAAATTACTTTACATAGTGCCTTTATTTTATGTTAAAAAAATGATTAAACTCCAGTTCCACTGTGAAAGAATTAAATGCATTTGAAAGGGAAAGTATGCGTGAATGGTGTCAAAATAGGAGCTGCTGTGTAATTTTCATGGTGTTTGTGTGATCTGTTGCCAGGTGTGGGCTGTGTCTCTAAGCTCTGTGCTACTGCTGTGTGTGCTCCATTCTGAGGCCCAGGAGGACTACTCTGGCCAGCACTCAGGTCAGGCTCTACAGACACAAACAGAACTAACTAGTTCATCTCTTTAAAAGTGCAAAATGATTTTGAGGATTCATCCTTATCCAATATGCTTATGTGATTACGTAGGTGATGGGCATACATATGAAGGCTCCTTAGTAGATGGACATGAACAGTCTGGATACCCAAGGCCAGGTATGATGACTCCAGTAGGTCTTTTATCTGGATATCTGGCAACACTTACTGTCTGGCAGTGTTCATAAGGGTACATGACACCTACATGAACCCTTCATGAAACTGACATAACTGTGACATGGTTATAAAGTCTACTTTAGCTTACTTTGATCAACACTGACAAATGTCTCCGTTATACAGAATGGCATCTATTAGAATTAGTATTTATAAACATGTATGTAGAGTTATGTCATATGTCAAGTCAAGCTTCTGTAGGTGTCATATAGCCATTTAAACAGTACCCCACAGTATAGTATTGCCAGTCTTTCTCCAATAAGCATAATCTGTTGCAAAAGCTGTATTAGTCAGCCTTAAAGTTGGCGTAATATCTATGTCAGGTTTCTAACCTTCAAAATCTAACCTGCTTTGCGGAAGAGCTTCAATCAAATAAGAGAATGTAGCCAATAATAAAAAATGAAGTCACCAGTTAGCATCATGTCATGCTTACTTTATTTTTAGCAACTTTTTCACACTTACAGTTACGCAATCCGCCATAAGCCCTCACTTTTCATTACCATGTAGCTTTCATTACTTACTGTTTATGGCACTTTCAAAGTTATCAGATTAAATACTGAGTTTTATTAAATACTGATGAATATTAAAAGTCAGTATACCTGTAACACTTGTGTAAATAAAAACTACTTACCTTGGCTTGAAGTGGATTTTTGCAAATAAGAACACTCTACAACATTAATAAATACAAATAAACATAAGTAAAGTCAAATGTAACAAGATAATAATATGCTTTTTAAGCATATTCTTTATCTATATCCTATCACCAGCACACCTGATTTCATTTAATGAAATGTTGTTTAGCCAAATTAGTCACTGGATGGTAATTGTAAGTGCTGGGCTTCCCCAAGCAGATGTTTGCCTGTGGTTAAACAATGTGTTATTAGTATTCATTCTACAGTTGGTGCTTTTTTGACAGTGCTTTACAGTAGGGCAATGTTCGAAAAGCTCCGGCTAATGGCAATTGACATAGGCCTACATACATGTTCACAACATGATGTATCAATGCACCCAAAAAGTGGAACACTATATGCCTTATCCAACATTTCCTCTGTTACTGCAGTAACAGCCTCATTATGCTACATGGGACATGTGAAGATTTGTATGCAGCTACAAGAGCATTAGTGAGGTCAGGTACTGATGATGATCAGTTCTTGATCTCTGGAGCTCTATCACGCTAGAGTACTGCTCCACAGCCCAGTGTTGGTGGGCTTTCTATATTCATTTTATCTGATATTTGGATTTGGGCTTAGTGGTTCATATGCCGCTGTAGTAGACTGTTTTCCTATGGAGATTATTCAAGCTGTGGCAACACTGAACACTAAATGTCAGCCATGGGTCTACTTCAAAATAATTAGAAAGGATGTCTGGATACATGTGGCCATATTTTGTATGTGACCTGACATAGGTTTTATGTCACCTTTATTTAGGGTTTTCACAAATAAATGCTTAGTACACATATAAATCTCAGCCGTGCAGTGGTGTTTTGTATCTTCTCCCACGTTGGTGTTTTGTTTATAAACATTACAACGTATACAACATGGCTAGTTTGTGTGACCTTTGGAAACTCCCTACATCTCCACATTACCTACATCAGTCCTGACACAGATTACCACCCACACACCTGCAACATGTCTGCTTTTAGCAAAATAATAGTGTTTTCATTGTAATCAACACCAGTTAATCCTTTTGTGGAAGCAAATTTGAGTGAACAGTGTTTTGTCAATGCATTTTCAAGAGGAATACTCTCCAGAGCCCACTCACACCTATGAGGATGAGCAGACTGCATCTGCCTATGACCCTTATGGCCCCGCTCCCACTGTAGTCACCATGATCACAGATGAGTCCTATCCATACGGCACGACCACAGAGACATATGACTATGCCAAAGAAGTAACCACCCTGACCACTGAGGTGCCGTATGGAGGCGAAGCTTCTCTGGGGGAAGAGGAGGGACCCACTGAGTGTGACTGTGAGCCGGGCGAGCCTGGGTTTGGTGGCTTCGCTGGTCCTAAGGTTGGTCACCTGCATGATAACAGCCGTAAACCTGAAAACTTGAAAACCTCACTTTTGTAAAATTTAGATTTAGCCAAGGATCAAACAAAAACTTTGTTCTGGCAAGTGATCAGATGAACAGGTAAATATACACACAAGGGTGACACAAAATGCTTACTTTGGGGGGGGATTTTGAATTGGTTAAACAACATCCGTTACGCAAGTTAGAAAAGTTAGAATTGGTTAAACATCATTGGTACACAAGATTTAACATATGAAGTATTTTTTAGCTAAACCAGAATGTCAACTACAAAAAATAGTTTAGTTTTGTTGGCTGGTAGTGTACTAAAACGTTTGACTGGTAGTGATCTAAAACGTTTGACTGGTAGTGATCTAAAACGTTTGACTGGTAGTGTACTAAAACGTTTGACTGGTAGTGTACTAAAACGTTTGACTGGTAGTGATCTAAAACGTTTGACTGGTGGTGTATCTAAAACGTTTGACTGGTAGTGTACTAAAACGTTTGTTTGGTTGTGTACTAAAACGTTTGACTGGTAGTGATCTAAAACGTTTGGCTGGTAGTGATCTTAAATGTTTGACTGGTAGTGATCTAAAACATTTGACTGGTATTGTACTAAAACGTTTGACTGGTAGTGATCTAAAATGTTTGGCTGGTAGTGATCTAAAACGTTTGGCTAATAGTGTACTAAAACGTTTGACTGGTAGTGTACTAAAACGTTTGACTGGTTGTGTACTACAACGTTTGACTGGTAGTGATCTAAAACGTTTGACTGGTAGTGATCTAAAACGTTTGTCTGGTAGTGTACTAAAACGTTTGGCTGGTAGTGATCTAAAATGTTTGACTGGCAGTGTACTAAATTTGGCTGGTAGTGTACTAAAATGTTTGACTGGTAGTGATCTAAAACGTATGACTGGTAGTGTACTAAAACATTTGACTGGTAGTGTACTAAAACATTTGACTGGTAGTGATCTAAAACGTTTGACTGGTAGTGATTTAAAACGTTTGTCTGGTAGTGATTTAAAACGTTTGTCTGGTAGTGATCTAAAACGTTTGGCTAATAGTGTACTAAAACGTTTGACTGGTAGTGTACTAAAACGTTTGACTGGTTGTGTACTACAACGTTTGACTGGTAGTGATCTAAAACGTTTGACTGGTAGTGATCTAAAACGTTTGTCTGGTAGTGTACTAAAACGTTTGGCTGGTAGTGATCTAAAATGTTTGACTGGTAGTGATCTAAAATGTTTGACTGGCAGTGATCTAAAACGTTTGACTGGTACTGTACTAAAACGTTTGACTGGTAGTGATCTAAAACGTATGACTGGTACTGTACTAAAACCTTTGTCTGGTAGTGATCTAAAACGTTTGACTGGTAGTGTACTAAAACATTTGACTGGTAGTGATCTAAAACGTTTGACTGGTAGAGATCTAAAATGTTTGGCTTGTAGTGATCTAAAACGTTTGCTGGTAGTGATTTAAATCGTTTGGCTGGTAGTGTACAAAAACGTTTGACTGGTAGTGATTTAAAACGTTTGGCTGGCAGTGATCTAAAGCATTTGGCTGGTAATGTACTAAAACGTTTGACTGGTAGTGTACTAAAACGTTTGGCTGGTAGTGTACTAAAACATTTGACTGGTAGGGATCTAAAACGTTTGACTGGTAGTGATTTAAAACGTTTGTCTGGTAGTGATTTAAAACGTTTGTCTGGTAGTGATTTAAAACGTTTGTCTGGTAGTGATCTAAAACGTTTGGCTGGTAGTGTACTAAAACGTTTGACTGCTAGTGTACTTTAACCTTTGACTGGTAGTTTATATATAAATATATAAAGGCTAATTTATATTGGTGACATATGTTATTAATGTTATATTAGCATGCAATAGCTATGGCACCATGTTATTCTTTTTTTTTAATGTATAGCTGGGGTGAAAGATTTACTGGAAAAATCTATTTTGTTTTTTTATGCCTCAGAATTAAGCAGGTTTTTTAAACTGCTGCTTTTTAAACAAATATTGTGTTTTGCCTCATTCAAAAGTTAATTGGACTGAAAGGTGTTTATAACTTCATCATGAACTTGAGGTACTAGATGTAAATGTGCTTTTTTGGTTTTGTGACATCACAGTTTTATTTTATTTTAAAACATACATGGACTGTGTGTACTGGGGTGTGAGCAGTATTTATTAAATGTATGGCTACGTTCCAAACATGTCTTTGTAAACAGGGATCCAGAGGACTGCAAGGAAAACAAGGATTCCCAGGGGCTCAAGGCAGGGAGGTAAGAAGTTTAGATTTTGAATGAAATGTCAGTGATTTGTAAATTTGCTCATGATTTCTTTGAAGCTTCGCTAAGGTTTAATATTGTCCCATGTGATGTCATCAGGGCTACAAAGGAACCAAAGGGGTTCGAGGCCGGGGAGGTGACACTGGCCCTGTGGTGAGCTGCACAGAACTAATAACATGAGTATTTTAAAAAAATCACACCCCATATACATGATTAGAGCATTTACAAGCCTGCAAACCTCCCACATTCCCTCTCTTAAGGGTAACCCTGGGTCAGATGGAGAGGATGGTGGATCAGGCTTCTCTGGCGCATTGGTGAGTAGAAAAAAACTTCAGTTCTTGAAGGTCTCCTGAAGTGTCTCTTTTATGCATTCTAATTGACTTTATGTGTAGGGCTTACCTGGAATACCTGGAGACCCAGGAGCGAAGGGAGCGCCTGGATTAAAGGTAATGCCTCCACCTTAAATTTCAGTCATAGGCAGATAACTCCCTTATTCAACCATAGAGTAATGAATTATATATATATATATATATATATATATATATATATATATATATATATATATATATATATATATATATATATATATATATATATATAATGTGTGTGTGTGTGTGTGTGTGAAGGTCAGAGTCCAAACAAACAAGCTGCTGGTGTTCTCAGGACGATAGACTGACCACCCCAGAGCCCAAACTTTAACATCCTTAAATGTATTTGGGTTTATTTAAATTGTGAGAAGCGGAAAATGCAACCTGTTTTAAAGAAATATAGAAAAAATATCAATGCAGAATTCTTTGAAAAACTTACAACTGAAGTCTTCTGAAAAGAATGGAAGCTGTGATGAAGACAAAGAGTGGATAAAGTAAATATTCAAACAAATATTATAAATTCAAGTGTTGAGGCTTCTATGTGTATGTGTACAGCAACAACTATTTTGCTTAGAAAATAAATAAACGAAGGGTGATCTCTGACTTTTGCACAGCATTGTATATAAAGTAAACATGTATGTTTATCATGGTGACTGGCATTTACGTTACTGATTAATTGTTACGTGATTTTCAAAACTGAGTGTGTGTGTTCGGTAGGGTGAAGTTGGTATGGTGGGCCCTCGTGGAGGAGTTGGGCTTCCAGGACAAACAGTGAGTAAACTCATTAATACTGAAATAACCCTTAAAGACTCTCATAGGGGATTTATGGTTATTTCAAACCACTCCCGTGCACACATCCTTCATTCAATTACACAGAAATTATAAAAAAGCATTTATCTTTAAGTAAAGATGTAATGTCTGTTAATGTAAACGCTTATAACGCCACATATAATGAAATGTTACAGAGACAGATCGTATCTCAAGTTTGCTTATTTTTCTCATTTCATTTACAGGGCTCTGTTGGTCCAATCGGCCCTCCCGGAACTGCAGGACGTAAAGGTATTAAGGTAAAACAGTCACACATTAAAGTATTGTACAAGGTTTTATTATTTTGAATGAAAACTGTGTACCAATAAAAGCATTTCCACACTTAATAATTATTAAGGGAGCAAAAAGTTGATTTGTTTACAGTTAAAAGTATATTCATTCTTCTTATTCAGAAGTGATACTTTAGTTCTGAATATACATATAATACACTATCATGAAAAGACGCTGTGCATTTTAAATGGTGGATATTAAATTGAGACAGTGAAAAAGTGATACTCTGTGGCTCTACACCTAACTGAAGAAGCATTGTAAACAGAAATGATGAACTGTATCTAAATCCCTTTAGGGATCCTCTGGAAAATCTGGGAAACAAGGGCCTGAGGGACGACAGGGCGCAAAGGTAGCTAGAAACGCTGTTATTATTTGAAATTAGTATTGATCAGAGAGAATTGGTTTCTCTGTGTCCTTTATTTTGAGATTTGCCAAAAAATCATGTTTTGTTTTTTTTTTACCTGTCTTGTTTGTGTACAGGGTCAGATTGGAGCACCTGGTTTCTCTGGCGATGTTGGGGAGCTGGGCTATATTGTGAGATCATTACTCTTGCACTCACTCGCAATGAATAGGCCTATAACTGACTTCTGATATGAAACATTCATTTTCATGTATGCTTTGCAGGGTTATCCAGGAATACCCGGAGACAGGGGAGTGCCTGGGCCAAAGGTAAACCATCCTAATAATGGTTTTGAAAGTTAGGCTTTACCCTTTAAAAGGAGACTTTTGAAGCCACTAAGATTAATATCAGTATTACTACTTTAACTGGAAATCATCATGGTCTAAAATGTGCTAAACATCTGGTCGCTACTGTTTCTGATATGATAGTATCAGAAGGACAGGTGTTGTTCTTTATCAATTTAAAGAAAATATAGTAACTAAATGTTTGTGTCATCTTTGTAATTGCATTTTCTTGATGTCAACCAAAATCCTGGTATCCAAATTGGTGTTGTTTTTAATTTTTTGTATTATTTTTTACATTGTGTTAACATTTTAAGTTAATCAGATTTATTGAAGTGGACCAAAAGTACTTGGAAAACATCTTGTTACATTTTGCTACTTTAACGTCTATTGGGAGTTAGGAAGGTTTTCTAGCCTCTTCTGTAAAGTTACCACTTTGGAAATAGCAGGTTTTGTTCTGACACCGACAATATGTTATTTAGTGAATACCTGTTTAAGTCAATTAAACACAAGAAAAATATTAAGTGCTGAGATGAGTACTGTCAGTGTTAAGGAGTTGAAAATCCATAGTTCAAAACAAATAACTTTGCCTGACTTTCTTTATTCTGCTTCAGGGTGACAAGGGTCTTAGTGGCTTGCCAGGAAGTGATGGAGAACCTGGAGAGGATGTAAGTTATAGCTTGCCTCTTCTGGCAAACTGGCATTGCTAAGAAATGCTTTTCTCGTACAAACATATAATTTACGTCCCCTCAGGGTCCCCTAGGAGTTCCAGGTGTTGTCGGGCTACCTGGGGCATTTGGACCAAAGGTAAAATTATTATTAGTGAAGGATTTTGTTCTAAACCACCTACCAGCATGTTCTTTTCTCATGATATACATTCATTTATGCATACTAGAAAAATCAGTGCAATAGTGTAAATAACACCACTTTTACTAGAACAAATGAATGACAAGTTCTGTTATACACCGGCTGTTAATCTCTACTAAAACAATGTTTTATCCAAAAGTATGGCAAATGCATGAACAATATTTCAGTGCAACTTATGAAATCTAACCATTTGGAAGCATGTTACATCATATGTTATTATTGTGTATTCTGGTGAATTCATAATCATTTTCTGGAAAGTTCCATCACTTCACTCTACTTTCTTAAGGGTTTGAAAGGGGATCGTGGAGAGAGAGGACGTACTGGGAGAGTTGGCGCCAGGGTAGGTCATTCATTGTATACTTTTAACAAACCAAGTGTGATTGGCTATGTCTAACTACAGGAAGCATAGTATTTGTTCATTACTTGCTGGTGGATCATATGTTTACAGACTAAACATTCAAATGCCAGCTGGAAAATTCCCTGGATCATCATGTGTCATGTTGTTTGTGACTTTCATGTGGTTTTATATGTGAGGTTGTACACAGAAATCAGTGCGGCACTGTCTGTACTCTCCCGTCATGGCAAAATAACAGGGAATTTACAGCATGTGAGCGAAAGTGAAACCACTCACAGTGCCTGTTTTATAGGTCACCAGATTTGTCTGGTGTGTGGGTGTATGGTAGTGTGTGTGGGTGTGTGTGTGGGTGAGTGTTGATGTAGGTATAGAGTTTTGGGGGGGGGGGGGGGGGGGATGGAGAAGTGATTGTAGTTACTTTACCAATTTTTTTGATGACATTGGAATCACATCAGTAACAGTACTGTGCTAATCCAGGTGGCTCAAGACCCCATTTATCTATCAGCGGCAGATACGTACAAGATAATTTTTAGATATCACAATTGATCCAACATTTCTGTACAGGCACATACTTATTGTAGCTTGACTTTGCAGTATATAATCAGCATTGCACTACTTGCTGGGCTGCAGCCAAGAAAGCTAGGTCCTCGGTAGTACTGTCCTATGAAGGTTACTGATTTGTGTTACATAATGCAAAATGTTAGGGTCTACAAGGCTGCTTTATAATTTACGGAGAAAAACAAATGAAAAAAAAATATGTGAATGGTGCAACATGTGGCAGGAAAACCATTTGTAATTAAATGTTGTCTTGCAACTAAAAACCTGTGAATCACCTGTGAAAGCAGGTGAATCACTGCCTATGTTCAAATTACACCCTCTTAACGGTGCCATAAAATGCATTAATTTAGAATTATTTATAATTTTTAATTGTTTAAATGTCTACATAGAAGATAAAAAAGCCCTTTGGTTTTTATGGTAATTCAATGAGCTGTGCTTCCAAAAAGCTAGTCACTAAAGCGACTCACACAGAAGACAGAGACAGAAAAACAAAAAAGCTAGGTCATCATACTGTTTAGTTAGCTGTGTTAATGACTTGTGGCTTGCTAGCTGCTCACATTTCCAATACTAGCTACAATGCTTTCAAATTCAGCAACAACATACTCTTTAATTTGTTTAAAATAATTAAACTTAGTTCAAACTAAACAAAGTTGTTGCTCACTATGAAATATTCAAGTTAAGATAATATATCTTCAACCTTCAAAAAGTGGTCAGAATCACACAGCATGGCTGCTACTTACAGGTTGTGGTTGGTGTTGTTATGGTTTGAACTGCTCCTCCTCAAATAGCAGGTTGTCCTTTGTACAAGATCTATCCAATTTTTAACTCCTCAAACAGGTTTGAAATGTATAGCCTTTAACTAAAAAATATTTATTTTCTTACTAATTTAAAGGATACAGAAAGTAAGAAATTAAGGAAGACTATGTAAATTGGACAGTCAGTGGAAAATGAACGATAAAAAATGGAGTAAAACACAAGACAGTCATCTATTATCCTCTTGCTGTCAGGGTCACTTGGGTCTCTTCAGTGTGAATCGCTGAGACAGTCCTGCTTGATAAGTTGTCAAAGATCTTGTTAAATATGTTGAAGTTGACTTACTGTTTGCCAACTTCAGCAGAACTTCCTGAAACCGGTCCCACTCATTAAATTTCAAAACATGAATCCTCCATCACTGCGTTATTATGCTAATGGTTAATCATGTTAAGACTGCTATTCAACTCTTAAAATCATAACAAAACTGGGGAGCTCGCTTAGCTATAGTTAGGTTAATGCGATACCACAGTGAAAAACAGACAATCAATATTTCAGCAATTTTACCTGTTCATCTCAATCCAAAACTAAAACAATAAAACAGGTGTAGTTCTGCAATATTTACAGAATTCATATACAAGCAATCTAATTTAAAATTACAGACATACTTTCACATAGGTTCCTAGAAATTATCAGACCTTCACTGAATGACTAGAAGGCCCCAAAAGTTCCCCTATGATTTCACTGGCCTCTTTAAACACTGTGAAGTAGTTCGTTTAATCATTGTCTGTTGTTTCAAGCATTTGCAAAGGATTATGGATTATAACAAAGGAACGTATGACATGGTTCACGACAACTATAAGACTATATGTTGCATTTTTTAACATAATTTGAAAGATCCTTCTGATTGGAACAGCTTTGAATGATCCAGAAGGGCTAGTAATACAGCCCACCTGGCCCACGGCCTGAATTTTGGAATACAGCTAATATGTGAAAGTTCTTGAAACTTTAAAAAAGGGTCTTTACCCACATCCATCTCATATAGGAAACCACCATGGTTCTTTTAGGTTGTTCTTCTGAGGTATCACACAAATAACCTTTTTTTCCACATTCTTGCTGTAAAGAGCTGATGTAATTCATATTTTGTTAAACATGCTCTACACTGCTTACACTTTTGACTGTAATTTGTTTCAGGGTCCACTAGGGGAAAGAGGAGATTCTGGAATTCCTGGAAAGCCAGGTCCAAAAGGCCTGCAAGGACAGCCTGTAAGGGTGAAACCTATCACTTTCTAAAGAGCCACATACAGTACATCCAATTAAAATAGAGATATTCTATTTCAGTTCCCTGATCCCCAAAGAGCCACTGTTGTAATGATAGTGACTGTAATTGTAGCAATGAAGACATTCTCTGCATAACGTTTGCATTGCTTTTGTTTGCTCATTAAATTAGTATTATTAAATTAAACTCTGAGAGCTTCTGCTTTATAGGGTGCCAAAGGGGAAACTGGACCAGATGGCCTTAAGGTAACATTTAAGTCAATTTTTTTTTTAAACCAACGTTTGACGTGTTGCTAATGTCAGATGACATTAGATGACATTAGTCGCATGGCATTACTCATGTTCCCTTTTCTCATGGGTTTTTTTCCATCCATCTAGGGTGAAACAGGAAGAAAGGGTGCAAAGGGGGTTAAAGGAGAAAAGGTAAAAAGTTGCTGGCTGCGTGTGTTTCTTCTTAGTTTTGCATCACTGTTTCTCTTCCTGTTTCCATTACACATGTTGGTTTATTTTTTAACTGTTATTTCTTTACACAGGGAAGTTCAGGCTTTCGTGGCGACAAAGGCCAGGTCGGACTTTTACGCATTACTTATTTCTGTTTTCTGACTATTTTCCTTAAAAGTATATCTTAATAATGCAACTGAGACAGTCAGCTATTTGTCTAATAAATCAGCAGACCAGGCAGAATCTAGTTAGGTGTACCATTTATGAAGAACTGCCTGTTAACTAACAAAAGAAATGTGTATATATCATGAAACTGACTGCAGAGAAGCCTAAACACCTACTACATAATTTGCCTGTCACTGTGTTGTGTGTATGTGTAGCAAGGAGAGAAAGGATACCTCGGGCCCGTTGGGCCTGTAGGTCGCGTGGGCCCTCCTGGTATTCCAGGCCCTAGAGGTGACCTTGGTCCTGTTGGAGACCAAGGAGTTAAAGGACAAAGTGGACCAAAGGGAGTGCCAGGTGAACCTGTGCGTATCACAAAACTCACACATATTCCACATCTGCCATCAGCTTTTATTTATATTGTGATGTCAAAACCCCAGGCTTATTATTTCTCCAGTATATGTAATAACCATGCAGTAATAATTAGGATTGAGATGAAAGAAAAAAGTAGAAGTTATCATGTTTTTCTGTCCATTTTGTAAGCCTGAGCACTCTGAAAGTCTGATATAGGTAGTGTCAATGAGATCAATATAACACTACATAAAACGGTCAATGAGAACCACACTCAACACACTGAGAGTTGGATTCGACTGAATTCAGGTATGAAACATGAGGGCCAGACAGTGGCATCAGTGGCATCAATGCCTTCATTGCCAGCAACTGCCTGCAAACTTCGGCCACACAAGGGCTTCAGGGTTCACAGCACCAGCATACAATCTGACAATGGCAGACAATGGTGCCTAACCACAGTCATGGTACTGTTGCCTATCCTGTGGAGATTCGTGCGACCCTCCTAGGATATGCCTTCTCAGGCCATCAGTGACCACCATCTGTAAGCATTCTCTTTTAGGAGGTGTCTTGCGGTTTCATCTTTAGTTCACCTTTCACTTGCACTAAATTAGGTGGAACTGTTTAATATAATGGTGTTATAATGCTGTTATATAATGAAGATCAAGTGTTCCCCTAATTATTTTGAGAAGTGTATTACTTATGTATGTACTGTTGTACGTGTTTTATACTTCTAGTTACTGAGTCCTTTAAGTTGGCTGTCAGCAGCATTTAGATATAAACAAGCACTTATCAATGCTTTTGTTGCATAGTCATATTTCATATAACATAGGCATTAATCTAAAACCAGTCATGCATTAATAATAATTAATAATGAGGTTTTGTGAAATATATTATTTTAGATTGGATACAACAGTAAACAATTGTGCTAAGAAATACCTATACAGCAAATACTCATGGCCATACAATCTTTTTAGTACTTTTTTGCTATCTATAGTTGCATGTTGGGTTGGGCATACCACTGTTTTTCTATTTGATCGGATACCAAGTAATAATAATGCCAATAACCCGGTGCCAGTACTGATAATAATACTTTAAAGTTTGTTATTTTTAATAATGAAAAATTAATTAATATTTATATATTAAATTAATATTAAATAAACATTCAGGAATTTTAATAACATAACATAATATAATTCAGTGATAATGAAATTTATTTCAGAGTTCGAATTACATGTTCACCTAAACTAGTACTTTACATGTCCATCGAAAATTCAGAAAATAAATATGTTTACAATACACATCCATCCTACTAAATAAGGGAACAAATGATTTAGATATTTTGGCACCAGAATCATTTCCTAAAAGTGAATGCCGGATTCGAATGTATCAATACTTAGGTGTTGATCCCGACTGTATATCGGTGAGTACAGGCCCACTTTGAGCACTGCTCGGACAGTTTGTGACCTTGTTTGTCAAACAGATAAAGATCACTCTTGGGGACATTAAAGTAGTTCAGGTGTGCATTAGCATGAACTGATAAAGCATCACAAGCCAAATTTGAATAAATGGAATAGTTAGTTCGACCTAACCTTTATCTGCTAAATCAGTAGCTTTTGGTTGGATACAATGGACAAAAAGGAATGTTTAAGGAATGTTACAATTTAATTGATTAATAATCAGAACGCTTTATAAATTAACCATCACGGCCTTTGCAGGGTCCTGGGCTGACCGATGAGCAGGTTCTACAGCTGTGTCGAGGTGTGGTAACTGCACAGATCTCCCAGTACGCCGCCTCTATTCGGGCTAAGTGTGCCCAGGGCTGTCCTGTCAATAACCGCACTCTAATAGGACCTCCAGGGATGCAAGGACCCACTGGATCTCCAGGCAAACCCGTGAGTCACAATCTCTTTTTAGGCTTACGAGGGATATAATGTATTTGGCAGTTTTAGAAGTCCCAAAATGTTCTCAGGGAGTCAAAGCTGGTCTATGAGGATGTTTGATTTGGCACAGTGTTATCCTAAACCTACTCCTGTTTACAAAATACAAAAACACATAATTTTGTACCATATAGTTACGTGCAATTTCTGATTATTTTCTAAGGTGATTTAAATACAGAATTACTGGTTATTTTCTACATTTTGCATATTGAGGAATCTGGCATGTGTCAACATTTAATATTTTATTTATTTCCAATATGTTAAACTCAGTAAATGATTTGAAATAGTGCACACAAAAATTGACTGGGGCTTACAAATATATCATTGTATGCTGTCCAAAGAAAGACATATATCACCATTTTTGTCCATTGTTTTTTTTGTTTTTTGGTTTTTTTTTACTGCAGCTGTCTTTTCCATTGTGTAAAAAATTTAGGATGAATGGACCAATGGAAATGCTTCAAAATATTCCAAAATGTCTGGTTCCATACATTTACACTAAGAAGAGGTTTGGCCTCTCCTGTAAAGCTGCAATTGTAAAGATACATATTTTTCTTTGGACAGTGACGATACACAACAATATTAAATTCTAACTTTCCTTTTGGTTTACAAAGTATGCTTTTATATTATAAAATTAATTTTTAAAGACTGAAAGCTATTACCTTTATTTGTGTATTGTTTGTCGTTTTGGCCCTTGGTTCACTACAAAAATTGCATTATGGACACCAAGCCAAAAATTAGCATACCCCTGGAAAACAATGCATTGATGTCAATATTTACAGAATTCTATGTCCTTCCCTCTTCCACCCCCCCCCCCCCAAACATATTTCGCTCAGGGTAAACCTGGAAAAACAGGAGCTAAAGGAGCTAGAGGACCTCAGGGTGTGAGAGGTTTAGAGGGACAGAAAGGAGCGCAGGGAGACAGAGGTACAGCGTTTCCTCCTCTATATGTCAAAGAATGACACATGCTGTGATCAACTGAAACCCTAAAAAATCCTGAAAATATGTTTTGGTTTGTTTGTTTGCTTTTTTGTCATGCAAAGGTTCAAAAGGTCAGAAAGGTCAGCAGGGCAGCCCTGGCCAAGGACTTCCCGGGCATGATGGTCACCAAGGCCTCAGAGGTAAGATGTCTGAGGGATTTAAACAGTTCTGTGCTGTTTTGCTTGGAAAAGATGGTGGACAGCAACAAACTTTGCTTTGATTTTCACACATAGGCTTACCCGGCCATCCAGCAGAGCCTAGAAACGGGCTTGAGGGACCTCCGGGACCTCGTGGCTTCCCAGGTCCTGTGGGTCAGCCAGGCATGGCTGGAGATGCAGGCATACCAGGAGTTTGTGAGGCGCGGGACTGTAGCATTCACGCACCTGTTGTACGAAAAGAGCAGGGCTTGGTAAAGGGCCCACTCAGTCCTAATATCTGAGCACAGAGAAGATGAGACTGTTACAGTGGTCTGCTCCACGAGACTCACTGGTAACAACACAGAGCTCAAGTGTACTCTTCAGGAAGACATCACTGCATGAGAAGAAATTCCTGAGCCAAACAATCGTGAGAACTTTACCAGCAGTCTCAGGCCTGTTTTCTAAACATTCTCCAAAGACAACACAACGAGACATGGCTAAGAAGTAACTACAGCTAAGATAAAGCTTTTTCAGTGTCCAAACATAGAAAAGTAAACAATGTCTTGTGCCTGGTGACGGGGGTGATGTCTAACTCTTTCAGCATCCGTAATACTGTGTGTTCACTGCAAATAAAGGAGACATGTAAATAATACTGTAAAGCATCTTGTGTACATGTACTGTGTTCCTAAATATCATTGTTCAAGATAAACCTGACTTTTTCCAAACTGACCCCTGACTTATTTGGAAGCTATGCATGTGAATGTGGGAGAAAACAAAGTCATATTCACCAAACCACAGGAGAAAAACTAGGCAAGACTGACTGGTCATTAATCTTTTTTATATACAATTACAGCATTATATAATTGTGTGGGTCTACATATACAGATGTTTGTACAGACCATCCACCATAAGAAACATCAAACTAATCATTCGAAATAAGAGCATATACCTAACATAATAATGTAATAATATTAACTTTAAAAAGGTATAAAAAAATAATTTAACACATGCATCTATCACAAAGAAATTTCAGTTACACATTAAATACACATTTGTTAAAAAAAATCCAAAAGCACTGCTGTATCCGATCCACTCGTACCAGCTTAACTCTTACCAACATACCACCACGTCATTGTCACTGCAGAGCTGTAAATGTTTATAAGATGTATAATAATAATAATAGTAATATTTTACAAAAAAAAAAATATATATATATTGCATTCATCTGTGTATATATATAAATATACAGTAATGTATAATATGTATATTATGTATATTTATCTATCTATCTATTTATTTATGTATCTATCTATCTATATATACAAATTTCATATACATTTTATATATACATAGACAGATTTATATCCATCAGTGGAACATTAAATATTTTATAATATATATATATATATATATATATATATATATATATATATATATATATATATATATATATATATATACTACGCTTTTATTTAAAATTAATATATGTAACATAAGTAAACATATTATATTATCAATCCATCCATTAGCCAATCCCAGCATCATCGCACAAAGGCGGGGTACACCATGGACAGTTCACCAGTCCATCGCATGGCCAACACTCACTCACACCTACGGGCAATTTAGAGTAACCAATCAACCTATCATGCATGTCTTTGGACTGTGGGAGGAAACTGGAGTACCCGGGGGAAACCCACTGAAGCACAGGGCACACAGAGCAGCCCAGACCGGGAATCCAACCCAGATCGTCTTGCTGTGTGGCGACAGTGCTAGCTATTATATTATATTATATTATATTATATTATATTATATTATATTATATTATATTATTTTATATTATATTATAAGCTTCCACAGCTTCAAAGGCATTATTTAGTTTATTATTATCTGCTGCTATGACGGTGAAACCTGCGGTGGAATGATCCCGCGATGACCACCAATGACAGAAGAGCAAGACTTGCAAAGACACCTGATGATCACACAACAAAAAATATATTAATTCTTTTTAATTAAACACAATTAAACTCTTCAGATTTTCTGTTATTCGTTCTGTCCTTGTGTCTGAAACTTAGTTTCTCTGATCAAATTTCTCAAAAACATTTTGCATGTTGAATTTTGAACAGTATATAATAAACTACTGATGTTTTTAAGTACTTGTACTTTATTTCATAGCTTAGTATTACCGTAACAAGCTCTGTCCCTGCTGTTATCTTGTGTTGAATTCTGGTCGAGCTCTATGCCTACATTGAAAAATCACAAAGAGAATGACCAGTTACATTTGCTTTGGTTGCACTACAATATGTAGTATTGCATATGCATTTAGAGTCTTACCATAAAAATGTATTCGATATTCGGTCATATAATCCTTTAAAGGTAAAATAAAGAAGTATGAACTTAAAGCACTCGTACTACATAATTACAGCATCATTAGAAAAACCTCATAGAAGTATCTCACCTCTGAACAAAACACAGCCAGTGTGACATTCACGCACTCGCTAACAACAATTCCACCCGGAGTAACTTCACTGCATGGAGTGTGGCACTCAACACTTCCGTTCAAGTAACGTCCTATAGGCTGAAGGAAGTACGTCTTGTTGTTAATGTGTTTTGCACTTTATGAAATGTAATATTATTCATGAAAAGCAAGGAATATAAAACTATTGAAATTTAAATCAATACTGTGCGTTGCTTTACTTACATTCCTCTCAATGGTCCAGCTCTGTTCACAGGCCACGGCCCTGCTTGCGCGCTCAGACTTCAGATTTTGTGGTCCTCTAGCACAGAAATACGTATCTGAGGTTTCTTGCACTGACACCACTAAAAAGAAAGTGCAAGAAAAAGAAACAGATTAGCTGTCAGTACAGACGCACATACCTTTCTCGGACGCACATACAGTGATGCTCCACACTGTACATCCTTGTTTGAAGCAATGTTTCCCATCCCTGGTCCTGGAGACGCCCCTGCCCTGCCCTGTTTTTCCTGCTCTCATCACACCTGATCCGCATTGCTTAATTTGAAATCTCTTCCTGAGCTGAAGTGGGAGTTTTTAAGCAGGAATAGAAGGGTGCAGGGCAGGGGATCCTCCAGAACCTGAAGTGATGTAGCATTTTTTTCCAACCTGGAACAGAATTCACCCAAAACGCACCTATAGCCAACAATGGGCAGTGCAATTTCAGCGGGGATGGATTCATAGCTCCTGTGTGGAGGGCGCCCCACTCATGTGCACTTTAAATAGCAGTGGAAAATGTAATATTAGAAATATTCATTAATATAATAATATTAATTGTGTGGAATTTACATCATTATTCCAGAGGAGGAGTTTAGGCATGGTTCTTCTCCCAAACCTTACTTGATTCATAACTCCATATTTCATTACTACACATTCATAGGCTGTTCGTTGATTTAGTTCTAATAGCTTGACTGTCATCAGCTTCCTCTGGCCTAGTGGTCTGAGGCCCCCTGAGGCCCCTGGCAGTACAATCAGTAATACATCGCTGGATTTCAGTCAGTGGGGTTTTTTTGTGAACAATGTCTACGTTATTGTTGTTATCATAAGGTCAATGATCATATGCTGCAAATACAGTAGATAGAGGTCAGGCTGAAACTTAATCCTTTGAAGAACCTCACAGCAAAAAGTGGTTCTTCTATGGCATCAAACTGTTTGACTTCACTGCATACAATGTTCAGTTTTCTGGACAGTAAACAAAAACAGTTCTTAACTTCTGCTCTGCCTTAACACACCTAATTCAACAGACCTTCTTGAGTTGAAGTGGTTGAGCTAGAGCCGGCGTGCTAGAGCCGGCGTACTAAAGGAGCAAAGCTTTGAATCGCTTTTCTAGTTATCCTGTGACCCTGACTAGCGGGGTGAAGCAGAAGATAATGGATGGATGGATGGATGGATGGATGGATGGAGTCCCTGCATGCAGTTCTCTGAATCTGAATCCTGCTTTTCTGCTCTACAGTAAAGTCAAATCCTCTCAAACATCAGTTCTACAGTAAACCTGGAAGTATTCCACACTGCAGGAAAATCAGCTGAGGGACATTCATACTGTGCGGTCATCAAGCTGAGTTATTTGGCTAAGTGAGATAAAAAAAAGGTCCTGCTTTGCGGCAGAAATATCCCCGGGAACCCCCTTAAGTCTCTCTTGTCTGAAACGGGTTTCTGTTTCTCCGCAGAGCACGACTGGTGTGTGAGGGTATTCCCGGGGGCTTCCCCAACGCTGCGGGGGAATTTAGACGAGAACGCAAGTACGGAAGTACAATATGTTTACAAACAAGACAGAGGGAAGCTAACGCTGTGTACAAAATGCAGTAAACAGCATTTATTAAATCTTATGAAAACAAGTGTCCACAAAATGTACATAACAGAATCGAACGCGGAAGTTGACGTCGGCTCAGTCCCAAATCACACAATCAGCCCTAGTGCACTACACTCATCATACAAGGTCGGCCTCTACGCCTAAACAGTGCACTACAACTGTTCAACAAGCCGTCGTGTAGCTGAGCAAAAACGTTATTTAGGCATGTTAATGCTCTGCTGGTTATTTCATGTCCTACCTGGTGCACTACATTCGGAGTAGGGCGCCATTTAAGGTCCAGCGAGCGGAGTGAACACCACACCCTTTTCACTTTTTTACGAAGTACAAGAAATATATATGAATCCAATATAAAGCATATTAAACCTCTATACACACCTCGTGCGTCCAGCCATTAGCCAGTTCTGTGGGTTCGCAAAGAAGTCGGTGTCTAACGAAACGTTTGTTTGTTGACGATCCTCGATGAATGAAGTAGAGTACCGGTGCATGCTGTGAGCTGCCCAATCAGTTGTTTGTTTTTGGAAATAAATCTCGCAAGTTTCGAACTCGTAGCATATGTTAACGATAAATTTGTGTTCTTAAAAACTTACCATTTTGAAAAAGTGCAGAAGTACATAAAATCACGCAGGCGAAGCGACTCATGGCGGCCGTTTTGTCTTTTTGTGGACTACAGTCTCGCGTAAGCCCGCCCGCGTAGGGAATCCCCACTTCTGCTATTAGGACAATATAAAGCAGCAGTTTGCCAGACTTCTCTATACACGAGGAACGATGAAGAGCAGTAGAGCACTGATCCTGCTTCTCCTCTGTCTCGGTAAGGCTGCTGTTACTGATCGACCCTTTCACTGCTCGCTGTGTCATTCCGGTGTGATTTGTGACTGACTGGGTGCTGAATGTCTCCGCAGCTGTCCGAGGACACAGCGCCGACGTGGAGCACGAAGCGCGGTCCATCTGTGGGGAGGACGCAGTTTTGCGCTGTTTGGCAGAGACTGAGCCCGGAGTGAAGTACCACAACGTCATATGGTATAAGGTACGTCGATTCATTTAGCAGACATGAGCTGAGGAGATATGATCAATTTAAGACAACACAGGAAGCGAGAAGCAGCTTACTTTACATGTGCAAGGGTGATCTCACCGACTGGAAAACATACTCTTAAAAACTCTTACCAGGGCAGTAGTGATAATAAGAGAGCGGCTTTTTAATCTGAACTATGGCTGTAACAGTTCAATGACCAGGCATCAAGGGCATATAAGTTGAATTTCTCAGAGTGGTTTGGTGTGAGATGCTCTGTTCTGGTCAGAGCAAACAGACGTCTGAAGAGTTGAATGCCTCTCAAAGCTTTCTCACAAGAAGGCATTGCATAAAATGGTCAGATGTAAGCACAATGGTATATGATAGTTTTGTGATTTAAGTTTTGGCTTAAAATGTATTTGAGTTATATGTACCTCAAGGAATTTTGAAAAATTGGGTGGAATTCCCCTTCAATAAAGCACTATAGTTATTTTCTGACTTACTTTTTAAAAATTTAACAAACTGATCTATTTAGAAATACATTATGTTGTATGTTTTGTTCTAAGTTAAAAACAACAACAACAACATTCAGGCGAGATTGAGACATGAAATCTGAACATCCCGGCAGAAAGACAGGCTGTGCTGTTGGTGATGAATGGGGAGGATAAATGGGGTTTCTCCTCTCCTCTCTATATCAGTGAAGTCCTATTCAGCCTTATGGTGTCTGGTCATGTACACATGAACAGCAGTTCAAAAAGAAGCTGTGAGCCATGATATTATGTTTTGTGATACTGGATTGATTCTCAACAACACAGTATGGATTTTTACTTAATAGTTTACACATAGAGATTCTGGCAGACAGCGGTTGATATGAACATGCCATGAAAAAGAATGAACTTTTAAGTCTACAGTGTTTTTCAGTCTACATCAGGGCTATGACTTGGATAACACTAGTCTTATTTTCTCTGCAGTAGCACACATTATTCAGGTGAAAAATGGGGGAAAACTTAACTGTATCTGTTTATTGACTACTCCAGTACCGAGACTGGGTACATCAGAACCGAATATACCCCAAGTTGTTGTATGAATTGATGTAACACTGTTCTAAACTTGAGTGTTCGTTTGCTTGGGATTTAGAAACAGCCCTGACTAGACTGCTTTGCTGTGCATGCTGTCCTGTCTTGTTAGTGTAGACTACTGTATGGCTGGCAAAGTGACTTTCACTCATGAAGGAAAATTATAACTGATTGACTTGTTTTGATTTCTCAGGTCAGCGAGACTCCCTCTCGCAAGTTAACTGGGCTAGTGTTGAAGAGGATGACAGCAGACAATAATGGCACTGTTCACAGATACAGAGGCTTGATGCGGGAAGTGGAGATACTGGAGGATACACAGAACCTTCTCCTGCCCAATGTGACTTTGGAGGATGCTGGGAAATACATCTGCTTTCTCTCTGCTCCTCTTGGCCATCAGAACCAGGAACAAGAGATTCACCTTAGAGTCTATGGTGAGTTTAAATACATTGAAAGGTATAGAATAGCAGCAATTATGGAAATCCTATCAACTGCATTATGGAGTACTTAATATATAAAAATAACTAGAATCAAATAACATGGATGTAAATGTACATCTGGATAAATACACTTTATTAATTTTGTTTTCTCTTCCTCAGAGCACCCCAAAGATGATGCAGGGAAATATGCAGAGCAGGACACGCTTTATGTGGTGCTGGCCATCACTTTACTAATAGCAGCACTGCTGATGTTCTATGTTAGTTATGTAAGTAATCCTGTTTTGTATTCCAGTAGTCAGTTAAAGGGAAGCAGATACATGTTCTAAGTTCTAATGCCTTAATTACCTTCATTAACACATACCAGGACAAAGGTCCTTGTATCTGATTGTTAACGTTAAACACTATTTTCTTGCAGATGTGTCTAAGGAATACACTAATCAGCCACAAATCAGCCACTAAAGATGCTCGACTAAAGGCAACCCAGCAGATGAAGCACCTCATCGTTAGCTTGGAATCAAAAGGAGTGGTATCAAAGATTATACCACAGTTTGAATATGTGTGACTCTAAAACCTCCAAATCTGGTCCTAAACTGAGGAATGCTTCAAAGACGGCTTGAGGGTCAAAGTGGATCTGTAGAAGATACAGCTCTGACCTTGCCTAATCTGTGACACTGGTTAGCGCTGAAAAAGGAAAGACTGGGCTTGTCCTTACTGTGATGGTGACTGTTGGGAAAAGTTCAGGTGTCGATGTTATTGTTCCTAATCCTCAGCTAATCTTAAATGATGCAAATGTGGCATTTCACTAAGAAACACTACGAAAATGCTTTTGCTAAATTAATCCAGTTATGAAGCTGAGAGTTCTGTGTATAGAATAAATGATCCGTAGAAGCTGGAGCGTGTTAACTTCTCACATTTTAGAATGGTATCACCTAGTGATGCACTGAAATGAAAATTCTAGGCCAGCAAACGCAATTCAAGGCACACAAACTGAAGCCTAAAAACCAAAGGAAACATTTCATGGCTGGGTTTTATATATATATATATATATATATATATATATATATATATATATATATATATATATATATATATATATATATATTGATAAAATCTGCTATCAGTAGGACAAAACTGAGTTGATTATAGCTAAAAACAGTTGAAAGTAAAATATTTCTGTAGGCTACAAAAGTCCACTGGCCTCGAGTTCATCCAACGCGATCAGGTTCTTGATAGTTGTTCCAACTGGTGCAGGGAAACAAATTTAACAGTGAATTTACTCAAGTTCCACATTTCACTATTTTTAACTGAAAGGTTTCTATAGCTGAAATTTCATTACATCAAATTCAGTTTATTTCACTGGGGCTCAGACTGAGCTTGTAATGCAAGCTTATTAATATATGTTAGCCTGCTGACATTCAATGCCATACAGTATGTGTTTGCATGTTGCTAATTTACATTGTTGTCTTCTCATGCGTGCAAATGCCCTGTGCAGTGACTGCCTCCTACTGTAATCAGTGAGAAAAGGTCATTTGTTACTCAATTCTCTCATCCTTTACGCTAAAACGCACTCACTGCAGCTTCTGAACTATGGTGTGTAGAATGTTTACTGAGTAATAATTAAGCTTATTTCACACAAAATGACCTAAATGAATGTAATCTTCATCACTGTGATCCTCAGTCATGTCAGACTGACTCTTCTCCTTGGGTGCTATAATGCAGTTATTGCTGTTTCGGTAACTGTATGTGTTCTAGCTAATTGTATATAATGCAAGTGGAGAAGCTTTCATTTGAAACTGTGCAATTAAAGCAACTCAAGTATTGCAGTTTGATTGTTTTCTTTCTTAACCGGCTTAATGCAAATGTCTTTTTACACACTTACACATACAACTATTAAAGTAAACAGACATCCATGCTGTGTGTAAAGTACAGGAATTATGACCGTGCCAAAGCCACCAATGGGCACAATGGTCAACCTAGCAAGCCAGAGCTAATTACCTAACTTTACTGCCTTATTTCACTAAAGCTGAATCAAGAAGAGAGGCAGATTCCCTAATAACCCCCCTTTCATTTAGCAGAAATGCGGCCTCAGTACAGTTATTTGTCTTCTCAATATTTTATTCTTGGCCACTTTGTCTTAAATATTAATCAACAAGTTACCACATCATTATTATCATGGGGGAATTGTCTACATTTACATTTACGGCATTTAGCAGACGCTCTTATCCAGAGCGACTTACAAAAGTGCTATGTGTTCGGTTAGTATGAATATCTCTATCTAGTACAAACAAGATTAAGTCCAAACTACTCTTATACTGAAACACTGCCATAAAGACAGGGCCAGTGCTGATACCTAGAAAAAAGACAACGCAATACCTAGCAAGACTGGAACACCTACAGAGAAGAGAACAAATACAAGACTACATACAGTACAAGTGCAATACTTAGCTAGTGTTCATCGGAGATCAAGTGCAATTACAGTTTATACCAGTACTTTAGTATATTAGTGTTTATAAATGTTTATAAAGAGATAGGTCTTCAGTCTGCGTTTGAAGACCGCAAGCGAGTTCGCTGTTCGGACAGCCAGTGGAAGTTCGTTCCACCATCTGGGTGCCAGGACAGAGAAGCGTTTTCCATGAATCTTGAGTGATGGTGGGTCAAACCGAGCCGTATCTGAAGCGCGAAGGGCTCGAGGTGCGGTTCGACTTTTGACCATTGCCATAAGGTAAGGAGGAGCTGGTCCATTCTTGGCTTTGTAGGCAAGCATCAGAACTTTAAACTGAATGCGAGCAGCTACAGGAAGCCAGTGAAGGGAGCGCAGCAGTGGTGTGACATGAGTGAACTTGGGAAGATTGAAGACGAGGCGTGCTGCTGCATTCTGGATCAGTTGTAAGGGCCTGATGGCCTGCAGAGGAAGACCAGCCAGGAGCGAGTTGCAGTAGTCGAGCCTTGCAATGACAAGAGACTGGACGAGCACCTGGGAGGCCTCCTGAGAGAGGAAGGGTCGGACGCGTCTGATATTGAATAGAATATATCTGCATGACCGAGTCAGGTTCGTAATATGGGCTGAGAACGATATCTGGTCATCTAGAGTCACACCAAGGTTTCTTGCATCTTTAGACGGAACAATCAAAGAGTTCTCGAATGAGATGGCAAGATCCTGCTGAGGACCTGTAGTTCCAGGGATGAACAGCAGCTCAGTCTTGCTGGGATTGAGCTTCAGATGCAGAGATACGACGGCAAACCTGAGTATCAGATGGTGGGAAGGAAAGCATTAGTTGAGTGTCATCAGCATAGCAGTGGTAGGAGAAACCATGAGAGGTAATTACCTCACCAAGAGAACAGGTGTACAGTGAAAAGAGGAGGGGACCTAGCACTGAGCCTTGAGGGACACCAGTAAGGAGCCTGCAAGAAGCAGATGTAGACCCTCTCCTACATGATGTTCTTGCTAGATTCTGCCATCACTAGTGTATGTACACGCCCTCTCCTGCAGGATTCCAGGGGTTAAAGGTTTAAGTATTGAGTTGGCACCATCCATCCATCCATTATCTGCCGCTTAATGCTGCTAGTCGGCGTCAGGGGGGGCTGGAGCCAATCCCAGTGTCATCGGGCGAAGGTGGGGTACACCATGAACAGTTCGCCAGTCCATCGCATGACCACTGCTCACTCACACACGCACTCACACCTACGGGCAATTTAGAGTGACTGATCAACTTATCATGCATGTCTTTGGACTGTGGGAGGAAACTGGAGTACCCGGAGGAAACCCACTCAAGCATGGGGAGAACATAGACACTCCACACAGAACGGCCCGGACTGGGAATCCAACCCGGATCGCCTTGCTGTGAGGCGACAGTGCTAACTGAACTGGCCCCAATTCTTGTATTTTTGGTATTTTATTTTTTTGATTGAGATCCACTTTATGTGGTTATGTACTGAAACATTAAAACTAAAAGCTTTAACATAAAAAAAACACATTTTATTTAAAAAGTCAAGGGAATTCATTTTTCCATAATGTAGGCACAGACAATTTCATTTCAATATTATTTGCTTATGTATATCTGTAGCTCCATACTTCCTCTTTTTGCTAAATTCAGTCATGAAATGCTCTGATTGAATGAAACTACCCAGTCAGAGTTCAAAATCAGAATCAGACTTTATTGCCCGAGTTTGCTCACACATACAAGGAATTTGTTTTTAATTATAGTGGTTGTGATAGCAACCAGACATCTAAAGAGTTTAAGGCAGCACGGTAACATTTCTGTTCAGACTAAAAGAAGTAAGAGTATGGACCTATCAAAATACTGTATGTGTTGCCTTGTAAAGTATCATCATTTAAAAGTCAGAGGATGGACTTGCAGGGTGTTCTGACCATGTCATATGTCTTTACGTGTCAACGCCACACGCACCGGCTCATAAAGAAGATCCCACTTGATGTTTACTTCTCAAATGCAAAATCGTTATTATAATGATGATAAATATGATGAAAATCGTAGATAATTTACCCACATCCTCAGAAAACACATTATTCACCAAGTTTTTAAAAAAAAGTTTTTAAAGGATTTGCTAATGTAAGATTTTTCCAGGATCCACAGCACCACCCACATTGGATATTTTCTTTCACACATAGAATACCAGTATCAAAATACAAAATATGCTGGGTTTTTTTTGTGGCCAGCTCTTTTTTTTCTAGCAGGATCAGCGCCATCTGAGCTGACAAGTTTTTCGGTGCCGGTGCGCCCCCTGGTGTACATACCAAAGAAGTGTCCACCTTTTTAGTTCAGAAGACGGACAACAGTCCTACTCAGGACCGCAGTTGCTCAGGGCACTGGAAAGGATTAGTTAAAGGTTTCGGAACCTCACTGAAATTATAAATTACTTTATAAAAACATTACGAGAGGAATCAATACGTCTAAAGAACTGCTGCTGTGTATAACGAACCCTAGAAAGTGTGTTCAAATATGTGCTTTTAAGATATCAGATGTAAATCGCTTGTGTTTGTAGTAACAAGTGAGCTGGAGTTAAACTGTGTTTTGGATGTTTTTTCTGTTGCACTAAAATCAAGAAAACTGTATGATTACTATGCTGAACGTCAGCGTCACCAGCTCCCTGGTGGTCTAGTGGTTAGGATTCGGCGCTCTCACCGCCGCGGCCCGGGTTCGATTCCCGGTCAGGGAACTCGCCTTTTTAATTCAGACCATGGCCTTTTTTAAAACACAGGCACAATAAATACATATGGTTTCCCGTTGTCCCATGTCAAACGGTGCTGTTTACATTTTCTCAACAAGGTGTTCACAACCTCTATCATGTAGTTTTATAACGACCTGTTGACAACCTAAAAAATTCCAGAAAGATCCATTCACAGCATGGGATAATTAAGGAATCTACGCGATAGTGCTGTGCAGATCGATACCTCCGATACCAGATCTTTATGCTCTAAAATCAATTCTCAAATCAAAATATCGATACTTTTGATACTTAAATCATTTGAGGTAATGTATATCATTAATAGGAACACAGTGGAAAGTAACTAAACTATTGAGATCTTGTCTAAATGATACGGGGTCGATGGGAACTACTTTTTCTTCCACCTGGTTAAGTGCGTGATGGGTAAGCGCAGTGGCAGTCGCTGTCCAGTCAGTCACTCAGCATGGAGACACAATGGCTGAGTCATGTGTGGAGCTTCATACAGCCTTGCGCTAGCAAAAGCTATAGTTAAATGATTATTTCTACTTAGGCACTTTATCAATGTCTCGCTCATATATTTACAGATGCTCGAATTATTATTCATCTGGCAACGAGTTGTTACAGATTTCTTTCTGGATCACATCATTTTATTTATAAAATAGGAGACGGCGATGACTGCAGGGAGATTTGAGTCTGTTATTAAGCTTGTATATTCTTGTTTTACGAAAATAACTACAATACAAACAAACAAACATGCAATAATAATAATAATAATAATAATAATAATAATAATAATAATAATAGTGGCACGGTGGTGTAGGGGTCAGCACTGTCTCCTCACAGTAAGATGATCTGGGTTGGATTCCCGCTCCGGGCCGTTCTGTGTGGAATGTGCATGTTCTCCCTGAGCTTGAGTGGGTTTTCTCCGGGTACTCTGGTGTCCTCCCACAGTCCAAACACATGCATGTTTGGTTGATCTCACTCTAAACTGCCTGTAGGTGTGTGTGTGTTGATCATGTGATGGACTGGCGACCTGTCCCTGATGACACCCGTAACCCCAACTAGTGGCATAAAGCCACAGATAATGGATGGATGAATAATAATACAGTTATAATGTTAATTATTAATATCAAATACGATTTCTATTATTCTTGTTTCATTATAAAATATGGCTATTATTAATAATAATATAAATACAGTTGTTATTATAACAAATAGCTGCTACATGTAGGTAGGGTATAAATAGACTTAGGTAATTACCTAGATTTAGGTAATTCCGCATCTGTATCGGTATTGGTATCAGTGATACTTGCCCTGTAACCACTACTGCGCGGCAATGACGGTGTGCTGACAACTTTCTAATGAATTAACTTTACTGTAACCGTGCTTGCTAAGATAATGTCTTGTTTTTTAATAACATCTTCAACTGGCGTATAATGGGAAACACAGTTTTGTTTATCTAATAAATGTGGTATCAATCAAATTAAAACTTTAATATATCCTAAATATTTAAATCCCAATATAAAAAATGACAATGGAAAGGAAACAATTCTAGAAAGTACAGTCTATATGCTGTCACATGACAATCACATGACTATTTGAGGAGGGAAGCGCTCGTGTTGTCGTGGCCGAGTGGTTAAGGCGATGGACTAGAAATCCATTGGGGTCTCCCCGCGCAGGTTCGAATCCTGCCGACAACGATTCACTTTTACTTGGAAGAGAAAAACACGAGCACTAAATAACCGAGCTCACAACAGCATGAACTGCTCGATTTTACGGGCTGCTCTTTATTAGCGAGCAAAATAAAAGTACACTGTAATACAGAATAATGGATAGCAGTGGAATACGAAAGTGAAAGTGCTACAAAACAACATTCTACTCTTTCTAACAAGTAGTGGTTTCACGCATGTTAATTATCTATTTCTTAATCTATCCTTGTGGCAGTCTGATATTATGTGTTATCATCATCTAATACCTATTTGGCTAATTCATTAATAAATACTTCATACATTTTTAATAAAGTGTATCTAGATCTGAACGGGCTGCTTGAAAATTTCGATGAGTAATATATATATATATATATATATATATATATATATATATATATATATATATATATATATATATATATATATATATAAAGTAATTCAGTCCTATTTCACACGCCATCGTTTACGTGCCGCAGACTTTTATTTTGTGATTGTAGTGCGATGGGTTTCTATGGCGACAACTTGTTCAGCGTGCTTTACCAATTCTAGCACATTCCCTTCCCTCGTTCCCTACTCTTTCATTTGTGTGGCTACGAACAGTACGAATAAAACAAATACGGTTAAAAGTATTATTTCTACTGCAAAATCTCTTCCAAACACAAGGTATATAAACGTTTTACCTCTGTCTACTATCCGTTTTCCCCTAGCTCCCCTAGGACGGAGTGAAGGGTTGAAGGGAACGTAGCTAAAGATTGAGCTACAGCCAATCATGGACGATTTAGATGATTTACTTGACGAGGTTGAGGCAAAGTTTTGTCGAAATACTTCGCTGTCAGCTCAGCCTTCACGTAATCTGAGAGTAAGCCAAGACAGTTTCAGACAACGGAGTAATAATGACTCAGTTCGCAGGTATATAACCCACCGCTGTTCTGCACAGAGCTGACACTGGAAACGCTAGCTGGGTGTTATGCTAGATGATTGGTTCGGTTAGGCTAACCTTAACTAGCCAACTCAATAAATAATATTTTCTAGAAACAGGATTTTAGCCAGTTACTGATATGTCTATGATTATGTACCATCAACTAAGCTAATAAAGTGAGTTGTTAGGCTGTATTTATCGGTTTTGAAACTAAACTAAGCTGTTGGGTTTTCATTGCTAGCACTGCGAATCAGCACGAAGCCGGAGCAGATCCTGATATCGAGGCTGCGCTTCAGGAAATTCTGTATGATGATGATTACCTGACTGTTAGTTCAGACGTGAGTATGAACAGGTTATTGTGCATATAAAACAAGCTGCACTGTATGTCCAAGAGTTTGTAGGTACGGGTTCGTTCTGTTTTCTACTAAAATCAAGGAATTTAGTTACTGCGTTAACAGTATATACTCTTCTGAGAAGACTTTACACTAGATGTTGGAATATTGCTGTGTGGATTTGATTAAATTCAGCCACAGTAGCATTGGTGAGGTATCGGTGTTGGATGATCAGTTCTGGATCACAAACTCCAATTTAACTCCTCATAATGCTATTGGATGGAGTTTCATTAGGCATGACATTGGACATGATTGGACCTGATCATCTTAAACTCGTGTCCAGCTTTTCCAGAACATCCCAATCTATTGGTAGCATTTGTCTGCCGAGACTATACAAGTGATATGCACAGTTGTATGCCTGTATCAACAAATGGGAAAAGTATCTTAATGTGCTAGTTAATACAAGTGTATCACTGTTTTTGGATGTGCAGTGTTTCCACATGTAATAATGCGCAATGTTGCTGACTAAGATAAAATGTCTCTGTACAGGTACCCACCACAGAGAGAAGCTGCACTAAGAATTCTTCACCTCAAGTAACTTCAAAAAGGTAATTCCAGGGTGGCTATGAAGAACATATACTGTTGAATTAGAACCTAGTAAAATTCAAGTATTTGTTGTGTTACACACAAAACAAGTAGTCTTCCTGAGCCTATGCCCAAAGAAACTGCTAAACTAGACCTTTGAAACAGGCAAAAAAATAAAAATACAACAGTAAAAGATAATAGGAACAATAAAATGATACTGTAATACAACACAGGGAAATGACAAATCAGTGCAATACAAGAGAGAGTAGCTCAAAACAACAGTTGTATATTTTTGAAATAATTTGACTTCTGGTGACGAGAAGCAGGATTGCTTACAATAAATAATTTGAGTAACAGTAATAGTTATGGTGGAATTTTAAAACTATTAGATTGTGAAAGTTTCTTATTAGTTTGTTAAATGGATTTTTGCTTTAATGATTCTGGAATTAAGGTCTAAACAAAAATCACTTCACGGATGCATTTATTTCAGTATGCTATTGTTAGTTCATGGAAATAGCTGATAACCAAAGTAGCGAGCAAAACATTTTTCATAAAACTAAGTGCCAACCAAGGCTTGGGCAACTATTTCAGTATCATTAGTGTTTAAACTCTTTTAAGGACATATTTCTTTGAGCTGGTGAGCAAATAAATGTGCCTCAATGACTTTTGCAATTTACATACAGATGCTGCCCTCTGTTTCTGGGTGGAAGCTCAATAATAAATGGTGTCGGAACAAGTATTTCACAGAGGTGAGTTTTATGACTAACAAACTGCTGTATAACCCACTGATGATCAATACCCTGAGCTTAGTGTGATTATCCTAAATAATGGTGCCCTAAAGGGTATATATCATGGAAACTTGCCTCACTTATGTAGTATCTAAACATTATTGAATCAAAGTTGGAGGACTTACATGAGCACCAAGCTCACATAGGTGCTTTAGCAGAATTTGTATATGGTATTGAACCTTTGTACTTAGGTAGGTTGGCAAAAAGTGATCTCTTCAGTTCATGGCAGCATATAACACGACAGTTAATCTCCTGAATGAGAGCAAGCTCAGTTCAGTGCAGTGTAATGTTGATCATAAACGTCTTTAGTGTTGTAGTTTGATATTAATAAAGTGTTATAAAGTAAAACTAAGAAACTCTTAGTAGGTATGTAAGTATTACTACTGCAGTATAACCCACTGATGATCAATACTCTGGGCTTAGTGTGAGTATCTTAAATAATAATGACCTAAAGGGTCCATATTATAAACTTGCTTCATGTATGTAGTATCTAAACATCCTTGAAATTTCATGTACTGTTCATACAATCTATATGTGAAAATTATCTGCAGAACTGCCTGCTTTGATGGTGTTGCATTTTTTATCATGACCCTATGAAAACCATCACTGGTTTACCCTACGACAGTCTCCCACCCAGTCTGGGTTACTAAAGGATGATCTCTTGGTGTGCATTCTTAATATGTGTATATTTTTTTTCCTTTTTTGACTTTCTCTTGTAGAGCATGTGACCAACTAAGATGTACATCTTGTGACTTCCATGTAGCCATGTTTGATGATCATGAGTGGGACTCTTCATGTGACTATCTTTTCTTCAGGTATGCTCATGTCATTTTGAATTATGTGCTATGGACAGGAGAGGGCAGCAGTAGCACATGGTAGAAAGCTAGAAATACAAGCACTGGGCTTCTGAATTAGTCGGTGGTCCCTTATCTTTGTGTGACTGTCAATATTGTGTTCTGTTTTCTGTCGATGTGTAACGGAGTAAGATAATTCATCAACCTTTACAAAGAGCATTAGTTTAGGAAAAGATGTTGAAAGAAAATATGCGGTAATGTCTTAGCGAAATTCTTTTCAACGCGGAAGTGTGAATAACGGAACACAGTAGATGGGCTTAAAGCTTTTTCCACCAGACTGCATCATTTCCTTATCTCAGGCTTAGAATATGTGCTCTGTACTTGGTCTCACCATCAAACACACAATGACTCATTTTCAGCATCTTTTCATGTTGTTTACACTTTTATGTACACCTTTTTGTTACATTCTGTCAAACGGTTTAATATACTTCAGCCATGCTGTGTGAGTTCATTCACATTCTGCCAGTTGAAGCAGACCATCTTAAACTGAAAGCATGTAAAACCGCACATGGACACTTTTTACCCCAAACAAAGTCACATCAGGACTATTTAAAATACTAAATAAACACATTCTCTGGCATCTTTAGTCTGAAAGGCTGTCCAACATGCCCAGGCTGAGTTACAGTCACAAAGCTATGATTTTGTATGTTATGGAAAAAAAAATCTGTTTTTTATTTACAGTGTCTTTCAGAAGACAATTGAGTAAAAAGTTCTATGAAATATAGGGAAAAGTCTTGTGACCCTATAAATATCCATTAGGGATATAAAAAAAATGTACTTAAGTACTGTAACGAAGTTCACCACTTATCATTTCATTTTCTAGCAACACATTTTTTATTTAATACATTCAATACATTTATTTAATATGAATCCATGACGTAATGATGAGAACAGTGAACGGCTACACAGACTGGAGACTGTAAAGAGTTAAAATATTTTAATTATGTGTGTGTGTGTGTGTGTGTGTGTGTGTGTGTTTTTTGTCTTGTAGAAACAACATGCCAGACCATAACAAGTTGCAGGCCAAGCTAAAACGAAGACAGGGTGCGCGTGCTTATGCCTGCCAGTGCAGCTGGCACTCTGCCTTCACCCTGTCTGAATTGAGGCATATGCCGCAGTTCAAGTGGGTTTGCGGTCGACACAGAGTTTAATGATTTTATGAACCACTTTGCACCTAGCAACTTTCAAAATTGGTGCAGTTACTCATATGTTCTGTGCTTCAGAGAAGATGCTGGCTGAGGGGTAATTTTCTATTACCCCTCTCAGCCTGTTTTTTGAGATGGAAAACAGGTATTTATAGGCCAGACTACACTTTGTGTTTAATGTTAGGTAGCGTTATGTTGTCAATTTCATGGTGCTTTTGTTTTATGACTTGCTTCTTAGAAATCTGTTTTGTAATTTCAGCTCTTATTGCAAAATGTAACCCTAGAAATACATTCTGGCATCAAAGAACGGAAACAACTTACTAAAACTATATTGAAAGGTTTGCAACACATTTTCACACCAAGTGCATTTTTATTTCCAGCTCACCGAATAGATCCTGTAAAGATTTTTTATTCCAGATGAACTGTGAAACTGACAGGTAGCAAAATATTTGGCACCCTGTGAAAAAACGTTCTTTATTCAGACATTTATTTGACTGTTAGATGTGGTCTTCAAGACTAAATATATCCATAATGTGTAGCACGTTTAAGTATTTAAACTGATGTACATTGTAAATCCTTGTTTTGCTCTGATCAAATGTACAGAGCAAAAAATATAGTGTATAGAGTAAATCACAAATAAACATTCTATATTTTGAACAAAAGAAAATGTGCAGCATTTCATTACCTCCCTGCCCAGAGACTCAAATAAATAATGTTAGCAGTCTTTGAGAACTTGTCTAGTTATATAGGATGCCTTAGCATTTGAGGTTCACCAGTTTGCAACATCATCATAGTCACTGCTTGAAGACGACTGGCAGTTCTCCTCATCAATGTCCGGTACATTTTCATATGCGTCGTCAGATGATGTGCTACTGTCATCTAGAGAGAGAAAGAACGATGGCGCTTATATTAGCTAATGGCAGATATGGTAGACATTAAAACTAAGATGTCACCTCAGGCTTGTATTTTTGTAGTGTAATATGAAGCCACTGTTGTATAAAACAAGAAGCCAGAGTGAGTCAGATGAATAACAACCTTAGAACAGAGATATGGCTACACCTGAGAAGTACCTTGATTCAGGGAGCTTGGCATGAGAAGATTGCTGTTTCCTGTTGGCTGAGGAGTGTGGTGGCTTGGGGGGTTCTGCTCAGGAAGCGATGGGCTTCCCTCAACTTTCACAGAAGAACAAGAGGAGATGTTTGATGTCATAGAATGGTGTTGTATTTTTCCTCACATATCACTAAGATTAATTTGCACTCTTAAAAATAAAGACTTTAAAAAAGGGTTCACTGGAGTGATGCCATATTGGACCTTTAAAGGAACCATTCAAAGCTTTTAAAGAACCGTCCATCAAAACGTTTAGTGGTTAGTCCTGGGAATACACCACCTTGCAACACACCTAATCCGTCTAATCAGGCAATAATCCAGTTCTAAATGACCTGCATCAGGTAGATAAGGATAGTGAATAGGTGATGGTGAAAGGTTATGTATCAGATTAAATGAAAAAACTTGGATGTACTTTGTTAAAGGGGAATTCCACCAATTTTTAAAACAGCATATCATTCAGTCATTGATATGAAACAGATATTTTAGAGTGAAATGATGTAAAATTAATAGTTATAAACAAACGTACAGACTCCTATTTCTTTACAGCAGTGGTGATATGGGAACCAGTGGTTACATCATCGTCTGTGCAAATTGTAGTTACTTTGGGAAGTTTTTTTTCCTTACAACCACTCAAGATTTCAAAAACTTATACTATAGGCCAAAACTACATGCACACAGGCCAAAACTCTTGTAACACAATGTCCCATGCATCAAGCCACACCGTTTATACCACACCGTCTCATGTAAGTGACATTAAACTCTTTAGACGTCTGGTTCTTATCAGCACAACCGTGAACAATTCTGACTTTGTAAGTTTTTCATTTGAGCTTACATGTCTGGACAAAGGCTTCAGCCTCCATGCCTGTGTTTTCATAGCAATCACCAGAAGACGTACTGTCTGAATCACTCCAGTCCTCTGCTCCATAGAACAAAATAGAATTTGAATTTCATGACTTCTTGATTTTTAACTGTATAACCAAATTAATTAAAAACTCTAAACAGATTTGTTTAACTTACGGTTTCTGTTAGCTGATTGGCTGGTGTTGGGTAATAGTGCCATGTGCAGTGAGTGTTCAGGGTGAAACTGGTTACCATCTTTAGGAGAAAAGTAAAGGTGATTTAAAAAGCTGTACATTAAACATGGGTTTAAATTGACTGTGAGACTGTTTCCATCAGCTGACCTGGATTTAAAGGCTCGTCCTGTTCAGGTTGTGTGTTTTCATAACATTCTCCTGAAGATGTGCTCTCTGAATCAACATCACCTACAAACCACAGTGAAAACAGTCAGCAGTGCATTAATAGCAGCACAGAATTTACTACAGAGAAAAAAACAACTTTTTCAGACAAAAAAGAAATTAAATATGAACCAAAAATTATGTAATGTAAATATAAACATGAGTTAATTATGTTAAGCTCAGGAAATACAGATAATGAAACTAATAATGGCAGAGATGACTCATTTAATTTATGTCTGCTCCTGGAGATCTATCACCGGGTGTGCTGGAACTGAACTGTTCAGAGTGGCAGACCTCCAGGACCAGGACTGTGTTCCCCTGCTGCAGAGGATGTATTAAGTTGTGTATAACATTGTTCTACTGATTGGTTCACAAGATATCAAGCCCCCATTTTCTAAATATTACATTCTTGTTACTTATTACTGTGTTTATGTTCTTTTACTGTTGTAATGATAGAAACCGATCAGCCATGCTGTGCAAAACAGTTGGTGTCATTACAAAAGACGCCGCCATTGGTTTGAAAAATTTCTTGCAGCAAGTTGCAGTCAGAGTGAAAGTGAAGAAGCTTCGTCAGGGGCAACATTATTAAACAACACTTGAACATTAATAGCTACATAACTCCAGAGGTGTCAAGTAATGAAGTACAAATACTTTGTTACCTTACTTAAGTAAAAATTTTGGTTATTTATTGGGGTAATTATTTATCAGCTGACTTTTTACTTCTACTCCTTACATTTTCACACCATTATCTGTACTTTCTACTCCTTACATTTTAAACATAGCCTCATTACTCCTTTTACATTTCAGCTTGTTTTCATTAATGTACATTTACATTCCAGTAAAGGTTATTAATAACATGCCTTTGAAGTTTAACTTTTTGCACCATTACAATACTTAAAGGCAACTAGTCATCATATCAGACTGTGGTGTCCAACTGTCTTTTCTATACTGTGGTGTGCTGGGGAGGCAGCATGAAAAAGAGAGACGAGATGCGTCTGGACAAGCAGGTCAGACGTGCGGGGTCCATGGTTGGTATGGAGCTAGACTCTGTGGCTACGGTAGCAGAGAGGAGGACACTGCACAAACTGCTCTCCATCATGGATGATGATGGTCACCCACTGCACACCATCATCATGGAACAAAGGAGCAAGTTCAGTGGCAGGTTCCTGTCACAGAGCTGCTCTACAGACAGACTCAGGAGATCCTTTGTCCCGAGAGCCATCAGACTCCGGAAGAGGAAGGAGGACAGATGAGGAACAAGTCCCTAATGTTCAAATTACAGTTTAATTTTATTTGTACTGTAATCACATTACTGTACATCTGCAATGATAGACACTATTGACACTTTACTGGACATCTTATGTCAGCACTCATAGACACTATTGACACTTTGATGTACATCCTGTACATTTGTACTCATAGACACTATTTGACACTTTGCTGTACATCCTGTACATTTGCACACTTGGACACTTTTTAACACTATTTAACATTTACTTGATACAATCTTTGCACATCTATTTATTTTGTAATAAATAGCCCAGTACTGTAATATATCTACTGATACCCTTTTTTTCTTTTACACATTACCTAATTTATTACTGCACTACCTTTGTTACCTTCAGTCAGGGTGTATAGTTTTGTTTTCATATGTTCTTGTATATATTCTTTTTGACTATTGGAATTCTTTATTCTTCTTTATACTTCTTTGTATCTATCTATCTATCTATCTATCTATCTATCTATCTATCTATTCCGCTCCATAAAACACGTTAATGCTCAGTAGTGCACATTACTAGAAAACATTGAAATATCGAATATCGGGATATTATGTTTAGTGAAACTGTATCGATTCTCAAAAACACAGCATCGATACACAAATTTCTGGCAGACAGTGACTCATTGTGACCACTGTATCACAATACCTATTGTATCGCCAGGTTCTTGCCAATACACAGCCCCAGTGTACATATATAGTTCTTTAATATATTTGCATTGTACTAAAGTACATTTATTTTCAATGGGCTTATATGCAGCTGAAACAGGAAGCCTAGTGCATCCCAAATTTTTCATCATTAACAGTTTAATATAGCATTATAGTCATTAAGGCTTTTAGAAGAGTAATTTTTGGGGGAAGTGGGCTAGTGCACTATAGACCCCTCTGGTGGGGCCCAAGCTTTTTTCCCTAATGGTTTTTTTCCCTTACATTACTTTCACTTTTCCCTTACTTTAAGTAGTTTTTAAAGCAGTACTTTTACACTTTTACTGGAGTACTGGAGCTTGTGTTGATCCTTCTACAGTTTTTTTTCACCATAGTATCTATACTTCTACCTGAGTAATTAATATGAATACTTTAAGATGTTAACGGTATTACCAGCGGACTTTAACTTACAGTTTGTGTTAGCTGATGGACTGGTGTTGGGTAACTGGGCCATCTGCAGTGAATGTTCAGGGCAAAACTGGCTCTTATCTGAAGGAGAAGGAAAGGTGATTTAAAGTAAATTACTGTAAATTAAACATCTTATGGGTTTAATGTGACTGTGTTGCTGTTCCAGCAGCTGACCTGGATTCAACAGTTGCTCTTGTTCAGGTTGTGTGTTTTCATAACATTCTCCTGAAGATGTGCTCTCTGAATCAACAGCACCTACAAACCACAGTGAGAAGGATCATTAGTGAGCTCAGTGCAGAATTTACACTGAGAACACTACAGTGAGAAAAAACAAACAAAAAAGGATGCAACAAAAAAGGATGCAACATATTCATAAGCATGAGCAACAGAACCCGAGAGGTGAAACGTATTTAGCCATTATATGTGTGAACAAGACAGTTTGCTAAGAGAAACTGGCTGAAACAGAACCGCAATGCTGCAAAGAGCCCATTACCTCTCAGTCTATACAACAGCAACATTGCAATAAAGTACTAATGTTATTCATTTGTTAAATCGGGTTCCTTTTTCTCCTGTCAGTTCAGCTTTTTTTAGTATAGTTGTTTCTGCTTTTTTATAAATATTCAAATATTTATTATAGACATAATTATGAAAAGTGTGTAAATTTGAAGATGTTAGTAAATAATAAAATAATAAAACCAAACATGTTCAAATACTGGACTAGACTTAATGGTGCTTATAATGTAATAGAGTACACATCGTCACTACAAAATAAAAAATGTATCTGCATTTCTTTTTAATGATTTTCAATTTTCTTCACAATTCAAGCAGCTTTATATATGTGGACATAATAATTAGACCAACATAAATATTCAAAGAAAGCTTTGTTGCTTTAAATAAAAACTCTTTACATTAACTGAGACTGAAGGTAAAGACTGTGTTTTGTGTCCTCTACTACTAATTTATTTTGAAGACAGCAACAATATATAGAAAAACTAAATAGCAGCGAAGGAGGAAACGGCTTACAACCCGTCATGTTTTTCAGAGCATTCTCCTCCTTGCAGATTCTCTCTTCCACTTGATTGCACTCACCAACCGCATGTGCATCATCTGAGGATGCAAAGTTAACAGTTTCTGTCAGTGTATGTCGCGTCCGATAGGGATGATCCACTTAGTGATTTAGAAAGTAAACTCCTAGCTGTTATATTTAAACTGTATGCAAATGTGCAGGACATACAGAGCAGGATATTAACATCTTACATGTATCATGTGTTTGTTTGGTAGTTATTAAGACTTTTGGCTGCTTACTGTCTAAGTTATTCACAATAACTGGTGAAACTACACCAAAGCTGTTATAATATTCATAATCAGAGCCACTTGAGGTCTCAGAATCGTCCTGCAGTGAGGGTCTCCTGGTGTCTCTTTCACCTGTGGAAACAAACCGAGAGCAGTTGGTACCATCTTTATTTTTGGTGTTTTTTATTTTCCTGCATCGTATGAACATGACAGCTGCCGTTTACAATGTGTTAAAATTTAGTGATGAATAAACCAATAGAAATTCTCGAATATTATGTGGAAAATATTCCGGTTTCATTGACTGAGATTAAAAGTTAGGGCAGTTTTTGTCCTTGAGATTTCTTTGGATAGCTACAACATAATGTAATAAATAGATGTACTTCTGGGCCTACTGTCATTTAAAGGTAGTAAAGACACTTGATGATGAGCAGTGCAATTTAGAACATACAACACGGTTCTAGCTTGTTCTCAAATCGAGCAGTTCCAGTATGCTCCCTTGAACTCTGGTTTTATCTACTGGATGATTTATAGGCAGATACCGTATGTAGACGTGTGTGCAGTGACAGGATGTGCAGTGACAGCTTGGAGGTTGTTGATTTCCCGATCTTCTCCCATGTGAGAGTCTAGTCTTTGGTGAATCACGCATGCTGTGAGCACAGAGAATGAAAAAGTGTTATGCTTTATGGTGCATTTATGAGGCTGTGCATTTGCAGAAGCTTCTTATGTTAAATATAGAGCAAAGTAACTTGGCCCCCTTTAGCAGAACTGCAGAACAGCATTTATCTGTGACTGTGATAGTAACCCAAATCAGTAGTTCTGCAAGCCAAAACAGTCTTTATTGCAAAACCATCTTAGGTATTGCAAGAATTTCTCATAGAAGGTGAGTTTAAGTGTAACTTAGTTTTGGAAGCTGGACCACACCCCGATTACCTCTACTGACTATGTATAACCCCCCATTCTCACTCCATTCCCGTGTCAAACAACATCGCACCCACCCCTTATATTCATTCTTATCTGAAAGACAAGTGATTGGGTGTGGGGGGAGGGTCCACAAGTAAACATGCGTGTATTTTGTATACTTTGTTTATTTATTACAGAATGGTTAATTACAAATGATATTATCAGCTTAGCAATTGGAGTGAAAAAAAAAAAATCTTTGAATATTTCTTTTTTTGTATTACCTACATCATTTTTTGCTCTAATGATAGCGTGCAAGCAAACTGGCATTAGGCTCTATAAGTCTATGAGTGCAAAAGTCTCTTATCAGTGGATCAAATCCACGTGAGATCTGAACTGATAACTGCCATTTATATTACAACATGGTCACAGTCACAGTTTTGCTTAGATTGGAATAATTAATAATAATAATAAAATTCTAAAACTATAATTCAGTTCAATTTCTACAACCCAATTTTAGCCACAACTGAATGTCATTAAGCCAACGTTTATTGCAGCGCTTCAGTTTTTTTTAGTTCAGGTTTTGCTCTAACAAGCAAAAAAAAGTAGAGCAGTGTTTTTTTTTACCTTGTGGTGTATTTTTATGTTGAAAAAAATCAGGCCAAATATTGTTTTCTCACTGGTTTCTCTGGTTCCAAATCCTAAACAAAAGGTAAGTAGCCTGTTTGTCCACTAGATTTTCTATTTTAAAAATCTATTTAAAAATAGGAAAGCAAACTTTCTGCACACATAATATGCTCCCAAAAGACCACTGGGTCATTTAGATCAACTTGTGTTAGTAGTAATGATTGATCTGTATATTGTCTGGCATTGTGATGTCAGCAAATACATGCATCTAGTGAAAATTCAAACCTATAAGCTACTGTTTATCAAATGTTACTAGCACGATTGGATTCACTGTTTAATTAATGTATAGTTATGTTTAAAATTTTATCATTATATTGATATTTTAATGTTATGTTTAATAGTAATGTAAGGTTATGTTTAATAGTAATGTTTGTTTATGTTTAATAGTAATGTTTGGTTATGTTTAATAGTAATGTAAGGTTATGTTTAATAGTAATGTTTTTTATGTTTAATAGTAATGTTTGGCTATGTTTAATAGTAATGCATGGTTATGTTTAATAGTGATGTTTGTTTATGTTTAATAGTAATGTAAGGTTATTTTAATAGTAATGTTTGTTTATGTTTAATAGTAATGTTTGGCTATGTTTAATAGTAATGTATGGTTATGTTTAATAGTAATGTATGGTTATGTTTAATAGCATTGTTTGTTTATGTTTAATAGTAATGTAAGGTTATGTTTAATAGTAGTGTTTGTTTATGTTTAATAGCAACGTAAGGTTGTGTTTAATAGTAATGTAAGGTTATGTTTAATATTAATGTATGGTTATGTTTAATAGGAATGTATGGTTATGTTTAATACAATGTTTGTTTATGTTTAATAGTAATGTAAGGTTATGTTTAATAGCAATGTTTGTTTATGTTTAATAGTAATGTATGGTCATGTTTAATAGTAATGTAAAGTTATGTTTAATAGTAATGTAAAGTTATGTTTATTAGTAATGTATGGTTATGTTTAATAGTAATGTAAGTTTATGTTAAATAGTAATGTAAGGTTATGTTTAATAGTAGTGTAAGGTTATGTTTGTTAGCATTGTTTGTTTATGTTTAATAGTAATGTAAGGTTATGTTTAATAGTAATGTTTGTTTATGTTTAATAGTAATGTAAGGTTATGTTTAATAGTAGTGTTTGTTTATGTTTAATAGCAACGTAAGGTTGTGTTTAATAGTAATGTAAGGTTATGTTTAATATTAATGTATGGTTATGTTTAATAGGAATGTATGGTTATGTTTAATAGCAATGTTTGTTTATGTTTAATAGTAATGTAAGGTTATGTTTAATAGCAATGTTTGTTTATGTTTAATAGTAATGTAAGGTTATGTTTAATAGTAATGTAAAGTTATGTTTATTAGTAATGTATGGTTATGTTTAATAGTAATGTAAGTTTATGTTAAATAGTAATGTATGGTTATGCTTAATAGTAATGTAAGGTTATGTTTGTTAGTAATGTTTGGTTATATTTAATAGTAATGTAAGGTTATGTTTAATAATAATGCAAGTAAGGTTGTGTTGAATGTTACTTATGTACAGAAATAAGGATGATATATGCACTTGCCATTTCTTCTTCTGTAGTATTTGCAAAGAGCAGCATTTGATAATAACACTAGGAGCAGAGCGATAGACAGACTGATACAGCCCCACACCGCTGCTGAGAGTCTGTCCTTGATGTCCTTAATCACCATCACTGTAGTAGAATCTAAAGACAACAATACACCAATCAGATCACACTGAGTCTGATATTTTTACTGCTGACATAACCTTATCTTTCATATGGTGAATGAAAGATGTTTTTGACTGTAGTTTAGGGTTAGAGAGGAGGTATCACCTGTGGTCTGGTTGTTCGGAGCTGGTTCAGTCGTGTTTGTCGGGGTAGCTGTTGTGGCAGTGCTTCCTGTTTAAGAAGAAATATTATTATTATAATTAGATTTTTTAGTTTTTTTCTTACAGGCAGTCAGCAGTCAGCAGCAGCAGCACAGTAACTGCCTTTTGTGACCCTCATTGCTTCTGGGGCTAATAATAACCACGGCCTTATATTTTACACTCAGGAAACCAGGTCTGGAGGATAAACCTCAGAGCTGACTCTGATCTATTTTCACACAGTAACTCTTCAGCACACGAGGTTCTGTGGCTGGGCCTAATCACTCAGATATTTCCAAAAACTCAAAACAATTGTCCTAACTGACATTTTCTATTAAATTTGACTGTGAGAGAAACCATAGCATCTAATTTTTGAGACTTGATATACTGCAAATGATCTCAAAATGAGTCATATTAAAAATACTGCCTACGTTTGAGAAACCTTCTCTTGGCAATATTAACATTTTAACACAGAACCTGTATTTCACATATATATAATTTCTTGGTATTTCTCCCAGCTCTGAAATATATATAATATCCATTTTGTGATGTATATGTATAATGAAGTCCAAAATCGGTTTATGTAAACAGAAAATGTTACAATCCCAATTTCACAAAAGTTGGGACACTGTGTAAAATGTAAAAAAATGTAAATAAAAACAGAATGCAATAATTTACAAATCTCATAAACCCATATTATATTCACAATAGAACACAGAGCATATAGCAGATGTTGAAGGTGAGACATTTTAACATTTAATTCAAATTATTAATTCATTTAGAAAGTAGAATCTCAAGAAAGTTGTTACAGGGCCATGTCTGCCTTTGTATAATATCCCCTCTTCTACTAACAACAGTCTTTAAACGTTTGGCAAGTGAAAAAAACAATTGCTGGAAAACGGCAGCGTTTCTGGATTGTGTTGATATACGGCTTCTTCTCTGCATGATACAGCTTCAATTTGCATTTGCGGATTACACGTCGAACTGTGTTCACAGTTAATGATTTCTGGAAGTTTTCCTGAGCCCATGCAGTGATTTCCAGTACGGAATCATGCCTGTTTTTAATGTGGTGCCATCTTAGGGCCCGAAGAACACAAGCATTCAATATTGACCAGCAGCCTTTGTTCCTTGTGCACGGGGTTTTCTTTCGCAGAGTGGTGAAACTCTGCCCATCTTTGCTTCTGAGAGACTCTGCCTCTCTGAAATGCTCTTTTTATACCCAGTCATGTTACTTGCACTTGCACTCCTCCAGCTGTTTTTTTTTATTAGTATCACTTACTTTTCCAGCCTTTTATTGGTCTTGTCCAAACATACATAGTTACATATACATATGTAATAATACATAGCTGCCATCAAGTTGTAATTTCTTTCAACATCTGATATGTTTTATTGTGAATTAAATACAAGCATAAGATTTGCAAGTTATTGCAAACTAACATTTATTTACATTTTACACAGCATCTTTTTTGGAATTGGATTTGTAGAGTTCTGTGTGTTCAAGATATTAAATGAAAGGTTGGGTACAAATTCCAAAGTGCTGTGGGATTATTCATTATTTTGGGTAAAATAATGGCAGATGTAAAGATACACTAAATACATTTCTGTGAAATGTCTAACAGAGTCTTTTTAGCAAACGAAGGAAATTACTCCATACTTATTTAGAGAAACAAAGAACAAACATACACTAAATTTAAATGTCACATGTTTAAGCAGGGAAAGAAATTATAAACATGTCTATGTACCAAGCCATATGGCATAAATTTGCAGCATAAATACAAAGTTAGTTTTCTAGAGTAAATGGCAATAACACAGTTAAACCACATTAAGAATTACTACTTTCGTTTATAGTCTACATACAGTTTTGTTCTGCATCATGCACTGCCACGGCCTGCAGTAGGAGAGACTTTAATTACTCTAAATAAGTGGTTGCTGGGTTAAGATATGTGCATCCGTGTGGTCTGTGTTGTTCTGTTGTTCTGGGCTCTGGGGTCGATGGCGGGGTTAGTGTCTAAAGGCAAGTAAAATAGTGTGGCTGTTTATGACCTGCCTCGCTTTGGCCCATTGTTGACTTCACTAAGCATCAGTTCACCTCAGCTTTTGTCTTCTAGTTAATCTAGTCAATATCACAGTGCTATGTACGACTTAGTATTTCTGTCCATTTCTTTACTACCATATAACTGCCCTGTACCTTTTATCACAAACTGTTTAACCGTGCTGTGAAGTTTATGTATCACACTTATATAGATTGTACCTAGAACCCTATGGGCTTTTCATTGTTAGATACACTACTATGATCTAGTAGTTTGGTGCTGTTGGCACCTCACAGTTACCTGATTAAAAACTTAGAACTTAAGGGGCTGAATAAGAAAGTGTTGCTGCTCCCTAATCTGTACCTGAACAGATCACTCCAGCATCTTCTTTATGGCCACAGTAGTTGCTTTCTTCATGCTCCTGAGTGCTGCACTGCCAGAGGTTGCTTTCTCTTCCTGTGCAGTTGAGTTTGCTGATGTGGATGGGTCCTGTGCCTGGGCCAAAATAACTGGTCTCATGAGTCCACTTTAAAGCAGTGCCACAACCTAGCTGGGAACACACCACATCTCCTCCGCTTGAGTTCCATTCATCATCACACACTGAGCCCCATTGGTTGTTATGAAACAGCTCCACTCGTCCAGCACAGCGGTTATGACCTGCAGCCAAGCGGACGGCTTGGTGCTCTGAAGGATAGAAACAATCAGATCATTTTTGGAAGGTTCAAACTAATCTGACACGATGATACAGACACGGCGGTTGACTACCACAAATTTGTTAGGAGAACAACTTTGTCGTAACTAACTGATACACTGGCAAACTGTAACAACACATTTGTCACCGTCAAGTGCTAAGCCTGTACAAGGAGGGTCTGGAGACATGATCACTTAGGTGGCCTTAAAATGTTTATCATGAACACAGCCAGAAAATGTATCAAACATGTTTCTGTGGCCAATAGGCTTACAGTGGGTCTATCTCTTTCTAGTTTGCATTAGGTGTTATTGTCTTTAAATGTTAAAGAAAAATATAAGCACAAATATAAAGAGCTGACATTAATATTATTTCTCTCACTGTCCTTTGTTTACACTCTTACTATGAAGTTTCTTCAAATTCTTAGAATAAGTAACCAAAGTATATCAGTACAAAATTCTTTAACTTTCAAATTGGCACAGTTTATAGTCTACTAGTCTATATACTACAACAACATAATAGAAATCAGCTATGGTTTTGGTGTGCCACACCAAGATTTTCATTGGCCCCAACTGGCTACCCCTATGAAAAAAACTGAGATTTCCGGGAGAGGTCACTCTCAAAAATCTATCATAATAATCACAATCATCTTGAGAACCTATCAGATTTATTTAGTTTAATTTCAACAACTGGAAGAGATATGCCCACACCATCCCTCTCTTTTTTTGCACTTTGCATGAACTAGATGACTCACCGCACTCTACCTCCATCACACTGGAGCAGTTGCCCGGTGCAGCTGCTGTGCAGTTGTACAGTACTGAGTTTCTGATGATGCAGCCAGTCAAGAAGGTGTTGATTTGAGCTGTCTTATTTTCCCTAAACTTCAGGAATTTCCCACACCTCAGGCCCATACAGATTTGCTGGGCCACATTCACTTCCTGTTGGCTCTGAGGATTTAGCATGACAGGCACCCAACTGTCATTCTGAAGAATCTGCAGAGTTCCAGAGCAAGTCTCTGAAAGACTGAACTTATGTAGCCCACCTAAGGAGAGATGATAATTCAAAGGTACTGTGAATTGTAGTAACTGATATTATAAAACTACAAACTACTAACTACTATGTGTATAATTTATCTGTAATTTAAAACAAAATGAACTAAAATTGTAAGAAGAAGTGAAAAAGTAAATAAAGAAAAGGTTCTCTGTAAAGTTATGGATTTTCTATACCTCTAAAGAACACCTGGAGAAAGAGTATTTGTGCACTTTAAACAGAAAATGGACCACCACAAGACCACCACTGACTAGGTATTATTTGGATTCTCAGGAGCAACATGATAATAGCATGCTAGTTTCAAGATGGCGGCGACTAGAGTGGCTGCTGTGTTGCAAGTTCCCTGCATTCTTTTTAGTTTTTTGTGAATTGTGTATTTATATATAATGTTTTTGCATTAGATGTTGCCAGCACCTACGCCCACATCAGACAAACAAATCAGATATATCACACCCTTTATTTCACACTTATACTAGTATTCAAATCAAATTGTACATTTGGAAAATGGTGCGATATTGATGTTTATTACCATGTATATATTTTTTGTTCCTCTCTCTCTCTCTCTCTCTTTATCTCTCTTTCTTTCTGATATAGTAGATGTACCTTATAAAATAGCCAGGGAGTGTAAGCTAGTAAGCGTTTTAAAGTAACTTAGTTTGCTGAGAGTGTTTTGTTTGTGTATTTTTTTTTTTCACAATGCTGGCGATAGTTTCATAGAATAGAGTAATTGTCTATGCTAAGTTGCAAGAGTAAACTGCAGCACAGCCACATCCCGTGAGTCACTTCCTGTGGAAATGTCAAACTGTGGCATGGAGGACACTGGGGAAGACTTTTCTTTTCTTTTTTTTAAAGAACATTTATAGCATTTAAAGCAACTAGACAACAATTGTGGTTTGAAACTGAGCTTATGAAATTCTCCACTCATTACTATAGGATGCAGAGATTTTCCAAAGTGTTCTTTGGAGCAATGGCACAAAAGAACCACATTTGGTATCCTAAAGAACTTTTCAGGGGATGATTTTTTTTAAAGAAACTTGTTTGTAAATGTAAGTTTAAAGAATCTTCATGTGATTTAAAGTTTCTATACCAAGATATCATCGACAAGCTGGAAATCAAAGAAGTCACTGAATTAAAGCCTCATTGTTGTTATGTTGTTACGATTTGGTATGCCTACCAAACATCTGTGCTCTCAGACTGGCCCACTTTCTACATTTTATCTAATGTTATTGTTCCTGGATGGTCTTGTGTTTTGAGAGTAAAGTGGTTTTGCAGTGATATTGTTCTGATGTTACTGTTTGCTGCTTGCAGTGTTTATCTCAACATGATGACAGTAGTGATAAAGACTTCAAGTGACAAACAAAATAACGAACGCAAAGAAATGGCTACACCCCAGAATCGTAAGTACAAAAAGTGTGAGAGAATGAATATTGTCCTAGATTTGGACAGTACCGCTGTAATCGGATCTGGTTTTTTATTTCTCTGGTTATTTTCATGTGTTAATCCAGCCTTTGTCATTAGGACCATTTGCTGAAATAACCTCATCAATAAATGACTGTGGATTACATTCGCATTGGGAAAAACAATGTACGGTACTGTCTCTGGCGTCTAAATGCTCTGTTTAACCATTTATTTTAGCAGTTAGTGTGTTTTTTATTGTTAATAAAAACACATATCAGTCCAATGCAAAGAAATTTAAATACAACAAAAAAAGTAATTTGAAGAACATTTTAGTTCCAGATTTCTCACCGAAGCCCCAACTCATGTGCTGGGCTTTAACTACAAATAATACTTGGCTCGTTTAAATAGAGATTTAGAAATGGTAAATTACGTAAACTCACTACATATTGTAATGTTAATTGTAATAATTTTAGTGTTTTATTAGACAATATAAACACACTGAACAAATAAAATGTTTTGCCTAAAACATCTGCAAAGTACTGTATGTATCCCATAATATGCAGTAGATTTTGTGTCACACCTATATCATGCTGAGATTATTTTTGAACGGGACAAAACCGTTTGTTGGGGGGCTCTCCAGAGCTGTCTGTTCAAAAATATGATCATTCCATGTTACTCTCACTGGTAATTATAAGTAATTATGTTTAATATTATTACAGCTTATGTCACATTCAAATTTTTGCTGCACACTAACACTTAACCATCAAGGCATCATATTAAATATATCATTGCTGTCCAAAGCAAAACATGTATCTTTATTTTTGTACATTTTTAATTGTTCTACATCATTTTTATACAATACTGTTTTATATTGAGTGAAAAAATCCTCTAAAATAGCTTGGGAATTTACTTACATTAAAGGTTGGGATTTTAGAGAGTTTATTGTTGGACTGTGCCGATATAACAAACCTGAGACTGCTTCCTCATGATCACATGGTTAGAGTCCCAAAGTATGAAGATCAGTGCATAATCAGTGTTGAGTACCTTGTTGTAAAAAAGGTACTGTGTAGGTAAATTGAGGTACAAACAATGTAAATGTACCTATAAAGGCACAACATTGGTTTTTAGCTTAAACTTTTTTTTAAGGAAAAGATACATATTTGTACCTTTTTATGAGCTAATGTCCAAAAACAGAACAATAAAATAAAATCATGACGAGACGGGGTGTGTGGACTCAATATAACTTTTTATGGTACAGTTATGATTGTGATTTAAAATGACTGATGATGTACCCTTAAGGATTCCACCACAGTGACAACAGGTTTTTTTCTTGAAAATGTAGTTGTCACTCCAAAATACATATTTTTTAAGGTAACAATTTCAGAAGTTTATGATTGACAGTTTTGGTAGCGACTTTTTTAAAAAATAAACATACCTCAGGCACAAAGTCATGTATATATAGCATGTGTGAACTCACATTCCTCTTAGCATGTGCGCTATTGTTCCTCACAATGATTAGAGAGGACTTTGATATAGAAATAATAAAAGGGTGAAACACTGCTGCGCTTTGTACATGACAATCTAATGTATTTCTTCTTTGATATCAGTGGCAGATGATGAAAGTAGGTGGGGTGCTGTTGTAAAACAGGTCAGCATGTGGAAATAAAGTTTTTTGTGTGCTACTTTGTTTTCTATCACTGTATGAAAGAAAGCGTTGTAGCTTTTATTGCGGATCTATGTGCTCATTTCTGAGTGAGCATACAAGATGCAATCCATATTATTAGAGCCGTTGTTGATTTGTTGCTTTGTTTGATCAGAGTAAAAGTCAAAGGTTACTGAGTGTGAAATATTTTCCTGTTCATGTATTTGTTTCCTCAGAACGATAGTTTACAACTGAATAAAAACAGTGTGATCAGGTGCTTTGCACTCTAAAATAAATGTGACAACAGCAGTAAGAATTCAGAATGCTAAGGGAGAACAGAAGATTCTAATGCTGATACAGCCGCTATTCTCAGCTCTAAGGGGGTTAACAAATGTCTATATTACTGTTATTGTTACTATTTTGCCAGCATATGGTCAAATTTTGGACAAATCAGGAAGGCAAAGAATGAAGCAGCCCGAGAAGCGGTGTAAGTAAGACAGTATAATGATAAATATTAATTTAAGATCCTTCTGAAATCCATTTAGGAGTTTTGTTTAGATGGGCCTGTTTGTCTTCAGTGAAACGGCACATAGACTCAAGATATCGTAAAGTGCTTTTCAATCATTCTTGAGACAGTGAATCGTTTCTTTGTTCTCTTTTTCTTTTTGCTTCAGATTGCAAGTATGGGATGTTGAATAATACCGAATAAACAGTCGAATGAAAATAGACTAGCAAATGCTAAACAGACAAAGCAGGTTTGAATGTGCAAGCAGTCGGTGTGAATGCTAATTTGTCACCTATACTGCTCTAATATATATGACTGTTTTTAAAATAAAGATTTTATTTTACAAAATGTAAGAAATAGCTTACAAGGTCAAGCTCAGAGCCAAATATACAGTTGTATGCAAAAGTTTGGGCGCTCTTGGCCAAAAGACTTGTTTTGCACAATGCTGTTCTACATATTTACTCTGCACATATGTTCTGCACAATACCTGTTTATTTGCTGAATTCAAAAATTAAACAGAAGAGTTTTATATATACATTTTATACATTTTATATTTTACGTTTATTTTTGTACAAAATGTTCAACTTAAATAAAATCAAATTGTGCACTAACATGTGTATTGTATTTAACATTTCTTCACCTAGACCATCTCAAACCAACAAAACATGTCTCTTGACCAAGAGTGCCCAAACTTTTGCATACAAGTGTAGTTCATGAGTGTATTTGTTGAAGAATTCTATAGATCTTAAATTCTAAATGATCTTATGACTACCGATGTACTGTGACTAATATATTAAACAACCTCCTAGCACTAAACAGATTTGAAGCAGCTTAAAGAGCTGTTTGATTAATTTGAAGTTTTAAAAGTATTTTTCAGTTAATCTCTTCGCATTTCTTTATGTTCCAAGTAGTTACTGAGTTACTAACAGAACATTTTGCAGTAACCCCTAAGATCAAGATCTGAAAAATAAGTCTAAGCAGTTAAAGGACAGATTTATGGTTATGAATATTTCTTGCTTGATATTAGTCTGTAAAATATTTGACTTGTGGGGACAGTAATGAACTTGTTGTCATCCAGTCACATAAGCTTGGAGATACACAGTTAAGTCATATAGCAACATTTCCGCATTGTTTAATTTAACATTTGAAATACTGTCAATTCAAAATGACTGTTGTTAATGTTTTTAACTCTAACTAGACTCATACTCTTCCTTCACTCTCAATGAATTGATTTGCCCTTTATTGCCTACCCATGATTCATTTGCCATATTGAATGATTTCATTAAAGACCAGCGGCTCCTCAGCTGATAAAATGGTGCTGCTTTACTATATTTATACAATTTGATAAACATTATAAACGTCCATATGCATTCCTTGAAATGTAATATCTAGACAGTCCATGCATTTAAAGTAAATCTAAACTCCGATTGCCATAGCACCAAATATAAACTTTCTGTAAACGGCTGTAAAGATGGAGTTCTTCCTACTTTTCCATTGTTGAAAGCAGTGAAGAGTCGAGCTCATCTTTACTTGTTGCGCAGCTTCTACTTTCTTATCATTTATCATATTGCAACAGTGCAGTGCCTCCGCAAAGTGTGCCATTTCATGTTTACAGATTTACAAAGACTTTGTTTTTCGTGTGACACTTTGTCGCTTTGTCTTTTGAAGTGCATAAGCTGGTTAAAGACTCGCCACCTGTTGCTAATTTACTCAGTGAAATACTGTACAAGCTCAAGCTTAATCACTGCCACTGAACACACAATAGAGCACCAATGCAGAGCTTTTCTTTCTGGACAACTTGTAACTACATTTCAGGACGTGACAGCGCTGTACCTGAAGTGTAGAACTTACTCACTCAGTAAAAAGATCTACCAAGTCTACCGAACAGATGTAGAGTGGGGACCATTTTACCTTTAGACAAGCACAAAGCGTGGAGGATGATGGCCATCGGCAGAAGCTCCATTTCACAGCAGACTGGCTGATACGTAATAAGCTGTCAGCTCTCTTTATGGAAAAAGGAATCTGAGAAGCCTTAGTGGCAGACTAACCTGCAGCCTGCTCTTACGTGCCTTATCACAAATAGTATTGGCTGCAAACGTGTGACCCAGCAGCTTCAAACTATGTCTGCACACTTGCAGCATGTGGTTTCCACTGACAGGCTGAGAGAGGAGCAGCACCATGCCGCACACACATACTATACACACCCTATTTGCATTCTGCATGGGTCAACAGCAGCAAGCTGACAAGCAACTTGGGCTCTTTACCTGGCATTGCTTAATTTACTGACAGACGTGAAAAGAAAGTGTAGTTTCAAGAAATCTGGAGGTTAATTTGTTTTGTGGTTAACATTTGTACTGAGGTTTGTATACATATATATTTTTCATACTGCAGAACGTAATATTATAAGGTGTAATTAGAATTAAAATGTATTATTATGAGATCCTTTGCATTATTAGTTAGTACTATAAAGTACTGAGAACTATATAGCAGTATTATAAGATGAGTAGCATTATGAGGTAGTATTTTGAGTTAGTAAGATTATGAGGTAGTATGAGATATCTTAAAGATTTGAAGTATGAATCTAGTTGTAAGGCAGTATAATAAACCCTGTTGAATTATAAGACAATATTATGAACATTATTACGTTACAGTAGTTAGTGTTATTGTTATTAATGTTGATAAATAAAATTTACAACAACTTCCATTGCACAAAAGTGTGTTACACAGATGAAACCCCAGATATACAGAAACCCGTTGTTATAAAATTGTTGGAATTATGAGGGACTATTATGAATTATAAGGTTGTTTGAACTTGAAAGTGGCTTTATGAAGTCATAAGAGTTGTGAGTCAATGTCATTGGCAGAGCAATTTAATGCACACACTTTCCTATTAAATCTCTTACAGGATGTTTTCTTTTTTTTCACATTTATTCATTGTGACGTTTAATTTGTTTTCTGTGAGTGCTTTCACTTTCTGCCTTCTTTTCTCAGCCCTCCAGTCACACCACAGCAATCGTTGCCATCCTTCAAGCCTTCCGTCCAGTAACAGTGCACCAGTCGTCCAAAGTCAAATAGCGGTGTTTGTTCGTTTTCTGTACATTTTGTATTTACAAAACTCTTTAATTAGAAAAGCTGAAACAGACATTGTAAAAATATCAAAGCTAATGGCTAACATCACCTAAGAAGCTACATTAAATGTAAGACATGGGCGGACACTTATTATGCCACTGTGGCAGCATGTTTTTGCCGTTCGTAATAAGACATTGGATTGGATGTTTGCTGTGTTTCCTGCATGTGTACATCTCGGATGTGCCATTGGGTCAGATGTGTTTGTGGTGAATGGACACTTCACAGTGAAGGTGCTGCAGTGTTAATGTTTCTAATATTAGTTTTGATGAGGGCTCAGTACCAGATTAAAGCAGTAGAATATGCGGTTGATGAGAATGATGAGACTGTTGAAGACAACCAGAAAATAGAACTAGTGTGACAGTTCAGAGCATCACCTTCAGTCTATATTAGCCTGTTTTTGTACTTAAAAAGACTTTTGTCACAACATTGCTGATTTTGGGTTTCCTTTTTGTTTGTGTTGCTGTCTTCCTTCCATCTTAAGCCATCTAAACAAACAAATAAACAGTTTCAGAATGAAAACAGTGAAATCTACTCAGATGTAACTGAAGTATATTGTAATATGTGGCTGGTATTACACAATATAAATCATGTGTGGGGAATCTGATCAGTTCTAAGGTATGCTGTAACTATATTAATAGCAAAATATTTTATTTAGGCATCCTCACTATCATCAATCACAAAGCTCAATATCATGTCCAATTGTACTGTGTAGTGCTGTAAAGATGGGCTATTGTATTCTCTATGGTATAAGTGGATATAGTTCTGTTTGATTTTGATCTTGAGGTATAGTCATTTCTCTGGCCTCAAGGTTTTGATCTGCTTGACAAATTAAACTAGGTTTATGTTACTGAACATCTTGCCATTATCTGCTGCACCACATTGTAAAACACTTGTCTGACACCATATGCCTTGGCTTGAGGAACAAATAAAATTTACTTTGAAGTACAGCATTTCTACATTTTGTATCTGTCAGTCAGTCACTACATGATGCTTTATAGCACTGTGTAGTAATACTATTACACAATTACAGTGCAAAGAAAAGAAATGTAATATTTCACGTTATATACATACTGAGCACCAGCTCATTGTCTAAGTTATCAGCTCCACTTACCATATAGGTGCACTGTGTAGTTCTATAATTACAGACTGTGGTTAATTTGCTTCTTTAAATAATATTTCCCTGTTCAGCAAAAAACAATCCCCCCATAGGACCACCAAACAACAGGCATTATTACCCTGTGAGGGACCTAAGTATTGATAAACAGAATGAAAGGAAGCTAAAAAAAATCATGAGAAAAATCAGATGCACTACATTCTGTAAACAAAAACAGACAAAAAAACAATATTTAGTTATTGTCATAGAACAGAGGAATGAAAGCCTGGACTCAGCTGTTGTGTCTGAAGTGTTACTGAGTTGTGTAACAGCATTCTGCAGGATTATGAAGGAGACCCATGACTTGTACAGCCACAAGGGGGAGTAATGTCCAAATATTTTTGTTAAACTGCAGGTAAGTGTTCAAAAAACATTTTGTATTGTTATTAATTATGATAAACCTGTCTGACCTTGCAGAAGTTATGTAAGCAAAAAAACATGTTATGTATATGTGTTTATATAATTTCCTATCACAATGTTAGAAAAATTATTTTATTAATGTGGAAGCCATCCTGACACCTGTTCTTTCGGCATGCCCTTACAAATAAACCAAACCCAAAAGACGCAGAGGCAGAAATTCTGAAAAACTACAGGCAGGAAGGCAAATAATCTCCTTTCAGCAGAGCTGGGCTGTTAAAGAAAAGGGCAGTAGCTTGTCTTTACTGTAAGATTTGGTATACCGGTTAATTCTGTAAATGCCTAAAGCCTAAAATAAACCAAGGGTCTCACTAGCACTGTATATACAGTACCTCTTATACAACAGATGTTACCACACAGCAGCTTTACACAAAATATGGCTCCAGTAATGAGTTTTAATTGAGACTTCCAGTATCTTTTTTTTTAAAATTCACCTAATTCCATTATTAAGATGTAGTCGTTTAGAGTGGTTTGAGCTAAAATGCTTTGTTCTAGAAAAACGTACCACATCAGAACTGTTCACAGTAGTGGCGGTGATACAAACCAGACATCCAAAGAACATAAAGCCTCTAAAAAGCTCCCTCATAGAAATTACATGGAATGTCATTTTATACACTGCTGGATTTCTATTTTTGATTTTTGACTATTTTTGAGAAGAATTTGATTGAATAAATATATTCTTGGTGGAGATTTATGGGCAGGGTTTTGTAAGGCCAAACAGTTTCTAAAAAAAATTAACATATCTGTGACATAGTGACCCCTGGTTCTGTAAAGGAATCAGGGTTGATAGTTTTCTCTACAATAAAATTTCTCACATTCAAACTACTCAAAATTCTTTCTTTAAATAAATTCTTTAAATACATGTAAATGAATGAACTGTGCAGACATTTGGAAAAGTTGTTTTAGGGTAGGTTAATGTTTTTGGGGTTTTTTTTAAGAGTTTGTCATTTTGTCCTGAGGTCACCCTGACGTAACACATCCCTGATTTTAAACACAAGAAAGGTTGATAAATAAGCATATTGAACTCTAACAGAAATAAATTACTGCCTTTATTATTTGTGTTGTGTTGTTTTTGGTCTGGGGTTGAGGGGGCAGTCAACTTAAAATTCATTATTTTATTCATCTTTACTGTGTCTAACATCTAAACGATGTAATAACTGCTGATAGAGTGGGACGCTATGGAGAAGCTGCATATGAACACATGGTCAATCTGCCGCCTTATGTCTGTCTCTGTCTTTTGTTTACATTCCCCGGTCCTAGCCATGTACTTGTATGTTTTTGTTTTGGTCATGTGCTCCTCCTTGTCTCTGCACTTGTGTTACGCCAGTTCCACGCCAGGTGTTACGCCAGGTGTTCCCAGTTCCACTTGTCTTCATATACCCTCTGTTTGCTCCTTGTCTTGCGGTGCATCCAAAATCGCCTACTAGTCAGCAGGTACTAGATTAGAGTCAGTACGTACTGCTCAAGCAGCAGACTAGTAGGCAATAGGCGAGTTTTAGTATTCACACAATCTCTGACTTTTTTCCTACGCTTTGAATCTGCCGCTCCAGGTGAATCATGGGATAGCACAGTGTGATGCAGTTGCATACATAAAAATGCTCAATGCCTACTGAGTATTCGGATATATTAGCCACGCTTGCCTACTGATTTCGCCTACTGATTAGTAGGCAAGTAGGCGATTTCGGACGCACCCTTGGTCTGGCATTGTTGGTGTAACGCTGTGTTCATGTGTTACCTGAGTTAAGTAAGGACTTAACAAACCTGCACTTGTATCCACTTCTTCTGCCTGCTACTGCATTACAAGTATAAATCTTCCCAAAACTGGGATGTAGAGAACTGGAAAAGTGTTTCATCCTAAACTGTGATCCAGAACTAATCATCCAACATCAGTATCTGACCTTAGTAATGCTCCTGTGGCTGATTACAATCGGTACCTCACAGCAATGTGCCAAAACCTAGATTAAAGTCTTCCTAGAGCAGTAATGTCTGTTACTACAACAAAGTCACTATAAATATCTTTTATTTCTGAATCATTGTAGAGCAAGTGTCTACAAACTACACAGACAGTCCAGAAAATATGATATGATGCGATTTTGATTTCACAAAGTTCCACTGCAGACAGCAAATTACTGTCAGAACTTAAAAAAGAATTCTTCACAGATCCTGTCGAAATGGCAAAATACTGACAGCATTTAATAATGGCTGGGATTTGAAATGCTAATATCAAATGGCAGTCAACAAAAGCTTCAAGACATTAACAAAAGACTACAGCAATGTTTACATCATCAGTGTGTAGCCATAGAGAATTGCACATAGTTCAAATACTTGGACAAAATAAAAGAGAACAAAAAGCATAGATTTTCATTTATTGTAGCACTGTTAAATCACATACTTAATCACTTATTCTTGTCCAATCTCAGCTCGAGTGACATATTTTGACAGAATTATTAGACATTTGTTTGAAAAATCTTTGTAGAAAAACTTAATGTATCTGCAGGGTCTTCTGACATAGTGGGCAAAGGTAGTGACTATTTATTCTAAGTGAATATAATATTAACTACACAGCCAGGCATTAAAGTCACATGATGTAATCATTTAATCTTACAATAACAACTTCAAAACCATTCTGATAGTACTGTGACTTATAACAGGGAGAATAGCGTCTCTGTCATTGTCACTCCAGGCTGCTAAATCACTATATAACTTTGGATGGTCGAGCACGAGACCTCTCACAAGAACTGCCTAAACACTTGAAAGCAATGCATCACCCACCAGCAGCTATGGATGTTCAGCTATAAGAAGAAGCTCTTTTTGTGCTGCTGAAACTGAATTCATCTCATGTCAGAAAGTTTAATCAGACTTTGTAAATCTCTCACCAAATAGGCCTGGTATGTTCAGAACCTCCTGTAAATAAATCCTGTTATAGCTCTACCTTGTAAGTTGACATGGTTCTTTCTCTTCAAGTGTTATTTTTTGCCAGTACAGAGTCCACCCTTTATTTATTTAATTCTCAATAAAAACATTTATAAGTCTATTAAAAATATAAAAAAGTCTGATACAGCTGTGTTTAGTTGTTCACAGGAAATTTGTTCCACACCTCTGAAGTCTTGGACGTTCTGCTTCTCATCACAAACCCATTCAATGGTGTGGAGGTAAAAACTATTTACTATTCATTCTCTAACAGGATTTCAAATACAACTTTGCTGCAGTTGCAGTATAACAGTGGAGATGATGTTCCCCTCGTGGATGGGTTCAGGATCTGCACTTTGCCTCTTCACAGTAAAGGGACTGTTCTTCTAAAGTTTGGTTAAAGGTAAAATTTGATGGAGTGGGCTGCAGGCTGAGGGGGCTCCCCTGCTCTCTGAAGTTGAAACAGCAGGTTCAGACAGGGAAAGGAAGCCAAATGTTCACTGCTTGTACTCTGCCATCTGGATGAAAAGGCGTTGTGGGTGCAAATGTGGCAGACGTTTGTGGGCGATAGCGCCGCCTCAGCTCACACAGCAGACACATTAACTCCCATGTGTCTGCTTGAACCATGAAGGAATTGCTGTGGCTAGTTTACTAGTGTTGATTTCATCCCTTGATTAAAATCCCAGGCTTATTACATACTAAATGTTATTATGCAGTAAGTTATATACAATCCCAATTCCAAAATAAAGTTATGATGCTGTGTAAAATATAAGTAAATGTAAATACAATGAGGTGCAAATCGCATGGAACCTCATGAAATATTTTATTTACGGTAGAACATAGAACACATATCAGATGTTGAAAGGGAGACATTTTAACATTTGGTGAAAAATATTAACTGGAAAAGTAAGTGGTACTAATAAAACAGGAGCAATTTGCAATTCCCAGTCAGATGATGGAGTATAAAAAACATTCTAGAGAGGCAGAGCTGCTGCCATCAATTTTAACTTTTGACTGAATGTTAAAATGTCACACTTTCAACATCTGATATGTGTTCTATGTTTTATTGCAAATGAAATTTGGGTTTATACATTTTGCAATTTATCTTTTAAATTTTTTTTACATGTATTTATATTTTACACAGCGTCCCAATTTGTAATGTGTAGAACAGTTCTGACATGGACCTGCCAGTGGGCTTTGGCCATTTAAGGTGTTAACTTATGTTGCTCTGACTTACCTTACAGAGATGGTTTTAAAGAAGCCATAATAGTAGGTGCGTAATCGAAATCGCCCACTAGTCAGTAGGTACTACTCTAAAATTCGGAATATTCATATTCTCTACAGTCATACTCCCGAGCCAAACTAACTTTCTCTCTTTACTCTTTCTGAGGTAATGACTGTCCTCCCGTCTGTTGAAGGACTGATCATCAGGGCCTCCACCCCACCCATCACCAGCCAGCTCGCCTGTCCATCTGTGTCAACTGCTACACCATTGATGCACCCACACTGAGATAGGATGGGACTGTTTTAGCTCACGCCCACTTTACATAAAGCCTCAGTCACAGACTGCCTCTACCTGTGCAGCTCCTAAAGCTTTGCTATCCAGATTTCAAACAGAGACTCTTTTCTTTGGTATTTAATTTATTAAACTGTAAATACTGTTTGATCAAAGGAGGATGGGTCTCCCCTTGTGAGTTTTTCCTTGCCACTGTTGCTTCTGGCTTGCTCACTGGGGGAAAAATGTTGTAACTGTCTGTTTTCAAAACTCTGTAAAGCTGCTTTGAGACAACATCATTGTAAAAAGCGCTATATAAATAAACTTGACTTCACTGACTTGACTAGATTAGAGTCAGTACGTACTGCTCGAGCTGCAGACTAGTAGGTAGTTTCAGTAGGCGAGTTTCAGTAGCCACACAAGCTCGGACGTACTACGTCCGCCATATTGCCAGCGTCCTATGACGCAAGATGTCAGACCACCACCGTAAAATTCCTGCTATTTATTTAAAAGCTCACAGATTTTAAAAGATGACAGATTTAGATGCTTTTTGAGACACTGATCTGCGTTTATGTCTGAATATGTACTCAGACAGTGTTGAGCTGTAGCTCTGAGAAGACGAAACAGGAGGAATGTAATCATTGTTTATCTCAGCAGTAGCGCTAACTTCTAGCTATTACTGCCCCACCAGTGGAGGACAATAGAAGTGACTCAAGAGCGTATTACAACTTTATTTCCCATCCTAGCGAGGCTCTTTGTAGGTTGGGTGAAGTTCCCTTGGTAATCCATTGCAATACTCATCTGCCTGTGAGTCAGCTATTTCTGCTCAAAACCACTTTTAGTTACAGAGAACGCACTGCCTGGTTTTTTGGTGGAAACAAGAGTAAACATTTGATGTAAGCATATTGCAAGTGAAAATATAGTTATCAGAAGTATTAGCTTGAATCTTTAAAGAACTTACCAACTGTTGTACAGGAGAAGTCCTTAAAGCCCAAGTGGACAAAATTTAAAAATCAGGCTCAAGCTTCTACTCTCAGAATTACCCAATAGAACAGGCTGTAAATGTCTATCCACAGAGAAATAATCAAATCTTTACGTGCCAACTCATATTCGATATGCCAGGTCACATCATGGATCTATATAAAAAATGTACATATATTTAAAATAATGTATTAATGTAAACATGCAAGAGATTTTTATGTGAAGGCATTTGAGCTTCAAATATTGCATACATAAATTAATTATGATAGAATTGATAGAAGAATACTACAAAAAACATTTTGCAAAAAGAAATCTTAAAAATATAGTCAAGTCCGTTCAAGCTGTAGGCATGTATTACAACAAATTAATTTTAATAGAAATACACAGTCAAGCCACATTATTATGACATTTCTGGGCCCAGTCATGCATGTGAAAGGATATGAACGATTTGGGTATGAATCCATCCTTGCTGATCACAGACGTGCTGATTGTCTTTCCTGGGGTTGGAGGGTATCTTCCAGCAAGACAATGCAGTACGCCACACAGCTGTCAGACACTGGTGGAAAGAGCGTCACCAAGATGTTCAAGTACTACCCTGAACCACTAATTCCCCAGACTTGAACCCAACTGAGCATCTGTGGGACTACCTTGATCGTCGTGTTCGCTCTACAGATCCTCCCCACAGGCGCCATTCAGCAGCTGTGGGATGCACTGCAGTCAGCATGGCTTCAGATACCTACTACAGGTATACACAACAGTAGCACAATGTACAGGACTACAAAACATGCAGATACAAGACAATGTGAAATAGAACTGAACATAAAACAAGTACACAAGACAATACATTTACAGAACCCAAATCTTAAAGACAATAAATAACATATAGGACAATATAATAATGGGGAATTGGCATTTAGTAGCAGGTAGTGATAAAGAGTACATGGTGGTTGTAGGAAGAGGTCTAGAGTAGTCCAGGTGTATGTTGAGGGTGTTAAGTGTGTTAAGTGTGTTTAGTGTTTTTAGTCTGACTGCCTCAGGGAGGAATGGATGCTTTGGTATCTTCTGCCAGATGGCAGGAAGATAAAGAGTCCATAACAGGTGGGAGATGTCAGCCACGATGCTGGCAGCCTTGCGGACGCACCGTTGAGGTAAGAGGTGTCAACTGTGGGCGAAGATCTTCTAGCTGTCCTTACAATATACTGCTCTAGATGTGTTTCATTACTAACTGCTCAATGATGTGAGTGTGTGTGTGATATAGGTCATACCATATATGTATATACCACTATATACCACTGATGCAAGACACAGTAGATTTCATCAGCACAGAAATGCTTGAATTAGCCAGTGTTAGCAATGCCAGATACTAACAATGCTGTATGTAGTGTGAATCCACTGCAGCAACATGGGAAAATTATTCCCACCCAGCAAAAAAAAAAATGTCAATAAGATGGCTGTATCAGACATCTAAACATGTTGAGATTGGGCTGAAGAGTGAAAAGATCTTTAAAGGTTGTTTCTCATCTGTCCATAACGCTCAGTTTCCATGCATATTGCGAGTCTTTCAGTCAGCTGACCATTATCGATCAAGTTGTATTGTTTGCAGTGTATTCCTGGTTACGAACTCTTTGCTTGTCTTTGCTTAGCCCTTATTGGATTGTTTGATCGGTGCTCTCTGGTTTTGACCCTTGCCTGTTTACGACTCTACGATTTAGCCTAATCCCTTTTTGGTGTTGTTTGTTACTTGGTAGTGTGTTGGTGTAGACACCTATTACCAGTAAACCTTTTTACCATATCTGCACACGTCTGACTATTTTTCCACGTTACATATTTTTGAGCGAAATAATGAGCATGACGGACTCAGCAGATTAAAAAGGTAAAAAAGCAAAAATATACACAAATGATAATGAATATCATTCTAAAGATTTTACTACTGTTGTGCTGCAACTCTCCTCAGGTTCCGAGTGTGACTTGTGATAATGTTCAAGTTGAAGTTTCAGTATCTAATGGGAATTTAGAAATACCCACTTCCTAGTTCAAATTCGACTCAACGGTGGAAAACATGCCTTTGTTACGTGCCCGGTACGTCTCTCTCTCTCTCTCTCTCCCTTTGCTCGCTCTTGCGCGCGCGCTCTCTCTCTCTCCCTCGCCCTCTCTTGCGCCCAAGCGCGCATGTTTGTTTTTTCCCGCGCGCTCTCCTTCGCGCTCTCTTCTATCCTTCTCATAGGATTTTGCAGACGCCAATCATCACTGACGGCCAATCAGATTCGGTCACAAGGCGGAGGTCTGTACTTCAGAAGCTGCCCGGCAAAAGCCCGCGAGAGATAATGCTCAGCACGCACACACAGCCAGTTGGTGACTTTTTTTTGAACTGTTGATAATTCTGGGTTCTGGACAGGTAAGACGGGCGCGCTCATACATTGTACAGCACGTAGTGAACCTATGTATAGATACATTAGGTTAGGGGCGGGCGCCAACCTCTGTATTTCCGTTATGGTATAGTTTAGAGCAGAGTAGGTAGCCTTTTGTTTCTGTGCTGTTTAGAGAAGACTAATCATAGAGCTTTAGGGTAGTTCTTTGGTTTTTTTGTATGTTTTGATTATTTCTTTTCTTTAGTGCCGTCCTAGTCCAGACTCCCTTAAATACTACACCTATCTTACAAAGTAAGACTATTGTAAATATTGTAGATAGTGTGGCACATTGCGGTGTAAATGGTGGATGTACTTGGTTTATTTATTAAAAAAAACAGTTAAAAGGCCATTAAAAGTTGTGTGTTTTCCTCCCTTGCTGCTTATCACCCACATTTACACTGGAAACCAATGTTACTGACCCTATTTTACCCCTAGACCACATATGGGGTCGTAACAATTGGGGGCTCGTCCGGGATCCTTGTCCCATTATTTTTGGTTTCTGTGTAAATGTGAATGTGTGAACTAGCTTTGAGGTTTTTGTGAGTTGTGCTAGGTACCTACAGGAGTTTTGTGTACTTGGTGTTGTTGTTGATACTCTCTTGTTTGTGGGTGCAGTGTCTTTAGTCCATTATGGCTCAGCCCTTTGAGTTAAGCTCGTTCTTAACTGCTCCTTCAGTGGAGAAGTTGGATAATTGCAGAAAAGATGACTTGTTAAAAATAGCTACGCATTTTAATATTTTTGTGGGCAGAAACTTAGTAAAAAGAGAGATTAAACAGCTTGTAGCTGAGAGGCTTGTGGAGCTGCGTGTTTTGTCTCCGGTAGTAGACACTTCCTCTGAACACATGGGACAACCTGTGACTCCTATCCCAGTTGTTGAAGGAGCGGCTGCAATGGCGGTGTCTCCCAAGGTCACAGCGACGTTACCTCGGTTTGGTCCTCGTTCCACTGAGTCGAGGGATGAACCTCATATGAGGGAGCCCTTAACAAGGTGGGAGATGGACCGAGAGGAGGGCGGCTCAGAGACAGGCAGAGATGGAGTTGAAGTTAACCATTCGACGAATGGAGCTGGAAATGGAGAAAGAAATTCGACTACGGGAACTGGAAATGAGGGTGAAGGAGTTCGCCCCACAACCTCATACCAAGCCGAATTTGTCTCCAACCCATTTTGCCGATGCAGAGCCTGGCTCTCCCCTGTCCACTAGTCGTGAGAGGATAGAGGAGTCTCGTCCAGTGTTTGCAGTGGCCAAACACATTGCTCTCGTGCCTCCTTTTAGAGAAAGTGAAGTTGACACATATTTTAGCATTTTTGAACGCATTGCTATATCCTTACGTTGGCCTAAGGACTACTGGACACTGCTACTCCAATGCAAGCTGGTGGGAAAGGCTCAGGAGGTATGTTCTTCTTTGTCTTTAAGTGAAAGCATGGATTATGATGTTGTAAAAGCAGCTATCCTGCTATCTTTTAGGGAACTTATGCTTCTAGAAGATTTTAAGAATTGTTTGCCTGACCGTCTTGCAGTTTACTTAAATGAATGCAAAGTAACAACTCTTTCTCAGGCCGCAGTTCTAGCTGACGAGTTTGTTCTTACGCACAAAAGTAGTTTTATTTTTAGACAGAGTCCAGGTAGCACAGGTGACTCCGGCTTCGAAAATACACCACCACGTAAGACTAGATCCCCTGTTCGTAATTTTACCTCAGTGAAGTGCTTTTACTGCCACAAACCAGGCCATATAGCTAACAAGTGCTATGCTTTAAAACGTAAACACGAACGTCAGGAAAAAAAACAGCAGCAACCAAAAGGGGTAGGATTTGTCAAGTCAGTTTCTTCAGAGGCAGTTAGGTCCACTGATGATTGTTACCGTCCATTTATTTTTAATGGTTCAGTGTCTGTATTTGATACAGAGGAACGCGGTCAGCCAATCGTCATTTTACGTGACACTGGGGCTGCGCAGTCGTTCATGCGTGCTGATGTGCTGCCTTTGTCAGAGGAAACTTTCACTGGTTCATATGCTCTTTGCCAGGGATTAGAGATGGGCTATGTTCAGGTACCCCTGCATGATGTGTACTTGTGTTCTGACTTAGTTACTGGCATTGTCAGGATTGGGGTTAGACAGGAACTACCTGTTAAGGGAGTTGATTTTATTCTGGGTAATGATCTCGCTGGTGGTAAGGTTGTCCCTTTGTTAGTGGTGTCCAGTCAGCCAAATGATTGTATCTCTACAGATCAGGCTACAGGTTTTTCAGATTTCTTTTCTGCTTGTGCAGTCACAAGGGCTCAGGCTAAATGCACAACAGATGTAGTTGACCTCTCTGACTCGTTTTTAACAAAAGAGGACTTATCTACTCCTTCCACACCAGCCCATACTCCAAAGCAGGTACTGGACATGTCTCTTTTATCGGATAGTCAGATTACGAGGAAGGAATTAATTTCAGCACAAAAGCTTGATAGGAGTTTAGCTAAATGTTTCCTTTCTGTGTGTGAGCATAATGCTATTGAAGAAAAGCAGGTTGCTTTCTTCTTAGACAATGGAGTTTTAATGCGTAAATGGGCATCTCAGGTAAATGTTAAGGACACAGTTTACCAGATTGTTGTTCCTTCTGTTTTTCAGGGTTTGGTGCTAACTGTTGCTCATGACCATCCTTGGTCAGGACATTTGGGCATCACCAAGACATATTCACGTGTCTTAAAACACTTCTTTTGGCCTGCTCTGCGAAAGGATGTGGTTAACTATTGTCGTTCGTGTGAGACCTGCCAGAAAGCAGGCAAACCAAATCAGGTTATCCCTCCTGCTCCTTTGCACCCTATTCCAGCAATAGGTGAACCATTTGAAAGAGTTCTAATTGATTGTGTTGGGCCTCTACCAAAAACCAAAAGTGGCAATCAGTTTCTTTTAACTATCATGTGTGCAGCTACTCGGTTTCCTGAAGCTATCCCATTGCGCAAGATCACAGCTCAGACCGTTGTAAAAGCCTTAATAAAATTCTTCACTACATTTGGACTTCCAAGAGTCATACAGACGGATCAAGGTTCAAATTTCACCTCCAAGCTCTTTGCTCAAATCATGCAACTCTTAAAAGTTAAACATGAAATGTCTAGCCCTTACCACCCCGAGTCACAAGGAGCATTAGAACGGTTCCATCAGTCATTAAAGTCCATGTTACGAAAATTCTGTATGGACAATGGGAAGGATTGGGATGAAGGTGTGCCCTTAGCATTGTTTGCTGCTCGAGAAGCTAAACAAGAGTCTTTACAGTTCAGTCCAGCAGAACTAGTTTTTGGCCACTCATTACGTGGACCAATGAAGGTTTTAAAAGAGTCTTTCCAGGCCGAACAGTCTACCGTGGATATGAATGTTTTAGATTATGTCAGTTCATTTCGAGAACGATGGCATCGTGCTTGCAACTTGGCTAAAGAGATGCTTTGTAAATCACAGACAAAGATGAAATGTTTGTTTGATAGAAAAGCGGTGGCTCGGAATTTTGTTGCCGGTGACAAGGTGCTTGTTCTGTTACCTGTTCTTGGTTCCACTATGTCTTCCAGATTTGCTGGACCCTACACCATCAAGGAAAAACTGAGTGAGGTTGACTACCTGGTCAACACACCTGATCGTAGGCGTAAGGCACGCGTCTGTCATGTAAATATGTTAAAGCCTTACTATGAACGTGGGACCCCTCCAGATAGCTCTTGCAGTCCCTGGAGTTCTCCGTGTTTGCTTGTGCCAAAACCTGATGGCACATTTAGGCTCTGTACAGATTACAGAAAATTAAATGCAGTTACAGTGTCCGATTCTTTTCCCTTACCTAGAATCGATGACTGTGTTGATAACGTTGGTTCTGCTCTTTTTGTCACCAAATTAGATCTTCTTAAAGGATATTGGCAAGTTCCATTAACTGCTAGAGCTTCTGAGTTGTCTGCCTTTGTTACTCCGGATGCATTTCTACAATACTCTGTAATGCCGTTTGGTCTTAAAAATGCACCTGCTACTTTTCAAAGGTTAGTTAATTCGCTTTTTGCTGATGTTTCCAATTGTACGGCTTACTTGGATGATGTAGTTGTGTGGTCCATGGACTGGGAAAATCATTTAGTCACTGAGGGCAGTTTTTAATAGGTTAGCAGAGGCTAACTTAACATTAAACTTGGCCAAATGTGAGTTTGCTCAGGCTACCATAACATATTTAGGTAAGCAAGTTGGTCATGGACAAGTTTGCCCTTTACAGGAGAAAATCAGTGCAGTGGTTGAGTTTCCTACTCCAAAAACAAGACGTGAGTTACGTCGATTCTTGGGGATGGTTGGGTACTACCGCAGTTTCTGCAAAAATTTCTCTACTGTCGCTGAACCACTAACGAGTTTATTAAGCCCCTCAGTGCCGTTCAACTGGTCACCTGTGTGTCAGGAGGCATTTAACAACATTAAAGCCCTGTTGTGTTCTACTCCTGTGCTTGCTGCCCCTGATTTCACCAAGCCTTTTAAATTGGAGGTTGATGCCAGTAGCGTTGGGGCTGGAGCAGTGTTGCTGCAGGAAGATGTGGATGGAATAGATCATCCTATTAGCTATTTCTCTCGCAAGTTCAATAAACATCAGCTTAAGTATTCCACCATTGAAAAGGAGGCCTTGGCGTTACTTTTAGCATTACAACATTTTGAAGTCTATGTTGGTTCTAGTCTTTTGCCAGTAGTTGTTTTTACCGACCACAATCCCCTTGTGTTTTTGTCTCGGATGTATAATCAAAATCGAAGGCTTATGAGATGGTTTCTGATTATACAAGATTGTAACTTGGATGTTAGGCACAAGAAGGGTGTTGAAAATGTCATAGCTGATACTCTTTCTAGAGCATGATTTGTTTTATTTTGGTTTTTTCGCAAACAGGTTTGCTCTTTTGGGGAGGGCGTGTTACGTGCCCGGTACGTCTCTCTCTCTCTCTCTCTCTCTCTCTCTCTCTCTCTCCCTTTGCTCGCTCTTGCGCGCGCGCTCTCTCTCTCTCCCTCGCCCTCTCTTGCGCCCAAGCGCGCATGTTTGTTTTTTCCCGCGCGCTCTCCTTCGCGCTCTCTTGTATCCTTCTCATAGGATTTTGCAGACGCCAATCATCACTGACGGCCAATCAGATTCGGTCACAAGGCGGAGGTCTGTACTTCAGAAGCTGCCCGGCAAAAGCCCGCGAGAGATAATGCTCAGCACGCACACACAGCCAGTTGGTGACTTTTTTTTGAACTGTTGATAATTCTGGGTTCTGGACAGGTAAGACGGGCGCGCTCATACATTGTACAGCACGTAGTGAACCTATGTATAGATACATTAGGTTAGGGGCGGGCGCCAACCTCTGTATTTCCGTTATGGTATAGTTTAGAGCAGAGTAGGTAGCCTTTTGTTTCTGTGCTGTTTAGAGAAGACTAATCATAGAGCTTTAGGGTAGTTCTTTGGTTTTTTTGTATGTTTTGATTATTTCTTTTCTTTAGCGCCGTCCTAGTCCAGACTCCCTTAAATACTACACCTATCTTACAAAGTAAGACTATTGTAAATATTGTAGATAGTGTGGCACATTGCGGTGTAAATGGTGGATGTACTTGGTTTATTTATTAAAAAAAACAGTTAAAAGGCCATTAAAAGTTGTGTGTTTTCCTCCCTTGCTGCTTATCACCCACATTTACACTGGAAACCAATGTTACTGACCCTATTTTACCCCTAGACCACATATGGGGTCGTAACAGCCTTTGTTAACTACTTTAAAAATGTAACTGGGAATCGACATATATTTCCATAGAGCTGTCTGAGTTATTATAACTGCTATATTTTGTGTTTAGCTGAAACCACTTCAAATAAAGTAATGAAACTGATTTTGAGGGGGTTTATTAAAGAAATCTGATGTTTTTCAGCAGATGGTGTTGTCTCCTACACAGCAGAATGTTTTGCTGGTCCTAAATAATAAATAAAAATAACAGATCACTGACAATGTAATGTATTATAATATCTCACTGACTCACTTTAGAACAATGTTGTTGTTCTACAGTCTTACTGTAAACTATGTTCATAATTAACTGCTATTCATTACTTTCTGATCTCCTGAATAATTAGGAAGTGAATGGTACAATTATGTTACAAAAATTAAACAACCTTCTGTAAATCATAATTATAACTGTTTAAGGATTAAATTAATTAACAGACCTGGGCACTGCATCCAGGCGTGCTGCTCTATCTCCTCCAGGTCAGGGCGCTCTGATGCTTCAGTGCTTAAACACCAGCGGATAAGATGCCGGCAAGCTGTTACACATACACACATAATATTGATCAATATATTATCTAAAATATCTAATATGAAGACTTCCAAGTCAGAGATTCTGTTTCACACAAGAAACATAGTACATTATTTACGTATAGCAAAAATACGTTTTGGGGTTTACAGTTCTCAAGGCACATACCCCCAACCTAAAATCACTTCTACTGGTGTACATTCTTCTGTAGCTTCTCAGTGTGTGTGTAGATCCTTACCTGAAGAAAGGTATTTCCTGAAGACCACATGGCCCTTGATGATGTCATCACAGCTCTTGAATGGAGAAGAGCCACACACCATGTTGTACAGCGACACGCCTACAGACCACACAGTGGCTGGTTCTGCCCGATACTGCCCCTCTTCAAACCACTCCGGAGGGGCAAACTTTCTAGTACCTGCAGACAGAAAGACAGAAGATACAGAAAAATAATTTTGATTTTGCAAAAGGGCGAGAAAAAAAAGGTTCGTGGATGCCTGTTTATCCAAGGATTCTTCTGAAATCAAGGTTTTAATAACGAGTGTGTCTTCATTTGGGCTCATACATTGGGAGAAGCATATCAGTCTATCAGCAGTTGTTTTCTATTGATATCATACCAGCTGAGTGCACCACTGAACATTTGTACTGTGAAAGGCTGCAAGTTCAAGTAGCTGGATTCTCTAATTAGAAATGGTGTCTGAATACGTTCTGATTACCTCAGAATACTAATAAATATATGCTCAATACTTTTAGCCCCAAAGAGAATTATGCTAGCAAATATTAGTCTGTCAGATACCTGAAAATCTCTCATAAACAGAGGATTTGAGGACGTCCCCACAGCCAAAGTCGAGCAGTTTGATGTCATGCGTGTCCTTCTGAATCAGTATGTTTGCAGGCTTGACATCACGGTGAAAGACTCCACGTCTTGCAGTGACGCAGAGCGTTCACCAGCTGCTGCAGCACCTTACGAGCCAAACTCTTGGGCAAACTACCGCCGTGGTCATCACAGACTGTGAGGTCCTGACACTGATCAGGCCGCTCCAGAACCATGACGTAATTGGCTGGCTCATCAAACCACTCATACAGCTGTATGATGTTGGAACATGGTGGTTCTGCGTTTACTAAGGTCATCAGAGCCACCTCTAGGGGTAAACTACCCTGACCTGGCTACAGTGGAACAAGGAAAGATCAAGTAGCTTAGTTCAAACAACCTCCAAAACCTTATTATGAAACAATCTGTCACAGTCATATCAGCAGCAGCTCTACTTTTATACTGTCCGAATAATACATGGTAGGAATGGTCCACAGTTACTTGGAATACAATCTCATAACATTATTTAGAAACATTTTGTATTTTACACACTATGTAATTTGTATGAAGTTACTGTTTCTGAGAATTAAGGTTTTCTAAAATGACCAATTTCTGCAGTTTTTCCTTCTCCATCTTCAGAAACACACATATGAATCAAAGTTATTGTAAACTTTAACTGTGTATGTACCACAAACTAATAATCTCATTGAGATCTTCAGAACAATCTGATTACTAGAAAGCATATCGTTGCTGTCTCAAGAAAATTATGGAAACTTTACAGGAGAAGCCAAAAACCTGCTCTTAGTGCAAGTCAATGGAACCAAAATATTTTTCCCAAAAGTGATTTTGAAGCATTTCCATTCTTAATCATGACATTTACACACAATGTTCAAACGATCCAGAAAAACTAAAATCAATAAAAATGATGATACATATTTTTCTTTGGACAGCAACAACACTAGATCCCGTTAGATTAGACATGCTTTACACATACAACATGTTCATTAAAGAAACTTACAATCTCTAGCTTCTTCTTTGTCTGGAGTTTGGAGACATACTTGATCGCTACCTGTGGAAACATTATAGCTGTGTTGAAAGATGATCGAAGAATCGATTCTTTTGTCACAAAATTACAGATACATGTAATAGCAGACTGTTTAACTACAATGCCAACATCCCAGTTAGCAAGATAGATTCTGGCTCTGGTTCTGTGGAGTCAGCTGTTTTCCAGGCTGGGCGCCCCACATCTTGCCTGATCGTAGCTGTGTTATTGTCGGCGGACTGAGATATAGCCCGATTATTCTCTTTGAAGATGATCCATACTGTGTCCAACTTAAATAATATTATTACATTAATATTATTATAAAATTATACATAATTATAATACCATATGTATAATATTGGCATTAATTGAAGGATTTATACATGCATTTGTAATTCTTGTAATTAATATTTAGCATTTATTAAGTAAACAACTAGACTACTACTACTACTACTACTACTACTACTACTACTACTACTATTATTATTATTATTATTATTATTATTATTATTATTATTATTATTATTATTATTAGTAGTAGTAGTATTAGTAGTAGTAGTAGTATATAACTGTCCAAAAAACGAATAATTTATTTATTTTTCTGAAGACAATTAGCAGCTAGGCTAACCTGTTAACTTTAGCTACTGCTAGCTACTTTTCGCTGTAACGATATGAAAACGAAGGTATTGTAGACTAGTACAAATCATTCAGACGTCTTTATTTTAATTTTAGAAATTATATGCGCACTGTTTGGTGTATTTTATAAACTGTGATGATGTTTATGTTTGGCCTTTACAGTATGTAACCGTTAGTTTCGAGTAGTAACGCTGATAAATGATGTACTGGCTCACTCAGCAGGTTTAGGTGCATCGTTTCTGTATGTTTTACTTTTTTTTAAACATTTTTTTAGCAGATGTATTTTTGTCTATCAGTTCTGTAGTGGGTAAGCAGGAGAGTCAGGAGAATTCCTGGAGGGGTTTGTGACGGTTAATGTAAGCTAATGTAAAAACCACGCAAAACCGCACGAACACTCAGATACATTCCAGCATTAGCTATCCTAACTAGTCAGTGTCCTAACTAAAGAGCAGTGTTAATTTTGACAGCAAATTTTGATTTATTCTTAGTCTTTTGCATAAAACGTGACTTCGTTTTAGTCATAATTTAGTCATCTAAATTGTTTTTAGCTTTAGTCTAGTTTTAGTCGACTAATTATCATAAAAATATAGTCGACTAAATCTACAGTCGATTTAGTCGACTAAAGTATTAAGGGTGTAAAACGTAATGCTTTTTCTTCAGTTCCCAATTATTTAAGTCATTAGATATACTCACACGAAATGAGACATTTATTAACCAGTTATGGAATATTATTCATCTTTGAAAGACAAATACACACACAAACAGATTTAACAAACAACATCTCAGGTCTTCCGTAACTGCAAGGTGAATAAGAGAAAACTTATATCACCTTTTAATTTATCTCTTATTTATTTAATAGTTGTTACTAGTGCTGTCAATCTACTTAAATTACATGCTCTGTGGTTACCTAATCTACATTAATTGCATTTATCACTTTTTGCTATGACAATATTTTCATTTGTGCAATTCAAATAAATTTTAGCATAACAGTAAATTAATGAATAAAAACTGCCACATCTCTAGGTCAGTGTTTACTAGAGACACACACTGCACATTACGTGCACTAATAAATTGTAAATAAACTACCTAATCTGTTTTGTGCACTTTCTAGTGTGTACAGAGAGATTTGGGACATGATCATCAAACGCAGATGGTTGGAGTTAGCAAGCTAGTCTCCTGACTCTGGCTCTGCACATATAGCGTTTTACCTGCTTCCCACATACCTGATCCATCTAATCTGACCATTAACACCACCTTACTGAGTTAATACAGCCCTTCACCTGCTTCCCACATACCTGATCAACTAATCTGATCATAAACACCAACTTACTGAGTTAATAAAGCGCTTCACCTGTTTCCCACATACCTGATCCAACTAATCTGACCATTAACACCACTTTACTGAGTTAATACAGCGCTTCACCTGCTTCTCACATACCTGATCAACTAATCTGACCATTAACACCACCTTACTGAGTTAATACAGCGCTTCACCTGCTTCTCACATACCTGATCAACTAATCTGACCATTAACACCACCTTACTGAGTTAATACAGCGCTTCACCTGCTTCTCACATACCTGATCAACTAATCTGACCATTAACACCACCTTACTGAGTTAAAACAGCCCTTCACCTGCTTCCCACATACCTGATCAACTAATCTGATTAATAACACCACCTTACTGAGTTAATACAGCCCTTCACCTGCTTCCCACATACCTGATCCATCTAATCTGATTAATAACACCACCTTACTGAGTTAATACAGCGCTTCACCTGCTTCTCACATACCTGATCAACTAATCTGACCATTAACACCACCTTACTGAGTTAAAACAGCCCTTCACCTGCTTCCCACATACCTGATCCATCTAATCTGATTATTAACACCACCTTACTGAGTTAATACAGCGTTTCACCTGCTTCCCACATACCTGATCCAACGTATCTGACCATTAACACCGCCTTACTGAGTTAATACAGCGCTTCACCTGCTTCCCACATACCTGATCAACTAATCTGATCATTAACACCACCTTACTGAGTTAATACAGCGCTTCACCTGCTTCTCACATATCTGATCAACTAATCTGACCATTAACACCACCTTACTGAGTTAATACAGCCCTTCACCTGCTTCCCACATACCTAATCCATCTAATCTGATTATTAACACCACCTTACCGAGTTAATACAGCCCTTAATACAGCCCTTCACCTGCTTCCCACATACCCGATCCAATCAATCTGATTATTAACACCACCTTACTGAGTTAATACAGCCCTTCACCTGCTTCCCACATACCTGATCCAACTAATCTGATTATTAACATCACCTTACTGAGTTAATAAAGCGTTTCACCTGCTTCCCACATACCTGATCCAACGTATCTGACCATTAACACCGCCTTACTGAGTTAATACAGCGCTTCACCTGCTTCCCACATACCTGATCAACTAATCTGATCATTAACACCACCTTACTGAGTTAATACAGCGCTTCACCTGCTTCTCACATATCTGATCAACTAATCTGACCATTAACACCACCTTACTGAGTTAATACAGCCCTTCACCTGCTTCCCACATACCTAATCCATCTAATCTGATTATTAACACCACCTTACCGAGTTAATACAGCCCTTAATACAGCCCTTCACCTGCTTCCCACATACCCGATCCAATCAATCTGATTATTAACACCACCTTACTGAGTTAATACAGCCCTTCACCTGCTTCCCACATACCTGATCCAACTAATCTGATTATTAACATCACCTTACTGAGTTAATACAGCCCTTCACCTGCTTCCCACATACCTGATCCAACTAATCTGATTATTAACATCACCTTACTGAGTTAATACAGCCCTTCACCTGCTTCCCACATACCTGATCCAACTAATGTGATTATTAACACCACCTTACTGAGTTAATACAGCACTTCACCTGCTTCTCACATACCTGATCAACTAATCTGGCCATTAGTACCACCTGAATTAAAACAGCACTTCACCTGCTTCTCACATACCTGATCAATTAATCTGATTATTAACACCACCTTACTGAGTTAATACAGCGTTTCACCTGCTTCCCACATACCTGATCAACTAATCTGATCATAAACACCAACTTACTGAGTTAATACAGCGCTTCACCTGTTTCCCACATACCTGATCCAACTAATCTGACCATTAACACCACCTTACTGAGTTAATACAGCGTTTCACCTGCTTCCCACATACCTGATCCAACTAATCTGACCATTAACACCACCTTACTGAGTTAAAACAGCACTTCACCTGCTTCTCACATACCTGATCAACTAATCTGATTATTAACACCACCTTACTGAGTTAATACAGCGCTTCACCTGCTTCCCACATACCTGATCCAACTAATGTGATTATTAACATCACCTTACTGAGTTAATACAGCCCTTCACCTGCTTCCCACATACCTGATCCAACTAATGTGATTATTAACACCACCTTACTGAGTTAATACAGCACTTCACCTGCTTCTCACATACCTGATCAACTAATCTGGCCATTAGCACCACCTGAATTAAAACAGCACTTCACCTGCTTCTCACATACCTGATCAATTAATCTGATTATTAACACCACCTTACTGAGTTAATACAGCGTTTCACCTGCTTCCCACATACCTGATCCAAGTAATCTGACCATTAACACCACCTTACTGAGTTAAAACAGCACTTCACCTGCTTCTCACATACCTGATCAATTAATCTGATTATTAACACCACCTTACTGAGTTAATACAGCGTTTCACCTGCTTCCCACATACCTGATCCAACTAATCTGACCATTAACACCACCTTACTGAGTTAAAACAGCACTTCACCTGCTTCTCACATACCTGATAAACTAATCTGATTATTAACACCACCTTACTGCGTTAATACAGCGTTTACAGCAGGACACGCTTTCAGGACTAGGATTAAGCAAGGCTAAACTAGTGTTAGCAGCGGTAAAGCTAGCTAACGGTGGTGCTGGGGAGCTAATGTCCAGCGTGGTGTGGTGATTTTCTCTAAACACAAACGCTAAACTCTCTTTCTCTCTGCTGACACTGTCTAAATAACTTAATTCCATCATGAGTAGCGACAGTTCACAGGCTCGTATGGTCTTCCCGGGTTTAGACCAAATTTGTGTAAGTGTGCGTTTGATTGACGGCTACTCGGCTTGTCCCGCCTCTCCATATATGCCGAAGTAGTTCTGATTGGATGTTTTCCCAACTTGTCCCCGCATTTCACAAAACTAAATCATTTCTGATTGGATGTCGTCCCTGCCAAACATGTTCGTCTCGTTTTTATTCGTTAACTAAAGTGTCAATAAATTTCGTCATAGTTTTTTATCCTTTCTGTAGATCTTAGTTATCGTCTCGTTTTCGTCATGAAAAAGAGGTTCGTTGACGAAAACTATTACTAAAATAGTTCGTCAACGAAATTAACACTGATAAAGAGTTTGTCACCATGAGGGCGGGGGAGGTAGAAAATTAAAATAAGCCAGAACTGGTAATGAGCTAAATCTGGGCCGAGTCTGGCATTTACGTTGTACCTCTGGCTCAAATCTGAATGTCCATTATGACCAACTAGTCTTCCTTTGTTAGTCTTCTAAAGTCGCTTCTTTCAACAGACACAGTTTATTCACAGGCCTTTCCAAGGTGCTAGTCTTGGTCTTCAATTTCACTCTCCGCACTATTCCACTGGAGTCTGGCAACGTTTCCACTACCTTCCCCATGATCCAAGAGTTGCGAGGGGAAGAACTGTCTACTAGTAGCACGACATCTCCCTTCGTGAAGTTTCTTCTGAGTTTTAGCCATTTCTGGCGCTCCTGAAGAAGTGGTAGATATTCTCTTGTCCATCTAGACCAAAATAAATCTGCAAGATACTAGACTTGTTTCCATCTTCTTCTTGCATATGTGTCATTTTTGCAGAAGATGCCTGTGGGCATGACTGGCTGAGACTTCAGAAGCAATAAGTGATTGGGAGTTAGAGGCTCAATGTCGTTTGCATCATCTGAGACATTCGTCAGCGGCCTTCCATTGATAATACTTTCGACTTCACACATTATTGTATGAAGACAATCATCGTTCATCGCTTGTTCCTTCACTAGGGAATTAAGGATTCTTCGTGCACTGCGGATTTGTCTTTCCCAAAGCCCGCCCTGATGGGAGGCGGCTGGGCTGTTAAATATCCACTTTATTCCCTTTGGAAGCAAGGATCTTTCAATTTTGTCATTATCCAACTGTTGGATGGCTTCCCTTAGCTCTCTTTCAGCCGCCACAAAATTTGTCCCATTATCTGACCTCATGGTGGGGACTTGACCCCTCCTACATACAAATCGCCGTATTGCGTTAATGCAGGAGTCCGTGTCAAGGCTGTCAGCAACTTCAATGTGCACGGCTCGGAGAGAGAGACAAGTGAACATCACTCCGTATCTTTTAACAGTACCCCGTCCCCGTTTAACCTCGAACGGGCCAAAGTAATCAACGCCGGTATTTGTGAAAGGAGGTTGGTCTGGAAGAAGGCGGTCTTCAGGTAGGTCTGACATTATTTGCTCACCAACCTTTCCTGTCATTCTACGGCACACTGTGCATTTACTAATGATCTTCCTGATTGCATTATTGGCTTGTGGAATCCAATATCTGCATCTCAGTTGTGCCAACACATAACTGCGTCCACAGTGGCCTGTTCTTTGATGTATGTCTCTCAAGATCAAGGTGGCAACTCTGCTGTGTTTAGAAAGAATTGTTGGACGTTTAGCATTTTCTGGCATAGCAGTTTTGTTAAGTCTTCCACCAACCCTCAAAGTGCCATGTTGAAGAATCGGATCTAGTTTAAACAGCGCGCTGCTGCGACTGAGATGTGTGCCCCTCTGCAGGGCTTTGATTTCCTCTCCAAAATGCTGCCTTTGACTGAACTGTATTATTTCTGATTCAGCTGTGTCCAGATCGTCCAAGGTAAGTGATTTCTTTCCTGATGTAGCTTTAAATTTCTTCATATGCTGTTCTAGCTTTGATCTTTGCTTTCCAGTGTCATTTTCAGCTTGCTTGATTGCTCTTAATGCTTCTTTTCTTTCTTCTTTTTGTTTCCGCAGAGCATCTTTTATCTTCACAATCCAAGCCACTGAACGTTTAAGCTTATTCCAATCCGAGTAATAATTAATCAGCTGATTCATTGGTTCCGTATTTTCTTCAACTTTGACTGTATTAACAGTGACTGAGCTCTTAACCTCTGGGTCCTTGTCCAGGCTTTCTTTCTGTAGCACAGGCTGTTCTGGCCAATCATTTTTATTTGGCAGAAAATTCGGTCCATTCATCCACGTTCCTCCTTGCAACAAGCTTTTCGCCTTCAGGCCTCTGCTGGCTTGATCTGCAGGGTTTTCATTTGTGCTGACATACTTCCATTGAGATGACTTGGTTGCTTCTCGGATCAAGGAGATTCTGTTCGCAACAAATGTTTTGAAACGAGCAGCTTCACTGAAGATGTATCTGAGCACCGTTGTGCTGTCTGTCCAGAAGACAGATTGTTGCAGTGGAACTTGAAGCTCTTGATGTAACATCTTGTCGACCTTCACCGCGACAACTGCCGCTGTCAACTCAAGTCTAGGGATGGTGACTCGTTTGAGTGGAGCCACTCTTGACTTCCCCATAAGGAAAGCACAATGTTTCTTGCCTTGTTCATTTTCAAGCAGTAGATAAGACACAGTGCCATATGCATACTCTGAGGCATCTGAAAAATGATGTAACTGTGCTGCAGTAGTGCATCCAAACTTGGTGGGTTTTAAGCACCTACCCACGTGAAAGTTGGTAAGGTGAGTAACATCTTTCATCCATCTCCTCCAATCTTCAGCATGCTTTTCACCAATGTTCTCATCCCAACCAAGTTGTTCTTTACAGAGTTCCTTCAACAAGTTTAGCAGGTAAGATGACCGGGGCCAGAAAGCCAAGAGGGTCGTAGATGGAATTGATGACTGATAAAATGCCTCTTCTGGTCATCGGTTTGTCTTGCAGCTTCATACTGTAGGTGAAAGTATCAATTTCTGTGTCCCACTGAACACCGAGTGTTCTCTCCACTGGCAGAGTGTCGTGTTGTAAATCCAGGTCCTTTACTTCACTTGCTCTGTGCTCCTCAGGGATTGACAGTAACACCTTTCTGCTATTGCTCATCCACTTTGTTAAGGTAAACCCTCCACTGTTGCACAAAGCTCGAAGATCATTGACTAAGGTCACTGCTTCTTCAACTGTAGCTACACTTTTCAGGCAGTCATCTACATAAAAATTCCGCAGGACTGTCTGAACAGCGTCTGGAGATGCAACGTCTCTACGATCCTCTGCAGTTCTTCTGAGTGCGTATGAGGCTACACTTGGTGAAGAATTGGCTCCAAAGAGGTGCACCATCATCCGAAACTCCTCCATGGGCTCATCCAATCTGCCGTTGGGCCACCAAAGAAAACGGAGCAGGTCTGCATCATGTTCTGGCACCCTAACCTGGTAGAACATTGACTCGATGTCCGCCACTACTGCCACTGACTCCTCACGAAATCTCAGAAGAACTCCGACTAATGTGCTGGTCAGGTCAGGCCCCTGGAGCAATTCACTATTTAGACACCGACCCTGGAATGAGGATGTGCAGTCAAATACCACCCGCAACTTTTGTTTTCTTGGGTGATAGACGCCATGGTGTGGTATATAAAACACCCTGTTGTCATCTCTGTTCAGTTGGTGTGTCGGAACCTGGACAGCATATCCCTTAGCAATGATGGTTTCCATGAAACCCTTGTAGTCTTCAAGGAATTCAGGACTCCTCTTAAACTTCCTAAGCAAACATGCTATACGTTGTTCCGCCACACAACGGTTATTAGGCATTTGAAGCTTCTCATTCCTGAGTGGCAATCCAATAGTGTAATGTCCGTTCTCAAAAATTGACGTCTTCTCCACGCGCTGCAAAAATATTTTGTCTTCCTGAGACATCTCTTTCTTGTCATCATAGTTGCGCTCTGGAAAATCAGTATTATACTGTTGGACCAATAATCTCTCAATCTCCATCAAAGAGATTTTGTTGACTGAGAAATGTTGCGGTTCATTCTCTGTTTCATTAGGATCCTTCCTTATAGGCCCGTTCACAACCCAGCCAATGGCCGTCTTCACTGCATAGGGACCTCCAGCTTGACCATTAATGATGCGCCAGGGCTCCAATGCTCTTGAACAGTTTGCTCCAATAAGTAGTCCCACTTCAGCTTCTATCTCTGGCAAGCTCACTTCCTGAAGGTATGGCCACTTCTGGATGTCTGCCTGTTTGGGTATGTTCCCAGCATGAACAGGTATTCTGCTTTGAGTAAACACCTTGGGTAACTCAATGAACATGTTGTCTTCCAGCCCACACACTTCCAGGTCAGATATCACAAAACTGTTCATGAGCTTTTGTTCCCCTGGTTTATCTTGGCCCATGGTGCTTAAAAGTATTCTGGTGGGCTTCCCTTTCACATTCAATTTCCTTTGCAGGTTTTCCGTGCAGAATGTTGCTGTGCTTCCCGGGTCCAGAAAAGCATATGTTTCCATAAGCTTGTCGCTATTCTTTGACTTGATTTTTATTGGTACTATTGACAGCACACATTCGGCTTCTCCGGCCCCCGTTAGGCCACAGGACTCTTGTGTGATGGGAGCTTCCGCGCGGAGCACTTCTTTACCTTGAGCACCATCTTTCTTTTCTGGCATGACAGAACCTTCATCCTTCACTTTGTGCAGAATGTCAGGGTGCTTTAATGCACATTCTTTGCACTCTAATTTTCTTTTGCAGAATGTGCTGAGATGTCCAGGAACTAAGCATCCAAAACATAGGCCCTTCGATTTCAGAAATTCCAGTCGTTCCTTATGTGGCTGACCTTTGATCTTACTGCATGAGGCAAGGCTGTGAGACTGCTGGCAGTACAAACACGGTTTATCAAAGGCATTCACTGTTTTACTCGTGTTAGCAGGCTTGACGAGTGGTTTTTGTGACATTTTGCTTTCAGCAGCAACATTGGTTGCGAAACTGCTTCCCCGAACCTCTTTCCTTGGCTGCTTTTCCCTTTGGTCCATCTTTCCAGCTGCAGTAGGGCGGCTGTCTGAAATATTACCGAAAAGGGGGTCCATAGCTATCTTAGCTTGGCGGTCTATAAAGTTCACTAAATCCGCAAACCTTGCTCTTCTCCCTCTTCGCTCTTTAAGCTCGAAAGCTTCAGCACGCCAACGTTCTTTCATTTTGTAAGGTAGTTTGGATATCACTGTCCGTAGATTGGTAGGATTATCCATCTCTTCTAAAAATTCAATGTCCTCCATAGAGTTACGACATCCAATCAAAAACATTGCATAGGCATTTAATGCTGTCCTGTCATCTGACTTCACTTGTGGCCATTTGAGCGCTTTATCAATGTACGCACTGGCTATTCGAAGCTCATCCCCATAATGCTTATGAAGTAGCTGTTTTGCCTCGTGATAGCCTTTGCTAGGTGTCATGTGAGCGCAGCTGCGTACAAGTTCTTGTGGTTCACCATATGTATACTGTTCCAAGAAGTACAATTTATCCTGGTCATTGTCAGTCTTCTGCTCAATTGCATGCTCAAACGCCCTTATGAAGGATTTGTACTGCAGCGCATCACCCTTGAACACAGAAATGTCCTTTTTCGGGAGCTGAGAAAGCTGATGTTGCTTTACAAGTAGCTCGGTAATCACGTTCTGCTTTTGCATGACTGTCAAAATGTCATCACCTCTGCTAGTCTGAGCTCTAGGACTTTGATTGAAATCTGGCTGTGGCTGTTGTGGTATTTGTGAGTGCTGCACTTGTACTGGTACATGAACATTCACATGAGTTTGCTGCTGTTGCATCACGCCAACTCTTTCCTTATTCCCTTTCCCACTTAGTGATTTCCGCACTGGCGCATAACTACTCGAACCATCTTCGGACCTCTCATATTCTCTAAGCACTTTTAGCTTTGCTTGGCTCTCAGCTAATGCAGTCTCCAGCTCCAATTCTTCCTTTTCAGCTTTAATTCTAGCCGCATCAAACTCAAACTGTTGCTTAATCCTAGCTGCTTCGAATTCAAGCTCTTGCCTTTTCTTAAGTGCTGCTACACGTTCCAGCAAAGCTGCATGTTCTGCTTCTTGTCTAGCACGTGTGGACGATACACATGAAGTGCTTGACGTTCCGCTTACATGAGACCCACATAGGCGATCCTTTGCAGCACTGCCGACACCTATCTGTGACACACTGTCGCTGGGTAGAATGGCCTCTTGTTGTTCATCTATCACATGATGTTCCTCCAATTGCATGGTTTCCTTCACTGTGCATTCATGCTCATCTGCAACCCACCTTTTAGTTGTTTTCATCAAGTCTTTGATAAATGCCATTTTTGGTTCGAACCAATTATCCTGGTCAAGCATTTTTTCCTCTTCAGACAACAGATCGCCAACTTCGTTGTTAATACTATTGAACTCATTTAGAGACTGTGCAAATTCACTTTCCATCATATCTTTCACATTTTTTAAATTTTTTGCACTCATCATTACCTCTATCTCTTTCATTCGGCTTGTTAGAGTTCCCAGAGCTCGTCTCCTCAATGCTATGAGTCTTTGTAATCTCTCCTCTATACCCTTCTCAGTTAGCTTGCGTGATCTTCCCTGCTCCACTCTGTCTTCGCCACATCTCTTTTTATTTTCATCAGCCATCTTACAAATCGCGGAGGTAATGCTCACGTTGCATGCACAAAGTTAAAACACTTCAAAGTTGTCTTTCTTAGCGAACCAAGTGCAAACAACCTTTCCTACATCACAAAACTCCACTTATCCAATATCCAATATCGCTATTCACGTGCGTTCTTGAAGGGAAGAGATTCAACTCGCTACCTTTAACATGCGGTTGGCCCCCTTTTTTTTTAACTTTCGTTTTTCGTCCGATCTCATGAACTCTCTTCATATAACGTCTTTTCTTCACAAAGCTTAGAGGTAAAGAGAGATTTTCGATACCTTTTTTCTGGAGAATGCTTCAGAGGATTACCCGTGTCATCATGAACTAATCTGGGCGAGCTCCGTACAGCGTTATCCAGGCGAATTCAGCGAGGCTCCGTGTTAGCTAGTTTTTTGACTAATGTAATGGCGCTTCGTTTCTTCCAAGTCCTTTGCACCACCTTTGCCCGTCAGGGTAACAACAAGTATTTGGAAAAACGCGAGTGAGACCGAATCCTCTTTTAAAAAAGTTTACTTATAAAACACAAAAGATATTACACTGGACTCAGTATGGCTCGGTCAAAAAACTGTGTTGCTTCCAATGTCTCTAACTGCCTTAACGTGCAAGCAGTGCCAAAAAAAAACAACAACAGACGCTGACGGAAGCTGGACGTACAGAAAAGTTCTTCAAAATTTATACATTACTCATATCTGCTTTTAGAAAATACAACCATTATGAATTCTTACTAAATTATTTTCACCATATTTTAACCTTTTTAACTAAATTATTGCTACCAAAGCATTAACCCTTAACTGGCTCTTACACTAACAAAACACAAAACGAGAGAAAAATCAGTCTGGAAGTAAAAGGAGAGAGTACCTGTCTGTGGTCACCACCTGTAAAAGCATTTCCTTCTAGAAGTTGTCTTGCTGTTGCGTATTCAGTTCACCTGTTCTCACTTTCATTTACACCAAACCAGGTGAAACTGATTCAGCTTATACTTCCCAACTGGACAGATTAATATACCTGAATATACATTTAATTTAAAAAAAACAAGTTGATGTAGAAATCAGTAAATATTATATCCTTGTACTTTGTATTTTGTATAATTAACTGTCAAATGGTTTTACAAATGACTTCTTTTACTTCTTCTTTTTAGCCCCAAATCCTTTTTTCAAATTTGACAAGAGGTTTATTACCATTACATTACTTCTACCTAAAAGAAGACCACCTGTAAGAACATAAAACTTTTTCTCAATTAAGGAAAACTTCCTATTCCTAATAAACTGAATAATAAATATAGGATGGTTTGGCTTTTATATACAATGTAGGGAAATACAAAACAGGATGTTGGTAGAGATTGTAATGGACAGCAGGGGGCAGTCTTAGCTGTAACAGCAACAGACATGTTAGAAAACACAGAAAACACCAGACCACAATGAGTTACCTTAATTTCCTGCCATTTCTTTCATATGTACATTCATTTATTCTCTCTTTTAAATACACATTAACTTCTTCCACCATAGACATTAGTGAAGATACAGATCTAACCAATAGCTTAGTTTTACATTTAATTTTGATTTTCATTGTTTGTATCTTTTTCATTGCTATAATAAATGTCTTTACTTCTTCTGGTTGATGGAATAAGTTTTCCTATAATTATCCAGGTGTTTTACACATACGTTCAGACATATCTCCTTACATCACATACTTCCATCCAAGATCAAGCTACTCATATGAACCATAAAGTTACAATGCTGAGTGTACACAGTGGAGGAATGTTACCTCTCTAATTTACTACTTGGTTGCAGAGAGACTGACAGCTGAAGATAAATAAGTCTGGTATTTTAGTATATCTGGTATTTATCTCTAATGTGTTCCTGGCCTCTCACTTTCAGAAGTAGGAAATGAAAATGAAGAAAATTATATCATTTTTAAGGATGACTATACAGTAGTGTTCAAAAGAATAGCAGTCCTAACCAGATTAATCACGTTTTGGTATAAATTATATTACCACATGACAAACAATTTACCAGCTGGTGCAGTAGGTGATATGATATGCGTGCATCTTCAGTGTGTGTATTTGAATAATTAATTGAAAGGGGTGTGTTTAAAATTATAGCAGTGTGGAGTTCAATTAGTGAGCTCAATCATTCTGTGAAGAAACAGGTGTAAATCAGGTGGCCCTTATTTAAGGGTGAAGCCGCACATGCATTTCTCCTTGAAAGCCTGAGAAATATGGGTTGTTTAAGACATTGTTCAGAAGAACTGCGTACTTTAATTAAAAAGTTGATTGGAGAGTGTAAAACTTATAAGGAAGTGCAGACAATGATAGGCTGTTCATCTAAAATGATATCCAGTGCTTAAAAATGGAAAGCAAAACCAGAGAGACATGGAAGACTACTATTCGAATGGATCGAAGAATAGCCAGAATGGCAAAGGCTCAGCCAATGATCACCTCCAGAATGATCAAAGACAGTCTGAAGTTAGTCCTGAGACAGATGCCTGTGTGAAGCTAATCTATTAGCAAGAAGACCCCGCAAAGTCCCACTGTTAAAAAAAGACTTGTACTGAAGCGGATACAATTTGCCAAAGAACACATCAACTGGCCTAAAGAGAAATGGAGAAACATTTTGTGGACAGATGAAAGTAAAATTGTTCTTTTTGGGTTAGACAGTTCGTCAGACGACCCCCAAACTCTGAATTCGAGACACAGTACACTCTGAAGTCAGTGAAGCATGGTGGTGCAAGCATCATGATATGGGTATGTTTCTCTTACTGTGGTGCCGGGCCTATTTACCGCATACCAGGGATCACGGACCAGTTTGCAAAAATCTAAATACTTGAAGAGGTCATGTTGCCTTATACTGAAGAGGAAAAGTCCTTAAAATGGGTCTTTCAACAAGACAACGGCTCTAAACACACCAGTAAATGAGCAAAATCTTGGATCCAGTCCAACAAAATTGAGGGTATGGAGTGGCCTTAGTCCAACAGAAACCTTGTGTCACATAAAACATGCTGTTTCTGAGAAAAACAGTTCTAAAAATTGTGGTTATACAACTAAATATTAGGTTAGTGATTCACAGTAATGCTAAATCCTAAAAAGATTCTAGAAAGAGTACATATTTTGAGTTTGTAAAAACAAATCCTAAACTAAATATGTCTGATTTCCTTTCTTCTTCTTCTTGTTAGTTCCTGCTCTTTTCCTCTTTGCTTGGGCTTCCTCTTTTCATCTCCTTGTTGGTTCCCCTTCGTTTCTGAGTTCAAAGTCTGAAGAAGGAAAAGAAATCAAAAGTTAAGTACATATTTTTTTCCGGATTACTTACGTATTCAATACACAAATTATATTTATTTCTGATTTTATATAAACTACTACTGTCTTCCTCTTTTCTGCTTGTTAGTTCCCGCTCTTTTCCTCTTTTCATCTCCTTGTTGGTTTCCTCTCGTTTCTGAGGTCAAACTCTGAAGAAGGACAAGAAATCAAAAGGTCAGTACATTTTTTTTTTAGAATACTTAAATAATCTTAATTCCTGTACTAAATATGTCTGATTTCATGTAAACTACTAGTGTCTTACTCTTTCCTTCTTCTTGTTAATTCCTGCTCTTTTCCTCTTTTCATCTTCTTGTTGGTTCCCCCTCGTTTCTGAGTTCAAAGTCTGAAGAAGGACAAGAAATCAAAAGATAAGTACAAATTTTTTTCCGGATTACTTACGTGTTCAATACACAAATTATATTTATTTCTGATTTTATGTAAACCACTACTGTCTTCCTCTTCTTGTTAGTTCCCGCTCTTTTCCTATTCTCATCTTCTTGTTGGTTCCCCCTCATTTCTGAGTTCAAACTCTGAAGAAGGGCAAGAAATCAAAAAGTCAGTCCATATTTTTTTCTAGAATACTAAATTATTTTAATTCCTGTACTAAATATGTCTGATTTCATGTAATCTACTAGTTTCTTCCTCCCTTCTTCTTCTTCTTCTTGTTAGTTCCCGCTCTTTTCCTCTTTGTGTGGGCTTCCTCTTTTCATCTCCTTGTTGGTTCTCCTTCGTTTCTGAGTTCAAAGTCTGAAGAAGGACAAAAAATCAAAAGTTAAGTACATATTTTTTTCCGGATTACTTACGTGTTCAATACACAAATTATATTTATTTCTGATTTTATGTAAACCACTACTGTCTTCCTCTTCTTGTTAGTTCCCGCTCTTTTCCTCTTTTCATCTCCTTGTTGGTTTCCTCTCGTTTCTGAGGTCTCTGAAGAAAGACAAGAAATCAAAAGGTAAGTACATATTTTTTTCCGGATTACTTACGTGTTCAATACACAAATTATATTTATTTCTGATTAATGTAAAACACTACTGTCTTCCTCTTCTTGTTAGTTCCCACTCTTTTCCTCTTTTCATCTTCCTGTTGGTTCCCCCTCGTTTCTGAGTTCAAAGTCTGAAGAAGGACAAGAAATCAAAAGGTCAGTACATATTTTTTTCTAGAATACTTAAATAATTTTAATTCCTGTACTAAATATGTCTGATTTCATGTAAACTACTAGTGTCTTACTCTTTTCTTCTTCTTGTTAATTCCTGCTCTTTTCCTCTTTTCATCATCTTTTTGGTTCCCCCTCGTTTCTGAGTTCAAAGTCTGAAGAAGGACAAGAAATCAAAAGTTAAGTACATATTTTTTTCCGGATTACTTACGTATTCAATACACAAATTAAATTTATTTCTGATTTTATGTAAACCACTACTGTCTTCCTCTTCTTGTTAGTTCCCGCTCTTTTCCTCTTTTCATCTCCTTGTTGGTTTCCTCTCGTTTCTGAGGTCAAACTCTGAAGAAGGACAAGAAATCAAAAGTTAAGTACATATTTGTGTCTAGAATACTTAAATAAATGTAATTTCTGCACTCAATATATCTGGTTTCATGTAAACTACTAGTTTCTTCCTCCCTTCTTCTTCTTCTTCTTCTTAGTTCCCGCTCTTTTCCTCTTTGCGTGGGCTTCCTCTTTTCATCTACTTCTTGGTTCTCTTTCGTTTCTGAGTTCAAACTCTGAAGAAGGACAAGAAATCAAAAGGTCAGTACATATTTTTTTCTAGAATACTTAAATAATTTTAATTCCTGTACTAAATATGTCTGATTTCATGTAATCTACTAGTGTCTCACTCTTTCCTTGTTCTTGTTAATTCCTGCTCTTTTCCTCTTTTCATCTTCTTGTTGGTTCCCCCTCGTTTCTGAGTTCAAAGTCTGAAGAAGGACAAGAAATCAAAAGTTAGGTACATATTTTTTTACGGATTACTCACGTATTCAATACACAAATTATATTTATTTCTGATTTTATATAAACTACTACTGTCTTCCTCTTCTTCTTGTTAGTTCCCGCTCTTTTCCTCTTTTCATCTCCTTGTTGGTTCCCCCTCGTTTCTGAGGTCAAAGTCTGAAGAAGGACAAGAAATCAAAAGTTAAGTACATATTTGTGTCTAGAATACTTAAATAATTTTAATTCCTGTACTAAATGTGTCTGATTTCATGTAAACTACTAGTTTCTTCCTCCCTTCTTCTTCTTCTTCTTGTAAGTTCCCGCTCTTTTCCTCTTTGCGTGGGCTTCCTCTTTTCATCTCCTTGTTGGTTCTCCTTCGTTTCTGAGTTCAAAGTCTGAAGAAGGACAAGAAATCAAAAGGTCACTACATATTTTTTTTCTAGAATACTTAAATAATTTTAATTCCTGTACTAAATATGTCTCATTTCATGTAAACTACTAGTGTCTTACTCTTTCCTTCTTCTTGTTAATTCCTGCTCTTTTCCTCTTTTCATCTTCTTGTTGGTTCCCCCTTGTTTCTGAGTTCAAAGTCTGAAGAAGGACAAGAAATCAAAAGTTAAGTACATATTTTTTTCCGGATTACTTACGTGTTCAATACACAAATTAAATTTATTTCTGATTTTATGTAAACCACTACTGTCTTCCTCTTCTTGTTAGTTCCCGCTCTTTTCCTCTTTTCATCTCCTTGTTGGTTTCCTCTCGTTTCTGAGGTCAAACTCTGAAGAAGGACAAGAAATCAAAAGTTAAGTACATATTTGTGTCTAGAATACTTTAATAAATGTACTTTCTGCACTCAATATATCTGGTTTCATGTAAACTACTAGTTTCTTCCTCCCTTCTTCTTCTTCTTCTTCTTCTTAGTTCCCGCTCTTTTCCTCTTTGCGTGGGCTTCCTCTTTTCATCTCCTTGTTGGTTCTCCTTCGTTTCTGAGTTCAAACTCTGAAGAAGGACAAGAAATCAAAAGGTCAGTACATATTTTTTCCTAGAATACTGAAATAATTTAAATTCCTGTACTAAATATGTCTGATTTCATGTAAACTACTAGTGTCTTACTCTTTCCTTCTTCTTGTTAATTCCTGCTCTTTTCCTCTTTTCATCTTCTTGTTGGTTCCCCCTTGTTTCTGAGTTCAAACTCTGAAGAAGGACAAGAAATCAAAAGTTAAGTACACATTTTTTTTCTGGAATACTTACATATTCAGTACACAAATTATATTTATTTCTGATTTTATGTAAACTACAAGTGTCTTCCTCCTTTCTTCTTCTTGTTAGTTCCGGCTCTTTTCCTCTTTTCATTTGCTTCCTCTTTACATCTTGTTGTTTCCCCCTCGTTTCTGAGTTCCAACTTTGAAGAAGGACAAGAAATCAAAAGTACATATTTTTTTCTGAAATACTTAAATAAATTTAATTTCTGTACCAATAATGTCTGATTTTTGGTAAACTACGTGTTTTGCTCTTTTCTTCTTTTTCTTAGTTCCCGCTCTTCCTCTATTCATTCCCTTCCTCTTTTCATCTTCTTGTTGGTTCCCCCTCGTTTTCTAAGTTCAAATTCTGAAGAGGGACAAGAAATCAAAACAATTTTTTTTGAATACTTAAACAACTTTAATTCCTGTACTAAATATGTCTGATTTTATATTTAGATCTTGGGTATATCCAAGATGGCGCCGCAGACGTCAGAAGCTCGTCGTGCTTTGTTTGTTTTTGTTGCCACATGTAAACCTAACACAGTCACATACAGCACAGAGGGTCTTCTCAGCATCAGGCTCTCTGTGCCACATGGAATTAATCCCGATTTCTCCTTCTTTGACTGCTTTTTGGATGTTTTCGTAAGCGGAGTAGCTGCGCTTCTCAGCCGCAGACGTAGGCGGACGTGCAGACTTGGGAAACGCAGCGGAGTGCTCGTCAGACTCCATCACAGCGGGCTACACACAGCGCTCCTTAGCATACACTTGGCCAACCTCCGCTCACTAGGAAACAAAATGGACGAACTTTCACTTCTGAACCGGACCAACAAGGACTTTTCTCTCTCCGCGGTGCTGTGCTTCACTGAGACCTGGCTCACAGAGGCCGTCCCGGACAGCACACTCCAGCTCCCCGGCTTTCATGTCCACAGAGTGGACCGTGTCGCGGAGACCTTGGGGAAGCTTAAAGGTGGCGGAATCTGCTTTTACATTAACCGCGGCTGGTGTACAGACATCACTGTGTTCATGAAAACATGCAACCCTGATCTAGAATCTGTGTTCATAAACTGTAAACCATTCTATACTGCCCATGGGAATTTTCCTCCGTGGTGCTCGTCGGAGTTTATATCCCACCAAGCACGTGTGTGCAAGAGGCACTGCGCGCCTTCACAGACCAGATCACCAGCGCGGAGCATAAACACACAGTCTGTTTTCCTCATTCTTGGGGACTTCAACAGAGCGAATCTCACGAGCGAGCTGCCCAAATACAGACAGCATGTTACCTGCCCCAGCAGGGAGAATAATATTCTAGACCACTGCTACACTGTTTTAAAGAGTGCATATAGCTCTGTTCCCTGAGCTTCTCTGGACCTATCTGACCACTCTATGGTCCATCTTTTCCCAACTTACAGACAGAAGCTCAAGTGGCCTGATGTCAGTACTGTGAAGAAATGGACCAGTGAGGCTAGAGAGAGGCTTCAGGACTGTATGGCGTTAACAGACTGTTGTGTGTGTTTGAGGATTCTACAAGTGGTCTGGATGAATATACTGATACAGTGACATCCTACATCAGCTTCTGTGAGGACATCTGTGTTCCAACCAGGACTCGCATTAGATATAATAATGACAAGCCCTGGTTTAACAGCAAACTGAAGCACCTTGCGACAGTCCAAGGAGAACGCATTTAGGAGTGGGGACCGGGCGCTTTACAACAAGGCTACGAACTCACTGAACAGAGAGATCAGAGCTACTCCACCAAGCTGAGCAGACTCATGTCCACAAACGAGCCTTCAGCCGTCTGGAAATGCCTACACAACCTCTCAGACTACAAACGATGCCCCCCACCAGACAATGTGGGGTCGTCAGCTGGTTGATGACCTAAACTCATTCTACTGTAGGTTTGAAAAGCCCAGCTCCACTGAACAATACATCACCACTTCATACCCTTCTGACTCTCAACCACCCATTCAGCCTGCCCTGAAGATCTGTGAAGCAGACACGCACTGACTCTTCAAAAAACAGAGTGAGGAAGGCACCAGGCCCAGGCGGAGTGTCACTCTCCTGCCTGAGGAACTGTGTAGACCAGCTTGCTCCTGTCTTCACCAAGATCTTCAATAAAACACTGGAGCAGTGTGTCGTACCAGCGTGCTTCAGGCACTCCACAATAATTCCCATCCCCAAAAAGCCAACCATCTCAGGACTGAATGACTACAGACCTGTCGCACTGACCTCTGTGGTTATGAAATCCTTTGAGAAGCTGGCTCTCACCCACCTGAAGGAGATCACCAACCCCCAACTAGACCCCCTGCAGTTCGCGTATCGGGCCAATAGGTCTGTGGACAATGCAGTGAACATGGGAACATCCTCCAGCACCTCAACCGTCCAAGTACATATACAAGAGTTCTGTTCTTGGACTTCAGCTCCGCCTTCAACACAATCATCTTTGGACATCTACACACCAAACTGACCCACCACAGTGTGCCAGCCTCCACCTGCCAGTGGATCACAAACTTCCTCACTGGCAGACAGCAGCAGGGGAGGCTGGGAAAGATCACCTCAGGAACCAGGATCATCAGCACAGGTGCTCCACAAGGCTGTGTTCTCTCCCCACTGCTCTTCTCACTCTACACAAATGAGTGTACCTCCACGGACCCCTCAGTCAAAATCCTAAAGTTTATAGATGATTTGACAGTCATTGGTCTCATCCCGGACAGTGACTAGTCTGCCTACAGATGGGTTGTGGAGCAGGTGGTCCTCTGGAGCAATCACAACAACCTGGAGCTGAACACAGCCAAGACAGTGGAGATGAGAGTGGACTTCAGGAGAAGCCCTCCAACCATTCTCCAGCCCTTCCAGCACTCACCATCCTCAGCAGTACTGTAATGGCTGTGGACTCCTACAAGTTCCTGGGCACAATAATCTCCAGGGACTTGAAATCAGCACCATCATCAAGAGAGCCCAGCAGAGGTTGTACTTCCTGCGTCAGCTGAGGAAGTTCAACCTGCCCAAGGAGCTCATGGTGCAGTTCTACACCGCATCCATCACAGTGTGGGGCAGCTCAGCCACCAGACATGACATCCACAGACTTCAGCGCATCATCAGGTCTTCAGAGATAACCATTGGTGTGAAGTTACCCTCCCTACCGGACTGGCACACAGCCAGAACCAGAAAGCCGTCAGAGAACATCGTCTATGACAATCACACCCTGGACATCACCTGTTCCAGTATCTTCCCTAAGGTCGGCGTTTCAGCCAGTTGAGAATCAAGACCTCCAGACTTCAGAGAAGCTTCTTCCCACACGCCATCACACTCATGAACAGCTGAACATTATAACACTACATTCTGAATACAATCTTCTACATGCATATATCCATATCCAGATGTTCTCTCACTCTTCTTCCTCTGTACTGCACTTTTATTAATCTGATAGTCTCAGAACACTCTGTACCACCGTCTCCTCCAGCGACTCTTCTGTTCTCCATAATTATATCTATTTAATTCAGTCTGCACTGTCCTTCACTGCCACACTTAACGCGTTATTTTTAATATACAACTCTAACATGTTTAAGTTTACAGGTGTGTCTGTGCGTGTATAGGTTGGGTGTGCTTGTTATTTCTGTAATGTCAATTATCGTGCACTGTGAGCTACTGTAACCAAAAACAAATTCCTTGTACATGTAAGCATACTTGGCAAATAAAATCCGATTCTGATTTCTGTACAGAAATTACATTTTTTTTTGATTTCATGTAAACTACTAGTGTCTTCTTCTTCTTAATTCCTGCTCTTTTTGTGGGTTTCCCTTTTCATCTCCTTGTTGGTTCCCTCTCCTTTCTGAGTACAAAGTCTGAAGAACAAGAAATCAAAAGTAAAGTAAATATTTTTGCCTAGAATAATATTTAAATGTGATTTCTGTACTTACTATATCTGATCTCATGTAAATTACTAGTGTCTTCCTCCTTTCTTCTTGTTAGTTCCTGCTCTTTTGTGGGCTTCCTCTTTTTATCTCCTTCTTGGTTCCCCCTCGTTTGAGTTCAAAGTCTGAAAAAGGACAAGAAATCAAAAGTACATATTTTTTTCTAGAATAAATATTCAGTACACAAATTATATTTATTTCTGATTTTATGTAAACTAGTAGTGTCTTCTTTTTGTTAGTTCCTGCTATTTTCACCTTATTGGTTCCCTGTTACGACCTGGTCTAGGGGCAAGGCGTAACTGAAATTGAGAGTGGGTTCTCTCCCCTGACCTCTGCCAGACCAAACACCAGACACTGTTCAAACCAGAAAAATGCAAGTTTATTGTCAACAAATGAGTGATAGACGGGGCACTGGCTTCGGGGACGTGCAAACACAACAACTAAAGAGAGAAATCTAAAATCTGAAACCAATCTGAAAACAAAGCAAACAATACACAAAACTACCCCTAACTCCCTATAACAAAACAGGAGAAAAGGGTAGATAAAAAAATATTACCCGTCCCCTACATCCCACAAAGATGTTATGGAATCTAGCAAAGCTGTAGCTAAATGGAAAGATGTGGTGGAAGTGCCGGGCTGGTCTGGGCAGGAGTTGTTCCAGGTCAGGTCAAAGGAGAGAACGCTGAACGTCTCACAAGATGGCCGCTTGACTATCATTTATACTAGTAGGCTCCCCCTAGTGGTCAGTAGCGGACCTGCACAGTGTCAGAAAGCACACACACAACATGGCCGCCAATAGACAAAAAAAATAAAATAAAAAAAATTAAAAAAAAGGCCCACCCTTAAGAAAAAGAAAAAAAAAAAAACATCTTAAAATGTTCTAATAACAGAGTGTGCAAACAAAGCAATAAGGGCACTCTACAACACAATTCAAAGTTGCTAATACTAAAAGTCAAAAGACTGATAAAGTTTTAAATTCTGAGTGTGGCATAGGCAGTCAATAAACAAATCTAAATATCTCTTGCATATCTGATATTTACTAAATGAGTGTGGCCCAGGAACACTAAACAAAGTCTCCCCAAGGGCAACGAGGAGTACAACACTCAACGAGACACCACAAGAATTTTAGTCTTCTCCACCCTACAAAAAGTTCACAAAACAAACACAAAATGTCAGATGACCGAATCAGGTCCTACAACCAATGTCAGACTAGCTGACCGAATCAGGTCTTCAATAAAAAAGACCCTACACTCCCACCACACTACCACAGTAATGTTGGCGTTCAAAGCCCTAACAAAGTAACTTTTGAACCACTAAGACGGTAAAATGAATGAGGTAACTTTGCTGTGCAGAGGAATTATGGAATCTAACAAAGCCGCAGCTAAATGGAAAGATGTGGTGGAAGTGCCGGGCTGGTCTGGGCAGGAGTTGTTCCAGGTGAGGTCAAAAGAGAGAACCCTGAACGTCTCCCAAGATGGCCGCTTGACATCATTTATACTAGTAGGCTCCCCCTAGTGGTCAGTAGCGGACCTGCACACAGTGTCAGAAAGCACACACACAAAATGGCCATCAATAGACAGAAAAAAAATGGCTATTACGACTGGGGGTTGTAACATCCCCCTCATTTCTGAATTCAAACTCTGAAGAGGGACAAAGTTGCTTTCTCTTTTCTTCTTGTTAGTTCCCGTTCTTTTCCTCATTGGTTTCCTCATTTCATCTCCTTGTTGGTTCCCCTGCGTTTCTGAGTTCTCCTATCAGCAGTTCCGTCAGACAGTGGTCAGCCATCTTGGATGGAGCTTGCCAAGAGGAAATCTCTCGCCTGAAGCCACAAGAGTTTGGATTAAAGTGATGACAGAAAACAGAAAGTCTCTCATCATCGGTTGGTTATCTATCATTGTGCCTGTGTGTATACACGTGCTTAAAGACAATTGACACGTAATACTGTTAGACTCAAGCTGGGTAAATATTATAGATGAAATGAAATTTTTAAACCAAATCTTATAGACTCAAACCAGAAATAGTTAAGAAAGCAGTGGCAAATATGCATCTGTGTGAAATAAGAGTACCCCTGGTCAAATGTTTTGTTCATTTTCTAAATGAAAATCTGTTTACATGTGCTTTACAGAGAACACAAGTTTTTGTATGAATGTATTTATTTTATTTATGAACCTATGCAAACACTCATGACACAAGGTTACTTTTAGGGACTCTTCCACTCCCACCCAAAAAAGTTAGTATAAAAAAAACAAAAAAAAACAAAACAGCACCATATGCATGTGTCTACTAATGCCATGTCAGGTTCTTAGAAGTACACCATATGGCCTGTGCAAAAACTATGGCACAAACAAATTATACAGATATTATATGTCTGATTTTCTGTTCCATTTGTGGCTTTATTGTGCCACCCAGTGTAAAAACCAAACATAACAACTTGTTGGCATTCATAAGCATTACATAAATGTGGCTAAGGAGGGTTCAACCTGAGCCAATTCAAACAACTGGTTTAGGAATATCGAGTGGATCTAATCATAAACTTCTCTAATTTTATGTTCTGTAAATTATACACTGGTGGCATGATGGTGCAGTGGGTAACGCTGGGCTCATGGTAAGAAGGGCCTGGGATTAAGAAAATGAATGAATAGAAAAATGCTTATAGCACAACCAGCTCAGACATCAGATTGGAGAGTTAAAAGTATGATGTTGCTTTTGTGGTGTTTTTTTGCTTGTTTCGCTACATATATTTTCCAGTAATGCAACCCCAAATTAAAAAATGTTGAAGATGTATGGAAAATGCAAAAAAAAAAAAGTGTTTCAGATGTAATTTTTTTCATTAAACCTCTATGAAGGTTGTCGCTGCATTATTTGTTTCAAATTTGTTTACACTATTGGGGAAAGTTCAGGATTGCAGGCGGGCCAGTCCAGTACTTGTACCTTCTTCTTCTACACTTCTGAGATAAAAAAAAAAAAGATTCAGTTCCTCCTGATTCATCTTCTATGAGTTATGCCTCGACACCATCAGAGTGCAGATTCAAAAACGCAGGTCAATGTCACAAACAGTATCAAAAATGATGTCTGCAAAGGGGGCTTTGAATGAATAGTGGATGTTTACGGTGTTGGTCTGACGTCTTAGTGTCATGGGACATTGGTAAGATGGTGGATTTAACACTGCTAAAACAGCTGCTAGTCTACCACTCAAACAGTACGTACTAGCTACAATCTAGTACCTTCTGACTTAGTAGGTGATTTTTGACAAACCGTTAGTCTTTTGTACCACATGATTACAGATTACCAGATGATTAAAATCACCTGTTGATGTCACCTGTTCAGCCAGGTCACTCACTGAGACAGAACTGTGTATAGAGTGATGGAGAGATTTAGAACTATCAGATGTTAAAGATAAAAGGAGAGGGGTTAGTCCAGAAACTACTTCTCATCTCTCCTTGGACAAAAACAGAGCAATCTAGGAGGGGAACAAAGCAGGAGAAAAGGAGAAAACCAGCAGAAACCAGAGAAATCTGAGAGCTGATTTCCTTTAATGCCATAACATTTCAAGTGTATCTGTTTTGTTCGTCCTGTTTAGATGTGCTTGCGCTGATGTCACTTGCCAGATTCTGTAATTGTGCGTCTTTTGTTGGAAACTCTTTGGCAGGTGTTTGAAGCGGCTTCTCTGTCTCCTCAGCAGAATCTTGACGTCAACCAAACCCAGCACCTTTGGAAACGCATAGAAACACACATGAACAGCCCCATGATCTATTTCCACACAGTAGTAATCAGTTAAAACGCTTAATAAAAACAGTTATTTTAGTTCTTGAATATTACTAAAGTATTTTGTCAAACAGTCACAAATCCAGGAAGTAGGCGTGTCCCTCAGATGATTTAAAAAATACCTAAAAGATTTTTTACGCACAAAACATTTAAAATCACCCTTTTCTTCATTAATGGTGCAAAAATATCAATTTAATTGTGCCCTTGATTTCTCATATGTAATGTAGGGGACAAATACTGGTAATCGTACTCTCTCACCTGGAGACGCATGACTTTGAGGAAGCGACTTCACTTACATTATACTGAAGAAGAATGTATCTATGTTTGTCAATTGTTTTTCAGTTTTCTACATCGTTTAAACATGACAGCTGCTGTTCACATTGCGTGAAAACAAGTTAAACCAGCGAAATCTTAGCAATGCAGATACACTGACATGGTGTGTTAGCATGTGTTGTACTGCTGGAGTTTTTAAACACTGTGTCCACTCACTGCACACTATTATTTACTCCTACCTTGCTGGTCCACTTGGTAAAATTAGAAATGATAGCTTATTTGTTGCTGCATAGTTTGTGTTGGTCATTCTGTAGTTCATCATTAGCGGTCACAGGACGCTGTTGGTGGACTATTCTCAGTCCAGCAGTAACTGAGGTGTGTAAAATCTCCAAATCTCCAACAGCACTGCTGTGTCTAATCCACTCATATCAGCACAACACACATTAACACACCACATTCATGTCACGGTGTCTGCAGTGCTGAGAATGATCCACATCCCTACTAGAACCTGCTCTGTGGTGGTCTCTCTCTCTCATATATATATTATATAAACCCTTCCCTAAGGCGCCGGGTACCATGTGTATATCGTTTAGGTTGGGTACATCACAAATAAACATAAAAAATACAATATAGCGGTGCCTCCACTTCTTTATGAACCTCAATTGAGTAATTAAACACAAACAAAGTCACTTTTAAACCAGACCAAGAGCATTTACTGAACAGGTTGCATGAAATGTATGCACAGCTAAACCTCAGTTTTAAATGTCTTAAATTAACTGCAGTCTTAACTGATTTTTAAAGCGCTTTTGTTTAAAAGTTTATCATTGGGGCCCATATGTTGGTGCACATGAGAAAGAAAAAACAAACAAACAACCCAATCGACGGCCAAAAAAATATTTCAGCCAGCCAAATACTCACGGATACCCTGGGTCTCCTGTTCAGCACGAATCCTGTCTGTGTCAGCCACGACGAAACGCAGTCCAGTCATCCACACACGAACGTGTTTTCCACAAACGCAGTCCAGTCATCCACACACGAACGTGTTTTCCACAAACGCAGTCCAGTAATCCACACACGAACGTGTTTTTCACAAACGCAGTCCAGTAATCCACACACGAACGTGTTTTCCACAAACGCAGTCCAGTAATCCACACACGAACGTGTTTTCCCTCGACGCGCAGTTTCTCGTTGTAGTCCCAATTTGCTGCAGAACTTCTGCGGTGCTACGGTACACTACGCAGCTACAATCCAACGAGCTAGCTAGCGTAGCCGCACGTTGCAGGCTAACAGAACAACGGAGCTTTAAAAAAAAACTCAGCAGAGCTTCATAAACTCACACTGTAACCTGTCAACTGACGAAAGTAGCTTACACGACACCTCCAAACTGCAACCGGAGGACGAACTTCATCTAAACTGCGGTAACGTGAAGAGAGAAAATAAAAAAAAGGCGGTTCAACGCTTGTAATCTCTCCCACGCGTCTCTCCGCACGGCAAGAAAGTGCAATAAAAAATAGAAAACAACCACATTAGAGCTCCCTCCCACTATCAATACCTGATAAGTCATTCACATGTCAATCACACATTTGCTCTACCTGAATGGTCAATTAACCCGGGAATTCACAGGAAATACTAAGAGAAATAGCGCGAGGCAGCAAAATATTATGGGAAATGTAGTTTTGTGGGAAACTTTCGTATTTTACACAGAAATCAATACAACAATAAAATACAAATGAAATAAGTATTTTAGAGGGTCCTACACACACACACACACACATATATATATATATATATATATATATATATATATATATATATATATATATATATATATATATATATATATATATATATAATTTATTTATTTATTTTTTTTTATGACGTGCATGTTTAGAGGATTCTCACAATGTGTGTTCAGAGGAGCGTTACTACGCGGGGAACGGGAGGAGAGAGGAGCCGACAGGAGCAGAGAAATCACTCGTTCAGCCAGACAGCAGCAGCAGGTCAGTCAGACAGAAACTTTAGAAAGCTAAATTCTCACCAGCTGTGTAAAATTTAGCTATCAGCTAAACCGCTGTAGTCCGTTACTCTCAATCAGGAAATGTTCCATCAACAGATCGTCTCTGTTCATCTTCACTCTCAGATTAACTCTTCCCAACAAACATGCGACGCCAGAAAACGTTCAAATTATGTCTGTATCACGTCGGTCAGTCCAGACCCACTTTTGCACGTCTGATGGACGTACAAAATAGGTTCCGTATCTGCACGTCTGACGAGGACCTTAATGGGACGTCATTGGACGTGCAAAACGCTTGCACTATCTGAACGTCTGATTAGGACAGCTAATGGACGTCAGAAGACGTGCAGGAGAGGTGCACTCTGACTGTCTGCTGGGATATTTGATTATACTCTTTTTAACAGTACATTTGTTCCTCCATAAGTATATCTTTATAATTATGTTTAACAAAGTATTTTTTGGGAAAAAAAAACAAAAAAAAACATACTAACTACTGCATATTTATTATAAACTATCCTAAAATTCGATAAGAAAGTTTTCTTGTGCTGGCCTGTTTCAGCCATCACTTGCTCAAGCTAATCACCCACTCACCACCCAATCAAAAGCCGAGAACCCGCCACGTCCATTTTGAGTGCAGAGTGATCAGAGCAGCAGGTAAGGTAAACTAAATTTGTTCTGATATATGCTGTTTATTTTGTGAAGCACCAGCATATTGTTAGTGTAACGCAATATTAAATTAGCTCAATCATGTTCAATTCATTAACTTGGTTTGTCTTGTAGTGACTATACGAATTTTAATTTGTTGTCTTTTTATTAGCCTGCTTCTTTTGATAGACTTTAGTCCAATAACAATAATCTTACTGTAAATTATTTTCATGACAATGATACTGGGGCCTACAAGTAACTCAAAAAGTGAATGTTAGCTAGCTATAACGTTAGCAGGAGCGACATGTTTGTTTGTTTTTTTTAATTAGGCGCGAACATTTTGGCGCGCTTTCGCAAGTGCCAGGGTCAAAAATAAAATGTGTGGGTCTTTCTGCTAGTGGTGCTCTGAAACAATACCATACAACATATTTCAACTGACTATGACGTTAGAACAGCGTAATCTACGTCATTAACAGAAGCCTAATTTTCCCGCCACCGGCTGCATAGCATTTCTTAGATACCTTATACATGTTGTCTACTGAGAAGCCTTATTTTGCACTGTTTTTAAGGAAGCATAGAACGCTTCCTCAGCCGCTAAGGCAAGTCATTTTAAAAAGTTATTTCGATTCTCTCTGGTGTTTTAATGTGTTTCTAATCATATAATCACACAAAACAGTGTTTTATTTACAACTTTGTAATGAGTCGTTCACCATTTTGCAGTTTCAGATTTTTAAACCTCGGGCTATTGTTTTGGATAGGTACTCTCGTTTGCTCCCACAGTCCAAACACATGCATTTTGGGTTGATCAGTCACTCTAAATTGCCACTAGGTGTAAGTGTGTGTTGGCCATGCGATGGACTGGTAATCTGTCCATGGTGTACTCTGCATTTGCCGGATAAGACTGGGATTGGCTCCAGGCCAGTGATGTCTGTAAAGGGGTTTTGTGTTTAACATGCAGAGTGATTACGCTGTAGAAGTTAACGTTATGGCATAACATTACCCAACAGCTCAGACAGAGCTCAGGATTCATCCACAGATTCCAGGTTTATACAGTGGATTTGTTTGTGATTAATCTTCTGTGAATCCTGAGCTGTAGGGTAATGTTACGTACAATATTACATTTCATTGTACCTGGGCCTGGAGTTGTAGAGGTGAATTCAGCAGATGTCATACATGATTATGTGCATGTAAAGCAGGGAAGTAAGTTGTCATTTGAGACACATTCTAACACCAGGTGTGAACAGAGGTATTTGAGGTGTCCACTAATAATTGTCTAATAAAAATCCAGTAATAAAGGTGCAAAGAAGTCATGTTCTTTGTAAGAACTACATTGTGCTTCTGTACATTAATCAAGCATTTAATAAACTATTTGACTTGCACTATCTTTCAGATTATGAAACTGTTCAAACACCAGTCTCAAGGTCCTCTGGCAGATCATTCTCCCAGCAAAGTCAGAAGTCCTCTGCAAATGTATCCAGTACTAGGTCTCAGATGGAAGGACACTTAAGATTTTCACTGCCCACAGCAAGTAAGTGCTAAGTAGTTAATGTTAGGCTTTAGCTCAGCTGTACATTGTAACACCTTCTTACAAAAAATATCCATTTCTATGTCAGCCAGGGAAAATAAACTGACAGAAAGACTCAACCTAGTTCTGGGCATGAAACTAGACACAGAGGAGATGGTGGCAGAAAGGTGGATGCTGGCAAAGGGGTCAGCAGTTATGAAGAACCTCTCCCACCCACTCCATAACTTAACAAAGTCTTGCCTTCTCTTGTCTTGCTGTCCTAGTGTCTGATTGTTTTAACCCACACTTTTCCTTGCACCAAGCAGTGATGTCAGAGTACCTCTTTTACTTTTTTAGACAATTTGTAAGTATGTCCAAAGAAGCACTTTGACACCACAGATTGGGAGGCAGCATGGTGAAAAGATCAGTTTTAGGACAATAAAAGGACCAAGTGTGTAGTTGCTCATCATTGTCTTAGCTGACTAGGTAGACATGCATATTAATGAAGGTTGCTCTTACTCTTCAATTAAATGTTATGGAAAGGATTGCTATGTGCTGTTCTGTCATGTGAGATGATCGTTCTTTTTGAACTCATATTTGTGCCCAAATTCTACCTTTGTTGAACCCAGGCACAAGCAAAACACACCTGATGTTAACACTATAGTGAATAAGCCTCACTATACATAAGGAAATTTGTGTTCTTTTTGGGTCAGACAGTTCGTCAGACGGCCCCCAAAATCTGAATTCGAGCCACAGTACACTCTGAAGTCAGTGAAGCATGGTGGTGCAAGCATCATGATATGGGTATGTTTCTCTTACTGTGATGCTAGGCCTATTTACCGCATACCAGGGATCATGGACCAGTTTGCAAAAATCGAAATACTTGAAGAGGTCATGTTGCTTTATGCTGAAGAGGAAAAGTCCTTGAAATGGGTCTTTCAACAAGAAAACCCTAAACACACCAGTAAATGAGCAAAAACTTGGTTTTGAGGTTATGAAGTGTACTACTGGTTTAAATAGACTAAATTATACAAAAATGACTTGCGATAATATTCCAATTGGCGTTCCAGTGCCTACTGGGAATTCGAATATGCCTACTTCCTAGTTCAAATGGAAAGCCAAATTAGGCTGTTAGCTTTTAGACACACTTTTGCAGGTTTAGTATTTCCTGGCTCTGTTTAAGCTGCTCAGCAGATAGACAAAGAAACCAGAACCAGTTTCATGGGTCCAATCCAGTGCAGAGCAGAAGAGTACGACCCCGAGAACCATTTGACTCAACGGTGAAAAACATGCCTTTTTTAACTATTTTAAAAATGTACCTGGGAATCGACATATATTTCCATAGAGCTGTCTGAGTTATTATAAAACTATGTTGAATAACTGCTATATTTTGTGTTTAGCTGAAACCACTTCAAATAAAGTAATGAAACTAAAGAAATCTGATGTTTTTCAGCAGGTGGTGTTGTCTCCTACACAGCAGAATGTTTTGCTGGTCCTGAATAATAAATAAAAATAACAGATCACTGACAATGTAATGTATTAATATCTCACTGACTCACTTTAGAACAATGTTGTTGTTCTACAGTCTTACTGTAAATTATGTTCATAATGAACTGCTATTCATTACTTTCTGATCTCCTGAATAATTAGGAAGTGAATGGTACAATTATGTTACAAAAATTAAACAACCTTCTGTAAATCATAATTATAACTGTTTAAGGATTAAATTAATTAACAGACCTGGGCACTGCATCCAGGCGTGCTGCTCTATCTCCTCCAGGTCAGGGCGCTCTGATGCTTCAGTGCTTAAACACCAGCGGATAAGATGCCGGCAAGCTGTTACACATACACACATAATATTGATCAACAGATTATCTAAAATATCTAATATGAGGACATCCACTAAGTCAGAGATTCTGTTTCACACAAGAAACATAGTACATTATTTACGTATAGCAAAAATACGTTTTGGGGCCACAGTGTTTACAGTTCTCAAGGCACATACCCCCAAGGCTAAAATCACTCCTACTGGTGTACATTCTTCTGTAGCTTCTCAGTGTGTGTGTAGATCCTTACCTGGAGAAAGGTATTTCCTGAAGACCACATGGCCCTTGATGATGTCATCACAGCTCTTGAATGGAGAAGAGCCACACACCATGTTGTACAGCGTCACGCCTACAGACCACACAGTGGCTGGTTCTGCCCGATACTGCCCCTCTTCAAACCACTCCGGAGGGGCAAACTTTCTAGTACCTGCAGACAGAAAGACAGAAGATACAGCAAAATAATGTTGATTTTGCAAAAGGGCGAAAAAAAAGGTTTGTCGATGCCTGTTTATCCAAGGATTCTTCTGAAATCAAGGTTTTAATAACGAGTGTGTCTTCATTTGGGCTCATACATTGGGAGAAGCATATCAGTCTATCAGCAGTTGTTTTCTATTGATATCATACCAGCTGAGTGCACCACTGAACATTTGTACTGTGAAAGGCTGCAAGTTCAAGTAGCTGGATTCTCTAATTAGAAATGGTGTCTGAATACGTTCTGATTACCTCAGAATACTAATACATATATGCTCAATACTTTTAGCCCCAAAGAGAATTATGCTAGCAAATATTAGTCTGTCAGATACCTGAAAATCTCTCATAAACAGAGGATTTGAGGACGTCCCCACAGCCAAAGTCGAGCAGTTTGATGTCATGCGTGTCCTTCTGAATCAGTATGTTTGCAGGCTTGACATCACGGTGAAAGACTCCACGTCTTTTGCAGTGACGCAGAGCGTTCACCAGCTGCTGCAGCACCTTACGAGCCAAGCTCTCGGGCAAACTACCGCCGTGGTCATCACAGAAGTCTGTGAGGTCCTGACACTGATCGGGCCGCTCCAGAACCATGACGTAATTGGCTGGCTCATCAAACCACTCATACAGCTGTATGATGTTGGAACATGGTGGTTCTGCGTTTACTAAGGTCATCAGAGCCACCTCTAGGGGTAAGCTACCCTGACCTGGCTAAAGTGGAACATGAGGTGAAGTGGAACAAGGAAAGATCAAGTAGTTTAGTTCAAACAACCTCCAAAACCTTATTATGAAACAATCTGTCACAGTCATATCAGCAGCAGCTCTACTTTTATACTGTCCGAATAATACATGGTAGGAATGGTCCACAATTACTTGGAATACAATCTCATAACATTATTTAGGAACATTTTGTATTTTACACACTATGTAATTTGTATAAAGTTACTGTTTCTGAGAATTAAGGTTTTCTAAAATGACCAATTTCTGCAGTTTTTCCTTCTCCATCTTCAGAAACACACATATGAATCAAAGTTGTTGTAAATTTTTACTATGTATGTTCCACAAACTATTAATCTCATTGAGATCTTGAGAACAATCTGATTACTAAAAAGCACATTGTTGCTGTCTCAAGAAAAAAAGTATGGCAACTTTACAGGAAAGGCCAAAAACCTCCTTTACTCTTAATGCAAGTCAATGGAACCAGAATATTTTTCAAGTGATTTTAAAGCATTTCCATTCTAAATCATGACTTTTACACACAATGTAAACAGCAGCTGCTGCGTTCAAACGATGCAGAAAAATTCAAATCAATAAAAATGATGATACATATTTTTCTTTGGACAGCAACAACACTAGATCCCATTAGATTAGACATGCCTGCTTCACACATACAACCTGTTCATTAAAGAAACTTACAATTTCTAGCTTATTTGTTGTCTGGAGTTTGAAGACATACTTGAGCGCTACCTGTGGAAACATTATAGCTGTGTTGAAAGATGATCGAAGAATCGATTCTTTTGTCACAAAATTACAGATACATGTAATAGCGGACTGTTTAACTACAATGCCAACATCCCAGTTAGCAAGATAGATTCTGGCTCTGGTTCTGTGGAGTCAGCTGTTTTCCAGGCTGGGCGCCCCACATCTTGCCTGATCGTAGCTGTGTTATTGTCGGCGGACTGAGATATAGCCCGATTATTCTCTTTGAAGATGATCCATACTGTGTCCAACTTAAATAATATTATTACATTAATATTATTATAAAATTATACATAATTATAATATCATATGTATAATATTGGCATTAATTGAAGGATTTATACATGCATTTGTAATTCTTGTAATTAATATTTAGCATTTATTAAGTAAACAGTTTTATTGCTACAACAACTAGGCTACTACTACTACTACTACTACTACTACTAATAATAATAATAATAATAATAATAATAATAATAATAATAATAATAGTAGTAGTAGTATATAACTGTCTAAAAAACGACTGAATAATGACTTCTTTATTTTTGGTTCAGAGTGAGCTCTGTCGCAGCTCAGTACCTTATACAAATACCTCAGTAAATGGTATTTAAATTTAACCTCATATCTTTGTAGTGCTAAGTGTTTCGTTGTAGCTTAAAGGTAGTTAAAGCTGATAATGTATGGCTACGTTTTTCTATCAAATGTCATGTTACGCCGTAATTTATTTATTTTTCTGAAGACAATTAGCAGCTAGGCTAACCTGTTAACTTTAGCTACTGCTAGCTACTTTTCGCTGTAATGATATGAAAACGAAGGTATTGTAGACTACTACAAATCATTCTGACGTCTTTATTTTAATTTTAGAAATTATATGCGCACTGTTTGGTGTATTTTACTAGACACTGTGATGATGTTTATGTTTGGCCTTTACAGTATGTAACCGTTAGTTTCCAGCAGTAACGCTGATAAATGATGTACTGGCTCACTCAGCAGGTTTAGGTGCCTCGTTTCTGTATGTTTTACTTTTTTTAACATTTTTTAGCAGTTGTATTTTTGTCCATCAGTTCTGTAGTGGGTAAGCAGAAGAGTCAGGAGAATTCCTGGAGGGGTTTAGGACGGTTAATGTAAGCTAATGTAAAAACCACGCAAAACCACAGGCGGGGAGGTAGAAAATTAAAATAAGCCAGAACTGGTAATGAGCTAAATCTGGGCCGAGTCTGGCATTTACGGTGTACCTCTGGCTCAAATCTGTCATTTGTCCCGCGCTTCAGCCGTAACACTCGGTGGGTACAGTACGACCGAGGCAATGCAGATTCGGCGTGTCTGAATCAGGCCGAGCGCATGTGGGCCGATACAATAAACACAGAACAATAAATAAGATATAATCTAGAAATTACTCGCGTGTGCAGATACGACCCACTCATAATGGGAGCTCAGTCAGTGCGTTTACATGAACTTAATAATCCGATAACTGCAGGACATCAGATTAATTTACCTGAAAATATAAACATGAATCAACTAGAAGATGAAGAATATTTACATCCTTCATTTCGTCAAGCATGTTTTCACAGTCGCTTTAAAAGTGTTTTGTATCAGTGATTAACACATACGTTGACATACTGTTTAAACATGTATTAATACATGTGATAATATTATTTATATAAAAATGTATCTTCCCTTTTGTTACTTTAGGGGCTTTAATGCATCTTGGTGAGTTTTTATGTTTTTTGGCTGGGAACTATAACAGCAGTCAGGTAACCCCCCCGGTCCACATGAACCCAGTATGTAGATGTTTTATCACAAAATGATTACCAGGTTTGGTACAATGTCCTGTTGTATCAGAATGCCCCCAACACCCCCAACAAGCTCGTTTTTTAAACCTCTGTACTTCTAAAACTCTACATATGGCCATAATCACCGGGGAGATTCTGGAAGGTGGTCAGTGATCTCCTGTGAAACTATGTTAATATCAGTATTTTGAATGTATCAGCCGTTAACTTTTAAAACTTTAAAATTTCCATTTTTAAGCACTGCCAAAAACCTTCAACAAGTCTGAGCAGGATAAAGTAAGAACAGAGATGGGATGTCTTACTGCTTTTCCATCTGCTTTGCGTGTTCCAGCAAACACAGACCCGAATCCACCGGCGCCCAGAAGTGGTCCTACTTCATAGAGATCCTCCAAACATTCTACAACACATTCAACACATTACTGAATTGTTGTTCACAGAGATAAAACATTATTATTAATGATCATTTTTAAATATTGAAAATACATATACTATACGCTTAAAGCCTATATAAGCTTTTCACTAAATGTTAGAACAGCACAGTTTATAGGTTTCATCCAATCAGGGCGAGGTCAGGTATTGATGTTCAATGATGAGTTCTCACAATAATAGACTTAATATATTATATCATCTCCTCTAATGTTGTATATTAAAGATTTAAGTTACATTTTATTTCCCTCCCCTGTTTAGCACTGTTCAAAGTGTGGCTCACAGGTAAAAACGCCCTGTCTTACCTTTACGGAACCGTTTAGCAGGTCGGTCATATGTGTTGGAGGATTCAGGGATCTCTTCGGGCAGCTTCTGGTGGTTGGTCCTCTTGCTGTCACTGCCTGACCCGTGCCTTTCACCCTCCTCACACCGCGGACGCTTTGTAGCTGTGTGCCTCTCTGCCCCTGACAGGGGTGGGCTACACAGAAATTGCTGTCTCTGTGACGGCGGGGCCCGGGGTTCTTCTCTTTCTGTGTAGAAGAACACTTTCTGACCTGTCACTGTTGAGGGTTCAGCTTTCGTCTCCCTCACAGGTTCATCCTCTTCACTCTCTCTTCTAGGCCTCTTCTGGCTACTAGCACCGGACCTGTGACTGTCGTCACGCCGTCGGCGCTTTGTAGCTGTGTGTCTCTCTTCCGATAACAGGGGTAGGTTAGAGGCCAGCGGAGGTGGCACAAGTGCCACACCTCTGTTGGCCTTTTGGAAGCCCCTGATGGGAGGAACAGCACAAAGAAGATGCCGTCTCTGTGAAGGCTGGACCGGGGACGGGCATGGCACCAGAAGGCGGGTCTGGCTCTGCTCCTTTAGTTCACCTGTTTGAGAGTGAATTACACAAAAGGTTTTCCTCAAATATGTGAAACTCTAAACAGAAAGATTGTTCTCACTACAGGACGTGATAACTAACGTTCCCTTTGACAAAAAAACAAACTGGGAACATAATAAACTGCAGCTCAGTGTAATTCCTCCCTGCAGTGCTGTCAGAAGACCTCACTTCAAGTTCTCTCACAAGACTGTGACGGAGTTAAAACCCTTTTCTGTGTAGAAGAACACTTTCTGACCTGTCACTGGTGACTCGTATAGAGTTGAGGGTTCAGCTTTCGTCTCCCTCACAGGGCCATCCTCTTCACTCTCTCTTCTAGGCCTCTTCTGGCTACTAGCACCTGACCTGTGACTGTCGTCAGGTCGCTGGCGCTTTGTAGCTGTGTGCCTCTCTTCCGATAACAGGGGTAGGTTAGAGGGGGGCACAAGTGCCACACCTCTGTTGACCGTTTGGAAGCCCCTGATAGGCGGAACAGCACATAGAAGATGCCGTCTCTGTGAAGGCTGGGCCGGGGACGGGCATGGCACCAGAAGGCGGGTCTGGCTCTGCTCCCTTAGTTCACCTGATTGAGAGTGAATTACACTGTGAGACGGGATTTGAATCTTCCTGTGTGTATTCTTTACAACACTGCACTGATGTGATGTGAAACTGTAAACATGTGAACTTTCAGAACATCACTGTTGAGATACATGAGGAGATACAATATGTTCAATTTGCTCGTAGACAATAAAACCTTCCAGCAGTGTATATAAAACGGTTTTACATGGAGGATGCTGTAACTGTTGTTCGTACATTCGTCAGTAGGAGGCGCTGCTACGCTATGACTAGATCACTCACTCACCTGACTGGAGATGTTTCTGGTTCATTTTTCTCGCTACAGAGCTGCAATTGAACAAGATCGTCTCTGCGCGCTACGAAGAATGTTTCAGTCGGATCTTATCATCACCTTATATAGAATATTTGACGTCACGTTCATTTCTGTGGCTTTTATTGTGACGTCACGTTCGTTCATGTGTCATGTATGTCACATGACGTCACTCGTTATGTCTCCGTTCTAACCTTTAAAAAAATCAGTTCTTGACTAAAGTAACACTGACAGCTTTTCAGAGTAGATCATGTGTCCGGACTGAGTGTAAGAAAGTTGCAGAGATATATAACCATCTCAAGATCACAGCAGCTCAACAATAAACGTAGCAAGAAATAAGGGCAGCACCCCTTCATGTAATGTAAATAATACTTGGTCTTGATACATAACATACATGCACACTATTATTTATAATAACAAACTGCTCTCAAACCCTGGCTAAAATGGCATTTTCCTCTTCTCCCACCTTCTTGATTACAAACTTTCACATCAAATGTAAAAGAAATATTCAGAAAATATATTCAGAAAATGTGTTTATTCATCAAAATATTTTTAATAACAGTTATTATGCACTAATATCTCACAACATTAATAGATTTCTACAGAGACAACATTGAGTTACTGTGGCAGGTGTGATGCTGATGAAAAGAGGAGACAGCAGTAGCTGGAAAAACAGAAAGAGAAGTGGAGGAAAGACATAGAAGGTTGTTGACCTGCTATAATATGACTATTTTTCTGTTTGTCTATTTGGAATATTGGCCAGATCTAGTTTACTGACTATGTTTATTTTATGTCTTTCCTACTCAGAGTTGGGACGTTTACTTTAAACATGTATTCTATTACATATTTACTGATTACTTGTTAAATATATAACTGTATCTAATGAAAAGGATTACTATAAGAAAGTAACGTAATCATTAACTTTCAGTTACTTTTTAATTACTTGTCTTTTAAGGCATATAATTAAACAAATGATGTTGAATCAGTCTGCTGCTGAAGATCAAAATCAGAATCAGAATCAGAATCAGACTTGCCAAGTAAGCTCACACATACAAGGAATTTGTGTTTGGTTACAGAAGCTCCCAGTGCACGATAACTGACATTACAGAATTAACAAACACAACCAACCTACACACACATACACACTCACTCACAGTGACATACACACACAGACAAACCTGTAAACTTAACATATGCAGAGTTATATGTTAAAAGTAAAGTGCTGAGTGCAGCAGTGAAGGACAGTGCAGACTGAATTAAATAGATATAAATATGAAGAACAGAAGAGCCACTGGTTGAGACGGTGGTACAGAGTGTTCTGAGACTCTATCAGATTAATAAAAGTGCAGTACAGAGGAAGAAGAGTGAGAGAACATCTGGATATGGATGTATGTATTAGACTGTATCCAGAATGTAGTGTTGTAATGTTCAGCTATTCATGAGTTTGATGGCGTGTGGGAAGAAGCTTCTCTGAACGCTGGAGGTCTTGATTCTCAACTGGCTGAAACGCCAAATCATGGCCGATGTTCTATGCCCGCTTCCTGGTTCTGGTCGTGTGCAGGTCTGGTAGGGAGGGTAACTTCACACCGATCGTTCTCTCTGAAGACCTGATGATGCGCTGCAGTCTGTGGGTGTGGTGTTTGGTGGCTGAGCTGCCCCACACTGTGATGGATGCGGTGAGGACAGATTCAGTTGTGGCGGTGTAGAACTGCACCATCAGCTCCTTGGGCAGGTTGAACTTCCTCAACTGACGCAGTAAGTACAGCCTCTGCTGAGCTCTCTTGATGATGGTGCTGATGTTGCAGTCCCATTTCAAGTCCCTGGAGATTATTGTGCCCAGGAATTTGTAGGAGTCCACAGCCATTACAGTACTGCTGAGGATGGTGAGAGCTGGAAGGGTTGGAGGGCTTCTCCTGAAGTCCACTCTCATCTCCACTGTCTGGGCTGTGTTCAGCTCCAGGTTGTTGTGATCGCTCCAGAGGACCACCTGCTCCACAACCCGTCTGTAGGCAGACTTGTCGCTGTCCTGGATGGGACCAATGACTGTCAAATCATCTGCAAACTTCAGGATCTTGATTGAGGGGTCTGTGGAGGTACACTCATTTGTGTAGAGTGAGAAGAGCAGCAGGGAGAGAACACAGCCTTGTGGAGCTCCTGTGCTGATGGTCCTGATTCAGGCAATTCAGGCAATATGCAAAATCACACATGAATCAAATGTTTCGATAGATTGTGGCTTAAATGTAATCCTGCAAGTGATCACCTCTGATTATGTAATGTGCCTGTTGTCTGATTACAACACATACAACATCCAATAAAAAGTGTATCTTGGATGGCTGAGCTGGAGAAATCAAATTATTTGATGGTTTATTACCTGTTTCATTAAGTGCATAACAGAAAATAATGACTGTACCATATAACAGATGTACCAGCGTTTTCACTCCATCATATTCAAGAGCAACAATACACAATAAATAATTTCATCTAAAAAGCTCAGCTCATGTATCAGTTTTGGTTTTCAAGGAAATCAAAGAAAAAAATTAGTCACAGGCTGATTCAGTTCTCTTTTTCTCATCTGTGAAGAAAAAGCGCACCAAAGTGGACCTGCCAGTTCAGGTGTTCTCTGGTAAATGCCAGTGGAGCTACATGGTGCTGGGCTGTGAGCACATGTCCCACTAGTGGATGTTGGGCTCTATTGTCACCCTCATGGACTCTTTCATGGTCCAACAGTTTGGGCAGAAACATGCACACTGGTAGTCCACTGGAAGTCATCTTGTAGGGCTCTGGCAGTGCTCCTCCTCTTTCTCCATGTACAAAAGAGCCGATACCAGTCCTTCTTCTAGCCAGCTCTCATCATCTAACAGCCCGAGCTCTAGTATCTCCTCTTTGAGACTCTGGGAGAGACAACAAACCTTGTGGAAACCGCGTGGATGCGCCATCCTAGAAGAGCTGGACTACCAGTGTAACCTGAATGGGCTGCAGGTACCACCTGGTCTCTAACAAAACACAAAACGAGAGAAAAATCAGTCTGGAAGTATCTGTCTGTGGCCACCACCTGTAAAAGCATTTCCTTCTAGAAGTTGTCTTGCTGTTGCGTATTCAGTTCACCTGTTCTTACTTTCATTTACACCAAACCAGGTGAAACTGATTCAGCTTATGCTTCACTACTGGACAGATTAATATACCTGAATATACATTTAATTTAAAAAACAAGTTGATGTAGAAATCAGTAAATATTATATCCGTGTACTATTTTGTATAATTATCTGTCAAATGGTTTTACAAATGACTTCTTTTTACTTTTACCTGCAGTTCACAATCAGCCCCAAATCCTTTTTTCAAACTTGACAAGAGGTTTATTACCATTACATTACTTCTAACTAAAAGAAGACCACCTGTAAGAACATAAAACTGTTTTTTTAATTAAGGAAAACTTCCTATTCCTAATAAACTAAATAATAAATATAGGATGGTTTGGCTTTTATATACAATGTAGGGAAATACAAAACAGGATGTTGGCAGAGATTGTAATGGACAGCAGGGGGCAGTCTTAGCTGTAACAGCAACAGACATGTTAGAAAACACATAAAACACCAGACCACAATGAGTTACCTTAATTTCCTGCCATTTCTTTCATATGTACATTCATTTATTCTCTCTTTTAAATACACATTAACTTCTTCCACCATAGACATTAGTGAAGACACAGATCTGACCAATAGCTTAATTTTACATTTCATTTTGATTTTCATTGTTTGTATCTTTTTCATTGCTATAATAAATGTCTTTACTTCTTCTGGTTGATGGAATAAGTTTTCCTATAATTATCCAGGTGTTTCACACACACGTTCAGACATATCTCCTTACATCACATACTTCCATCCAAGATCAAGCCACTCGTATGAACCATAAAGTTACAATGCTGAGTGTACACAGTGGAGGAATGTTACCTCTCTAATTTACTACTTGGTTACAGAGAGACTGACAGTTGAAGATAAATAAGTCTGGTACTTTGATATATCTGGTATTTATCTCTGATGTGTTCCAGGCCTCTCACTTTCAGAAGTAGGAAATGAAAATGAAGAAAATGACATCATTTTTAAGGATGACTATACAGTAGTGTTCAAAAGAATAGCAGTCCTAACCAGATTAATCACGTTTTGGTATAAATTATATTACCACATGACAAACAATTTACCAGCTGGTGCAGTAGGTGATATGATATGCGTGCATCTTCAGTGTGTGTATTTGAATAATTAATTGAAAGGGGTGTGTTTAAAATAATAGCAGTGTGGAGTTCAATTAGTGAGCTCAATCATTCTGTGAAGAAACAGGTGTAAATCAGGTGGCCCTTATTTAAGGGTGAAGCCGCACATGCATTTCTCCTTGAAAGCCTGAGAAATATGGGTTGTTTAAGACATTGTTCAGAAGAACTGCGTACTTTAATTAAAAAGTTGATTGGAGAGTGTAAAACTTATAAGGAAGTGCAGACAATGATAGGCTGTTCATCTAAAATGATATCCAATGCTTTAAAATGGAAAGCAAAACCAGAGAGACATGGAAGACTACCATTCGAATGGATCGAAGAATAGCCAGAATGGCAAAGGCTTAGCCAATGATCACCTCCAGGATGATCAAAGACAGTCTGAAGTTAGTACTGAGACAGATGCCTGTGTGAAGCTAATCTATTAGCAAGAAGACCCCGCAAAGTCCCACTGTTAAAAAAGGACTTGTACTGAAGCGGATACAATTTGCCAAAGAACACATCAACTGGCCTAAAGAGAAATGGAGAAACATTTTGTGGACTGATGAAAGTAAAATTGTTCTTTTTGGGTCAGACAGTTCGTCAGACGACCCCCAAACTCTGAATTCGAGACACAGTACACTCTGAAGTCAGTGAAGCATGGTGGTGCAAGCATCATGATATGGGTATGTTTCTCTTAATGTGGTGCCGGGCCTATTTACCGCATACCAGGGATCACGGACCAGTTTGCAAAAATCTAAATACTTGAAGAGGTCATGTTGCCTTATACTGAAGAGGAAAAGTCCTTGAAATGGGTCTTTCAACAAGACAACGGCTCTAAACACACCAGTAAATGAGCAAAATCTTGGATCCAGTCCAACAAAATTGAGGGTATGGAGTGGCCTTAATCCAACAGAAACCTTGTGTCACATAAAACATGCTGTTTCTGAGAAAAACAGTTCTAAAAACTGTGGTTATACAACTAAATATTAGGTTAGTGATTCACAGTAATGCTAAATCCTAAAAAGATCCTAGAAAGAGTACATATTTTGAGTTTGTAAAAACAAATGCAGACACTGCTATTTTTCTGAACAGCTCAAGGTTAAAGTAGTTAAAAAATTGTATACATATATACATATAAATATTATAAACTTTTCACGTATTGATTTAGAAAACGTGCAATGTTCACAATACATGGAAATAAAAACTTTTAGGAAGCTTTTTTAAACACTCCTATTATTTGGAACACAACTGTATGCTGCACACAGACGTTTTAGGAGTTGTCTGGAATGATACCTAAAGGTTCTTTGTGTTGTTTGTATTTTAGTTTTAATCAAATAACTGTAGTGTGTAAAATAATGACAGAGTAGTTCCTGAACAGTAAACCTACAACTGAACATGAATAATAACTCAGGGCTGCTGCACATATATAGATACAACTCACAAACTTGGACACATACACGGTCACATAGCCCACATCTGAACATGTATTTTTGGGTTAAATAATGAGCGTGATGGACCGACCAGATCTATATGACGTCTGGTGTTTGGGGGGCTACTGATTTAAGCATACTACTGATTTAAATAGACAAAATTATACAAAAATGCTGTTGAACATCATACTAAGGGTTTTTTTCTACTGTTGTGCTGCAGCCATCTTACATTTTGAGGCTGGTTCAGGCTCTCCTGAGGTCCTGGGTCTGATTTGCGATAATATTCCAATTGGCGTTCCAGTGCCTACTGGGAATTCGAATATGCCTACTTCCCAGTTAAAATGGAAAGCACCATTAGGCTGTTAGCAGTTAGACACACTTTGGCAGGTTTAGTATTTCCTGGCTCTGTTTAAGCTGCTCAGCAGATAGACAAAGAAACCAGAACCAGTTTCACAGGTCCAAACCAGTGCAGAGCAGAAGAGTACGACCCCGAGAACCATTTGACTCATCGGTGGAAAACATGCCTTTGTTAACTATTTTAAAAATGTAACTGGGAATCGACATATATATCCACAGAGCTGTCTGAGTTATTATAAAACTATGTTAAATAACTGCTATATTTTGTGTTTAGCTGAAACCACTTAAAATAAAGTAATGCAACTGATCTTTGAGGGGGTTTATTAAAGAAATCTGATGTTTTTCAGCAGATGGTGTTGTCTCCTACACAGCAGAATGTTTTGCTGGTCCTGAATAATAAATAAAAATAACAGATCACTGACAATGTAATGTATTAATATCTCACTGACTCACTTTAGAACAATGTTGTTGTTCTACAGTCTTACTGTAAACTATGTTCATAATTAACTGCTATTCATTACTTTCTGATCTCCTGAATAATTAGGAAATGAATGGTACAATTATGTTACAAAAATTAAACAACCTTCTGTAAATCATAATTATAACTGTTTAAGGATTAAATTAATTAACAGACCTGGGCACTGCATCCAGGCGTGCTGCTCTATCTCCTCCAGGTCAGGGCGCTCTGATGCTTCAGTGCTTAAACACCAGCGGATAAGATGCCGGCAAGCTGTTACACATACACACATAATATTGATCAACAGATTATCTAAAATATCTAATATGAGGACATCCACTAAGTCAGAGATTCTGTTTCACACAAGAAACATAGTACATTATTTACGTATAGCAAAAATACATTTTGGGGCCACAGTGTTTACAGTTCTCAAGGCACATACCCCCAACCTAAAATCACTCCTACTGGTGTACATTCTTCTGTAGCTTCTCAGTGTGTGTGTAGATCCTTACCTGGAGAAAGGTATTTCCTGAAGACCACATGGCCCTTGATGATGTCATCACAGCTCTTGAATGGAGAAGAGCCACACACCATGTTGTACAGCGTCACGCCTACAGACCACACAGTGGCTGGTTCTGCCCGATACTGCCCCTCTTCAAACCACTCCGGAGGGGCAAACTTTCTAGTACCTGCAGACAGAAAGACAGAAGATACAGCAAAATAATGTTGATTTTGCAAAAGGGCGAAGAAAAAAGGTTTGTGGATGCCTGTTTATCCAAGGATTCTTCTGAAAATAAAGGTTTCAATAACGAGTGTGTCTTCATTTGGGCTCATACATTGGGAGAAGCATATCAGTCTATCAGCAGTTGTTTTCTATTGATATCATACCAGCTGAGTGCACCACTGAACATTTGTACTGTGAAAGGCTGCAAGTTCAAGTAGCTGGATTCTCTAATTAGAAATGGTGTCTGAATACGTTCTGATTACCTCAGAATACTAATACATATATGCTCAATACTTTTAGCCCCAAAGAGAATTATGCTAGCAAATATTAGTCTGTCAGATACCTGAAAATCTCTCATAAACAGAGGATTTGAGGACGTCCCCACAGCCAAAGTCGAGCAGTTTGATGTCATGCGTGTCCTTCTGAATCAGTATGTTTGCAGGCTTGACATCACGGTGAAAGACTCCACGTCTTTTGCAGTGACGCAGAGCGTTCACCAGCTGCTGCAGCACCTTACGAGCCAAGCTCTCGGGCAAACTACCGCCGTGGTCATCACAGAAGTCTGTGAGGTCCTGACACTGATCGGGCCGCTCCAGAACCATGACGTAATTGGCTGGCTCATCAAACCACTCATACAGCTGTATGATGTTGGAACATGGTGGTTCTGCGTTTACTAAGGTCATCAGAGCCACCTCTAGGGGTAAGCTACCCTGACCTGGCTAAAGTGGAACATGAGGTGAAGTGGAACAAGGAAAGATCAAGTAGTTTAGTTCAAACAACCTCCAAAACCTTATTATGAAACAATCTGTCACAGTCATATCAGCAGCAGCTCTACTTTTATACTGTCCGAATAATACATGGTAGGAATGGTCCACAATTACTTGGAATACAATCTCATAACATTATTTAGGAACATTTTGTATTTTACACACTATGTAATTTGTATAAAGTTACTGTTTCTGAGAATTAAGGTTTTCTAAAATGACCAATTTCTGCAGTTTTTCCTTCTCCATCTTCAGAAACACACATATGAATCAAAGTTGTTGTAAATTTTTACTATGTATGTTCCACAAACTATTAATCTCATTGAGATCTTGAGAACAATCTGATTACTAAAAAGCACATTGTTGCTGTCTCAAGAAAAAAAGTATGGCAACTTTACAGGAAAGGCCAAAAACCTCCTTTACTCTTAATGCAAGTCAATGGAACCAGAATATTTTTCAAGTGATTTTAAAGCATTTCCATTCTAAATCATGACTTTTACACACAATGTAAACAGCAGCTGCTGCGTTCAAACGATGCAGAAAAATTCAAATCAATAAAAATGATGATACATATTTTTCTTTGGACAGCAACAACACTAGATCCCATTAGATTAGACATGCCTGCTTCACACATACAACCTGTTCATTAAAGAAACTTACAATTTCTAGCTTATTTGTTGTCTGGAGTTTGAAGACATACTTGAGCGCTACCTGTGGAAACATTATAGCTGTGTTGAAAGATGATCGAAGAATCGATTCTTTTGTCACAAAATTACAGATACATGTAATAGCGGACTGTTTAACTACAATGCCAACATCCCAGTTAGCAAGATAGATTCTGGCTCTGGTTCTGTGGAGTCAGCTGTTTTCCAGGCTGGGCGCCCCACATCTTGCCTGATCGTAGCTGTGTTATTGTCGGCGGACTGAGATATAGCCCGATTATTCTCTTTGAAGATGATCCATACTGTGTCCAACTTAAATAATATTATTACATTAATATTATTATAAAATTATACATAATTATAATATCATATGTATAATATTGGCATTAATTGAAGGATTTATACATGCATTTGTAATTCTTGTAATTAATATTTAGCATTTATTAAGTAAACTGTTTTATTGCTACAACAACTAGGCTACTACTACTACTACTACTACTACTACTAATAATAATAATAATAATAATAATAATAATAATAATAATAGTAGTAGTAGTATATAACTGTCTAAAAAACGACTGAATAATGACTTCTTTATTTTTGGTTCAGAGTGAGCTCTGTCGCAGCTCAGTACCTTATACAAATACCTCAGTAAATGGTATTTAAATTTAATCTCATATCTTTGTAGTGCTAAGTGTTTCGTTGTAGCTTAAAGGTAGTTAAAGCTGATAATGTATGGCTACGTTTTTCTATCAAATGTCATGTTACGCCGTAATTTATTTATTTTTCTGAAGACAATTAGCAGCTAGGCTAACCTGTTAACTTTAGCTACTGCTAGCTACTTTTCGCTGTAATGATATGAAAACGAAGGTATTGTAGACTACTACAAATCATTCTGACGTCTTTATTTTAATTTTAGAAATTATATGCGCACTGTTTGGTGTATTTTACTAGACACTGTGATGATGTTTATGTTTGGCCTTTACAGTATGTAACCGTTAGTTTCCAGCAGTAACGCTGATAAATGATGTACTGGCTCACTCAGCAGGTTTAGGTGCCTCGTTTCTGTATGTTTTACTTTTTTTAACATTTTTTAGCAGTTGTATTTTTGTCCATCAGTTCTGTAGTGGGTAAGCAGAAGAGTCAGGAGAATTCCTGGAGGGGTTTAGGACGGTTAATGTAAGCTAATGTAAAAACCATGCAAAACCACAGGCGGGGAGGTAGAAAATTAAAATAAGCCAGAACTGGTAATGAGCTAAATCTGGGCCGAGTCTGGCATTTACGGTGTACCTCTGGCTCAAATCTGTCATTTGTCCTGCGCTTCAGCCGTAACACTCGGTGGGTACAGTACGACCGAGGCAATGCAGATTCGGCGTGTCTGAATCAGGCCGAGCGCATGTGGGCCGATACAATAAACACAGAACAATAAATAAGATATAATCTAGAAATTACTCGCGTGTGCAGATACGACCCACTCATAATGGGAGCTCAGTCAGTGCGTTTACATGAACTTAATAATCCGATAACTGCAGGACATCAGATTAATTTACCTGAAAATATAAACATGAATCAACTAGAAGATGAAGAATATTTACATCCTTCATTTCGTCAAGCATGTTTTCACAGTCGCTTTAAAAGTGTTTTGTATCAGTGATTAACACATACGTTGACATACTGTTTAAACATGTATTAATACATGTGATAATATTATTTATATAAAAATGTATCTTCCCTTTTGTTACTTTAGGGGCTTTAATGCATCTTGGTGAGTTTTTATGTTTTTTGGCTGGGAACTATAACAGCAGTCAGGTAACCCCCCCGGTCCACATGAACCCAGTATGTAGATGTTTTATCACAAAATGATTACCAGGTTTGGTACAATGTCCTGTTGTATCAGAATGCCCCCAACACCCCCAACAAGCTCGTTTTTTAAACCTCTGTACTTCTAAAACTCTACATATGGCCATAATCACCGGGGAGATTCTGGAAGGTGGTCAGTGATCTCCTGTGAAACTATGTTAATATCAGTATTTTGAATGTATCAGCCGTTAACTTTTAAAACTTTAAAATTTCCATTTTTAAGCACTGCCAAAAACCTTCAACAAGTCTGAGCAGGATAAAGTAAGAACAGAGATGGGATGTCTTACTGCTTTTCCATCTGCTTTGCGTGTTCCAGCAAACACAGACCCGAATCCACCGGCGCCCAGAAGTGGTCCTACTTCATAGAGATCCTCCAAACATTCTACAACACATTCAACACATTACTAAATTGTTGTTCACAGAGATAAAACATTATTATTAATGATCATTTTTAAATATTGAAAATACATATACTATATGCTTAAAGCATATATAAGCTTTTCACTAAATGTTAGAACAGCACAGTTTATAGGTTTCATCCAATCAGGGCGAGGTCAGGTATTGATGTTCAATGATGAGTTCTCACAATAATAGACTTAATATATTATATCATCTCCTCTAATGTTGTATATTAAAGATTTAAGTTACATTTTATTTCCCTCCCCTGTTTAGCACTGTTCAAAGTGTGGCTCACAGGTAAAAACGCCCTGTCTTACCTTTACGGAACCGTTTAGCAGGTCGGTCATATGTGTTGGAGGATTCAGGGATCTCTTCGGGCAGCTTCTGGTGGTTGGTCCTCTTGCTGTCACTGCCTGACCCGTGCCTTTCACCCTCCTCACACCGCGGACGCTTTGTAGCTGTGTGCCTCTCTGCCCCTGACAGGGGTGGGCTACACAGAAATTGCTGTCTCTGTGACGGCGGGGCCCGGGGTTCTTCTCTTTCTGTGTAGAAGAACACTTTCTGACCTGTCACTGTTGAGGGTTCAGCTTTCGTCTCCCTCACAGGTTCATCCTCTTCACTCTCTCTTCTAGGCCTCTTCTGGCTACTAGCACCGGACCTGTGACTGTCGTCAGGCCGTCGGCGCTTTGTAGCTGTGTGTCTCTCTTCCGATAACAGGGGTAGGTTAGAGGCCAGCGGAGGTGGCACAAGTGCCACACCTCTGTTGGCCTTTTGGAAGCCCCTGATGGGAGGAACAGCACAAAGAAGATGCCGTCTCTGTGAAGGCTGGACCGGGGACGGGCATGGCACCAGAAGGCGGGTCTGGCTCTGCTCCTTTAGTTCACCTGTTTGAGAGTGAATTACACAAAAGGTTTTCCTCCAATATGTGAAACTCTAAACAGAAAGATTGTTCTCACTACAGGACGTGATAACTAACGTTCCCTTTGACAAAAAAACAAACTGGGAACATAATAAACTGCAGCTCAGTGTAATTCCTCCCTGCAGTGCTGTCAGAAGACCTCACTTCAAGTTCTCTCACAAGACTGTGACGGAGTTAAAACCCTTTTCTGTGTAGAAGAACACTTTCTGACCTGTCACTGGTGACTCGTATAGAGTTGAGGGCTCAGCTTTCGTCTCCCTCACAGGGCCATCCTCTTCACTCTCTCTTCTAGGCCTCTTCTGGCTACTAGCACCTGACCTGTGACTGTCGTCAGGTCGCTGGCGCTTTGTAGCTGTGTGCCTCTCTTCCGATAACAGGGGTAGGTTAGAGGGGGGCACAAGTGCCACACCTCTGTTGACCGTTTGGAAGCCCCTGATGGGCGGAACAGCACATAGAAGATGCCGTCTCTGTGAAGGCTGGGCCGGGGACGGGCATGGCACCAGAAGGCGGGTCTGGCTCTGCTCCCTTAGTTCACCTGATTGAGAGTGAATTACACTGTGAGACGGGATTTGAATCTTCCTGTGTGTATTCTTTACAACACTGCACTGATGTGATGTGAAACTGTAAACATGTAAACTTTCAGAACATCACTGTTGAGATACATGAGGAGATACAATATGTTTAATTTGCTCGTAGACAATAAAACCTTCCAGCAGTGTAAATAAAACGGTTTTACATGGAGGATGCTGTAACTGTTGTTCGTACATTCGTCAGTAGGAGGCGCTGCTACGCTATGACTAGATCACTCACTCACCTGACTGGAGATGTTTCTGGTTCATTTTTCTCGCTACAGAGCTGCAATTGAACAAGATCGTCTCTGCGCGCTACGAAGAATGTTTCAGTCGGATCTTATCATCACCTTATATAGAATATTTGACGTCACGTTCATTTCTGTGGCTTTTATTGTGACGTCACGTTCGTTCATGTGTCATGTATGTCACATGACGTCACTCGTTATGTCTCCGTTCTAACCTTTAAAAAAATCAGTTCTTGACTAAAGTAACACTGACAGCTTTTCAGAGTAGATCATGTGTCCGGACTGAGTGTAAGAAAGTTGCAGAGATATATAACCATCTCAAGATCACAGCAGCTCAACAATAAACGTAGCAAGAAATAAGGGCAGCACCCCTTCATGTAATGTAAATAATACTTGGTCTTGATACATAACATACATGCACACTATTATTTATAATAACAAACTGCTCTCAAACCCTGGCTAAAATGGCATTTTCCTCTTCTCCCACCTTCTTGATTACAAACTTTCACATCAAATGTAAAAGAAATATTCAGAAAATATATTCAGAAAATGTGTTTATTCATCAAAATATTTTTAATAACAGTTATTATGCACTAATATCTCACAACATTAATAGATTTCTACAGAGACAACATTGAGTTACTGTGGCAGGTGTGATGCTGATGAAAAGAGGAGACAGCAGTAGCTGGAAAAACAGAAAGAGAAGTGGAGGAAAGACATAGAAGGTTGTTGACCTGCTATAATATGACTATTTTTCTGTTTGTCTATTTGGAATATTGGCCAGATCTAGTTTACTGACTATGTTTATTTTATGTCTTTCCTACTCAGAGTTGGGACGTTTACTTTAAACATGTATTCTATTACATATTTACTGATTACTTGTTAAATATATAACTGTATCTAATGAAAAGGATTACTATAAGAAAGTAACGTAATCATTAACTTTCAGTTACTTTTTAATTACTTGTCTTTTAAGGCATATAATTAAACAAATGATGTTGAATCAGTCTGCTGCTGAAGATCAAAATCAGAATCAGAATCAGAATCAGACTTGCCAAGTAAGCTCACACATACAAGGAATTTGTGTTTGGTTACAGAAGCTCCCAGTGCACGATAACTGACATTACAGAATTAACAAACACAACCAACCTACACACACATACACACTCACTCACAGTGACATACACACACAGACAAACCTGTAAACTTAACATATGCAGAGTTATATGTTAAAAGTAAAGTGCTGAGTGCAGCAGTGAAGGACAGTGCAGACTGAATTAAATAGATATAAATATGAAGAACAGAAGAGCCACTGGTTGAGACGGTGGTACAGAGTGTTCTGAGACTCTATCAGATTAATAAAAGTGCAGTACAGAGGAAGAAGAGTGAGAGAACATCTGGATATGGATGTATGTATTAGACTGTATCCAGAATGTAGTGTTGTAATGTTCAGCTATTCATGAGTTTGATGGCGTGTGGGAAGAAGCTTCTCTGAACGCTGGAGGTCTTGATTCTCAACTGGCTGAAACGCCAAATCATGGCCGATGTTCTATGCCCGCTTCCTGGTTCTGGTCGTGTGCAGGTCTGGTAGGGAGGGTAACTTCACACCGATCGTTCTCTCTGAAGACCTGATGATGCGCTGCAGTCTGTGGGTGTGGTGTTTGGTGGCTGAGCTGCCCCACACTGTGATGGATGCGGTGAGGACAGATTCAATTGTGGCGGTGTAGAACTGCACCATCAGCTCCTTGGGCAGGTTGAACTTCCTCAACTGACGCAGTAAGTACAGCCTCTGCTGAGCTCTCTTGATGATGGTGCTGATGTTGCAGTCCCATTTCAAGTCCCTGGAGATTATTGTGCCCAGGAATTTGTAGGAGTCCACAGCCATTACAGTACTGCTGAGGATGGTGAGAGCTGGAAGGGTTGGAGGGCTTCTCCTGAAGTCCACTCTCATCTCCACTGTCTGGGCTGTGTTCAGCTCCAGGTTGTTGTGATCGCTCCAGAGGACCACCTGCTCCACAACCCGTCTGTAGGCAGACTTGTCGCTGTCCTGGATGGGACCAATGACTGTCAAATCATCTGCAAACTTCAGGATCTTGATTGAGGGGTCTGTGGAGGTACACTCATTTGTGTAGAGTGAGAAGAGCAGCAGGGAGAGAACACAGCCTTGTGGAGCTCCTGTGCTGATGGTCCTGATTCAGGCAATTCAGGCAATATGCAAAATCACACATGAATCAAATGTTTCGATAGATTGTGGCTTAAATGTAATCCTGCAAGTGATCACCTCTGATTATGTAATGTGCCTGTTGTCTGATTACAACACATACAACATCCAATAAAAAGTGTATCTTGGATGGCTGAGCTGGAGAAATCAAATTATTTGATGGTTTATTACCTGTTTCATTAAGTGCATAACAGAAAATAATGACTGTACCATATAACAGATGTACCAGCGTTTTCACTCCATCATATTCAAGAGCAACAATACACAATAAATAATTTCATCTAAAAAGCTCAGCTCATGTATCAGTTTTGGTTTTCAAGGAAATCAAAGAAAAAAATTAGTCACAGGCTGATTCAGTTCTCTTTTTCTCATCTGTGAAGAAAAAGCGCACCAAAGTGGACCTGCCAGTTCAGGTGTTCTCTGGTAAATGCCAGTGGAGCTACATGGTGCTGGGCTGTGAGCACATGTCCCACTAGTGGATGTTGGGCTCTATTGTCACCCTCATGGACTCTTTCATGGTCCAACAGTTTGGGCAGAAACATGCACACTGGTAGTCCACTGGAAGTCATCTTGTAGGGCTCTGGCAGTGCTCCTCCTCTTTCTCCATGTACAAAAGAGCCGATACCAGTCCTTCTTCTAGCCAGCTCTCATCATCTAACAGCCCGAGCTCTAGTATCTCCTCTTTGAGACTCTGGGAGAGACAACAAACCTTGTGGAAACCGCGTGGATGCGCCATCCTAGAAGAGCTGGACTACCAGTGTAACCTGAATGGGCTGCAGGTACCACCTGGTCTCTAACAAAACACAAAACGAGAGAAAAATCAGTCTGGAAGTATCTGTCTGTGGCCACCACCTGTAAAAGCATTTCCTTCTAGAAGTTGTCTTGCTGTTGCGTATTCAGTTCACCTGTTCTTACTTTCATTTACACCAAACCAGGTGAAACTGATTCAGCTTATGCTTCACTACTGGACAGATTAATATACCTGAATATACATTTAATTTAAAAAACAAGTTGATGTAGAAATCAGTAAATATTATATCCGTGTACTATTTTGTATAATTATCTGTCAAATGGTTTTACAAATGACTTCTTTTTACTTTTACCTGCAGTTCACAATCAGCCCCAAATCCTTTTTTCAAATTTGACAAGAGGTTTATTACCATGACATTACTTCTAACTAAAAGAAGACCACCTGTAAGAACATAAAACTGTTTTTTTAATTAAGGAAAACTTCCTATTCCTAATAAACTAAATAATAAATATAGGATGGTTTGGCTTTTATATACAATGTAGGGAAATACAAAACAGGATGTTGGCAGAGATTGTAATGGACAGCAGGGGGCAGTCTTAGCTGTAACAGCAACAGACATGTTAGAAAACACATAAAACACCAGACCACAATGAGTTACCTTAATTTCCTGCCATTTCTTTCATATGTACATTCATTTATTCTCTCTTTTAAATACACATTAACTTCTTCCACCATAGACATTAGTGAAGACACAGATCTGACCAATAGCTTAATTTTACATTTCATTTTGATTTTCATTGTTTGTATCTTTTTCATTGCTATAATAAATGTCTTTACTTCTTCTGGTTGATGGAATAAGTTTTCCTATAATTATCCAGGTGTTTCACACACACGTTCAGACATATCTCCTTACATCACATACTTCCATCCAAGATCAAGCCACTCGTATGAACCATAAAGTTACAATGCTGAGTGTACACAGTGGAGGAATGTTACCTCTCTAATTTACTACTTGGTTACTGAGAGACTGACAGTTGAAGATAAATAAGTCTGGTACTTTGATATATCTGGTATTTATCTCTGATGTGTTCCAGGCCTCTCACTTTCAGAAGTAGGAAATGAAAATGAAGAAAATGACATCATTTTTAAGGATGACTATACAGTAGTGTTCAAAAGAATAGCAGTCCTAACCAGATTAATCACGTTTTGGTATAAATTATATTACCACATGACAAACAATTTACCAGCTGGTGCAGTAGGTGATATGATATGCGTGCATCTTCAGTGTGTGTATTTGAATAATTAATTGAAAGGGGTGTGTTTAAAATAATAGCAGTGTGGAGTTCAATTAGTGAGCTCAATCATTCTGTGAAGAAACAGGTGTAAATCAGGTGGCCCTTATTTAAGGGTGAAGCCGCACATGCATTTCTCCTTGAAAGCCTGAGAAATATGGGTTGTTTAAGACATTGTTCAGAAGAACTGCGTACTTTAATTAAAAAGTTGATTGGAGAGTGTAAAACTTATAAGGAAGTGCAGACAATGATAGGCTGTTCATCTAAAATGATATCCAATGCTTTAAAATGGAAAGCAAAACCAGAGAGACATGGAAGACTACCATTCGAATGGATCGAAGAATAGCCAGAATGGCAAAGGCTTAGCCAATGATCACCTCCAGGATGATCAAAGACAGTCTGAAGTTAGTACTGAGACAGATGCCTGTGTGAAGCTAATCTATTAGCAAGAAGACCCCGCAAAGTCCCACTGTTAAAAAAGGACTTGTACTGAAGCGGATACAATTTGCCAAAGAACACATCAACTGGCCTAAAGAGAAATGGAGAAACATTTTGTGGACTGATGAAAGTAAAATTGTTCTTTTTGGGTCAGACAGTTCGTCAGACGACCCCCAAACTCTGAATTCGAGACACAGTACACTCTGAAGTCAGTGAAGCATGGTGGTGCAAGCATCATGATATGGGTATGTTTCTCTTAATGTGGTGCCGGGCCTATTTACCGCATACCAGGGATCACGGACCAGTTTGCAAAAATCTAAATACTTGAAGAGGTCATGTTGCCTTATACTGAAGAGGAAAAGTCCTTGAAATGGGTCTTTCAACAAGACAACGGCTCTAAACACACCAGTAAATGAGCAAAATCTTGGATCCAGTCCAACAAAATTGAGGGTATGGAGTGGCCTTAATCCAACAGAAACCTTGTGTCACATAAAACATGCTGTTTCTGAGAAAAACAGTTCTAAAAACTGTGGTTATACAACTAAATATTAGGTTAGTGATTCACAGTAATGCTAAATCCTAAAAAGATCCTAGAAAGAGTACATATTTTGAGTTTGTAAAAACAAATGCAGACACTGCTATTTTTCTGAACAGCTCAAGGTTAAAGTAGTTAAAAAATTGTATACATATATACATATAAATATTATAAACTTTTCACGTATTGATTTAGAAAACGTGCAATGTTCACAATACATGGAAATAAAAACTTTTAGGAAGCTTTTTTAAACACTCCTATTATTTGGAACACAACTGTATGCTGCACACAGACGTTTTAGGAGTTGTCTGGAATGATACCTAAAGGTTCTTTGTGTTGTTTGTATTTTAGTTTTAATCAAATAACTGTAGTGTGTAAAATAATGACAGAGTAGTTCCTGAACAGTAAACCTACAACTGAACATGAATAATAACTCAGGGCTGCTGCACATATATAGATACAACTCACAAACTTGGACACATACACGGTCACATAGCCCACATCTGAACATGTATTTTTGGGTTAAATAATGAGCGTGATGGACCGACCAGATCTATATGACGTCTGGTGTTTGGGGGGCTACTGATTTAAGCATACTACTGATTTAAATAGACAAAATTATACAAAAATGCTGTTGAACATCATACTAAGGGTTTTTTTCTACTGTTGTGCTGCAGCCATCTTACATTTTGAGGCTGGTTCAGGCTCTCCTGAGGTCCTGGGTCTGATTTGCGATAATATTCCAATTGGCGTTCCAGTGCCTACTGGGAATTCGAATATGCCTACTTCCCAGTTAAAATGGAAAGCACCATTAGGCTGTTAGCAGTTAGACACACTTTGGCAGGTTTAGTATTTCCTGGCTCTGTTTAAGCTGCTCAGCAGATAGACAAAGAAACCAGAACCAGTTTCACAGGTCCAAACCAGTGCAGAGCAGAAGAGTACGACCCGAGAACCATTTGACTCATCGGTGGAAAACATGCCTTTGTTAACTATTTTAAAAATGTAACTGGGAATCGACATATATATCCACAGAGCTGTCTGAGTTATTATAAAACTATGTTAAATAACTGCTATATTTTGTGTTTAGCTGAAACCACTTAAAATAAAGTAATGCAACTGATCTTTGAGGGGGTTTATTAAAGAAATCTGATGTTTTTCAGCAGATGGTGTTGTCTCCTACACAGCAGAATGTTTTGCTGGTCCTGAATAATAAATAAAAATAACAGATCACTGACAATGTAATGTATTAATATCTCACTGACTCACTTTAGAACAATGTTGTTGTTCTACAGTCTTACTGTAAACTATGTTCATAATTAACTGCTATTCATTACTTTCTGATCTCCTGAATAATTAGGAAATGAATGGTACAATTATGTGACAAAAATTAAACAACCTTCTGTAAATCATAATTATAACTGTTTAAGGATTAAATTAATTAACAGACCTGGGCACTGCATCCAGGCGTGCTGCTCTATCTCCTCCAGGTCAGGGCGCTCTGATGCTTCAGTGCTTAAACACCAGCGGATAAGATGCCGGCAAGCTGTTACACATACACACATAATATTGATCAACAGATTATCTAAAATATCTAATATGAGGACATCCACTAAGTCAGAGATTCTGTTTCACACAAGAAACATAGTACATTATTTACGTATAGCAAAAATACATTTTGGGGCCACAGTGTTTACAGTTCTCAAGGCACATACCCCCAACCTAAAATCACTCCTACTGGTGTACATTCTTCTGTAGCTTCTCAGTGTGTGTGTAGATCCTTACCTGGAGAAAGGTATTTCCTGAAGACCACATGGCCCTTGATGATGTCATCACAGCTCTTGAATGGAGAAGAGCCACACACCATGTTGTACAGCGTCACGCCTACAGACCACACAGTGGCTGGTTCTGCCCGATACTGCCCCTCTTCAAACCACTCCGGAGGGGCAAACTTTCTAGTACCTGCAGACAGAAAGACAGAAGATACAGCAAAATAATGTTGATTTTGCAAAAGGGCGAAAAAAAAAGGTTCGTGGATGCCTGTTTATCCAAGGATTCTTCTGAAAATAAAGGTTTCAATAACGAGTGTGTCTTCATTTGGGCTCATACATTGGGAGAAGCATATCAGTCTATCAGCAGTTGATATCATACCAGCTGAGTGCACCACTGAACATTTGTACTGTGAAAGGCTGCAAGTTCAAGTAGCTGGATTCTCTAATTAGAAATGGTGTCTGAATACGTTCTGATTACCTCAGAATACTAATACATATATGCTCAATACTTTTAGCCCCAAAGAGAATTATGCTAGCAAATATTAGTCTGTCAGATACCTGAAAATCTCTCATAAACAGAGGATTTGAGGACGTCCCCACAGCCAAAGTCGAGCAGTTTGATGTCATGCGTGTCCTTCTGAATCAGTATGTTTGCAGGCTTGACATCACGGTGAAAGACTCCACGTCTTTTGCAGTGACGCAGAGCGTTCACCAGCTGCTGCAGCACCTTACGAGCCAAGCTCTCGGGCAAACTACCGCCGTGGTCATCACAGAAGTCTGTGAGGTCCTGACACTGATCGGGCCGCTCCAGAACCATGACGTAATTGGCTGGCTCATCAAACCACTCATACAGCTGTATGATGTTGGAACATGGTGGTTCTGCGTTTACTAAGGTCATCAGAGCCACCTCTAGGGGTAAGCTACCCTGACCTGGCTAAAGTGGAACATGAGGTGAAGTGGAACAAGGAAAGATCAAGTAGTTTAGTTCAAACAACCTCCAAAACCTTATTATGAAACAATCTGTCACAGTCATATCAGCAGCAGCTCTACTTTTATACTGTCCGAATAATACATGGTAGGAATGGTCCACAATTACTTGGAATACAATCTCATAACATTATTTAGGAACATTTTGTATTTTACACACTATGTAATTTGTATAAAGTTACTGTTTCTGAGAATTAAGGTTTTCTAAAATGACCAATTTCTGCAGTTTTTCCTTCTCCATCTTCAGAAACACACATATGAATCAAAGTTGTTGTAAATTTTTACTATGTATGTTCCACAAACTATTAATCTCATTGAGATCTTGAGAACAATCTGATTACTAAAAAGCACATTGTTGCTGTCTCAAGAAAAAAAGTATGGCAACTTTACAGGAAAGGCCAAAAACCTCCTTTACTCTTAATGCAAGTCAATGGAACCAGAATATTTTTCAAGTGATTTTAAAGCATTTCCATTCTAAATCATGACTTTTACACACAATGTAAACAGCAGCTGCTGCGTTCAAACGATGCAGAAAAATTCAAATCAATAAAAATGATGATACATATTTTTCTTTGGACAGCAACAACACTAGATCCCATTAGATTAGACATGCCTGCTTCACACATACAACCTGTTCATTAAAGAAACTTACAATTTCTAGCTTATTTGTTGTCTGGAGTTTGAAGACATACTTGAGCGCTACCTGTGGAAACATTATAGCTGTGTTGAAAGATGATCGAAGAATCGATTCTTTTGTCACAAAATTACAGATACATGTAATAGCGGACTGTTTAACTACAATGCCAACATCCCAGTTAGCAAGATAGATTCTGGCTCTGGTTCTGTGGAGTCAGCTGTTTTCCAGGCTGGGCGCCCCACATCTTGCCTGATCGTAGCTGTGTTATTGTCGGCGGACTGAGATATAGCCCGATTATTCTCTTTGAAGATGATCCATACTGTGTCCAACTTAAATAATATTATTACATTAATATTATTATAAAATTATACATAATTATAATATCATATGTATAATATTGGCATTAATTGAAGGATTTATACATGCATTTGTAATTCTTGTAATTAATATTTAGCATTTATTAAGTAAACTGTTTTATTGCTACAACAACTAGGCTACTACTACTACTACTACTACTACTACTAATAATAATAATAATAATAATAATAATAATAGTAGTAGTAGTATATAACTGTCTAAAAAACGACTGAATAATGACTTCTTTATTTTTGGTTCAGAGTGAGCTCTGTCGCAGCTCAGTACCTTATACAAATACCTCAGTAAATGGTATTTAAATTTAATCTCATATCTTTGTAGTGCTAAGTGTTTCGTTGTAGCTTAAAGGTAGTTAAAGCTGATAATGTATGGCTACGTTTTTCTATCAAATGTCATGTTACGCCGTAATTTATTTATTTTTCTGAAGACAATTAGCAGCTAGGCTAACCTGTTAACTTTAGCTACTGCTAGCTACTTTTCGCTGTAATGATATGAAAACGAAGGTATTGTAGACTACTACAAATCATTCAGACGTCTTTATTTTAATTTTAGAAATTATATGCGCACTGTTTGGTGTATTTTACTAGACACTGTGATGATGTTTATGTTTGGCCTTTACAGTATGTAACCGTTAGTTTCCAGCAGTAACGCTGATAAATGATGTACTGGCTCACTCAGCAGGTTTAGGTGCCTCGTTTCTGTATGTTTTACTTTTTTTAACATTTTTTAGCAGTTGTATTTTTGTCCATCAGTTCTGTAGTGGGTAAGCAGAAGAGTCAGGAGAATTCCTGGAGGGGTTTAGGACGGTTAATGTAAGCTAATGTAAAAACCATGCAAAACCACAGGCGGGGAGGTAGAAAATTAAAATAAGCCAGAACTGGTAATGAGCTAAATCTGGGCCGAGTCTGGCATTTACGGTGTACCTCTGGCTCAAATCTGTCATTTGTCCCGCGCTTCAGCCGTAACACTCGGTGGGTACAGTACGACCGAGGCAATGCAGATTCGGCGTGTCTGAATCAGGCCGAGCGCATGTGGGCCGATACAATAAACACAGAACAATAAATAAGATATAATCTAGAAATTACTCGCGTGTGCAGATACGACCCACTCATAATGGGAGCTCAGTCAGTGCGTTTACATGAACTTAATAATCCGATAACTGCAGGACATCAGATTAATTTACCTGAAAATATAAACATGAATCAACTAGAAGATGAAGAATATTTACATCCTTCATTTCGTCAAGCATGTTTTCACAGTCGCTTTAAAAGTGTTTTGTATCAGTGATTAACACATACGTTGACATACTGTTTAAACATGTATTAATACATGTGATAATATTATTTATATAAAAATGTATCTTCCCTTTTGTTACTTTAGGGGCTTTAATGCATCTTGGTGAGTTTTTATGTTTTTTGGCTGGGAACTATAACAGCAGTCAGGTAACCCCCCCGGTCCACATGAACCCAGTATGTAGATGTTTTATCACAAAATGATTACCAGGTTTGGTACAATGTCCTGTTGTATCAGAATGCCCCCAACACCCCCAACAAGCTCGTTTTTTAAACCTCGATACTTCTAAAACTCTACATATGGCCATAATCACCGGGGAGATTCTGGAAGGTGGTCAGTGATCTCCTGTGAAACTATGTTAATATCAGTATTTTGAATGTATCAGCCGTTAACTTTTAAAACTTTAAAATTTCCATTTTTAAGCACTGCCAAAAACCTTCAACAAGTCTGAGCAGGATAAAGTAAGAACAGAGATGGGATGTCTTACTGCTTTTCCATCTGCTTTGCGTGTTCCAGCAAACACAGACCCGAATCCACCGGCGCCCAGAAGTGGTCCTACTTCATAGAGATCCTCCAAACATTCTACAACACATTCAACACATTACTAATTTGTTGTTCACAGAGATAAAACATTATTATTAATGATCATTTTTAAATATTGAAAATACATATACTATATGCTTAAAGCCTATATAAGCTTTTCACTAAATGTTAGAACAGCACAGTTTATAGGTTTCATCCAATCAGGGCGAGGTCAGGTATTGATGTTCAATGATGAGTTCTCACAATAATAGACTTAATATATTATATCATCTCCTCTAATGTTGTATATTAAAGATTTAAGTTACATTTTATTTCCCTCCCCTGTTTAGCACTGTTCAAAGTGTGGCTCACAGGTAAAAACGCCCTGTCTTACCTTTACGGAACCGTTTAGCAGGTCGGTCATATGTGTTGGAGGATTCAGGGATCTCTTCGGGCAGCTTCTGGTGGTTGGTCCTCTTGCTGTCACTGCCTGACCCGTGCCTTTCACCCTCCTCACACCGCGGACGCTTTGTAGCTGTGTGCCTCTCTGCCCCTGACAGGGGTGGGCTACACAGAAATTGCTGTCTCTGTGACGGCGGGGCCCGGGGTTCTTCTCTTTCTGTGTAGAAGAACACTTTCTGACCTGTCACTGTTGAGGGTTCAGCTTTCGTCTCCCTCACAGGTTCATCCTCTTCACTCTCTCTTCTAGGCCTCTTCTGGCTACTAGCACCGGACCTGTGACTGTCGTCACGCCGTCGGCGCTTTGTAGCTGTGTGTCTCTCTTCCGATAACAGGGGTAGGTTAGAGGCCAGCGGAGGTGGCACAAGTGCCACACCTCTGTTGGCCTTTTGGAAGCCCCTGATGGGAGGAACAGCACAAAGAAGATGCCGTCTCTGTGAAGGCTGGACCGGGGACGGGCATGGCACCAGAAGGCGGGTCTGGCTCTGCTCCTTTAGTTCACCTGTTTGAGAGTGAATTACACAAAAGGTTTTCCTCAAATATGTGAAACTCTAAACAGAAAGATTGTTCTCACTACAGGACGTGATAGCTAACGTTCCCTTTGACAAAAAAACAAACTGGGAACATAATAAACTGCAGCTCAGTGTAATTCCTCCCTGCAGTGCTGTCAGAAGACCTCACTTCAAGTTCTCTCACAAGACTGTGACGGAGTTAAAACCCTTTTCTGTGTAGAAGAACACTTTCTGACCTGTCACTGGTGACTCGTATAGAGTTGAGGGTTCAGCTTTCGTCTCCCTCACAGGGCCATCCTCTTCACTCTCTCTTCTAGGCCTCTTCTGGCTACTAGCACCTGACCTGTGACTGTCGTCAGGTCGCTGGCGCTTTGTAGCTGTGTGCCTCTCTTCCGATAACAGGGGTAGGTTAGAGGGGGGCACAAGTGCCACACCTCTGTTGACCGTTTGGAAGCCCCTGATAGGCGGAACAGCACATAGAAGATGCCGTCTCTGTGAAGGCTGGGCCGGGGGACGGGCATGGCACCAGAAGGCGGGTCTGGCTCTGCTCCCTTAGTTCACCTGATTGAGAGTGAATTACACTGTGAGACGGGATTTGAATCTTCCTGTGTGTATTCTTTACAACACTGCACTGATGTGATGTGAAACTGTAAACATGTGAACTTTCAGAACATCACTGTTGAGATACATGAGGAGATACAATATGTTTAATTTGCTCGTAGACAATAAAACCTTCCAGCAGTGTATATAAAACGGTTTTACATGGAGGATGCTGTAACTGTTGTTCGTACATTCGTCAGTAGGAGGCGCTGCTACGCTATGACTAGATCACTCACTCACCTGACTGGAGATGTTTCTGGTTCATTTTTCTCGCTACAGAGCTGCAATTGAACAAGATCGTCTCTGCGCGCTACGAAGAATGTTTCAGTCGGATCTTATCATCACCTTATATAGAATATTTGACGTCACGTTCATTTCTGTGGCTTTTATTGTGACGTCACGTTCGTTCATGCGTCATGTATGTCACATGACGTCACTCGTTATGTCTCCGTTCTAACTTTTAAAAAAATCAGTTCTTGACTAAAGTAACACTGACAGCTTTTCAGAGTAGATCATGTGTCCGGACTGAGTGTAAGAAAGTTGCAGAGATATATAACCATCTCAAGATCACAGCAGCTCAACAATAAACTTAGCAAGAAATAAGGGCAGCACCCCTTCATGTAATGTAAATAATACTTGGTCTTGATACATAACATACATGCACATTATTATTTATAATAACAAACTGCTCTCAAACCCTGGCTAAAATGGCATTTTCCTCTTCTCCCACCTTCTTGATTACAAACATTCACGTCTAATGTAAAAGAAATATTCAGAAAATATATTCAGAAAATGTGTTTATTCATCAAAATATTTTTAATAACAGTTATTATGCACTAATATCTCACAACATTAATAGATTTCTACAGAGACAACATTGAGCTACTGTGGCAGGTGTGATGCTGATGAAAAGAGGAGACAGCAGTAGCTGGAAAAACAGAAAGAGAAGTGGAGGAAAGACATAGAAGGTTGTTGACCTGCTATAATATGACTATTTTTCTGTTTGTCTATTTGGAATATTGGCCAGATCTAGTTTACTGACTATGTTTATTTTATGTCTTTCCTACTCAGAGTTGGGACGTTTACTTTAAACATGTATTCTATTACATATTTACTGATTACTTGTTAAATATATAACTGTATCTAATGAAAAGGATTACTATAAGAAAGTAACGTAATTATTAACTTTCAGTTACTTTTTAATTACTTGTCTTTTAAGGCATATAATTAAACAAATGATGTTGAATCAGTCTGCTGCTGAAGATCAAAATCAGAATCAGAATCAGACTTTATTTGCCAAGTAAGCTCACACATACAAGGAATTTGTGTTTGGTTACAGAAGCTCCCAGTGCACGATAACTGACAT